>CM064869.1:66119147-66832489 GCA_032719365.1 Prinsepia uniflora
CTGGACTCACCAGGTCCCCACGTCCACACTATTAATTGGTCTAACCCTAGACCCCACACATCATCTCAATGGTACAAGAGAATCGGATCCCACCATTTCACTTAGTGTCAGGCCAACCAATCTCTACATTCTCCAACAAGACTCAACTAGACCCAACTAGAGTCGCCCACGAAGGTCATCTACTAACTTCGTTGTATTCATATTCTCCAAACCAACAATCACAACTAGGGTTTGAAGAACCCGGCTACTGGGTGCAACACACTCCCAACTTAACCTAACCGATTCTCACAACTTCGGCTGCTGAGAGTAGTAAAACCAGCCTAACATGACCAATCAATAGTCTCAACTCCGCAATCTCGTCATATACGACCCTTCTCGGGTCCAACTCTAAACCATGGCACTGATCGATCTATGGCTTAGTTATGGCATAAGATGCCAAACTTAATCTATCCCCACTCAATTCTACTAACTCTCGTACTATTACCCTAACGTTCAGGTGGATGATGCACCGCGGTCAACCTAAAGGGCATTAAAAACCATAAAAAATGTGAGTGGACGAAAATAAATAATTTAACAAAACTCATTTCATAAAATACATTTATGCCCTTCACTTCAAACTGTGCATGCATACGAAAACCAGTTAATTCAAATATAATAAAATAGTTTCTAAAATCAAAGCCACTTCTTTCCTCAAATCATTAGGGACTTAGCCCAAAACCTTAAAATCAATCGTGTGGGAACTCCACCCAAAACCGTAAATCCAATCATGTGGGCCACTGCCTAAATCCATAAACACAGAAATACTATTTCTTAAATCCCATAATTCATGTTTACCAAATACCCATCATTGGCATCCCAGAGGCTTGACGTCCCAGACATCATATCACGATCTAAGGCTACGCGTGCCGCCGGGGGTCTCTCTAGGTCAATATCTGACATCCTAGATATCTGACGTCCTAGACGTCTAATAATAGTAATCCTGTACCTGAGTCACTATATGATCTGGTCGCTCCGTGCAATGACCCCTCGCAGGCAATGCGCCGTGACTTCCCAGTGTCCCAGACATCTAGAGGAGACCATTCACATATCCTCATATAAGGATGGTATATAGGAAACGTTTTATAAAATCATTTCAAAACCTTTCAAAATCTTTCAAATGGGCTATGCCCGGAATTTCTATAAATCCATCATAAATCCAGAAATCCAATTTCTCAAATCCAAATTCCATTTTAGGGTCTCCTAACCCGAAATCACATTTTATAAACCAAAAATGGGAATCATACCTAATATCATAATCAATTGGGCCTCTAGCCCGATCATGTAAACCAAAAATGGGCCTCTAGCCCGATCATGTAAACCAAATCAGCCTTCAGCCCGATATCTCATTAAATCAAATAGAATCCAAGTCTGATAGTTTCCAAATCAAATGAGTCTCATGCCCGATTTCATACTTCCAAATCCAAAACCATTCCATCAAACCATCATGGAAATACCAGCACGTATAAATACAATCTAAAATCGTAAACCACGAATTGCGTGCAAATACGTAAATTATAAATACCACAATCATAATCATAGAAATCACATATATAAAACATATAAAACAGTTATGCATGCATCATATTTTGAAAGCAAATGTCCAATCATAGACTGCCCTAGTTGTCGCCTCGATACGCATGTCATAAGCCTCCCCGAGGCTAATCCACCATCTTCGGGACTTCCAATTTATCCAAATCACATCCGAATGTCACTAACTATCCATATAAGTCCATAGGATAAAACTCCAAAATTCTTGGAAAAGTCAACGTGTCCCAGACACGTTTCTCGATGTCAAAAACCTCGATTTGACCAATTTAACAATCTCTGATCGACCAGAAACTACCACCATTGGATCCGGATCATCAAAACCTTTAAAATGACATTGATCCCACCTCAAAATTTGCTCTCACGAGCCCCCATGCGTGTGGTCAATGCTGGAAAAATCAACTCTGCTTACGTCAGCAAAGTCAACCCTGACCTCAGCACTGACAGATTCTGACACTGCCATGTGTTAGCTTGCCATTGGTCCATGGCATTGACATGTCAGTGACACGTGGCAGACCGTGATTGGGCCACATCACTAGATGTCGGTGCTAACTAGGCACTAACATGTGACACGTATCAAGCCTCCATTAGTCCACCTCTAACAGTTGTCAGATGATGACGTCACCCGCTGACGTCATCATCGTCTTCAACCTCCGTTCGGGTTTGTAATCCGGGTCACGCAGACCTGTAGACCCGACCCGGCCACCGTTCCTACGTGATTGTCCTAGCCTACCCTATCGATCTACGTGACCCAAACTAAGAAATCAGGATGGGATCATACGTGTTCGTACCATGAACAGTACCTATTACTTACAACCTTGAACTGCCAGCGATTCTGGCCACCGTTGGCTGCGATCCCAAGTCCCTTGAGCTCATCTCAACCTCCAGAACCTCACCCAAACCATTAAATGATCAATACCCACCAAAACCAAGTTCACCATTTTTGAACTAAAAACTGGGCTCACAGGTTTTTGCCTTACCTCGCCGCCGTTACTCCGCCGTGGCCACCACCACGATCGTCTCGACGTCCCTTTCCATTTTTGTTCACGACCCACTAGCAAAGGATGAAGGTCAAGGGTGTTTGTGTAGGATTGAGTTATATGGGTGTGGGTGTCTCACGGGTATAGGAAATGAGAAACAGAGAAGATGATGACTGATGAAGATGAAGATAAACCCAAAATATTGGGTTATGGGCCTATCAGATGGGTGACACTTGTCACTCATCTGGTAGGTCATCCTCAGATTTTTTCTCCAATCAAAATAGTCCACATGGCGATTTCCTCGGTTGGCTTGAATAGTGCCGTAAAACTTCCTAGACCAGTAACTTTTCCGTCAAATGTTCGATTTCGACATGCCACCTATCTACGGACTCGTGACGTCCCAATCTACGTTACAGTTATCTGTCAAAGTCTATTTGACCGCCCGAATCACAAGTCAACATTTTACCAGGCAAAATCATCATTTTACGCCGTCCATCCGAAATCTCTCTACTAATCCCCAATTAGTAACACTAATCCTTAATTAACTACTAAACTAATCCTGAAATTCGGGACGGATCGTTACATTGGGTGTGTTTAGTGCATTTAGGTTATTTGAGCTATATATTTGGGCTTACAGGCCGGGCTTATATGGGCGGGCCAGGTTGAGCTTATCGAGCCCGGACTTATCAGGCCTATCAGATTTTAACACCCCAAGCCCAAGTCTAGCTCGCTAACTCTCGGACCGGGCCGACCCACAGCCCATAGCGAGCCGGATCAGGCTTTTGTCTGCCGGGTCTATCGGGCCCACATAAACCCATGGGCTTTAGGGCCAAATGGTGAGGGCTAATCATATGGCTGATCTACCTTGTTGAAGAAGAAAGAAGACCAAGAGCAATTTGATTGGACCAAATTGGTGGGACTTGGCATGATTATGTGACCGATTTGCCTTGGTGAAGACAGAGGAAGAGCAGAAAAAGTGCCAGGTCGACTAGAAAGGTGTCAAGAAGACTAGAAAAAGTGTCAGGTCGATTACAAAAGTATCAAGAAACTAGAAAAAGTGTTAGGTCAACCAAAAAGGGGTCAGGGAGACCAGAAAGAGTGCCAGGCCGACCAGAAAGGGTTCAGAAAGATTAGAAAGAGTGTCAGATTGACCAGAAAGGGGTCATGAAGACCAGAAAGTGTGTTAGGCCGACCAGAAAAGGTTCAGGAAGGTTAGAAAGAATATCAGGCCGACTGGAAAGGGGTCAGAAAGACCAGAAAGAGTGTTAGGCCGACCAGAATGGGTTCAAGAAGGCTAGAAAGAGTGGCAAGCCGACCAGAAAGGGCTCAAGATGACCAGAAAGCGTGTCTGGTCTACCAAAAAGGGTCAGGAAGGCCATAAAGAGTGTCAAGAAGACAAAAAAGAGTGTCAGGCCGACCATGATGGGTGCATCGAATGCTCGGTGCCCTTGAGTGATGTGGGTTCCAACGAGAGAAAGCAGAAAGGGAGAACGACAAGGATTTTAGTCGTCTTCCCACAAAGGCGCCAATTGTAGATGCATGGACCAACTAGTTCGTGAAGACTGCACACATATAAGGAACACGAGATGTACGTGGTTCACCCAAATCAAGTTACATTCACAATGTTGCTCTATTATCGTTAATGATATAAGTGTTTGTACATGATACAAGAGGCCTTGTGACAAGACCCATCCCAATCCCCCTGGATTATTATGGGATGTGCTTGCTCCCGTCTGACATCGCACGTCAGACCAAGGATAAACTCGTCACCGACTCAGGGTTAGCAGGGTACGCTAGGATCTGTGGTAGCATGTGATGTCTCGATCTCTGCTACAGCCCGTATCCGTAATCAACCTGAAGGGTATTGAAAACCATAAAAGTTGTGAGTGGACAAAAATAATCAATTTAAAGATAGTTTATCGAAAATACATTTATACCCTTCACGTAAAAACCTGTATGTATCATAAAACAGTATTTCAAATACTTTCTCGAAAAGAAAGACGTATTTCTTTTCCAAATCAAATCCCAGTGAAAAATGATTCTCAATCGAAGTCATTACCTCAGTAGGGTCTCAACCCCAAAACCAAATCATACAGGGTCTCAGTCCTAACAAAAAACACGTATAGGGCCTCAGACCAAAACCATAGAACACGTGGGAACTCATCCCATTCTTATCTCAGTGTCAGTCTGTAACGACCTGTCCCAAATTCCTACTTTAGATTAGTGACTAATCACGAATAGTGAGGCTAATCCGTGATTAGTTGGGCGAAATGGGACAAACGATGCAAAATGACCGTTTTGCCCTTGGGCATGGGCAAAACGTTGACTTTTCATTCGGACGGTCAAATGGACTTTGACCGATGACTGTGACATATTTCGTGACGTCGCGAGTTCATAGACAGGTGGCACGTTCAATTCCGACATTCGAGGAGGAAGTTATGACGTTCGGAAGTTTAGGGGCATTTTGGTAATTATGGTTAAAAGGGGTCAAATGTTGACTTTTTGACCGAGAGGTCCGATGGCCGAGGGCCGAGGACTATTACGTAGATCGGGACGATACGAATCCATAGGCAGGCGGCAAGCTGAAATCGGACTTCGAACGAGGAAGTTATAGGTCACGGATGTTTGATTTCACTATGCACGAACTTCGAGGCGATGATGAGGTGGCCTTTTCTGATTGGGCCACATATTTTGAGTGGGTCCCATGGATGAGTGACAAGTCATTGGTCCAATCCCCTAAATTGTGGATCTATTAATTAAATAATATTGTAATTCTTATTTTATAATTAATCTTAACAACTTTCAATCCTAGCCCTCCATTCTATTTTAATCTCTCAAATCCTCACCCTCCATTTCTCTTCTCTCATCTGATCCATCTCCCTCATCAATTATCATCATTTTCTTTTTTTCTTCTTCAAACCCGCACCGCCCCCTTATCCACCATTTTCTTCATTTCTTCATTTTCTTCAAACACACAACACCACCACAAACCTCCATCAAGTGTGACCGTGTGAGAGTGAGGGCAGGACTGGGATGATAAGGAGGACACGACGGCTGGCCATGGTGGCTCACGGTGGTGGTGGACGGCGGGAGAGACCGTGAGGTAAGGAAAATATTTGAAAACTCAAATTTCGGTTTTAATGGTTTTTACTCGATTTCATTAATTGGGTAAGGTTTCTGGGGACTCTAGGAAGCTAATAAGACTAGTTTTGGGGCTTGTGATGGCCGGAAATGGCCGTGAACGGCGGGGGAAAATCTGACCACCATTAATGGCGGTTGAAGCTACGGGTTTGGTGGAAGCTACGGGAAAATCTGACCACCATTAACGGCGGGGGAAAACCTAGATGAACAGTATCGTGAACAGTACTGTGAACAGTAGCTGGAGCTTGAAGACGATGAACAGTGTTTTCGACCTTCTAGGGGCGTGTGGGCCATAATTTGGGGAAGTGTTCAACATATGAAATCTTCTATTCGATGTAACGAAGATTTTGAGACTGGTCTCGTGTCAATCGGACATTGTTTCAATAGTTTCCGGGGTGTCGGAATGTTTAGGGTCGGTTTAAAAATAGTTAAAAGTTCAGAAAAATTACGGGGCTTTGGTAGGAGGTTAATTAAGTAGTTAGTAACCTTCTATTAAAATTTAGACAGGTTTGGGAGTCCCGGTGATAGCGATTGGCTCGGGACAGCCTATGGCACGCAAATCGAGGCGGCAGCTCGGACGGTCTGTAAGTGGACCTTGTTTTCTAAATTGGTGCATGCATAAATGTTTATTATATGTTTTAAATACTTATTTGTGATTCCATGAGTGCATTTGGATGTGTGGTTACGTATAGGCACGTATTTCGAGGTTTTGGCCCTTTACGGTGCCTATACGGGTCTGTATTTTTGTATTGGTCTAAATGAAATGGTTTTGGATTTCCAAAAGGATAAACTCGGGTATGAGACCCATTTGGTTTTGTCCCGGGCATATGACCTTAAATATCGGGCACGGTGCCCAGCTGATGTCATATGTTCGGGCACGAGACCCAGTTGTTTTACATTGATGCTTTCGTGTCAGGGACCCTAGATGGATTTCCAAGTTCATGCCGGTTTATGGAGACCAGCATGAACTCTGAAAAGGTCATTGTAGTTCATGACAGTTTATGGGAACCGGCATGAACCTTTGTCAGGTCATTCTGGTTCATGACGGTTTATGGGAACCGACATGAACCCTGGTTAATGGATGTTATGGATCATGACGGTTCTGGGGAACCGAGCATGAATGTTTATGTTATGTATATATATGTTCATATACCTTCCTTTGCTTGTCCTATTATCTCCTCCGGGGAGGGTCGTTGGCCTAGGTGGACCCCGGAGTAGTCACGGAGCACCGACTGAGTGGAGTCACCCCCCAGTTGGGTTCCTTACTCTCAGGAAGGCTATGGTTACTATTACCTCGGGTAGGGTCAGTGGTCTGCGGACATTGTTCTTGACTTTGAGAAGACTCGGATTGAGACCTGGGTAGCACGCGCGTAGCTTTGGAAACCGTGACAGGATTGGTTGTGTGAATTATATGTATATATGATGTATGCTATATGATATGATATATGATGTGTGTTTACACAGGTTTTGGGTGGTGGCCCGTATGGTTGGTTTCTTATGATTTGGGCTGAGTCCCTTATGGATTTGGGCAGTGGCCCGTATGGTCGTTTTCATTATGGTTCTTTCAATCTTGATTTTGGGCTTAGTTGCCACATATGGTTTCATTTGGTTAAATGGTTTTCGAATGCATGCATGCTTTTTAGCGAAGGGTACAAATGTCTTCTCGTTAAAATGTTTTTATAAACTCTTGTTTTGTCCACTCACAGCTTTTAATGTTTTGACTGCCCTTCAGGTTGACATCGGATGTGGACTGTAGCAGAGACCGAGAAATCACATACCTCCTCCGGATCCTGGCGTACTCTGATAGCCCGGGAGGGCAAAGGTCGGAAATATCCCTTGTCTGACACTTCGTGTCAAGCGGGAGCAGGGTCATGCCGCACTAATCTCGGGGGGGATTGGGATGTGTAACGACCCGTCCGGAGTATAGGGATTAAATATTATTTAATGGTGGTTTAGAATGACTAATCTGGGATTAGTTGAGTAAAATCGGAATCGAACGTGCCACTTGTCTATGAACTCGTGACGTCCCGAACTACGTCACGGTCATTGGTCAAAGTCAGTTTGACAACCCGAATGAAAAGTCAACGTTTTGCCAACGCCGAGGGGCAAAACGGTCATTTTGCATCGTTCGTCCGATTTTACTCAACTAATCCCAGATTAGTCATTCTAAACCTCCATTAAATAATATTTAATCCCGATACTCGGGACGGGTGGTTACAATTTTCCCCCTTTAAATGCCCTGCGAAATGAGATCATGTGATTGATCTTACGCTACTTTGAGCGAGTGGCAGTATGGGGTGATATCACTGATTAGTCGATGGTTGGAGCTTTACTAGGGTGGTAAAGCTTAGTGGTGACAGTTTGGCTGGTAGTGTCAGTGTGGGCTGACAAGTGGTATTTGGTGACTCCCAATGGGAACAGATGTCAGGATGTATTAGCGATGGAAAGGAACCGTCTAGCTGAAGGAGTCAGGTTATTTGTTAAGCGATTTTAACGCGGATCAGGTGATTAAATTCACTCGAGGTGGTCGAGTGTTGTTGCTACGACGTGAGACTGTGATGGGATGTCTGGATGCGGACAAATGTTGTTCCAGTTAGTGGGTGTACAAGTGTACAAGTGTACACGTGTTGTGAGACCAAATTGTTTTCCACGAGGTGGATGTGGAATAAGGAAAGTTGGAATTTCGAGGACGAAATTATTTAAAGGGGGAAGGTTGTAACGACCCGTCCTGAGTATCGGGATTAAATATTATTTAATGGAGGTTTAGAATGACTAATCTGGGAATAGTTGAGTAAAATCGGACGAACGATGCAAAATGACCGTTTTGCCCCTCGGCGTGGGCAAAACGTTGACTTTTCATTCGGGTGGTCAAACGAAATTGACCAATGACCGTGATGTAGTTTGGGACGTCACGAGTTCATAGATAGGTGACACGTTCGATTCTTACATTCGAGGAAGAAGTTATGACGTTCGGAAGTCGAAGGGCATTTTGGTAATTTTGGTTAAAAAGGGGTCAAATGTTGACTTTTGACCCGGGAGATCTAATGGACGAGGGCCAAGGACCGTTACGTAGAACGAGTTGATACGAATCCATAAACAGGCGGCACACCGAAATCGGACTTCGTACGAGGAAGTTATGGTCTGGAACGTGAAATTGGTGAAGTTTACGTCTCGGAAATCCTGTCAATTGTTTAATCATTTCTGAAGCAGTGGGAATGTGGTTAGGGGACACTTGGATGAGTGACAAGTGTCACTCATCCATTGGCTAGATTGGATCATGTTCCACTAAATAATTAATTATGATTTTATTCCAACTTTAAATCCTATCCATCCATTCTATTTAAGAACTCAATCCTCACCACTCATCTCATCTAATCTATCTCTCTTCTCTCATCAGATAACATTATTATCTTCTTCATCAAACTGCATTCATCTTTGTCCTTCTACAACCCGAAACCATCCATATGCACCATTTTCCTTCATTTTTCATTTTCTAACAAACACACCACCCACACCTCACCACCATGAACATGTGAGCTGAGTGTGACCGTGAGTGAGTAAGAGGCTGAGGACACGACGGTGGTGGCTCACGGTGGAGGACGGCGGAGCTCGACCGTGAGGTAAGGAAATATTCAAAAATCCAAGTTTCGGTTTTGTAGGTTTTTAGCTAATTCTAATAATTGGGAAATATTTCTGGGAACTCTAGGAGTCTAATAGGATTTTTTTTGAAGGTTGGAATGGCCGGAAATGGCCATGAACGGCGGGGGAAAATCTGGCCGCCATTGATGACAGATGAAGGTACGGTTTTGGACATTTTGTTCCATTTTAATTAACTAGAAAGATTAGAAATGAGATTAGGAACATATTAGGATTAAAATTGGATGAAATGGACCTAAACCAGAGAACAGTAATTTTGGAAAGTGTTCATCATATGAAATCTTCTATTCGATGTAACTAACATTTTGGGACTGGTTTCGTGTCGATCGGACACCGTCTCGATATGTTTCGGGGCATCGGAAGGTTTAGGGACGGTTTTAAAAATAGTTAAAAGTTCGGGAAAATCACGGGGCTTTGGTAGGAGGTTAATTAAGTAGTTAGTAACCTTCTATTAAAATTTGGATAGGTTTAGGAGTCCCGGTGATAGCGATTGGCTCGGGAGAGCCTATGACATGCAAATCGAGGCGCAACGTTTGGACGACCTGTGAGTGGACTTTGGTTTTATAAATTCTATGCATGCTTAACTGTTTTATATGAATTATGATTGTATGATGTTGATTTGGATATTGGTAAATTATACGGTTTCACGTATTTCGAGGCGATTTACGTGCTCGCACGTAAATCAAGGTTTTCCAGTTTAACATTGATTTTCCATACTTATGACTTTGGATATGATTTCATAAAATGGTTTTGAAATTGGAAAGATAAACTCGGGCATGAGGCCCAATTGTTTTGGAAACCTCGGACTTGGAGTCCAATTGAGTTACGTAATCGGGCCAGGGGCCCAATTGCTTTATGAAATCTGGCCAGGGGCCCAGTTATTTATGAAATCTGGCTAAGACCCATTTGAATTATATAATCGGGTCAGGGGCCCAGTTGGTTTACAAATTTGGGCCGCGGGCCCAGTGGTTTACAAAATCGGGCCGTGGGCCCAGTGGTTCATAAAATCGGGCATGAGGCCTAGCTGTTTAATAAATGTGATTTCGGGTCAGGGACCCTAAATGGAATTGTGATGTTTATGGAGAAATCGGGCATGAGGCCCAGTTGTTTAATAAATTTGATTTCGGGTCAGGGACCCTAAATGGAATTGTGATGTTTATGGAGATTTCGGCCAAGGCCCATTGTAATGTTGTGAAATGATTTGATAAAACTATTTTCCATATACCATCTTGATACGAGAATATGTGAAGGTCTCCTCCAGGTGTCTGGGACACTGGGGAAATCAAGGTGCAATGTCTGCGAAGGGTCATTGTGCGGAGCTACTAGACCGTATAGTGACACAGGAGCAGGATAGCTATGATTGGGCGTCTGGGACGTTGAGCGTCTAGAAGCTAGGCATCTGGGATGCTGTAACCGGACTGGATTCGGGGATTGGACTCGGGATTGAGACCCTGGGTAGCACGCGTAGCTTATGGTTATACCGTGAAATATGACGTCTGGGACGTCAAGCGTCTGGGACGTTAGGCTTCTGGGATGCCGGTGATGGTAATGTGGTGAATATAGACTAATGGATCTATGAAATGGTATTTCGGGTCGGGGACCCTAAATGGTTTTGGAATTATGGATTTATGTTTATGGATTTGGGTGGTGGCCCACATGATTTTGTATTTACGGATTTGGTATCCTACAGTTTTGGGCTGAGTTCCCACACTTGATTTTTGGTTTACGATTTTGGGCTAAGGCCCTAATGGCATGGTTAAGCAAACGTTTTGGTTACTGGTTTTCGTGGCATGCATACGTTTTTATTGGAGGGCATAAATGTGACAAGACCCGCCCCGATCCTCTCTGGGACCACATGGGGACGTGCCCTGCTCCCGTCTGACACCCAAAATAATGTTCCAATTTTAACCTTAAACGTTCAAATGCATAAAAACCAAATTAAAGTTTTACATCAAATCCGAAATAAACAGATGTCAGACAAGGGATGAAATCCAAAAATACAAGTTGCGAGCACGACTCTAACATAAACCTGCGGGTACACCACCCAACAGGGGTTCAGGTACGCAGAAGTGGATCTATGCCTCAGTCTCAGGTTCCTCCTTTACCTCATTAGCACGACTTGGAGGGGTTACCAAAACATCAAGGGTGAGTGGACCGAAACTCAAGTTTATAAAATCGTTTAGTAAGTAAAACATATAATTTACCCCTCCGTTTTCCAAACATGCATGCATCAGAATTTAAAACCATTATTCATATAATATGTATCATAAGGCATATAATAAAACCATAAACATAATTTTAGCCACTGCACTATACACTCCGATCTTGACATCCCCGATGTCTGACGTCCCTGACGTCCAATAATGTCACAATCTCAAGGCTACGCGTGCCACTCGGGTCTCAATTCCGAGTTCATTCCCCGAACCCCGTTCGGGTACAGCATCCCCGATGCTTAGCGTCATAGACGCTGGACGTTCTAGACGTCCGTGACCACTCCGGGGTACCTCATCTGGAAGAGACAGTATCATAAGAATGGATCTATACAGTGCAGTACCAAATACATTTTATTGACATCCACATGCAAAGCATATATATATATATATACACAGGTAAAAAAAATCCAAACCAATCTTTAAGTTTCATCAGACGGGTCTCATGCCCAAATACCGTGAAACGTGCCATAACCATAATTTCCATATCATCAAAACCGTTATTTGTTTTTAGCATGTGAATATATATAAGTAAACCAGAAAACATTTATGCACGCAAGGGTTTAAGGAAAACGGCCCACTCACAGTACAATCCTGCTAGGAACCGAACGTATACCCTCGTTCTGGTACAATTGTACAATCCCTGTCATGTCCAAAGTATACGTAAAGGTCAATACAAACCCCTAACATTTAACCATGAAACCCTAGACCGAAACCAGCCTGGAAAAGCTGCCCGAACGCGTTTCCCGAGGCAATAAACCTCATTTTGACCAACTTAATAATCTCCGATCGACCCGAAACCACCGCCATTGGATCCGGATCGTCGAAACCTAACGAATGGTGGTGGTCCTACCAAAAACACTGTTCACACGCGCCCTCACGCGCCGGTCAACGCGTCGGTCAACGCAGGAATAGTCTCTGCTGACGTCACTGCTGACGTCATCTGACAGCTGTTAGGTCTGACATGTCACACTCTGACAGGTGCCACGTGTCAACACCCGATTGGTCCACCTCATTGATCTGTCAGGCCACGTGTCAGATCTGACATGTGCCACGTGTCAGCACGGCACTGGTCCACGTCACTGACATGTCAGTGACACGTGGCAGTCCCTGATTAGGCCACATCACTGACATATCAGTGCTGATTGTGCACTGACATGTGACACGTGTCGACACAAGAGTGGTCCACGTCACTGACAGGTCTGACAGGGTGCCACGTCATCATCCCTGTCCTCAGACGGGTCGACCCGTTTCTCTGCAACTGGGTCGATCAGACCCGTGATCATGACCCGGTCACCAATCCCTCAATTCTCAACCATTTTTGTTCAGGTTTGTTCCTAATTACTCGTCTTAATCCCAGAAACAGTTCTAGTTAATTAAAATCAGTAAACAAGGGCTGAATCGAAGACTTACCTTGATGAACAGAACCCGGTTTTTCCCGTCGCCGTTTAACCTCCGTTCAGGTTGCCTCGGATCACGAAATCACATCCTAAAGTTTCCTACCAGTCCATAGAATCGAATAGGATCAATAGAAATCAACAAAACACGCTGGAAAACAGGCTTCCATTTTCTGAGTTTTTAAACAGTTTCGGGTTTCAGAATCAGTTACCTCGCCGTCGTCTGCCGCCTCACCAGTCCAGTCCAGCCACACACGAACACAGAGAACCAAGTGCTATGCAAGTGTGATGGCTAAAATGGGTAGAATGTGGGTGTCGGGTGGAAAATATATAGAAATGGAGGGAAAGGAACGGACGGTCCAGATTAAATCTCAGAGATGAGATCAAAGATTGAGATTAGATCTGGGGTACTTCAGATCAATGGCTGAGATCAAAAGTGGATTTTAATGCTATTTAATCCCATAGTGGATCTAATCCAATCTAGCCAATGGGTGAGTGACACTTGTCACTCATCCAGGTGTCCTCCAATAAGAATATCAGAATAAAATATTTGACCCGAAAACCGAGACACGAACCTCCCGATTTCACGTTTCTGATCATAACTTCCTCGTACGAAGTCCGATTTCGGCGTGCCGCCTGTCTACGGACTCAGGACATCGAGACCCACCTAACGGTCCTTGAGTCATGTGAAAATTAGTTGCCAAACGAAAAGTCAACATTTTCGCCCCTAAAGTCCAAATTACGGTAATGCCCCTGAACTTCCGATAGTCATAACTTTTACCCTGATCGTCCGAATTGGACGTGCCACCTGTCTATGAACTCGTGACGTCCCGTACTACGTCACGGTCACTGGTCAAAGTCCAATTGACCCACCAATCAAAAAGTCAACCATTGGCCATACCATTCACAAGGGTAAAAACGTCAATTCATACATTAAATTACAATATTAAAATCCTCGAATTTCCGGGGTGTTACAAAATGTCTTATGAAATGTGTTAATAAACTTATTTATTTTCGTCCACTCACAGCTTTTGTTTTTAATGCCCTTCAGGTTGATTTCCGGATGCGACTGCAGCAGAGACTGGGACATCGCACACCTCCTCCATCGATCCTTGCGCAATCTGGAAGCCCCATTTGGGCAGTGGCTTCAGGTTATCCCTTGTTTGACACCTCGTGTCAGACGGGATCATGACACATTCCATGGTAATCTCGGAGGATTGGGATGGATCGTGTCAGGATGGGTCCTGTCAACAGTCACTATTCCAATCTTAGCCCGCGTGCACATATAAGCTCATGACCGCTCACAATCCTAGCATGTCGCCGTGAACACATCACCCGCTGTGACCATCTCTAGATTTTCGTGAACACATCACCAATTGATCTCAAATAACATCGGCACTCCTAAGTCGAGCCTCCCTCGGCCATAACCTCTAGCGGCTGCTTGACAACAGGCAGTGCAACGTGACCTCTCTGGAAGGAACACATCCGCATTCCGGAGGCGAGCGTCCTCAACAACCGAGACTCTAACCCGTAATATCACACATAGGGCCACTTGCCCGAAATATCACCAAATGGGTCACAGCCCGAAAACCAGTGTCTAACAACACTTCACATCCCAGGATTCCTTGAATCCTATCAAATCCACAACTGGGTCTCATGCCCGAAATATTTTTCATAAATCTCATAACTGGGTCAGAGCCCGATGTATCTCGCGTTTGGCTATACTCTAAGTCAAACCATAAATCAACTAGGTCACATGCCCGAAAGATATTTCAAAGTTCAAAAAACCATTCCATTATTCAAAAGCCCATTTGACTATCACCTGAGTCAAAGTCAAAATAAACTGGGACTCGTGCCCGAATACCAATTTCACGCATCCCCGTGAAATCATTTAGAACCAGAAATCAAATCCTCGATTTCACTCATCTTCGTGAAACCATTAATATCACATAAAACACATGCACATAGTATACTCGTCCGAAGCCCAAACATCATATAAAATAGAAATCTTGAACTATGTGCAATGTTGCATTTTCTACGAAAATGCCAATGAAATCATAATTAAAATATATGCAACCAATGCATCACAAATTATGTCTGTAAATCATATAAAACATTTATGTATGCATCCTATTTATAAAACAAAGTCCACTCAGACCGTCCAAGATGCGCCTCGATACGTGTGTCATAAGCCTTCCAAGGGCTAATTCACCATCTCCGAAACTTCCGGACCTGTCTAAATCATACCAATGGGCACTAACGGACTTTATAAGTTCATACCTAAAGCCCATGAATGGTACCAGCCGGGGAACGTGTCCCAAACACGCTTCTCAAGGCTAAAAACCTCGATTTGATTAACTTAACGATCTCCGATCGACTCGAAACCACCACCATTAGATTCATATCGTTGAAACTTTTAAAATGATCTTAATCCCACCTCAAAATTTGTTCCCACACCCCCCCCCCCCCCCCCCCCCACGCGCGGGTCAAAGGTGCTCGTCAAAAAGTCAACGCTGACATCAACGGTCAAAGTCAACGGCTGACATCATCTGACATCTGACACGTGTCAGTCTCATATGTCAGGTATGCCATGATGACATCATCTCATCCCCTCTGTCCGGGTCAACCCAGATCTCTATAACGGGGTCACGTGACCCGCAGACCCGACCCAGTCCGTTCTTCCACTTCCGACCACCATTTTTTATCCCGTTTATTCCTATGGGATCGTCTGAATCCCAGGAAGGGATATGTGACACCAAAATCGACTTACAACGGCTAGAAGTTACTTGTTCAATCATGAACCTGCAAGACCAAATTCAGCTTCCTGCCTGAACCACCCAGTCATCCCCCCTCTTCGATTTTGATCCCTACGAACTTGTCTAAGCCCAGTAAACACAACCCAATCCTTGAACCATCCCCAAACGTCCAAATCGAATTTTTGAATTTAAACACGAAAATGGGTTTTTACCTGGGATCACGGGTTTCCGGCCACCTCGCAGCTCTGCCGTCTACCACCATCATCTCATCCTCTTTGTCTCACCCTACGTCTTACTCTCAGTCTTTTTGTGGTCCTCAACCGAAAGGATAAATGGAAGGGGAATGTGTTTTTGGTTTCGGATGGGAGAAAACAAAGAAGATGAATGTGGGTGTATGTATGTGTGTTAGTGAGCAATGGACGAGTGACACTTGTCACTCATCCATTGGGCCTACACAAAATATCTGGGGCCCACACTAAAAGACAAATGACTACTTTGCCTCGTAAAATGTGCCACCGTAAATAGCACCCCAAAAACATCTGTGACCCGTAACTTTCCCGTCAAATGTCCAATTTTGACGTGCCGCCTATTTACAGATTCATATCGACTCAACCTACATAACAGTCCTTGGTCCACGTGCATTGGACCTCCCGGGTCAAAAGTCAACTTTTTGCCCTCATCTAGGGGCAAAATCGTAATTTCACCCCAAACGTCTGATAATCCTCGAATAAGTCCCGATTAGTCTCGCTAATCGTCAATTAATTCTTAATTAATTTCGTAAATTTGGGACGGGTTGTTACACCTTGAGCCTTAGAGAGTAAGAATGCAGAGATAAGGGAGAACTCATTTCTAGAGAGAGTAGAATTCTTCAAATGAGGGAGTGAGTTCCCTATTTATAGGAAATATCTAGGTTTAGGTTATAGGTCATGGTGATAGGCCTTAGGCATGGGTCTTGTTAATGGGTCTAGTCCAGGTGGCCTTCATGTCGTGATGGGCCTTGATGGTGGGCTGAGCTTGATCTGAGTGACCTTCCGAGTTTTGGTCGGGTCTGTCAATATGGTATCAACACATATCAATGACATCTATCATGAAGTATTCAATATCTTCTATCAGTTCAAAATTATAGAACCATCACACCTTTGGGCCAGTGATTTATATACCAATATTAAGAATTTCATTTTTGAACAACATAAGTATAAAGGACTTGCCAAAATTGGATCATAACAACTTTGAAAAGAAATTCTCAAAATCCTAAACAAGTCATCCATAACTCTCTATACATTGGAGATATAGAATACCTAGCAATCAATTCCATATGGAAATGAATTACTTGTAAACTCCATGAATCCACTTTTTGGTTTCATGGATCATGTCTAGGATCAAGATTTTCTGTAAAAAACTTTGGTCTTTGACAGACCAATAGGCAACAAAATTTCAATTTCATATTCAAAACAGATGTTTAAATCTTCAAAAAACTCAATCCCTTGAGATCTTAACCACGATTATCAATTTCCAATTTCTGAATTGGTATTAAAACAATTAATCTCGAATGCAACATTTAATTGATTAAGATTTGCAATTGACGGTTATGACAGTTAAGGAAAAAATTCGATCAGGAGTTACGATTGTGTTTAGTGATCTGATCTTGTTATTCAATGTAATGTCAATGATAATCATCGTTCAAACAATCAAGAATACGTTCAGTTTAATCAAGTGTCAATTATACATAGTGGAATTCACGAAACGGAGAACATGAAATCTGTCATTCGAAAGAACTTAAGGTAAGATTGTCAAGCTATAATACCAAATGTTAGTATTTATGAGTTCTAAAACAAGCCAAGACCAAGCAATCAATCCTTAAATCACATTCGATCATGTTGCAGATTTCACTGAAGGAAACATATAGAGAAAAATGCTTACTTGTGAGAGAAGCCATCGGTGAAGGAGATGTTTGATATTGATGATCATTGCGATATGTTGTTCTGCAAGCAAGAGAGATTGATAATCTCTTCTTTCTATCCCTGATGATCAACTTCAATAGAAGTATGATCAAATAATAGGAGAAGAGGGACCAAGTCTCTATTTATACTCAAAAACCAAAAAATGTCAAAACCTATTACTTGACAGATTTGGTTGTTCTATGACAGTTCCACAATGTAACCGTCCCATTTGAATTAAAAAGAAATCTGATTTTTCTCCAATGACTAGTCTTGTATTCTTTATTAAGTCTTTCAATAGGTGTGTCCTTATTTTAATTCTCAAATTTATTGTCTCGTTACATTCGGTCGATTTGTATTATTTAAATCTCATATTCGAATTCTCTTTATGTATCTCTTCATATATGGAGAAGAACATAATTCCCAACAATTTGGTGAAATAAAATCATAAATAAAACTTGGTGAAATAAAATCATAACTACTACAATTTGAGCCAGCTAACAACTTAAACTTCTATGACTAAAACTTATGATAACCATTAATAATACAGGATGGTTTCAGATTCAACCTAAACCCTTTTGAATTCTTAATAATCTTCCTTTTTCGATACCATATGTATCAAGAGAAACAACTCCATAAAAATGTCCGGCAATGAAACCAAACAATTTGGACTGCTTTGTATTCATGTCATGGATTCCAGAAATGGGCAAATCTAAGTTGAATTTTGCTTTTGAATAGCAATCAAAATAGACAAGCAATTTGAATTGTAGAATAACTCTTGAGAGTACTTGGAAGGAGAAATGTTTGCATGTAGAAGGCTCTGCAGAAACGTTTAAATTACATAAATGGATTGAGATACGTCCCTTTTCGGTACATGATTAGATAGTAGTCAATCCAACAAAAATGACTGGACACGTTTGACACTGTTATATCCACTTCTGGATACATAGTCAATCTAACATTTTGAATTTTTGTCACTCCGAATCAGAATTCGATTCTGAATCAGATTTCCAATCAACGGGTTTCATCCTGTTAGTATTGGCTTCAAGCGGAGGAAGTCCATCATCATCGCTCGAGTCGAGCTCATTCTCTTCTATCTGTGAGGTGTTTCCCTGCAAATTTTCATTGCATTCATCTGCAGATTTGAAGATTTCTGGCCTGCAGGTGATCGAAGCCAGTATAAGGAACGAAAGAAAGACGGGCATACAGAGCACATGTGAAGAGAATCAGAATAAGATAAAGGGGATGCATGCAAGTGCCTATTTAGAAAAGATGTGCAAGTGGCTGCATTACACTTCCATGAGCTACCTTTTTTCAATCCTCAGAAGGAGGAAAAGCCAGAACAAATATTGAGTTCACTTGAGGGACATTTCAGAGTCTGATATGAAAATATGAAATAACCAAAAAACAAACTACCATCCGCTTTCTTAAATGACTAAGGTACACAATCTGCATTTGGCATTATGGTATATGCAAGTAACAATCTAGGAAGAAGAACCAAGACTGCCAAAAAAGACCTGGCGGCATCATTTTTAGATGGGAGGAGAATACATACCATTCTGGCGATCTCTTAAGTTGACGAACTTGTTCATAAAACAGAACTTGTGAAACAATGCATGCCACTTTGCTGCCGGATTCAAGAATATTTTCCTTTCCGCTTGCATCAACCACAACAAAACTCCCTACCCAAGGAGAACGAACTCAAAATACAGTTCTTTTTTCTTTGGCTACATTTACTGGAATTTGCTGAACGATTTGAGTTTTTATATGAAAGAGCTAACATACCTCGTTTTATCCACATACTCTTTTGAAACTTCGCCGGAAACAGCGCAAGAGATTTCTCTCCTTTTGCATCCATTACCTTAAATAATTAGACCAGAATCAAAGGCAGACTCAGCAGTTATTAAACCCATTGGGCAATAAAAGTTTAAAATTTTCGATTCCAGTATTTGAATGTAATAATTATCCCAACCCCATGTCATCCCTTTACAATTTGAGTTAAGTGCTACACCATAGAAGCTAAAGCCCACTACGTTTACAGCCATTTGTGCATTTTCATAAAGACTGGTGCTTTACTATAAGAAGAAGCTGTATTGACACAGTTTTGAGAGATAAAAAATGGAAATTTACTACAGTCAAGTGAGGCAAGATTGAACAGCTATATTGAATACAAATTCGGGTGTCAGAAGGGTTTTGGGTTTTACTAAATAATAAAAAACTTGAACTAAAAGGTAAGAAATTAGTTGATTGAATCCGAAAGAGAAAAGCACCTCAATGAGATTCGAGCCACGAAGAGAAAGCACTTGCATTATAGAGTCACCATCTTTGAGGGTCAAGCTCGTTTCCCCAGCTGCCCTCTTCAGATTCTTCCTTCCACCTTTCATTAAGATTGACAATCAAAAACCTAGAGATGAATAGATGATCGCTTCACACTCAGCCTCAACACTTTCCCCTTAAAATGCTTTTCCGACAGTCGCCGCTTCTCCAACCGACGGCGTTAATAAGCAAATACAGAAAGAGGCAGAGATCAGTCGGGTCAGAGATACGAGGAAAGAAAAGAGATGTGCTCGGGTTAAAAGGAGAGAAATTGGGTAAAACTGTATATTATCAATTATAAAATCTGGACCGTTATCTTCATCCAACGGTAAGAAAGGTGGTGCGCTATATAGAATTACCTTCCATCAAATCCAACAAACTTAATATGTACTTCACAACTGACCGTCACATAAGCCAATATAACGGGCGAATGAAATTGCAAGGAGTTGAAGAACTTTCCAAAACTGTCATTGACTTTGTGGGTTGTAAATTGTGTTGTACCGACTATTTATTGGACTATTTATTGGACTATTTATTAATTAGTCCTTGATAATATTAATATTTATTTACAACTCTCCCACTTATATTTTTAAAACTTTTATAATTTCTAACCATTATAATAATTATTCAAAAATCCTTTAAAACTTTTAATCATTATTTAATATCTTTTTTTCTTTCTTCTATTTTATGAAAACATTCCTACTGCTTATAATTTTTTTTTCACTTATTCATTAAGGAGTGATGTAATGAAAATTCAATTTTAAACAAAATAATTAAGACCAAGAATTCTTTAAAAGTACTTTTAAACTGCAAATTAAAAAAAAAAATTATTATTCGATATTAAAAAATTAAGTTAATTATTTATATTTTATGATTTAGTTTTTAAATTTTTTGCCAAAATTCAAAGATAAATCCTAAACACTAAGTTATAAGCACCAACACCCATTCCCCATCCCAAAGGAAAAGAAACTTTTGTATACACTGCATTACAAATAACACAAATTTCATTCTTATTAAAAAAAAATTTATAATATAAAGTTTAATTATAAAAGTGTTTTAAATTTAATTACAAATAACACAAATTTCATTCTTATTAAAAAAATTATAATATAAAGTTTAATTATAAAAGTGTTTTAAATTTAATTACAAATAACACAAATTTCATTCTTATTAAAAAAAATTATAATATAAAATTTAATTATAAAAGTGTTTTAAATTTAATTATAAGTAAAAAAGTTAGAATCCTAATTATTCATAATATAACATGTTAATAATAAATATGTATGACTAAAATAAGTAAAAGCATCTTACATTAAATAATTATCATATTTCAATATTAATTAGTAGGTTATACATTGAGATTCATATAAAAGTTGGGGACTTTGGTTGTCTACTCGCGCGTAAGTTAAGTCACCTGGAGGATAGACCATTCCCGTCTCGGGATTCCGGGGCAGCTTGTACACACAGACGACGGAGTTTTCAGGTTGAAAATCCATAAATTCTCGCAATTTTCATTCAATTTTTTATTTTATTTTTGCTTTGAATTAATTATTTACTGTGTCATAACTTCATAGTTCTTTCTCGAATCACATTATTCCTGTTGACATTATCAAGTTTGTTAATTTAATTCTCCTCGGATGACAAGTCTGTGACTTTCCCAGTTGCCAATGGTAAAAGCTTTGTATATTCCAATGTAAAAAGCATGTTTCTTTCTCTCAGTTTCTGGGTAACCATTGAAACGCAACTTCATGTACTGGAGAAGCTTCATGTACCGGAGAAGCTTCATGTACCGGAGAAGCTTCATTTTCTGCTTATGACCAGCATGAGTGTTGCTCTCCTCTCGTGGATGACGCCAAATATTTTTTTTCCTCTTGATTTCTTTTCTACAATGTGCTTATTTTGATTCTAGTGGGTGCTTTTGACTTCACAGTGTTAATATTAGGGTTTTGTTTTTGCTTAGAGTGATGGGTAGAAGGAAGCAAAGCAACCCGCATCGGTCTGGTGGGGTAATATTAGAGGGTCAAAGCAATGCTGATCAGGCGGAATTGGATGAATGTGAGCCTTCAACTGAGAAATCACGGAAGAATAAGCTAAATAGTGTTGATAAGCCATATTTTGTAGAAGTTGATCAGTCGAGTTGGTTTTCAGATGAGCATCACGATGTTGCTGAAGTTGTTTTAATAGATTTGAATTTGGGAGAAGGATTTTCTGGTGATGGTTTTAATGGTGATATTAATCAGGATAATTGCTTCATAAGGTTTCGTGTTTGCAACGTGAATGATTTTATCACTCGTATAAAGTTAGGTCATTGGCCTGTGTTATCCTCTGCTGATATATCGTTGGAATTCATTAGAAAAAGTTCAACAGAGGATGTGGACAGGTGCTCGGTGATTTTATCAGGAAGTTTTGATGGACCGGATGAAGGTATCTCTGGTCTTGTTCACTTGGCCAGTTTAAAGTTTATGTCACTGAGGCCAGCTCGGTGGGTTGGGTTATCTAATGATATGTCAACCGTCAGGGTAAGGGTGGAGATACTTAAGAGTGCATTTAATGCTTGTGAGTCACTTCTGGACAGTAATAGGCAATTGTGGAAAAGGAGTATGAGGAATGTCATGGCTTGGCTTCATCCTGAAGTAATGGCCTCCGAGGCCAGGTATGGAGTCAGCAATTCAACAGAAATGGAAACTGATTTGCATACTGAGATCGGCTGTGCTAATTCAGGTCCTAGTGAACATGCAAGGTTTGATGTTGCTGGGTTCTATGAAGCCATTAAACCATCAAAGTGAGTATCTTTTGATGTCATAGTCTATTTCAACTTTTAAATTTATTTCTTTTAATCTTTCAGTTTAATCTGTATTGTATCATGTGTACAGAGTAGCTGCAATGCTTCAAGTTGACATGCCTGATTTGCTTCCTGAGTTAAAGCCATACCAGCGCCGTGCAGCTTACTGGATGGTACAGAGAGAGAAAGGAGATTCAAAATGTCTGGCAGAAGAGGAAAAAAGACAGTTCATATCACCTTTATGTATGCCCATAGAATTTTTCGACACGTGTGCAAAAATGTTCTACAACCCCTTCAGGTAGTGGCTTTCTCAAATCTGTTGGTTTGACTTTAAAGTGTGTTATTTCATTCCGACATACTCTTTCTCTCCCTCCTCCTCTATCTATCTAATACTTACTGTAAACTTGATAATGTATTCCAGTGGAAATGTTTCGTTGCACCCAGTTAATTCTTCACCCTATGTTGTTGGCGGTATTCTTGCTGGTAATCCAACTGCTCTAAATTGTTCTTTAGCAACTAGTACATAATTTTTTTAAATTTTATCTAAATGTGTTTTGTGCATAAAGGGAATGGAGGTATTTGAATAAATAGTTTTAATAATGTTTAAAACTTCTTGAAGGAAAGACTGATGTTGTCTTAATTTCCTTTTGTGACAATTATATTTATGAATATCACAGATGAAATGGGCATGGGGAAAACTGTTGAACTTCTTGCTTGCATATTTGCTCATCAGAAGACGGAAGATGAAGACAACATAATTGATGATTCTGAATCTCAAGCTACTGAGGATCTCAAAATTAATCTTAGAAGATTAAAACGAGAGCGAGTTGAATGTATATGTGGAGCTGTGACTGAAAATAGGTCATACAAAGGAATATGGGTACAGTGTGACCTATGTGATGCATGGCAACATGCAGACTGTGTGGGTTATTCAGCTAGTGGGAAAACTACAAAATCCAGAGAGACCTATAATATAGACGAATGTGGAAAAGTAAGAAAGAAGACTACAACCACAATAGATGTGAGAGACGGGAAATATATTTGCCAGCTATGCTCAGAACTGATACAAGCTACTAACTCTCCTACTGCTACCGGTGCCACTCTTATAATTTGTCCAGCCCCTATATTGTCCCAATGGCATTCTGAAATTATACGGTATGTTTTCTGTCTTAACTATTCTACAATTGCAAATGTCAGCACTCTTAGAGAGTGCATTATGGTTGACTTCAATGTGAAGTTGGTTGCGTTAAATTGTAATTTATTATTAAAAGACAACACTGTTGCAATGTAGAAAAGTTTGGTAAGTTAACCTTCAATCTCCTTGATTCCGACTGACTTTTCTTATTATCCCAGTCATACTCGTTCAGGTTCTTTGAAAACTTGTGTCTATGAAGGTGTGAGGCAAACGTCTTTTTCACACACAACTGAGGTTGATATTAATGAACTCATCAGTGCTGACATTGTATTAACAACATATGATGTACTTAAAGAGGACCTGTCACATGACTCTGATAGGCATGAAGGTGATCGGCGCTTCTTGAGGTTCCAAAAGAGGTTCCTTTGAAACTTATTCCATTCTTGCTATTATGTTTTATTTGTTCAAATTGGCTGCACAAATTTGAATGTTCCTTCAAGGAATTGGATAAGATTTTTTGCCTGATTGCTAGTAATTATGGTGTATAAGTAAAACATAGATCATGCCCCTATTAAGATGCTATGCGTTAGAACATATCTGGGTTGATTAAGATGTGAATTTCTCTTTGACCTGAATTTTCAAGATGAATGACAAGTCATTTTGTTTTAGATACCCTGTTGTTCCAACAATTCTGACCAGAATTTTCTGACAAGCCATTTTGTTTTAGGTACCCAATTGTTCCAACAATTCTGACCAAAATTTTCTGGTGGAGAATTTGTTTGGATGAGGCTCAAATGGTGGAGAGCAATGCTGCTGCTGCTACAGAAATGGCTTTGCGGCTGTACGCTAAGCACCGTTGGTGCATTACGGGGACTCCTATACAGCGCAAACTTGATGATTTATATGGACTTCTACGATTTCTTAAAGTATGCCCTTTCAATGCTTCTAGGTGGTGGATTGAAGTTATACGAGATCCATATGAGGTATGAAATTTGGTGCATCCTTTGCTGTCAAACTCTCAAACTGTTTTCCGAGACTGAGCCTGCTTGCCAATGTAAAATTTCAAAGATGCCAGATAACTGAAACCATTAAGATAAGACCCATACCTTGGTGTATTTAGTCAAGTTCAAACTTTGATCCCAAAATCATGCGACCATTAATCACGACTGCATCCTTCTACTATTTTTTCTGCGTTTAGGGTTTTTAGTGTTTTCTCATGATTTTTCCAAGGTATTCATCTGATTTTTGCCTTTCCTTTCAGAGGAGAGATGCAGGAGGTATGGAATTTACTCATAATTTGTTCAAAAAAATCATGTGGCGATCTTCAAAAGTGCAAGTTGCGGACGAGTTACAGCTTCCTCCTCAGGAGGAATGCCTCTCTTGGCTCACTTTATCTCCAGTTGAAGAGCACTTTTACCAAAGGCAACATGAAACTTGTGTGAGTTATGCCCGAGAAGCGATTGAAAGTTTGAAAGATGATATTTCGAAAAGAGAAGTCAGAGGTTGTTAATGTTTGTTTCACAGTTCAATTTAAGAGTCATCATTGTATAAACAACATAAAATTCTGTGCGGTGGAGCAATTTTTAGCTCTGACAAACTTTGTGCTTTCTATTGCTAGGACGCTTAGCATTTTATGATTCATCAAACTCTTTCATCACACATGCGGAAGCAGGAAAGCTGCTGAGCACCCTCTTGAAGCTTCGGCAAGCCTGCTGCCACCCTCAAGTAGGAAGCTCCGGGCTTCGTTCTCTGCAACAAACCCCCATGACTATGGAGGAAATATTAATGGTGTGTTTCCATTGCATTATTATTACTTTTGGATGGTGCTCTTTATTTCTTTAATTTTTTCTGTTTTAAGGGACCTTGTTCTGTAGGTTCTTGTAGGTAAGACAAAGATAGAAGGAGAGGAGGCACTCAGGAGATTAGTCGTTGCTCTCAATGGGCTTGCTGGGATAGCTGTAATTGAGCAAAATTTCACTCAAGCTCTATCACTTTACAAGGAAGCTTTGGCCTTAGCGGAAGAGCACTCTGAGGATTTTCGTGTCGATCCTTTGTTGAATATTCATATTTATCATAATGTTTCTGAAATACTCCCATTGGCAACCAACTGCATTCCCTCAGAAGAACAGGTTTCTGGAAGCACTAGGGAAATGGCCTCCGAGATAAATGGGGCTGAAAAATGTGATCTACATGCAGCAAAGAGGCGAAAACTGGGCTGGAAAAACAACTTTTCCATTGATTCTGGAAACTCACTTGAAGCAACATCCGAAATATCAGAGAATGACCCCATTGTTGACCGTGAACATAATAATTCACCCCGTACATGTAGTTCCTTTAGTGATGTATCTTTGAGAACAGCCTGTGACAATATGAAACAAAAGTACTTGTCTTCATTCAGTTCAAAGCTATCCATGGCTCAACAAGATTTTAGGAAGTCTTACACACAGGTATATTTCAGATACATCTAGGACATTCTTGTACGAATTTTCCCAATATATATCTTTATTCTATGATCACTGTTTTCACTTGATATGTTCTAATATTTAGATAAACTCTGTTGAAGGTTTGTAATGCAATTACGAAGAGAAAAAATCTAGATAAGGTTTGGTGGTCGGATGCTCTTCTTTGTGCTGAAAAGGAAGAAGACTTCTTTAGCGAGTTGACCAGAAAGATTGAAGAGGGCCTCATAGGAAATCTAAACAAGTCAAAGTCATCGAGAATTGCCCCCCGGTCAGTAAACATTTGAGTTCTCCATTTCATTTCTACTGCTGGTCCATAAATTTGACCTTTTGCAATTTTCTCTTACCTCGTAACTTGTAATTGCTGATTAAATGTATCTTGTATCTCAAGAGTGATGCCTGTAATTTTTATGACATGTTTTCCTGATGTGAATTGGGTTTCCAAAATTGTCATCACCTTTAACTTACTCGGGGCAGAAGTTTTGCATTGCAAACGCTGTGGTTAGAGTATGATTGAGACTTTGATTGCAGCAGGATGCATAATTTTATTAGTTTAGGAGCTCATCTTGTTGGAATTTATTGTAGAACATAGATTAAATCTAATCTCTGCTGTCAATATTCTACTTTTGCTGATTAACTTTGTGTCTTTTTGATATAGCTTCCGAAGCATAAGTTCTCTGAAGTATCATATGCAGACTGGTTTGGATCAATTAGAAGCATCTAGGAAGGTGTTACTCGATCGACTTTTAGAAATTGATCAAACGATGGAGAATCCAACGAAGAAGGATATCCATAGTGTGAGATACTGTCGAAATTGCCAGGCATATGAAAATGGTCCCCTATGTGTTCTCTGTGAAGTAGATGAATTATTTCAGGTTTGTTACTCTTGTCTTTTCATATCCTAGTTGAATTCCAGTACGACTTAAATATGTTGCATGGTCTTTATGATTCCTGATATTTTACCCAGGGTTATGAAGCAAGGCTTTTTCGCAGTGAAAAGGTATCCGGAGGGATGGCTACCTGTGCTGAAGAAGCTGTGAGTTTTCGGAAGAAGCTCTCTGCACTTAATCGATTTTATCAGAACTTATCAAAGCCAAATAAAGATTCAGCGTCAGCCAAGTCTAATGAAGAATCAAGGAAGAGAGATGCTGGAAAAGTCATGGTCGGTTTCTCTCTCTCTCATGGGTATACTTTGGAATGAACTTGTTTTCTTTTTGAGCATTAAATGATGCTTATATATTTGGATTATAGGTTACAAAATTTCCATCTGAATTTGAGGTCATTCTTGGAGTTATAAAAAGCCATTGTAAGTCCCTATTAGGGAGGGAAGGTATATCAGAAGCCACCAACCACATGCACATTCTTGAGGTATGCCCCGGCCAATGCTAATTATCTCTTTGGATCTTTTCAAGTACTTTTCAGCTGATAGTGGCAATCAAGTTCTGATGAAATCTGATCATTTTTTCTTTTATCATCTGGATAAGGGCATGCGTAAGGAGTATGCCCATGCCAGATCCTTGGCAATAGCCCAAGCTCAAATTCTACACGCTTATGATGAAATTAATATGGCAACCTCAAGATTGCGCCTTGCAGAAGATGAGAATGATAAATCTCTTGATGCTATCAGTGAGCATGAACTGCCTTCAGCTAACGTCCAATACACTAGCGACAAGTTCACATCGTTGAGCTCATTGTCCAATATAAAAGGGAAACTTCGTTATCTAAAGGTTTAAATACAAAATTCATTTTCAACTACTCATTATGCATACTAGATCTTAAATGTTTGAAAATATGCATCCAAAAAGACAGAACTCTCATCGAAGTTATTTGTCTAGAGATTGTTATTATACAGATAACTGCAGTCTTCATGTTACTTTTTCTGTGGGGCAGAGTCGTGCATTTTTGTGCCATAACTTGCATAACTTCGTCAGCAGTGAAAAATTGAAGAAAAGGCCAATATAGAATGTAGAATATATTTTATGTTTTAAAGTATGTCTAGAAACTTCATGCGTGTTTCTCCCCTTTTCACCAAGCTTTCTTCTCATGCTTTAAAACATAAAATATAGAATATCTTCTTGTTGCTACTGTTGGTAAATCTATTTGATTGTTCCCAGGGTCTGGTACAAGCTAAAAAAAAGATTCCCTTAGAAAGCAAAGATCAGTCCTCGGTAGCTGAAGAGAAGGCCACTATGCCAACTTCTTCTGAACAGAGAAATGAATGCCTATCAACAGGCGAGAGAGAAACATGCCCAGTTTGTCAAGAACCGCTAACCATTCGAAAGATGGTTTTTCCGTGTGGCCATGTTACATGCTGTAAATGTAAGTGTTCACCAAATCACCTCTTGTCTTCATCTCCATCTTGCTAATTTCCTTTTTTCCTCGGAGTAAATCGTGCATGATAATACATTTTCCCATCTGGTCCTGGTAGGTTTATTTGCAATCACCGAGCGAAAACTACTTGGTGATAACAAGGTTCGAGAAAAGTGGGTACAATGCCCAACATGTCGACAACATACTGACGTCGCAAATATTGCTTATGCTGATGATGATTCTTCTGTGCTTCACACAACCCAAAGTCGTGAAAAGGGTGAAGCATCCATTCCAGTTCAAGGTTCATATGGAACAAAGGTACACATCCTGCTGTCTTGTAATATAAATAATTTTCATGCCATCAAGTGGATTCAAGTTAAGATTCACGTTCATTTCTGTTTGTGTTTTGTAGGTTGAAGCAGTCACGAGAAGAATTCTGTGGATAAAGTCTACAGATCCAGAGGCTAAAGTTCTCGTTTTCTCAAGCTGGAAGGATGTTCTTGATGTATTGGAGCATGCCTTCACTGCCAATGGCATCACCCATATTCGGATGAATGGAGGAAGGTAAGAGGATCAGTCGATAATAGTTATTGAAATTGGGCTGGTCGCCATTTTTCATTATAATCTGGGTCCGTATGTACAGGAAATCGCAAGTTGCCATTAACAAATTTAAAGGAAATGGCAATGTACATGGCAAAAAATCAGAGGAAAAATCTATTCAAGTGTTACTGCTGCTAATTCAGCATGGAGCGAACGGTCTCAATCTTCTTGAAGCAAAGCACGTTATTCTTTTCGAGCCACTTCTCAATCCAGCAGTAGAAGCACAGGCAATCAGCCGGGTACATCGAATTGGACAGATGCATGCCACCATAGCTCATCGTTTCATTGTATGTTACTACTCAATAAGGCATATAGTTGCTTGCACTGAAAGGCAGATGTAATCTCATTCTCTTATCTTTTGTTCTCCGTGTGGTTTTAGGTTAAAGGCACAGTTGAAGAGAGTATATATAAGCTCAATCAAAGCAGGAACTCCACTACCTTCATTAAAGGGAACACGAAGAACCAAGATCAGCCATTTTTCACGTTGAAGGACATTGAATCTTTGTTTGAAACAGTCCCGCCGGCGGTGCCAGAAACTGATGAGAAGGCAACTGAAGGTGGTGATGAAATGGAAACTGAAAGTCTTAGGCATTTGCCACCTTCTGTGGCTGCCGCTAGAGCAGCTGAGAAAAGACGCAAGGAGCACCAAGCTGCTTCTTCATGACTTCTCCCGCCAAATCTTCTGCTAAATTACCATGTTTGTATGTAGGATTTTACTTCCTAATCTATTTTGCAAATTACGTACTGAATTCTAAATCATCCATGGTAATTTTCTTATGATTTTACCTTCTAATCTGTATGTAGGATTATACTTTCTATTCTAAATTATAATCCCTTAGTTTTAGGGATGGTCTTTTCGATTTCTGAATTAATTAGGAATTATTGGCCAAGTAAATCATCGTTACACGCCTAACAAAATAAGATCTTACTTTAAACTTTTTTTTATTCAAAAGTTTCTAAACAAAATTTGTAAATAATAAATTATATATGTACCTTTTTATATCTCAATAAAAAGGATAAAGGAATTATTAAGAATTCTTTTAAACAATTAAAAACAATATTGCCATTTTTTGTCCTCTTTACTCGATGCGCTCTTTAGTGTTTGATTTATTTGACCAATTGGGTCCTTTATTATATTATGTATATAATAAATATTATATATGTATATATATATATATTGTATATAGTTACAATTAATTTTTTTTCTATAAAATAGAAAAATAAAGTACGTATTGTTTGGTGTTCAACAGTAGAGTATAGAAATTTTTTTTGGGGGAGGGGGGCGGGGGCCGATTGAAATGGTGTTCGAAAATCGTACGACATAGAGTTTAATTCATGAATTTTGTATATGAAATAAATCAAATTATTTAATATCTGAAGATAAAAGAATTTTTAAATTTAAAATTTAAAAGTATTTTTGAAAAATTATTGTTTATAATTATTTTATCTTAAATTAGATTAGATACTCATATTACTTTTAAAATAAGTGAAAAAAAAATTATAAATAAAAATAATGTTTTCATAATTCTCAATATAATCTGTTGACACTATATCTGACCAGACCCACTGGGTCGTATACTTAAAGCCCAGACCCCACTCAAGGCCCAAAACTGCCATACTTACAACAGCCCTAACACCGGGTTCAATGCGGGATGCCACGTGGAAGCGTATTCACCCTCGATTTACGTAACACGTGTCAGCACGTAAATCGAGAAGCATTTGTCCCACATCGAAACTTTGGGAATTGAACATCCCACCTACCAATACATAAAGGGTACACATTTTCCAATAAAGGTAACTAAGATTGACTATTATTATTACTCTACCAAACTTTCCATTTACTGCTCCCTCTTACGAACAAAGTAACTAACTTGATCGTCGGAGAGCCTTAGGCCGGCACCACACCGGTGCCCGTACTAACGGAAACCCGCGATCCACTTGAGTTGACAGGTCACAGGAGGGACACACGTCATTTGGTGATTGGGCAACGAGTACTCGACAGTTGGAACATTTTACGCTTCAACAGTTTGGCGCCGTCTGTGGGAAACTGACTAAGGTTGCCCACGCTCAACCAGACCGAGTTACGACTCATCCACCGGTTGCACCGAGAGACAACTCGTCGTCACTGAACATGCAGGGCGAACACGATCTCGGTGAGATCACACCCGGGTAAGGTCCCAGAACCAGGGGAGAACCCTCTCCTAACTTCTTACAGATAATCGAGAAATTCCAGAGTGACATGGTCGAGGTCAAAGCTAAGGGCACCTAGGCCGAGTCGAGGTGTCAGGTGCTCGACGATCGATACGCTGAGGTGGCCGAACAGCTATGGGTCGCACAGGCAGAACTCGCTACCCACCGAGCACGCGTCGGCAGGGCTGAGGCCGACAAGGTAGTGGCCGAGTGCGCGGAGCGGCCGAAAAGAATCGCCGGCTGGCGGAAAAAGAAAAAGAACATGCGGCCGCCGAGCCGCGTAGGGAAAGGCACGAGGACGCCGAGCCGAGCAAGAAACCGGCTCGGATGTTGATCATCCCCGGCAGCCAACCCGGTGACACCCGGATCTACCGAGACGCACGCGACGCCCTCAGCGAGGGAGGAAGGAACCGGTCGGTCAACGAACGACCGTCACGCCGACCTGACCCTCGGTCGGAAGTGGGAAAAGGAGATCGCCACTGAGGAAACATAACCGCTCGGTGGTCCCCCCCAAGCGCCAGCCACCGGACTTTTTCGACGGGGGACCCTGTCCCCGTCACCGACTCGTCCCTGGAGGCCGAGAGCACGGCCAAGTCAGCTCGGCATCTTGGCACCAGGACCGACCGCTCACACAAGGGGAGGCAAACATCGACGTCCTCTCGGAATGACACCGAGCGGTCAACCCACCTCGGCCTACCGCTCCCCCACCCTGAACCAACCCGCCTAAGGAGCACCGAGCGGTCAGGGCAGGCCGGGCAGCCGAGTGACAAACCTCAGGAACAACCCCGAATGCGGGACACCGAGCGGTCAAGGCCGGTTTGTAACGCCCCAGACGTTCTGAAAATGTAATATTATAAAATATTGAATAAAATGACGTTTTTACCCCTGTGTTTTGTGTGGTCAATTTGTTGACTTTTTGATTGGGGGGTCGAACGGACGTTGAGCGATGATCGTGACGTAGTTCGGGACGTCACGAGTTCATAGACAGGTGGCACGTTCGATTCGGACGAACATGGTGAAAGTTATGATGTTCGGAAGTTCAGGGGCATTATCGTAAATGGACGTTATTAAGGTGGAAAAGTTGACTTTTTTTTTGACAATTGATATCCATTTGACTCGAAGACCGTTATGTTCGTCTCGACGCCCCGAGTACAACGACAGGCGGCACGCTTGAAACGGACGTCGAATGACCGAGTTATGGGTCAGGGAAGTTGGAGGGCAATTTGGTAATTATTGCACAGAGGGGCATTTTGGTCATTTCACGGTGGTTACTGTTCACCACCGTGAAAAACAGAGTGCACGGCCGTGGGTCTTGTGCGTGCAATTGTTTATGGCTAGTGGAATGGCTCAGACAATTTGTTTATGTGGATTTAGGTAGTGGAAGCATGACTGAGTGGCCTTGGTGCACGGTTTGGGCAGAATTCTGGGCACGGGAGTGCTGGGAATGGCCATGGTTTCTGTGTGCGTGGGAGACATTTTCAGAGACCCCAGTTGGTCTCCCACGGGCTGCTGGCCACACCGATCGACTAACCGTGTATGGGAATGGAGTGAGGATTGAATTGGGGTCATTTGTGCATCAGTGAGAGGGTTGAGTTTGAGAGAAGCAGTGAGAATTCAGTTTCGGGTTTTTGGGGGGAAATCTCAGAATTCAGTTTCTACTGGCTTAGGGATCACACTAGACACACTGAGAGTCTTCTGGGAGCAGCAGCAGCATAACCGTGCACGAAATCAAGCAAATTGAGCAAGGATTTCTCAGGAACTCAGGTACCTGTTCAGAGATGAACCAGTTGGAGGGAAAAATTTGAATTCGATTTCTGAGGCTTGTTGATCGAAACCAAGGGCCATTCTAGTCTTCTGGGAGAAAGAGGGAACCAACCACGTCGAATTTGAAGGATGACACCCACGAAATGGCCAAGAACTGAGCTCCCTGGTTCTGAGAATTTTCGAGCTTGAGGACGACGACTTCCAGGTAACGGCGAGCTAAATTGTTAGTGCCATTGTGTTCGTATGGGTCCCTGTATGCTACTGGTGAAGTTAATTTGGGAATGGAACCGTGTAGGGTGAGTTCCAGAAGTCGACTTGTTCGACTGTTCGAGCTTGAGTTGAGTCGATTTGGTGTCAGTCGAGGTTAGCCATCAACACAGACATGAAATTAATGAGTTAGAGAAGATAATAGGATCAAAAACGAGAGGAATTGATTGAGAATTGAGCTTAAACTGGTCGGGTTGAGTCGCGGGTAACAGACCCGTTTATCAGACTATCCGGGTAAGAACGATGACACTGTAGCTTGGCGCGTGGCCTTCACGCGCAGCCACTTTGGGCGGCGCGTGACGGCGCGTGCAATGTCATCTCCGATCACAGTCAACATGGGAATTGTCCCTTTCAGTCTAATTAACATTTTCCCTTTAGGATTCGAGTGGTTCGGGAGTCGTTCGGGATAATCTCGGGAGCCCGGAAGTTTAGGTCCTTAAGGTTTATTTTGCCGAAAAATCCGGGAAATTAGGGAAAAATCCTACGAGCTATTTGGGGATGTTTGTAACCTTTCTTGTACATTTTTACAGGCCCGGACACTTCCGAAGCTACGGAGGAGCACGCGGGACGCGATTGACGCGTCCTAAAACCGTGAGTGGACTTTTGATTTTTCTAAATTGGGAATGCATGACTATTTTGCTTATTTGTCTCATGGTTTTACATATGATTTTATGATGGTGATATGTTATATCGGTTTTACGTGTTTTTCACGCTTTTCGAGATATTTACCGTGTTTCACGCATTTCGAGGTTACGGTTTTCGCTTATGCATGCGTGATGATTTTGATAAAGTACCTGGATATGAATATGCATGTTTCGGATTTATGATGTTTGATCACATTGTGAGGTAATTTTTGGAAATTGCATGTGTTGGGATTTGCATGTGAATTCGGACATGAGTCCTGTTACGATGAGAAATGTTTTCGGAATAATGTTGGGAAAACGGTTGTGATGAATCCCGATTTATTATGTTTAAAAACGGTTTTGGGTTTAAAGACCCGGTTAATGGTTGGATCTGATTTTGGGTTTAAAGACCCGGTTATTTAATGACGGGGGCGGGCCCGAAAATTGGGTTTAAAGACCCGAATTGAGTTTAAAGACTCGTGAGTTTAAAGACTCGATTATTATGATACCCCCGAGGCCTATTAATCATGTTTTGAGTTTAAAGACTCGTTGATATCCCGGGAAGGCCTAAAATTGAGTTTAAAGACTCGGATGGATCCAACGGCATAATTGTGGTTATTGATTCACGTTTTACTTGATTTGTGCAATTAACGTTTCAAAATGACGGTTTCTGAAACCTGGCATTATTAAATGGTTTTTTTTTACATGAATTATGGCGATCCTTTGTAACGTTTTTCATGTGTTTCGGAAAAAGAGTTTTCAAAAGTTAATATGCAAATTTGGAATGTTTGGTTATGCATGCGTGTTACAAAACTGGAGGGTGAACCCGATTTCGGAAAAACTGTTTTCCTTTAAAACTTATGTTTCGGTCCACTCACACTTTGTTGTTTTAAATTCCCTCCAGGTCGTGGTACAAGTGCGGGGGCAAGCGCCGAGGTAGAGGCGGAGGCATAAAGTTTTCCGTTGCGGAGTAGTTAGTTCACAGAGTAGGACTTGTTTCTTTAACTTGTTTTGTAATATTGCTCTGTGAAACTGTGGACTTGACGTCCAGTCGGATGTATTTGTTTAATCTCCCTGGTCTGAAAATGGGTGTGTTGTAATATTAATTAGTTTTCCGGTCTTTGGGGTTTGATTGTCAGACGGGAGCAGGATGCTTCCCGATTATCGAGGCGATAATCGGGGTGGGTCCTGTCACGGTTGGTCAAAAGGGAAGTATATTCCGGAACATACCCAAACAGGGGTACACCGAGCGGTCAAGGCAGGTCAGTCACAGAAGGAGTGAATCCTAGAGCCCGCCGAGCAGATTTGGCGCCGACCGGTCCTACAGGATCGACCGCGAGCAGGCACCCAGAGATAAACAACAATCCAAGACCGACTCGCTCGTCCAGCACCTCATGGAACGAGTCCGGACACTCGAGGCCGGGACAGCTCGAGAAGCAAGACTAACCTGGTCAAAAACCAGCCCGGGCCCTTTCACAGAAAGAATCAACCAGTTCAGGATCGATCATGAGATTAAACCCTTGAAAATCCCCCTTTACAACGGAAAGGACGACCCGTGGAATCATCTGAACAACTTCTACTCGGCTATCGCCCTAAAAAACCTCGCCTACGAGGAACAGTGCCTCATTTTCAGTTCCATACTGACCGAGGCAGCGATCAATTGGTTCTACAAGTTGGAATCTAGGACCATCGACTCTTTCAAACATCTCACCTCCACCTTCATGAACCAGTTCATGATACAGACTGACTGCTTTTCCTCGGCCGAGGACCTCTTCCAGCTTAAACAAGGTGAACACGAGTTGCTGTAGCGGTATGCAGCTAGATTCAGTCATGAATACTCCTGGTGCGCGGAGACGGACGACCGAGCAGTTTTCACGGCCTTCAAAGGCGGCCTCCGAGACTCCCCCTTCAGGTACGCAGCTCACACCCAAGGCTGGACAAATTATAATGAAATAATGAAACAGGCGGCGATCCACGCCAAGGCTGAAGCGCTGAGCCAAAAAGTCCAACGCTGCCAACGCGTACCAACCTCCCCAGGCCGACTCGGTGAAAACATACCCATCGAGCGTCCCGGAACAGCAGGGCTCAGCACAGCGTCCACAGAAGCAGGGGCAACAGAGCTATGGGGGAAAAAGGAAAGACTACCCCCACAGCAACAATCTGTACAGCCCTGGGAAGAAGGGTAAGAACCCAAATCACCAGGAAAGACAGTAGGGGGAGCGGTCAAACAACGGGGAAAAACGGGTTCCTCGCTCCAAGTACGAGACCTACACCATCCTCAATACCCCCTATGAGAATGTCCTCCTCAACGTGGAACACATGATCCCAAGTCTACTTGGGCACCAGCGAAGGGCAAGCTTGGCAAGGACACAGGAATTTACTGCCAATACCACAAGTACAATGGCCATAACATTGACCAATGCGTTGCATTCCGGGATTTGGTGGAGGCTCTGGCCCGAGATGGGAAGATCAACCAATTTCTCCAACACGCCCCACCTCCACCTCGCAACCCACAGATCAACACGATCTCCGGAGGACCGTTAATTTCTTGCCCGCTCACTTCCAACCGGGCAAAGAAGAACTTTTTACGAGCCACCAAACAGAATCAGCAGCTCTTCAGTATCGAGGAAGGAAGATCCAAGAAAACAAATCGACTCGGTTGGGAACCGATCACGTTTTCCGAGGAAGAAGAGCGCGGGATCATCTATCCTCACGACGACCCCATTGCCGTTATGGCTGAGATATCTAACTTGGACGTGCAACGGGTAATGGTCGACACTGGAAGCTCGGTCAACGTCATTTTCATGCGAGCTTTCAAGCAATTGAGCATCCCAGAAGCAAGTCTGGACCGCTCATCTACGCCGCTCTTTGGTTTCACGGGGGACTCCATTATCCCGCAGGGAACGGTTACCCTCCCCTTCTCCCTCGGAACACATCCACGGAGGGCAACCGTACTGGCACCCTTCTTGGTGGTGGACTGCCCCGCGGCCTACAACGCCATTCTCGGGCGGGGAATACTCAACCAGATGAAGGCAGTCATATCCACCCACCTGCTGCTGGTAAAATTCCCAACCCCTATGGGAATTGGTCAAGTCAAAAGCGACCAAATGGCTGCAAGAGCTTGCAATTCTGTCACCCCAATCCAACCTCCGAAGGAAACCATGGCAGTGACAGAGTCCGCGTTCGAGGCTGACCCCGTAAGCCCTCAGGACGCACAGAAAATACGGGACGAACCAATTGAGGATCCTCGGGACCATTCAGCAACACCCCATCCACAGCCTATTGAGGATGTCGAAGAGATAGTACTCTCCCACGACTTTGTGGACCGGAAGGTAAAGATTGGGATAACTCTTTCGCCCGACCTGTGATCACAACTGATCCGTTTCTTAAGGGACAACTCTGAGGTCTTTGCCTGGTCATACGCCGACATGCCTGGCATCTCCACCGACGTGATCTGCCACCGGCTCAGTATCGACCCTACCTACAAGCCTGTCGAACAGAAACGTCGCCTCTACGATGCAGAGAGGACCGAGGCTATGAAGGCAGAGATCGTCAAACTCAGCACCATCCATTTTGTCTGGAAGTTTGTCTATGCTGCCTGGGTAGCCAATGTTGTACTCGTCAAGAAACTCTCAGGGGCGTGGCGAATGTGCATTGATTTTACTGATCTGAACAAGGCATGCCCTAAGGATAGTTTTCCTTTGCCAAAGATTGACCAACTGGTCGACGCCACGGCGGGACATGAGCTCCTGAGTTTTATGGATGCGTACTCGGGATACAACCAAATCTTTATGCATCCGGCAGATCAGATCTACACAACCTTCAGGACGGATCAGGGGTTATACTGCTACAATGTCATGCCTTTCGGACTCAAAAACGTCGGGGCCACCTACCAGCGCCTGGTGAACTTCATGTTCGCTGACCAGATTGGGAAAACAATGGAGGTTTACGTCGACAACATGCTCGTAAAGAGTAAATCGGCTGAACTACACATCCCCAATCTCCTGCGAATGTTCGACGTCCTCAAACGATATCGAATGAGGTTAAATCCGGCGAAATGCGTGTTCGGAGTCAGCTCTGGAAAATTCCTGGGCTTCATGATTAGCCAGAGGGGTATCGAGGCCAACCCGGAAAAAAAATCAAGGCCCTGGTCGATATGGAGGCCCCACGAACCCATAAATAAGTGCAAAGCTTAACGGGCCGAGTCACAGCCCTTACATGCTTCATCTCCAAAGCCACGGACAAGTGCGTGCCTTTCTTCAAAGCCCTAAAGGGCAGGTCCAAACACATCACCTGGACCGAGGAATGCACCAAGGCCTTCACTGAACTCAAGGAATACATGGGCAAAGTGTCGTTGCTAGCAAGACCAGACACCGGGGAAACCTTTTACATGTATCTATCTGTCTCCGCTTCTGCCACAAGCTCAGTTTTGGTTAAGCGTAAGGACGGTGCCGAACATCCAGTGTATTACATCAGCAAGGTTTTGCAGGACGCCGAGACAAGATACTCTGACCTAGAGAAGCTCGCTTTCGCCCTCATCATGTCTGCCCGGAAGCTTAGGCCATACTTCCAGGCTCATTCTATCATTGTCTTGACCGACAGACCACTCCGACAAGTACTTCAAAAGCCCGAAACATCGGGCCGCTTACTCAAATGGGCAATAGAACTCAGCGAATTCGACATCACCTTCACTCCCCGCACCTCCGAGAAAGGGCAGGCCATGGCAGACTTTACCTCTGAGTTCTCCTATGTTCCAGCAACGGTCGCACATGAGGTCCCACCATCTTCCCTTCCGTCCATAACACATACTTTGGATGAGGGGAACCCCCAACTCGACCCCACCCGGCCAACCTGGCTCCTGTATATTGACTGTTCGGCTTGCCACAATGGATCCGGAGCCGGACTTGTCCTCACCACACCGGACAAGGTCCGGATGGAATATGCCCTTCGTTTCCAATTCAAGGCCTCCAACAATGCCGCCGAGTATGAGGCCCTCCTTGCAGGGCTCCGCCTCGCTAAAACCATGGAGGCAGGACAGGTCAAGATCTTCAGCGATTCACAGCTCATCGTCAACCAGATCAACAATGCCTATGAGGCGAACGATTCTTCCATGGCAGCATACAGAGCACTGGCAAAGTCCCCCCTATGTGGTTTCCGCAGCTACGCTATCACTCGGATTCCACGCTCCGAAAACAGCCATGCCGACGCTCTAGCCCGGCTCGCATCCTCCCTCGATGAGAGGCAGAGTCGAAGTGTACTGGTCGAAATTCTGGATCGACCCAGTACACAATGCTCGGCGGTCTACGCCATCAACACTGGCTGCACATGGATGGCCCACTGATTAGATTCCTCGCAGATGGAACTCTTCCTTCTGACAAGATCGAGGCCAAAAAGGTCCGGAGACAGGCAGCCCGCTATACACTCATCAACGACCAACTCTACAAACGGGGCTTCACCTTGCCCCTCCTGAAGTGTCTCGTCCCGGAGGCAGGAAGAGCCATTCTCGAGGAAATCCACGCCGGTATTTGCGGAAATCACTCTGGACCACGGTCATTGGCCCACAAGGCTTTCCGGCAGGGTTTCTATTGGCCAACCATGCACGGAGATGCGGCCGAGCTGACCAAACGGTGTGATAAATGTCAGCGGTTTGCCCCTTTCTTCCACCTACCTCCAGAAAACCTCACACCCGTCAGCCCCTAGCCCTTCTCACAGTGAGGACTCGATTTGATCGGGAAAATGCCAGCAGGGAAGGGCAAGACAAAGTATGCAGTGGTAGCAGTGGATTACTTCACAAAATGGGTTGAGGCAAAGGCTTTGGCTTCCATTACCAAGGCCCAGATGGAAACGTTCGTCTTCTAGAACATTATCTGCCGTTTCAGTCTCCCCCACTCAATCGTCACGGACAATGGGAAGCAATTCGACAACGCACGCTTCCGTGCCTTTTGTGACAGACACAACATCTGTCTCTGCTTCGCCTCACCAGCTCACCCTCAGTCCAACGGACAGGTTGAGGCCATAAACAAAATCATCAAGCATACACTGAAAACGCAGCTAGACGAGGACAAGGGCAAGTGGTCCGAAATTCTCCCAAACGCACTCTGGTCATATCGGACATCCTACCGCACATCTACAAATGAAACCCCCTTCTCGCTGACTTTCGGAACGGAAGCGGTCATCCCCGCTGAACTAAATGAAACTTCTTACCGAGTGTCGACCTATGAACCTAAACAAAACGACCATCAGATTTCGCTCAGTCTAGACCTCATTGAGGAGCACAGGGAGCAGGCCAACCTTAGAAACATCGCCTGCAAACAGCGGCTTTGCAATTACCATAATGCCAGAGTCAAACATCGGGTTTTTCAGGAAGGCGACTGGGCCCTCCGAAAAGTCAGCCTCGCCACCAAGGATAGCTCGGCCGGGACTCTCGGCCCCAATTGGGAGGGTCCATATCGGGTTACCAGAATCTGCCAGCCCGGAACTTATGAACTGGAAGACCCAAATGGGCGAAGGCTGGGCCACCCATGGAACGCCGACCACTTGAAGAAATACTACATTTAAGACTTTGTATTTTTTCCTTCTTATGGCTTGCTGTACTTTACCAATTATTGCACCCGTTATTTATAAACTTCCATTTATCTAGCCTTGCAACGTCACATTTTGACTCAAACATACGAGTCGGGGTTCGGTCTTACTCGACCTACACCCCAACACTTGCTATTTTGACTCAAACTATCGAGTCGGTGTACATCCCTACTCGGCTTGCACCCATACTTGACTCAAACATAGGAGTCGGGGTTCGGTCTTACTCGGCCTACACCCCAACACTTGCTATTTTGACTCAACCTATCGAGTCGGTGTACAGCCCTTCTCGGCTTGCACCCATACTTTGACTCAAACATACGGGTCGGGGTTCGGTCTTACTCGGCCTACACCCCAACACTTGCTATTTTAACTCAACCTATCGAGTCGGTGTACATCCCTACTCGGCTTGCGCCCATGACTCAAACATACGAGTCAGGGTTCGGTCTTACTCGGCCTACACCCCAACACTTGCAATTCTGAATCAAACTATTCGAGTCGGTGTACAGCCCTACTCGGCTTACACCCATACTATGACAACACAGACTAATTGAAAGGATAACTCGGTCTACAATTTTTAGCCAAGAAAAGTTAATTTTCATTCAAAATGTGCAGACCTTTTGTGCTCGGCTTGCAAGAGCTTTACAACCTTCAGGACAAAAAAAAAAAGAATTACAAGTGTCCTACACTAACTCCTCCATCTGCTGCTCGGCCTGCACTACCACCTCCGCCTCTGGCTCCGGCTCCTTCTGAGGCTCTACCTGGTCGGCTTCCGGCTGGGAACTCGGCAAGACGCCCTCTTCTTCCTCCTCCCTCAACTCGTCTTCAAACATGTCGGCCGTAATGTCCTGACCGAGCCAGGGGGTCTTCACGATCAAGTCGGGGTTGTGCAGAAAGAGATTACGGAAGAACTCTTGCTCGCACTCAGCGGCGTAGTCGTTCTTGAGTTTGTCGAACTCCTCCGATGCCTTGAACTCGGCCACCGCGGTCTCTTTCGCCTTTTCTAGGTCGGCCTCCCTGGCCGTCTTCACCCGACAAAGCTCCTTCCAGTGTTTCAGCCTGTCTTTCGCTTTGGCCTCAACCTCGGCCTTCATTTGATCCCTGGAAGCCAGGGCCTCCTCGGTCTTCCAACTCTCGGCCTCTAGCTTATGGGTCAGGTCGGCCGCTTCCTTCATGGCCCTCTCGGCCTCCTGAAGCTTCGGGGTGAGCTCTTCCTATTTTTTCCTCAGCTTGTCCTTCTCCCGCCGAGCAGCAGCTACCCTCATCTGACTGTTCCCAAACTGGAGGTACACCTCACCGAGAGCTTGCACATGAAAACCATAAGAAAGTTTCTCGGCCGAACACACTACACTTGACAAATGGAAACACTTACATTACTCAGTAGGAGTAGGGCTCTTTCCATTCTCTGGTCGGCCGACCGGCATTGCACCTCGGCGAGCTCGTCCAATGGCGTCGAGGCCCCCTGACAGACCCCGTTCAGCAATGGCACCATCTGTCTAGGACAACAGAGGGTGGCCTCGGCACTCGACCCTTCACCGATCGCCTCTCCATCGGTGAACACGCCAAGGTTCACGTCCCCCCTCCTCTGGAGCATCTCCAGGATCCGCACATCCAATCGAGGGGGGGACGGCGGCGGGACGAACTCTGGGGCCGGCATAGTCCTCTTGCCCCCTATCTGCTCCTGAGCCGACAGGATCGTCTCGGCCTCCTTTCTGACCTTCAACTCTCTGGGATCAGGAGACAGGACTCGGTCTCCCTCCACGTTGCTTTGTTTCCTTTTGGGAAACCGAGACAGAGGATTTGGCTGTCTTGGCTGAGAGGACGATCAGTGCTTCGTACGCTCAGACCGCTCCGGTTGACCTCTGCCGGCTCGCTCTTTCTTCTTCCTGAGGATGAGCTCCAGGCGCTCGGCCGCCTTCGATAGTGAGGCAGATTCCCAGAGCCCTTTTCGGCCTTCATTCTCAACTGCTCGCAGTCTTTGTAAATCCTACTCCCGAGATGATACAGAACTGCAACACCGAGACACACGTCAGACACAAAAAAAAAAAAAAGACCCTTACCCTCGTCGCTATCGATAAGGCCGGCCTTGTACTGGAACCCAGGTAGTCGAAGGATGCGTCGGTTCCGATTCAGCTCGTCCAAGATCTCCCTTACTCGGTGGACGACTACCTTCTCCTCTGGAGAGATTTCTTCTTCTGGGAACAAACCTGCACACCGAGAATCGGTCAGGCACAATAATCATACTTGAGCATACAACATATCACATTCACATAAACGGTCGGCCTATGCTACAACTGTCCACCTTGGGTTTGGAATTTGGATGGTATTGGGGGTCCCTCGGCGTTCCCCTCCCAGTTCCCACCGACCAGGCAGAACTTCGTCTTGTACGACTTTTGGGAGGTTGGTATGTCCAGAATGAACTCCCCCGTTTGCTCTTCTTGCGGTGACGGACGAAGACCCACCCGGTACTCTGCTGTTGAAACCCGAAATCGTACAGGTACATGAGTTGGGCGTAGGTCGGCTCCGGTTGATTAGCCCACCTGAAGGCCGTGTAGAGGGAGCAGAGCACAATCTACACGTTTGGATTGAGCTGACCGAGTGCCACCCCCATTTTCTTCACCATCTTCCGCAGCCAGGGATGAAGGGGCAGCCTTACCCCGTGGTGCATCAGCTCGGTATAAAACAATGCCATACCGGCTGGGGGGTTACTCGGTCTTTCCTCTCTTGTAGGCAACCTTGTCGTCATCGAGTCGGGAACGCCAAACTCGATCCTCATCTTCATCAGGCCCTTCTCGGTCTTCTTGTTGACCATTTCGTCTATCGTGAAGGCCGCACATTCAATCGGCATGGCTTCCGGGACCGACTCGTCCCCAGTTGTTTTCACTTTGTTCAGCCGAACTGTGCCCTTATCTCGGCTGTGGGTCAGCTTCAATGCTCGGTGTACCTCCACCTTTACTATCGTCTCGGCATCTACCAGCAGATTGCCACTACCCGACCTACCTGTCGGCCCAGCCCCAGTACCAGTGTCCGTGGTCCTACCGGACGACTCGGCCGTACTGTGCACCGACTCTACTCTCTTTTGTGCCTCGGCCGAGTGGGCCTCGTCCTCACTCCCGGAGACGGGAATGAGCACCTGCACACTACTACCTGACGACTCACCGCCCTGTGAGTCGTAGCATTTACCCTCAGATACCGAATCACTCTCGACCGACATCTACAAAAGCAAACAGAAAAACAGAGCTCAGCAGCCGACTCGTTCCTACGAAGATCTGGCCACAACCTTCACCACGTTCATGGACAGTTCTTCCCAACCTCCTATTTAAATCAGTAAATTGGACTTGAACGAATGATTACCGTGTTTTTCCGCGGAGGACCGTAGGTCGGAAATCGCCACCACCGTACGCACCGCCGTCAAGAGCTAGTAGGAAATCGCTTTCTTAGTTGGACAGAATTTCCCCAATTTTCTCAAAAAACACAATTGAGGAAATCGGTGAAGAGCTCCCCATATTTATAGCAATTGATGCACAGACTACGAAGCGTCACCCCCTCAGTGACAGACACGTGTTGCAACCAATCATTCTGACCGGACACGTGTCAACCATCTGTCCGAGAAAGCCCAACTGTCTTCCCTCAAGTCGACAACGACTTCCGTACACCGCGCGGTGCCCCTGGACGGCCCTACATACGTTGGTTCTCCCCACCGACTTCCGTACACCGCTCGGTGCCCCTGGACAGCCCTACATACGCTGATCCTCCCCACCGACCCATGTACACCGCTCGGTGCTCTCACCCGTTTGCAGACGTTGGCTCCCTTCACCGACTCGTATACACCGCTCAGTGTATTCACCTCCCTTACAGAGGATGGCAGTGCTGCCGACCCACGTACACCGCTCGGTATCCGCATCACCAACCCAGTTTCTTGGTCCCCATCACCGACCACGACACCACCACCGACTGCATGTGCACATCAATGACCGACTGCCACTTTTTTGCCGAGTTACGGCCCTCACCGACGGCGACCACTAGCCACTCACTCGCTATGACCGAGACTGTCTCGGCGGACTCTCCCACCAGGGGACTTGGGGGACTACAGGTATACTTCCCACCAGGGTCTGGAAGAATGAATCAAGTCCCCGACCGAGAAATTCCACCTCAGTCAACGACTTGGGGGACTTCTGTTGACACTATATCTGACCAGACCCACTGGGCCGTATACTTAAAACCCAGACCCCGCTCAAGGCCCAAAACTGCCATACTTACAACATCCCTAACACCGGGCCCAATGCGGGATGCCACGTGGAAGCGTATCCACCCTCGATTTACGTAACACGTGTTAACATGTAAATCGAGAAGCATTTGTCCCACATCAGAACTTTGGGAATTGAACATCCTACCTACCAATACATAAAGGGTACACATTTCCCAATAAAGGTAACTAAGATTGACTATTACTATTACTCTACCAAACTTACCATTTACTGCTCTCTCTTACGAACAAAGTAACTGACTTGATCGTCGGAGAGCCTTAGGCCGGCACCACACCGGTGCCCGTACTAACGGAAACCCGCGATCCACTTGAGTTGACAGGTCACAGGAGGGACACGCGTCATTTGGTGATTGGGTAACGAGTACTCGACAGTTGGAACATTTAACGCTTCAACATAATCTTATAATAAAAAAATAAAAAATAATGTTGAAATCATAATAAATTTTAGTAAATATTTTTTAGATTGTTATTAGATTAGTTTATAATTAAATAATATTAATTATAATTTATATAAAAATTATAATTTATTTTAAATTGTATAATATTTTATTACTAATTTGAATAAATTTATATATTAGTTAGAGCGTAACTTAAAGCAAGTGTTTATCGCCAATTTGAATTCTCCAACTATGTACGTTTTTCATGCGTACACATTTGAATCTCTTCTTGAGATTTGATCAAAGTAGAATATTGTCTGGAGCCAGATGCCTTTGAATAACATTCACCAGTCCGACTCCTGACGTGTTAACTTTGAAACGCGTGCCTCTTTCTAGAACACTCTACGACTTCTGTATTACACGTGCCTCCTACACTATCTCACGTGTCCATTGTGTACACGTGGAGAGCAATCACGGCTTCACCCTCCAACGCTATTTATATGCCAAGTCCAGCCACTCCAACCTCACAAAACCCTATCCATGGAACTCTCTCTCCCCCACACAAGCACACCCAGTAACTTTTGCTCTCCAATCCTTACCCAGAAAACCAAAAACCCGCCTTCAACTCTCACTCAGAGACCTGTTCCTCGGAAGAGTCAAGGGTCAATCTCAATTAAGCGAAGCTTAGAACACAAGAAACCTTCAGTGGTTGTGGGATGTGGAGACACGGCGGGTTGTACGCCGGCGGAGAGCGAGATTGAGAGAGAATTGGAGGCGGAGGTGCGGCCGGAGTGGTTTGGGGAAGGGAGGTTGAGAGAGAAGTGTGGAGGCAGAGGAGTGGTGGAGCTTTTGCAGTGTTTGGAAAGGGAAGCAATCATGGGTGAAGATGAAGGAAAAGAACCCAATGACTACAACAGAAGGGCTCAAATCTTTTACAACAGCTCCAGACTTTTCCAGGCTCTCAAGGACCGTTCCCAATCTTGATTATCATCACATATTTCAATCTCCATTATTTTACAATTGGTGTATAATGAATCAAAAAAAGTTGTCATTTTGTATACTAAATCATTTTTGATATTGATAATGATATTTTATCACATTTAGGTTGAAAGTATCGATTCTGCTATTGACAATTTATCGACTTGAAGTATGGAAATAGGATCGACTCTGGTATTGACATGTTTTAAAGTATCAATATATCGTCCGCAACTTTAAAGTATTGGTTTTTACCCAAATGAAGCAGATGAATGAATGATACGTTGACAACCTTAAAGCATAACACAAACGAACACCTTAACTTGATCAAGTCCTAAAGCATACAACAAATGTTCAGGAGGCTTAAAACGTAAAACAATTTATCACCTTAAAGGCTTAAACTGAATAACTTGAGTTGAAAGCATCAAACAAATGAACATGCTTTAGCCGATGACATGTGAAGATTTATTTTGTTCAATCAAATTATGCATGTTAAGGCATTCACAATAGCAGAGCAATCTGGATTATCAAATATTCAATGGAATGAGAAATAAAAAATACATGAATGCATTAAAGTACTAGAACCAAGTTCTGCCTAGAACAACTCTAGAAGAAGAAAACATGAGCGAACAAAATTCTACTGCTACAATACTGGAATGGGAGCCCATTCCATTGCGCCCTAGTGAATTACCATAGGCTTCTGTCCCTGGAACTTATAATGTATGGTCAATTGGCAATAAAATATGGCCATAGCTCCTACGAGAAGACTGACTAACAGAACTTCCAGCGGTTATTGCAGTTGCAACATGTAACATATGTAGTCATGGGCTCATCAGCACTCCTCGTCTGCATTTGGTAGTAGGTGGTCTTGCGGTGACCGCACCGACCGCATTTGAATTGATCAGTTGTGGCTTTTGGTGCAGCTCCACGCTCACACTCAAACAATGCCTTTTGTTCAAGCTTCTTGGTCTCCTCTTGTCTCTGATCACTTGCCATTTCCGCTGTTGACATGTCCACCAGCCTCTCTGGCTGGACCTCTCCAAGCAAAACTTTTCTGCGGAAATCTGGGTTCTTCTGGTCCTTGAGGTTGAAGATTAAAGATCGATACTTCGCCTTCTGGGAACCCGTTGAAACACCCCATTTCTCAAAGAGCACAGATTCAACAGTGACAGATACTCGAATAGGATCAGCTGCATTCACATCATCCGCAAATCTTTCATCACCCTCCTCGATAACCTTGTTCAAGGCCTCGTGCAGAAGTCCCCTTACTTTGTCGCGTGCTGTATCATTAGTCCTGATCATCGATGTTAACTTTGGGGCACCAGAGAAGTTCAGTGCTGGTTTCACTTCTTTCGATACCTTTTCAACCTTAACCCTCTCTGCAGAAGCAGCTTTATCAGCCTTGACAGGATATACATTCTGAGCCTTTGGTTTAACATTGTGATCAACCTTCTTAACCTCAGCAGGTTCGAACTTGGGAATCTTCTCAACCTTCACCCCAACTGGTTCAGACTTCGGAACCTTCTCAACCTTCACCTCAGCAGGCTCAGCCTTGGGAACCTTCTCAACCTTCACAGCAGATGTCTTGTGAACTTTTCCAGGCCTGGGGCTGTCAGCACTTGGAGACTGCCTGGGCCCATCAGCACTTGGAGAATCCCGTTTGAGAGAGTCTATTCTTTCCAAGTGGCCATTTTTCGCATCTTTGTTTGCTTCCTTTATAACAATACCTTTCCATGTATCAATCAGACCAGAGGCAAATGTCTGGATTTTCTTTCTAGGATGTTTTGTGAGATGCCGTAGACGTTTTCCAACCTGAAATATTGAAAATCGAAGGTCAAAGCAAACATCAAGTTTATTTTTTGGGTAATCCAATAAAAAAATCAGACATTGCAGCACTATCGACACCTAAACTTACAACCCCTACTTTTTGGGTATACAAAGATGTTGGGTCGTAATGGGGCCAAAAACGAAGAAACTATACAGGGATTTGGTTATCTTGATAAAGAACTTCAATTTAATCTTCCATGCTGCTATGACTAAGTTTCTAAGAACTAAAACGGCATTCTTTCCAAAAGAAGCTGACCCAATGAATTAGAAAATCAATGGTGATATTTTGAAATTCAAATTATTACACAAATTGCTAGCTTGGTTTCTTATTGGAGATTAATTCTGAGTCACACTGCTCCTCAAGTTGTTCCAATCCCCAGAATGTTCCAAAATTAAATCACGAAACTTTCAGATCTAAAATTGGCTCATTTAACTAAAGACCTTTTTTCATGAACCAAATATAGCACAAACATGCAGCAAACCCGCAAAAGAAAAACATTGATTTCATTCAAAACAAAATTAAAATTTGAATTTAAGAAAGGCAAAATAGACATACCTGGGTTGAGACCAGGAGTTGGTAAGTGACGGGAAAATCCTTGAGCTGCTCCAAGGCCTCAAGGCATTCGCTTTCCTCGGCACCTGCGTCACAAGAATTGGCGGCGTCCGCCGATTTCCTGACCAACTCGAACAACTCCAACAGCTCCTTCTCCATCGTTTCTAATTCCCCTAAATTCTTTTCTCTCCCCAACCCCTTAAAAATTGAATCCAAGGATCGATCCTTTGGCCACTGATTCAACTGAAAACAAAGAACCAAGAGCAATTGAAATCGAATGGAAGGAAACCAGCGGAAAACCCAGAGCGAGAGATCGCTGTGCGGAACACAAGAGAGAGAGCGAGAGAGGGAAAGGGGCTCTGTACAGTCCTCTCTTTTATTTTTACTGCCGATAAAATTTCCCGTTTTGTTCATGAGACACGCGATAAAGACGCTTAGACTATTTAAGTATTTAACCCGGCTGTGACCGGGGATCGGACGGTAGGTAGAATGGCACGTGTACTTACAGATATGATGCGCATAGGACTGACTGGTCTTGAGACTCTCTCTCCTCGTTAGGGTTGGAATGGTACTCCTCGGTTTGTAGGGGGTTTGGCGCGTCAGATTACGCGCCCTTTCTATTTCCAACTACCACCTAATATTAGAAATCAAATAGAACCCATAGATCGAGTACAATATCGTATCTACACTGTCCTCTCCTTTGCTTCGGTGCTTCCTTTTCACTTTTCCATTTCATTGTGTCCTCCTTCTTTAGGCTTATTAACGATCGTCAGTAAGACAGTAACCAACTTTTTGTGTCTGTATTATATAAATACGAACCTCTTTTCGTAATAAAAAATAAATAAGGTGATTAAATTACTTAGGGGTAATTTAATATTAAACTCAAAACAGTAATAAAAAGAACCTACAAAATTTGTAAATAATAATAATTTTGGTATTTCTAAATCTCTCCAATTTATTAATTTCCGCTAAATTTTAATTTCATATGATTTTGGTCCAAAAATTTCTATAAGATCTTTATTTCTTTCATTAAAGTTTTTGGAAATTTTGTTAATTCATGAATTGTTTTCCACTGAATTGACAAATCTTGAGATTGATGATTCATACTTGAGTTTTTAATTAAGTTGAATCTTAATTTTAACAAAATTTTCATATTATTATCCGTAATGAAAATAAAATAAGTTTGGCTTAACATTGAACCAAACAACTCCACTTACCAAATTTAATTTTATTTCTCCATTAATAGCTTGAAGTGGATTACTAAGCATATTATCGAATACAACAGCAAGTATTGATGTATCCAATCCTTGTCTGAACAAAGTTGTTAATTGGATTTGAATTAATTTTATATGCACATATTTGATTTGAAGATATTTTTTCCTCTATCTTATATTTTTTTTCTTTGATAAACAGAGGAATTTCTGCTGTACCTTCTCCAGTACATTTAGAAGTGGTGTTACCGCTAAACTATTCAAAAACTCTTGTAGGAAACATTTTAAATTTTGACAATTGTTGTGAATGAAATTCGGTAGATGAGAATGCAGAGAGAATATCGAGAGGCAGGGAGAAGAAGTAATACGTCTGATTTCTTATGAGATCATTAGGGTTTACAAATATAATTATTCTTTATATAGGGAGAGATAATTAATGAATACAAAAGGACAAAACTACCCCTAGTACATATTACATAAATAGACATAACTATTTAACTATTTACAACACTCCCCCTTAGATATTTCATGTAATGGTACTAATTGGCTACACACTTATATGTTGCCTCGTTAAAACCTTGCTAGGTAACAAAAATCCTATGGGACAAAAATAACCCTAGTCGAAGGAAAAAGAGTGCAACGTGCATGTAGGTGATCACATCGAAATCTTCTGAGGTAGCTGATGTCGTCTTTTCTTAAATACGGGTAGATAATCCGCCTTTGAGATAAAATGCATTAGTGTTGCTCCACCAAAACCTTACCCGGTAAACCCAGTGGGAAATACCCGTGGTCGAAGGGAAAAGATGTGCAAATGCATATGAGTCAAATCATAACATCTTCAGGATGCATTGTTAGCGGGGTGATTATACCAAAATGTGCCTCATTAAAACCTAGCCAGGTAACAAACCCAAAGGGACAAAATAACCCTAGTCATAGGATAAAAGAGTACACGATGATCATGTAAATATACTTCTGGATACTCAGTATACTTCTGGATACTTGGTATACTTCTGGATACTCACCCTGATATTGACTCCCCCTGAAAACTACAGATTAGGTAGATCAGCCAGTCTACGTAAACCAATACCTCGCACATGCTACTGGAATGTGGCCTTTGATAATGACTTAATGAACAAGTCTGCATGATTATCTTGAGATCGTATTGGCTTGATCTCAATCTTCCGATGTTCTTGCTATTGTTGGTTAAAGAAGAACTTCGGTGCAATATGCTTGGTGTTGTCTCCCTTAATGAAACCGGTCTTCATCTGCTCTATGCAGGCAGCATTATCTTCGTAGATAACTGTCAGTTCATTATGGGTGGAATTCAGTCCACATGTACTTCGAATATGCCCAGTAATAGCTCTTAGTCATATGCATTCATGAACTGCTTCGTGCAGGGCTAAAATCTCTGCATGATTCGAAGACGTAGCAAAAAGGGTCTGTTTCGTAGACCTCCAAGATATTGTTGTGTTCCCAATGGTAAAGACATAACCAGATTGAGAACGTGCCTTGTGTGGGTCTGATAGGTAACCTGCATAAGCATACCCAACGAGGCGTGCATCATTTCTAGGACCACGAGGGTTTGATTCATTCCTCGATGCATAGGGATAGAATAAGCCCATATCCGTTGTACCTCTAAGGTATCAGAAGATGTCTTTTATGCCATTCCAGTGGCATCGTATTGGCGCAGAGCTAAATCTCGCTAGCAAGTTCACATCGAATGAAATGTCTGGTTTAGTGCATTGAGCCAAGTACAACAGTGTGCCTATCGCACTTAGATATGGCACTTCTAGTGTCAATATCTCTTCGTTGTCATCTGCGGGACGAAACGGGTCCTTTTTAGGAACTAGACTTCGAACGATCATGGGCGTGCTTGAAGGTTTTGCTTTATCCTCATTAACACGTCTCAACATCTTCTAGATGTAATTCGATTGATGGACCAAAATTCCATCTGCACGGTGTTCGAGCTCCAGGCGAGACAGAAGTGTGTTCTCCCAAGATCCTTTATTTCAAATTCTAACTTCAGGTACTTAGTGGTTTCTTGGATCTCTTCAGGAGTACCAATCAGATTCATGTCATCGACATAAACTGCCACGATAGCGAACCCGGAACTTGTTTTCTTAATAAACACGCATGGGCATAATTCATTATTCACATATCCCAATCTGATCAAATATTCATTTAGACGGTTATACCACATCCGTCCGGATTGTTTCAATCTGTAAAGTGAACTCCTCAAACGAATGGAGAGCGTGTTCTGTGGTCTGGAACTATTTGAATCAGATAGCCTAAGTCCTTCAGGAACTTTCATATATATATATATATATATATATATATATATATATATATATATATATATATATATCTAGATCCCCATAGAGATAAGCTGTGACCACATCCAAAAGCTGCATGCTCAGTTTTTTGGAAACTACCAAACTGATATGGTAGCGGAACGTTATAATGTCCATTACGGGAGAGTACGTCTCTTCGTAATCAATCCCAGGGCGTTGAGAAAATCCTTGTGCCACTAAACGAGCTTTGTATCTCACAATCTCGTTTTTCTCACTACGCTTCCTTAGAAATACCCATTTAAAGCCTACAGGTTTAACATGGGAAGGTGTGGGAGCTACATGTCCAAACACCTTTCTTTTTGTCAAGGAATCAAGTTCGACCTAGATTGCTTCTTTCCATTTTGGCCAGTCTTCTCTACGTTGGCATTCATCAACAGAGCGAGGTTCGATATCATCACTAGTTATTATTTCAGTAGCTACAAATATATCATCGATGATAATATCATTCTGATTCCATATCTCATTTAAGCATGCATAGTTTACCGAGATCTCTCTATTCTCGGGAATGGGTTCAGACATTGAGGCGTCCCCCTACGTCGTCTCTTCTAAGACAGACCCATAATCCAGAATTATCTCATGAGATGGATCAGATGATATAGTGATATCCAAGGGATTCAATTGTGCCAAATTTTTCCTCTTCCGGGGATAAGAATCCTTCGAACCTATTGGTCTACCTCACTTCTGGGCAGGGACATATGACTGGTTAGCCGCCATGGCCGTACTTTGTCCATCTGGGATGACTCGTTCATCTGGGGTGGCGCATCCTACGGGGACGTCTATCCTTGCAGGCACATTTGCAGTAGGTATATGTGATCTCGTCACTTTAGCTAGATCAAAGAAAGCATCTGGCATATTATTAGCTACACGCTGTAGATCTAGAATTCTCCGCACTTCATTCTCACTCTGTGCGGTTCGGGGATCAAGATGAGACATAGTAGAGACATTCCACGTCAATTCACATCGTTCTTCAGGAACGTTGGCGTTCTTATCTCCCCCTAACAGCGGGAAGACTTTCTTATCGAAGTGACAATCCGCAAAACGAGCGGCAAAGAGATTGCCTGTCAAGGGCTCTAAATAACGTATAATGGAGAGGGATTCATAGCCGACATAGATGCCTCTCCAGCGTTGAGGTCCCATTTTTGTACGTTGTGGCGGCGCAATTGGCACGTAGACTGTACACCCAAACACGCGTAAGTGCGAAACATCAGGTTCGTACCCAGTTACCAGCTGTAACGCGGAACAGGGTTGGATGGCAGTGGGCCTCAACCGGACCAACATAGCTGCATGCAAAATTGCATAACCCCACGCAGAAATTGGGAGCTTGGTGCGCATAACCAAAGTCCGTGCAATCATTTGTAATCGTTTAATGAATGCTTCTGCGAGACCATTCTTGTAACGACCCGGAAATTCGAAAAAAAAGAAAATTTGGAAAATTTGAAGAAAGTGACGATTTTGCCCATAGAATTGGACGAACGGTTGACTTTTGGCTCAAGCGGTAAATTATCGCCTTGATAACCGGGACGAACCCTACTCCCGTCTGACAATTACACTTAAAGTACCGAAATAACCTCAAAGTAACCATAAGTATAACTATCAGACCAGGGATAAAAATGTAGTACAGTGAAACAACAGTAACACAGAGCATAGTATAATACAAAACGGACACAAAAGTCCTACTAAGGCTAATCACGCAACGGAAAATGCCGCAAAGCTCTATGCGTCTGCCCCTGCCTCAACGTTCACCCCGACGATTTCACCACGACCTGGAGGGTAAGTTAAAACCAGAAAAAACGTGAGTGGACTAAAAAGAAATAAACGTTTTGAAAACAATTTACGAAACAAAACAGGATTTTCCCCTCCGGTTGAAAGAAAACATGCATGCCTAACTAAGTATCGGAAAACAGCAATATAAAACAGTATAATGATCATTCTAAAATCGTATCATAAAAACAAGATATACCAATGTTACTATCCGATCAAACCTGCTGGGTCTATCCGAGTCTTTAAACTCAATCCAGGCCTCAAATGTAATCCGAGTCTTTAAACTCCCGAGTCTTTAAACTCAACAGGCCTACGGGGGTAATATCGTAATATCCGAGTCTTTAAACTCCCGAGTCTTTAAACTCAATTCGGGCCCGCCCCCGTCAAACATAATCCGGGTCTTTAAACCCACTAATCAGATCCAGCAAATCCAATCCAATACATGTTTAAATCACTTCTAAATCTATATCCAAACTCGAATTCGAAATCACTATTCCGAAGCCGTTTAGGCATTTAGAACCGTCATTCCGAACCCAAATCCGAAAATCCCCATTTTAACTTTAAAACCAATTCCGAGATCCGAATCTAAAACCGAAAACCTTGATTATCAAATCATGTTTCAAAACCCATTCATAATCATAGAAAATCAGTAACATATTTAAATTGCAAAATCATGACATCCGAATCGTAAACAGAATATGTCTCGAAAAACGTGCTGAAATCCGTAAACACCTTGAAAAACGTGCAAGTATGTAAAACAGATATAGCATAAGCAATGATCATAAAAACATACTCAAAAACATAAAACACGTAGATAAAAACAGTTAGGCATGCTCGTTGAAAGAGAAAGAGTCCACTCACAAGTCTGAACGCGTCAATCGCGCTCCGTCCGCTCCTCAACTGTCTCAGGAGGGTCCCGTCCTATCAAATACCACAAAACTGGGTCACAATCACTTCATTAAGGCGTATCCTAATTTCCTCAATTTTTCGGGATTTTAAACGTAATTTTAACGAAAACCCTAAACCTTCGAATCCTCGAACTAACCCGACCCGGTGTCCGATCGACACGAAACTTGTCCTAAAAGGTTCGTTACATCGATTAGAGTATAAAACCTGTTGAACACTTCCCCAGACTCTGCCCCATGCGCCCTCACGCGTCGCCCAAAGGGGCTGCGCTTGGGCTTTGTTCATCTTCTTCCTCAGGCAGTCGCCTGTGCTGAACCAGCGAGACCGGTTCTCCGCCGTTGTCCGTCCATTTTCCATCCAAACAGTCCCAATAGCTTCGTCCTATTCTGGGTGATTGATTCCATTAAATAATTCATGACAAACGCTACACAATCCTACCAGCCAAAGCTCGAAGAAAACCCAGAAAATCCCAAGTTCTGTCTCCGGCCACCAGGGGTCACCACAACGCTCTAGTTCGATCCCTCAGGTCACTCTCACCCTCCTAGAGCTAATAGGATCCTTAAAATACCTCGACAATCCCCTAAACCTCACGACTTTCAAATTTAAGAAATCTGGAAAAATAGGGGACAGAGAACACTTACCCTTACTCTGGCCTCCGCCGTGCTCGCCAAAATGGATCCGTAACCTCGGGAAAAGGATTGGTTCTGAGGGCTGGGCTTGGGGGTTCCAGTTTCGAGCCCATGCTCCACTGAGTCCACACGACTCCTCTCAAGTCACTGGACACCTCCACTGTCAGGACCCACCCCGGTTTCACCCTGAAACCCGAGGTAAATCCCGCTCCCGTCAGACTCCCCGACACAACACCCAAGGAAGACTCACTCAAACCTAGTCAGACGCAGGAGTAATTAAACACAATATCCCGAAGTTATCGTTTACAGAGCGTAGTACGAAACACAAGGAAAAATAAAACTGATAAAGTACACGCATACGGAAAACTCTAAACTATTCTGGGATCCCTCACGTCCCTTCTATGCCTCGGACTCTGCCTCGACGTCAAGACCCCACGCTCGCTCCACAACCTGGAGGGCAATTTAAAACAGAAGGTGTGAGTGGACCAAAAAGAATAAAAGTTTCAAAAACCATTTGATAACAAAACAGGGTTTGGCCCTCCGTTTTGAAAACCACATGCATAACCAACAGTTATTAACACAGTTATAACTCAATTCTCATAAAACATCGTAAGAAACAGAAACACGAAACCAAATTACCATAAACCACATAAGAAACAGAAACACTATAAACAGTTTGGAAATCATGGCATGAGTATCAAAACCCGTATCATAAACCAGAACGCTTAAATCCTCATTTCCCGATCAAACCTGCTGGACCTATCCGAGTCTTTAAACTCCCGAGTCTTTAAACTCAATCCAGGCCTTAATCATATCCGAGTCTTTAAACTCAAGGCCTACGGGGGAATATCAATATATCCGAGTCTTTAAACTCCCGAGTCTTTAAACTCAATCCGGGTCTTTAAACCCAATCCGGCCGGTCCCCCGTCACATATATCCGGGCCTTTAAACCCAATATCCAGATCCAGCAAATCCAATCCCAAAATCATTTGAAAACCATGTACCAGTCCATATCCAAACTCGAATCCGAAATCACTGGTCCGATGCCCTTCCGGCATCTAAAACCATCATTCCGAACCCAAATCCGGAATACCACTTTTCAAGCCTTTGACCCAAATCCAATTGTCACTTTCGATTTCAAAACCAAAACCTTAATTCTCAAAATCATGTCCCAAAACCCCTTAAAATCATTGAAATCATTTATCTTTCCAAAATCACCCTTTTCTCGTAAAACGTGCTAAAACTGTACTTTCTCGTAAAACGTGCAAACATGTAAAACCAACAAAACATATTCGAGAAACATAAAACCATAAACAAAACCATAAAATAATTATAGAAAACAGTTATGCATGTTCGAGTTTAAGGAAAGGGTCCACTCACAGTACTGAGCCCTAGTCGCGTCCCGAACGTCCAGCACGTTCCTCGGCTTCCTCGGGAAATCCCGATCCTGTCAATCACCATCAAATTACGTTACTATTACGTCTACAAACACTCACTTACATTTCCTCAAAAATCCCCGAATCGAAAACCTAAAACCCGGGACCCTAAACTTTCACCCTCGCGGACCTAACCTCAAACGACGTCCGATTGCCCCGAAACCAACTCCATTGAATTCACCAGAACTCCTGGACCAAAAACCATGTTGACCGTTTTCCCCATCGCCGCCGCACGCGCCGCCAAAAGTGGCTGTGCGTGGCCCTCACGCGCCAGCTACAGTGTCACCCCCAACCTCGAGTGCACTGTGCTGAACCGGCCGCTGCAACTGGACCGGCGAGAACCGTTGTCCGCCGTCCGGTCACCATCTCACCTCCTTCCTTTCCCATTTTCTTCGTCCAAACCTGCCCTAATCAGTCCCCAACTCCATTCACCTCAATTCATCTCCTACATCGTCGACTCAAGCTCGAACCAGACGGCCCCAAACTCCCCTGCTTCACGATCCAGCCACCCAGCTCACCTCCCTTCATGGTGGCTTCACCAAACTATTCCCTGGACCTCACTGAACCTAAACCAACCTTCCTAGACCTTCAACTCAGCCCCTACCTTCACAACTCGCCGTTTGAACCCACGGCCAAAACAGAGTACTGAAGGTCCCTCCGTCGTGCTCTCCACCACCGTGCACCACCCATCACGGCAGCACACTCAAACGATTTCTAGGACTCTCAGGAGTCTCACCCTAACCTCCAGATCCCTCGACTCTAGCCCTAGGTCCACGACTTTCCAAATGAAATCCACGGGAAAAACAGGGCAGGAAAACTCACCTTTCGATTGCAGCTCCGCCGTGCGCACCGCCGCGTACCACGGTGTTCGTTGGCCTCCCTGCAGTCTCCTCAGCCTCCCCTTGCCTTGGTTTAAGTCACCCCACGGTGTAGCCACCACCAAACGTTCACGGTCTCCCTGTTTCCTCAAAAACTTTGCTGCACCACCGCCGTGCCGCCGTGCACGATTGCACCACCAAATCACGACCAATAGCTTCCTCTTACCTCCCTGTTCCTCTCTCACTCACCAAGACTCGTCAATTACCATGATCAATCCTCAACTTCTCCTCACAAGCTCTCTCTGTTTCTCTGTGTTTGTCGAAGAACAACCACGGGTAAGCACGAGTGCACCCCAAATAATTGGGCTGTGAACACACAGGATTCTCCCAGAATCCTCTAGCCCCTTGCCACATGTCACCAATCCTCTTACCTTCTCACCAAATGGCTCCATCCCAGCCGTCCATTTCCTTCTTTCTGCACAAATCCCAATGTGCAGAAAGACCAAAATACCCTTCAGTTTTACACATTTTTACGGTTTTACCAAAACTTCCTAGACCCGTAACTCTCGCCTCGTAAGTCCGATGAATACGTGCCGCCTGTCATCGAACTCAGGACGTCGAAAGCTACCTAACCATCCTAGGTCAACCTACCAAAACTCGATTATTCAAAAAGTCAACTATTCCCCCTAATTTACCCAAATCACGGTTATGCCCTCGACCTTCCGAACATCACAATTTCCTCCTCGGATGTCGGAATCAGGCGTGCCACCTGCCTATAGATTCGTGACGTCCTAAACTACGTCCTGGTCACTGGTCAACCCCCATTTGACCACCCAAATTAAAAGTCAACTATTTTGCCCAAACCAGAGGCAAAATCGTCATTCTACGCCAATGACCATATCGGGACCAACTAACCACGGATTAACCTTGCTAATCACACCTTAATTAGTCGACTAATCCCGGCTCTCGGGACGGGTTGTTACATCCACCCGTCCAATTTGATGGTTTGATCAACTGGGGTGCACAACCGTGCACGGTGTCCCTGCCCTATTCTCTGGTTCTGTTTGCTACACACACACACAGAGTCACCTTCTAGCCCCCACTAAAACACGGTTACAAACTCACCAACCTGTCCTTGATCACTCACTCAAGCTCAAGGTCTTCAATCACTGGAAATCGATCAAGAAATTCTCACGGTCTCACTCTCCCTGTTTTCCCTTCTCTGTGAACAGATTGCACGATTGCACAGCCGTGCAATATGTAGCCGTGCTCACCCAAACCAAACGTGTCCAACACTCCATGGACTACATTTAAAAATATCCAATCACTCTTTCCCATATGGCCTTATCTGATTGGCCCAAATGTGCAAAAGACCAAAATGCCCTAGAAGTCCAATTTACCATTTTACCCTTCAACATCCCTGAGTCACAACATAACTGTAACGACCCATCCCAAATTCCATGATTAGATTAGTGACCAATCACGATTAGTGAGGCTAATCCGTGATTAGTAGAGCGAAATCGGACGAATGATGCGAAATGACCGTTTTGCCCCTAGTGGTGGCAAAACGTTGACTTTTCAATCGGGGGGTCAAATGGACTTTGACCGATGACCGTGACGTAGTTCGTGACGTCACGAGTTCATAGACAGGTGGCACGTTCAATTCCGACATTCGAGGAGGAAGTTATGACGTTCGGAAGTTTAGGGGCATTTTCGTAATTTTGGATAAAAAGTTGACTTTTTGACCGGGAGGTCCGATGGCCGAGGGCCAAAGACCGTTACGTAGATGAGGACGATACGAATCCATAGACAGGTGGCACACTGAAATCGGACTTCAAACAGGAGAGTTATGAGTCACGGAAGTTCGATTTCACTATGCACGAACTTCGAGACGGGGACGTTTCGGCGAAATCTGATTGGGTGGATATTTTGGTGGGGCCCATGGATGAGTGACAAGTGTCACTCATCCCATTGACTTGATCCCCCAAAATGTGGATCTAAATAATTAAATATTATTATTTTAATTATTTTATAATTAAACCTAACAACCATTAATCCTAACCATCCATTCCAAATTCATTTTAAATCCTCACCCTCCATCTCTCATTCCCTCATCTGATCACCTCTCTTCTCTTCCACGGCACCATCACCATTTTCATTTCATTTTCCTCATTTTCCTCACAAACCCGAAAACCCCATTAACCCATATTCTTCATTTTCTTCAAAACACAGCCAACACCCACACTCCCTCATCATCTGCGACTGAGACCAGAGAGATAATGTGAGGATGTGACGATGAAGGACTAAAGGACACGGCGGCTAAGGACGACGGAGGACACGGCAGGAGGAAACCCGAAAAGGTAGGTTTTGGGGTTTGAATTTGAAACTTGAGTTTTATTGGGTTTGAATCGAAACTAATAATTAGGTTGTGATTCTGGGGACTTGAGGAGGCTAACAGGATCGAATGAAGTGGCGGGGGACGACGGTGCAGCCCAGAAGGACGGCCGGAAACTGGGCGACTGTTCTTGGCACCGTAGGTAATTATCGCGACCCGTTTCCTAGTTTTTAAGCCCATGGATCTTTAGGTTAGGTTGAGAGGAGTAGAATGGGACAAACGGGAGGAAAAATGGTGGCCGGAGCAGGGAGAACCGGCCGGGTCAAGCTGCGGGTCAGGGCGACCCGGTTACTGGTATTCGGGTCAACCCGCGGGAGGACAGAGATGACAGGTGACGTCATCCTGCTGACGTCATCATGTCAGGGATGACGTCAGCATTGTCAGATCTGACAATGTCAGCTGACATGTCAGAAAATGGGCCAATAGGAGTGCGACACGTGTCACATGTCAGTGCATAGTCAGCACTGACATGTCAGTGACGTGGCCCAATTAGGGGCTGACACGTGTCACTGACGTGGACCAGTGCCGTGATGACACGTGGCACATGTCAGACTGCCACGTGTCACTGACAGCACAGTGACGTGGACCAATGGGAGCTTGACACGTGGCACCTGTCAGAGTCTGACATGTCAGACCTGACAGCTGTCAGGTGACGTCAGCGATGACGTCAGCAGGTACTGTAGCAGGCGCGTGAAGACCACGCGCAGCCACTTCAGGCGGCGCATGAGGGCGCGTGGCAGGGAATTTGGGAAAGTGTTCAACACGGGAAATCTTCTATTCGATGTAACGAACATTTTGGGACTGGTTTCGTGTCGATCGGACACTGTCTCGATATGTTTCGGGGCATCGGAAGGTTTAGGTTCGGTTTAAAAATAGTTAAAAGTTCGGGAAAATTACGGGGCTTTAGTGGGAGGTTAATTAAGAAGTTAGTAACCTTCTATTACGATTTGGACAGGTTTGGGAGTCCCGGTGACGGTGATCGGCTCGGGGAGCCGTATGGCACGCGTATCGAGGCGGCAGCTCGGACGGTCTGTGAGTGGACCTTGTTTTCTAAATTGATGCATGCATAAATGTTTATTATATGTTTTATTACTTGTTTGATGATGCCATGGGTGCATTTGTATGTGGTACGTATAAGTACGTATTTCGAGGTTTCGACCTTATACGGTGCTTATACGGGTCTGTATTTCTTTATTGATTTAAATGAACTGGATTTGGATTTCAAAAGGATAAACTCGGGTATGAGACCCAGTTAGTTTTGTCTCGGGCATATGACCTCAGATATCGGGCACGGTACCCAACTGATGTCCTATGTTCGGGTACGAGACCTAAGCTACTTTACGGTTTTGATTTCAGGTCAGGGAACCTTAAATGGATTCCCAGGTTCATGACGGTTTATGGGAACCGGCATGAACCGTTGTTATGGTATCGTGGTTCATGACGGTTTATGGGAACCGGCATGAACCCTTGTTGGTTATTACGGTACATGACGGTTTATGGGAACCGGCATGTTACCTGATTATGGATATTATGGATCATGACGGTTCAGGGGAACCGGTCATGAATGTTTATGTTATGTATATATATGTTCATCTACCTTCCTTTACTTCCATTATCTCCTCCGGGGAGGGTCGTTGGCCTGGGTGGACCCCGGAGTAGTCACGGAGCACCGACTGAGTGGAGTCACCCCCCAGTTGGGTTCCTTACTCTCAGGAAGGCTATGGTTACTATTACCTCGAGTAGGATCAGTGGTCTGCGGACATTGACCTTGACTTTGAGATGACTCGGATTGAGACCCGGGTAGCACGCGCGTAGCTTTGGATACCGTGACAGGATTGGTTGTGTGACTTATATATATGTATGTGATGATATATGATATGTGGTGTGCACGGGTGTGCACAGGATTTGAGCAGTGGCTCGTGTACGTGGTTTCTTTATGATTTGGGCAGTGGCCCGTATGGTCGTTTTCATTGTGGTCCTTTCGACCTTGGTTTATATCTGCTTTGGGCTTAGTCCCACATATGGTTTGTTTTGGATATATGGTTTTCGAATGCATGCATGCTTTTTAGTGGAGGGTACAAATGTCTTCTCTTATCAACTGTTTTATAAACTCTTGTTTTGTCCACTCACAGTTTTTAATGTTTTGACTGCCCTTCAGGTTAACATCGGGTGTGGACTGTAGCAGAGACCGAGATATCACATGCCTCCTCCGGATCCTGGCGTACTCTGATAGCCCGGGAGGGCAAAGGACGAAAATATCCCTTGTCTGACACTTCGTGTCAGACGGGAGCAGGGTCATCCCGCACTAATCCCGGGGGGATTGGGATGGGTCCTGTCAACGTGGTATCAGAGCGTAGGATTGCTCATAGGATGCTTATCAGAGCGGGGTTGTCTCTATTCGAGCAACTGTGTAGCTCTTGGAGTATGTACGCAGGTCGAGGATGTAATATCTCAAGGGGCTGCAGTTCGTGGTCAACATGATTGTCGGGGTGCCGGTACGATAGTTAGTAGGATTGGCATGCCTTGGTTCGGCATTTGAGGCCGGGGTTGCCATAGTTCTGTCAGGGTTGGCAGTGTGGAACCCTACGGAAGGCTTAACGTAGTATTACGTTAGAGTTTTGGATCGTGAGACGGTTAGTTGGGATCGTCTTTCACGATGTCGTAGGATCGATCCCGACGACTGGTTGGAAACTATGACCATCGATGTCCAGATTTTGTTGAGTTAGGTGGATTTACTGTTCCTGACGGTTAGCAGCCGGATTAGGAGAATCCTAGTTGATTGATGGTAGGATTGGATTGACGTCTTTATGATGTCCAGACCGCGGGGTCGGTCAGATCGTGGATTTTACTGCCTTATGCAGTTGGGTTCTGGGGAACTCTAGGGGTGATCGTGGAACCCTACCGTATGTGTATGGTTCGGAAATGGAAGTTGACGAGTGGTTTGACTTGGACGACTATTCGGATTTGGATTCGTTAGTTGGTCTAGTCATGTCAGCTTGTGTTGGGACTGCACTTCGCAGTCGAGGTTATATTTATCGGTTAGACATAGTTGGTTGTCATGGTACCTTAGTTGTCGTTTGGTGCAACTAAGGTCATTGGTGACCTGGTAGAGGACATTGGGTTAGTCGAGTTGCGACTGGTTAGAGTTTCGTTGGACAGGTTACCAGGGTTGGTACTTGTCGATGGAATCCCTGAGTGGGATACAGAGTAGTTGGTACGGGCGATTGATTCCGTTGGATACGGAGTCTGGATATAGCGAGGTCTGGTAGTTAGGTCTGCACGAGTGTGTGGCAGGCGCTATTACCTAGTGTGGTTGTAGTTACGCTTGTTGGGAATCGGTGACGTTTCCTTTTCTCGTATGCGTTGTCAGGATGACTGTACTCATAATTGTTAGGTACGAGGGAGACTGAGTTTCTCCAATATGAGTTGAGGTACGGGATCATCGTTCGGTATGAGCGAAGATCCAGGGTGGTCAGTTTTGCACACGGTGTGCTAGCGTCAGTACTGATGCTAGTGAGGATGCTTGTGTGCCGATGCTGACAGGTGATAGTGATGGTGCTGGTACTAGTGCTAGTGCTAGTGCTGGTGTCGGTGCCGGTGATTGCGACGATAATGAATTACGTAATGGGATGCGACATCCGTCGTGATGGGCATATGTTCGGTATCTGTGGTTCGAGAGTGGATCACAGATAGAGTTAAATTGGTGATGGACACGTGGTTGATGTCCGAGTGTGTTGGTTTCGATATGGTTGGAATTCCGGAATCGCGAGAGGTTGCGACTGAGGTGACAAGAGGAATGCGGGTTTTCCGCATTGGTATTGGGTATGTCGAAGTCATTTTGGGTGACTTCTCAGGTTCTACCATAATTGATGGTGGTAGATGATGTAGATGTTATTGATGTTGTTGGTTGCCACTAGTACACTGATCGTGTATTGGTTGGTGGACCCGTGATTGTCTTGGGTCATCAGGTGGAGTGAGTATATCGAAGTTAGGTGACTGAGATTCCTCATTTTCTACTTGGTGGCAGACGATGTTAGGTTACATGACGTGGTGAGTGCAGCGAGTGTTGTTTGTATTCACGTAGGATGGATTATTCGATCATTCTTGATTTTTCCTCGGTGGAATGACAAGAATCGATACGAGGTAATCAGTGAGAACCCACAGTCTCGGCGTGTCTCGTCGTTGACTAATCTATTTAGATGTGGGAAAGGGTTGAGGACTTTGGACGTCGTGACGATCGGGGATCGTGACGTCTATGGGCGGTTGACGTAGTGTTAGATCTGGATCATGATTTGGATGTCCAGATAGGTGGAGAGTTTATTACTCTTACTTGGTTGTTGAGTGAAGCATGATGGGACTGAACTTCTTTTCGAGGTAAATCCCATATGGCTTATTACTCGCCTGAGTAGTTGTCCGATGAGTATGTGTCTGACGAGGTCGGATTTTGTCTGACCTAGTGTTGTGTTGATGTTGGGATTGACTTCCCTATGAAGTCAATCGATCGTAATGAGGTAATCGGTGGAGCAGGTAGATTTGGAATCGGATTTCTAGATTTGGAACTTGAAAAAGGATTTCTAGATTTGGGTTTTGGAATCGGATTCTGGATGACGATTCAGGATTTGATTCTAGAGCTTGACTGTAGATTTTCTTTTATGGATTTGGGTTCAGAATAGTTATTCCCAATGCTAGCTTACGGAATAATGATTTCGGATTCGGATTTGAACATGGATATGGATACGACTTCTGGGTTTGGATTTGGGATTTCTTACGAAATTGCGGATTCGGATTCGGATTTGGAAATAAATAATGGGTCGGAGTTTCGATTTGTCTAATACTGGATTGGATAAATGGACTCCATCGTAGAAACGTGATTGGCTATGACCTAGGTGGTTGTAGTCTGATTGATGGGTAGATGTACGTACCTTGTACGTTGTTCAAGGTACGATACTAGGCAGACTTGTCGTGCCTAGTGACGGTATATAGGAGATACCGGTGGTGCGTTGGAGAGCGTATTGGTAGTCGGATTGGTTCTGATACCATCGGATTAGTTGAGGTCGTGGACTGGACATTGGATACTGTGCAGTGGGTCATGGTATTTCTGATGGGTCTAGTTACACACAGGTCGAGGGAAATGCTTGTGGTTAGTGTAACCACGAGTGTGTGTCATATCAGTTTTTGACTGGTGACTGTCAAGTGGTGGCAGTTTGTCAGATGTGTCAGCGTGGATCGTTGAGTGGAGATTTAGTAAGGAACCGTCAAGTTGTTGTGTCAACGAAATGGTAGATCTGACAAGTGGTGTCAGTTCGGAGCGTATGACTACTGTTCTTCGACGTGGTCGAATGTAGTCGATACGACGTGGGTGTTAGTGGTACGTCTGGCGGCAGACGAGTAAGTATTATTCTGGTTAGTGGGTGTACTAGTGTACACGTGTCAGGAGATCGAATTATTTCCACGAGGTGGATGTGGAATCAAGATAGTTGGAGTTTCGAGAACGAAACTAATTAAGGAGGGAAGAACGGTAGAATTAGGTCGGTTGGAATTTCGAGGACGAAATTAATTAAGGAGGGAAGGTTGTAACGACCCATCCCAAATTCCATGATTAGATTAGTGACCAATCACGATTAGTGAGGCTAATCCGTGATTAGTAGAGCGAAATCGGACGAACGATGCGAAATGACCGTTTTGCCCCTAGTGGTGGCAAAACGTTGACTTTTCAATCGGGCGGTCAAATGGACTTTGACCGATGACCGTGACGTAGTTCGTGACGTCACGAGTTCATAGACAGGTGGCACGTTCAATTCCGACATTCGAGGAGGAAGTTATGACGTTCAGAAGTTTAGGGGCATTTTGGTAATTTTGGATAAAAAGTTGACTTTTTGACCGGGAGGTCCGATAGCCGAGGGCCAAAGACCGTTACGTAGATGAGGACGATACGAATCCATAGACAGGCGGCACACTGAAATCGGACTTCAAACGGGAGAGTTATGGGTCACGGAAGTTCGATTTCACTATGCATGAACTTCGAGACGGGGACGTTTCGGCGAAATCTGATTGGGTGGATATTTTGGTGGGGCCCATGGATGAGTGACAAGTGTCACTCATCCCATTGACTTGATCCCCCAAAATGTGGATCTAAATAATTAAATATTATTATTTTAATTATTTTATAATTAAACCTAACAACCATTAATCCTAACCATCCATTCCAAATTCATTTTAAATCCTCACCCTCCATCTCTCATTCCCTCATCTGATCACCTCTCTTCTCTTCCACGGCACCATCACCATTTTCATTTCATTTTCCTCATTTTCCTCACAAACCCGAAAACCCCATTAACCCATATTCTTCATTTTCTTCAAAACACAGCCAACACCCACACTCCCTCATCATCTGCGACTGAGACCAGAGAGATAATGTGAGGATGTGACGATGAAGGACTAAAGGACACGGCGGCTGAGGACGACGGAGGACACGGCGGGAGGAAACCCGAAAAGGTAGGTTTTGGGGTTTGAATTTGAAACTTGAGTTTTATTGGGTTTGAATCGAAACTAATAATTAGGTTGTGATTCTGGGGACTTGAGGAGGCTAACAGGATCGAATGAAGTGGCGGGGGACGACGGTGCAGCCCAGAAGGACGGCTGGAAACTGGGCGACTGTTCTTGGCACCGTAGGTAATTATCGCGACCCGTTTCCTAGTTTTTAAGCCCATGGATCTTTCGGTTAGGTTGAGAGGAGTAGAATGGGACAAACGGGAGGAAAAATGGTGACCGGAGCAGGGAGAACCGGCCGGGTCAAGCCGTGGGTCAGGGCGACCCGGTTACTGGTATTCGGGTCGACCCGCGGGAGGACATAGATGACAAGTGACGTCATCCTGCTGACGTCATCATGTCAGGGATGACGTCAGCATTGTCAGATCTGACAATGTCAGCTGACATGTCAGAAAATGGGACAATAGGAGTGCGACACGTGTCACATGTCAGTGCACAGTCAGCACTGACATGTCAGTGACGTGGCCCAATCAGGGGCTGACACGTGTCACTGACGTGGACCAGTGCCGTGATGACACGTGGCACATGTCAGACTGCCACGTGTCACTGACAGCACAGTGACGTGGACCAATGGGAGCTTGACATGTGGCACCTGTCAGAGTCTGACATGTCAGACCTGACAGTTGTCAGGTGATGTCAGCATGACGTCATGCTGACGTCAGCGATGACGTCAGCAGGTACTATAGCAGGCGCGTGAAGACCACGCGCAGACACTTCAGACGGCGCGTGAGGGCGCGTGGCAGGGAATTTGGGAAAGTGTTTAACACGGGAAATCTTCTATTCGATGTAACGAACATTTTGGGACTGGTTTCGTGTCGATCGGACCCTGTCTCGATATGTTTCGGGGCATCAGAAGGTTTAGGTTCGGTTTAAAAATAGTTAAAAGTTCGGGAAAATTACGGGGCTTTAGTGGGAGGTTAATTAAGTAGTTAGTAACCTTCTATTACGATTTGGACAGGTTTGGGAGTCCCGGTGATGGTGATCGGCTCGGGGAGCCGTATAGCACGCGTATCGAGGCGGCAGCTCGGACGGTCTGTGAGTGGACCTTGTTTTCTCAATTGATGCATGCATAAATGTTTATTATATGTTTTATTACTTGTTTGATGATGCCATGGGTGCATTTGTATGTGGTACGTATAAGTACGTATTTCGAGGTTTCGGCCTTATACGGTGCTTATACGGGTCTGTATTTCTTTATTGATTTAAATGAACTGGATTTGGATTTCAAAAGGATAAACTCGGGTATGAGACCCAGTTAGTTTTGTCTCGGGCATATGACCTTAGATATCGGGCACGGTGCCCAACTGATGTCCTATGTTCGGGTACGAGACCCAAGCTACTTTACGGTTTTGATTTCAGGTCAGGGAACCTTAAATGGATTCCCAGGTTCATGACGGTTTATGGGAACCGGCATGAACCGTTGTTATGGTATCGTGGTTCATGACAGTTTATGGGAACCGGCATGAACCCTTGTTGGTTATTACGGTACATGACGGTTTATGGGAACCGGCATGTTACCTCGGTTATGTTATTACGGTACATGACGGTTTATGGGAACCGGCATGTTACCTGATTATGGATATTATGGATCATGACGGTTCAGGGGAACCGGTCATGAATGTTTATGTTATGTATATATATGTTCATCTATCTTCCTTTACTTCCATTATCTCCTCCGGGGAGGGTCGTTGGCCTGGGTGGACCCCGGAGTAGTCACGGAGCACCGACTGAGTGGAGTCACCCCCCAGTTGGGTTCCTTACTCTCAGGAAGGCTATGGTTACTATTACCTCGAGTAGGATCAGTGGTCTGCGGACATTGACCTTGACTTTGAGATGACTCGGATTGAGACCCGGGTAGCACGCGCGTAGCTTTGGATACCGTGACAGGATTGGTTGTGTGACTTATATATATGTATGTGATGATATATGATATGTGGTGTGCACGGGTGTGCACAGGATTTGAGCAGTGGCTCGTGTACGTGGTTTCTTTATGATTTGGGCAGTGGCCCGTATGGTCGTTTTCATTGTGGTCCTTTCGACCTTGGTTTATATCTGCTTTGGGCTTAGTCCCACATATGGTTTGTTTTGGATATATGGTTTTCGAATGCATGCATGCTTTTTAGTGGAGGGTATAAATGTCTTCTCTTATCAACTGTTTTATAAACTCTTGTTTTGTCCACTCACAGTTTTTAATGTTTTGACTGCCCTTCAGGTTGACATCGGGTGTGGACTGTAGCAGAGACCGAGATATCACATGCCTCCTCCGGATCCTGGCGTACTCTGATAGCCCGGGAGGGCAAAGGACGAAAATATCCCTTGTCTGACACTTCGTGTCAGACGGGAGCAGGGTCATCCCGCACTAATCCTGGGGGGATTGGGATGGGTCCTGTCATTAACCGTTCGACGTCCGATGACAGCCTGCCACCTGTCGTTGTACTCAGGACATCGAGACCTATCTAACGGTCCTCGGTCTACGTGAAAACTAAAAGTCCAGCAAAAAGTCAACATTTTCCCTCTAATTAACCAATTTACGGTAATGCCCTTAACCTTCTGAACATCATAACTTTTTCTCCGATTGTCCAAATCGGACGTGCCACCTGTCTACGGACTCGTGACATCCTGAACTACGTCACGGTCAATGGTCAACGCTCGTTTAACCTACAAATCAAAATGATAACTTTTGGGCATACTATTCATAAGGGTAAAATCGTCATTTTATACCAAATAGTTTCCAAATTTACATTTGTACCCTTCCTGAAGGTCCGGGTTGTTACACAAACGGACTTTGATCGATGACTGTGACGTAGTTCGGGACATCACGAGTTCATAGACAGGTGGCACATCCGATTCTGACATTCGAGGAGAAAGTTATGATGTTCGGAAGTTCAAGGGTAATTTGGTAATTTGAGTAAAAAGGGGAAATTTGTTGACTTTTCAAACGACATGGACTTTTCATGTAATTCGAAGACCGTTGGGTAGGTCTCGAGACGCTGAATCCGTAGACAGGCGACACGCGTCAATCGGAGTTCGGAAAACTAAGTTACGGGTCTAGGAATGTGAAGGGCATTTTGGTAATTTGTAAGGAGAAGGGAAAAATGGTAATTGGTTAATTGAATAAGAAATGGGACGGTGATTGGGCTATTCAGCCATGGTTATGCCACCAAATGACATCTGTCACTTTGATGAAGCACTTAGTGGCACTAATTAGCAGGAGGTGGAGTGTGCACCGTGTGTGTGTGAGTATGGTTTTAAAAACAGTGTATGATTGATCAAGAGTCCACCGCCCAACCGTTTGAATCACTGAGTAATTGGATTAACTAGGAAAAAATTAGAGCTACAGAGTGGAAAGAAATGGGAAAAACCAAAGAGAAAGTGCTGTTGTAAAACCCGAAATCCAACTATCGAAATTGAATGTGATCAATAGTCGAATTTGCAATTGTGGGTGTTAATGAATGCAATTGAGCTTAGATTTAGCTCTCCGGAACCCAGACGACTCGAAAGACTGCAAAAATGAAGGAAAATGAGGTCGTTTTTGTAAGGACCCGTCCTGGAAACGAGGATTAAGAAGATCATTAGTAACAGATTAGTGAGCTTAATCGGTGTTTAGTTGGTTACGTTTGGTCTATTAGCGTAGAATGACGATTTTGCCCCTAGTAAAAAGTTAACTTTTAGTTCGAGCGGTCAATTGGGCCTTGACTGATGACCGTGACATAGTACGGGACGTCACGAGTCCGTAGACAGGTGGCACGCCCGATTTCGACATCAGAGGAGGAAGTTATGATGTTCGGAAGGTTGAGGGCATTACCGTAATTTAGCTAAAATAAGGAGGAAAAGTTGACATTTCGTGTGACGAGGTTTCGACACGTTGACCTAGGACCGTTAGGTAGATCTCGTCGTCCTGAGTTCAACGACAGGCGGTACGTGTTCATTGGATGTCGGACAAGCGAGATACGGGTCTAGAATGGCAGTGGTATAATCGTAATTTTGACTAACAAGAGGGGCATTTTGGTCTTTTGGTGCATTGGGAACTGGGCCAATCTGATAAGGCCAAGTGTACAGGGGAGATTGGATATTTGTGAGAGGGCTGAGGGGATGCTGACACGTGGTGTGTGTGTAGTGGGTTCTAGGGTGCACGGTTCCAATTATTTGGGCTGTGTAGTCGTGCATTCGAGAGGGAAACAGAGACAAAGTTGAGAGAAAATTGATCGAGTGCAGTGTGTGTTTGTGTGTTTTAGTGATCGAGTTAGGGACCAGAGATGAAGGGAGAGCTAATGAGTGGTTTTTGTGTGATCGTGTGTGTGTGAGGAAAGGGTGTGAGTTCACGGGAAAAACCAGAAAACAGAGAGGGTGTTGGGTGGTGGTGCTGCCGTGTTTGATCAATCGAGGCTGGTTGTAACACCCCGGAAATTCGAGGATTATAATATTGTAATTTAATGTATGAATTGACGTTTTTACCCCTGTGAATGGTATGGCCAATTGTTGACTTTTTGATTGAGGGTCAAATGGACTTTGACCAATGACCGTGACGTAGGTTGGGACGTCACGAGTCCATAGACAGGTGGCACGCCCAATAAGGACGATCAGGGTAAAAGTTATGACTATCGGAAGTTCAGGGGTATTACCGTAATTTGGACGATAAGGGCGAAAATGTTGACTTTTTGTTTGGAAACTAATTTTCACATGACTCAAGGACCGTTAGGTAGATCTTGATGTCCTGAGTCCGTAGACAGGCGGCACGCCGAAATCGGACTTCGTATGGCTGAGTTACGAGTCTAGGAAGTGAAGGGCATTTTGGTAATTATTGAACCAGGGGCATTTTGGTCATTTTACCCCTGGTTACTGTAGCAACCGCGGGGGAACATGGGCGGCACCACCATGTGCGGTGGTTCTAAGTGCCCAATTGTTTAATCAGTGTGTGAGTTGGAAAGTTGGGATTTGTTTAATTCCTATAGCCATCAGCACATGGCTGGATTCATCCAGCAAAGCCACCATTTTTAATTTCAAGATTCGAACCTTTGCGGGAAACATTCTTCTGTGGAAAGTGAGGTTTCCACGAGCTGTTGGGTGGCACAGATAATTTAAACTGAGTGGAATTTGAGTGAGCTTCATTCTGCTGTTGAAGAAACTGAGAATTGGAGAGGAAAACCAGAGAAACCATTTCGGGGAAAATTGGAGGGAAAATCGGGTTTTGATTTCTGGTGATTGTTGGACCAAATCAAAGCCTGGTTCAGTCTTCTGGGAGTATTTGGAACTCATCCATATCGAAATCAAGGGCCATCAGCCACGGGTGAGCTGGGACGGTGACTACAGTGTTCAGAGAAATTTCAGTGGATCAGACGACTACTTCCAGGTGAGTGTTGGTTCAATTGATCGTTCATTTTAGTTCGTTTTGATCCTATTATGATTCCTGTGAAGTTAATTGGAGATTGAGTTAGAAACCAGGAAGTTCTGGTGATTGACCCGTTTGGTTGATCACGAGTTGATGGGTCGATTGGGGACTTGTCGAGGCTGATTAATGTCTCAGAACTTAAATTGGATAGTTAACGAACAGATTAGGATCAAATACGAGTGAAATCAAATGGAAATTGAGGGTTAATTAACCGGGTCAAGCCGCGGATGGCAGGCCCGTATTACAAACAAACAGGTGAAGGTGGTGACACTGTAGCTACAGTGTCAGACGCGTGACTTTCACGCGCAGCCACTTTGGGAGGCACGTGAGGGCGCGTTGGACCTTATCTCTGATCACGATCAACATGACTTTTGTTCCTCTCATCATTCTGAACATTTTTGATGAATTAACCATGTTGATCTGAGATAGTTTGGAGGGTCAGTTTAGGGCCGGTTGTCTCGGGAAACGTGTTGGACGGTTTCCCCGAACCGGTTTCTGTTTCGGACTTTTTGGATAAATGTTTAAGACTTGTAGTGACCCTTACGTGTGATTTGGACTGACAGGAATTGTACGATAATCCCGGTACAAGTTCGTACGCGCAGGTTCACCGCGGGATCGTACTGTGAGTGGGCCCGATTTCATTAAACCCTTGCATGCTTAAATGTTTTCCAATTTGCTTATATGTTCACATGCTGGAATCAAGAAACGGTTTTGATGATATTGAAATTATGGTTATGGCACGTTTCACGGTATTTGGGTTTGAGACCCGTCTGATGAAACTTAAAGATTGGTTTGGATTTTTATCTATGTATAAATATATGTTTTGCATGTGGATATCAATAAAATGTATTTGGTACTGCACTGTATAGATCCATTCTTATGATACTGTCTCCTCCGGATGTGGTACCCCGGAGTGGTCATGGCGCATTGCCTGCGAGGGGTCATTCTACGGAGGAACCGGACCGTAAAATGTCTCAGGAGCAGGATTGCTTATTTGACGTCAGGGACGTCGAGCGTCTAGGACGCTAGGCATTTGAGATGCCGTACCCGGACAGGGTTCGAGGATTGGGTTCGGGATTGAGATCCCGAGTGGCACGCGTAGCCTTGAGACTGTGACCTTATTGGACGTCAGGGACGTCAGACATCTGGGATGTCAGGATCGGAGTGTATAGTGCAGTAGCTAAAATTATGTTTATGGTTTTATTACATGCCTTATGGATCATATTATATGATTTATGGTTTAAAATTCTGATGCATGCATGTTTGGAAAACGGAGGGGTAAATTATATGTTTTACTTATTAAACGGTTTTATAAACTTGAGTTTCGGCCCACTCACCCTTAATGTTTTGGTAACCCCTCCAGGCCGTGCTACTGAGGTAGAGAAGGAACCTGAGGCTGAGGCATAGATCCACTTCCGCGTACCTGAACCCCTGTTGGGTGGTTTACCGGCAGGTTTATTTTAGAGTTGTGCTCGGAAGTTGTAATTTGGTTTCCAACCCTTGTCTGGCATCTGTTAAATTTGGATTTGATGTATAACTCTATTCGGTTATTTATTATTTGAATGTTTGAGGTTAAAATTGGTATGTTATTTTGGGTGTCATACGGAAGCAAGGCACATCCCCTTGTGGTCCCCGTGGGATCGGGACGGGTCCTGTCACTGGTGGTGGTGTCTAGAGGACGGAGAAGGATTAGAGGGGTCGCATAGCCACGGTAGAGCTCACAGCGGCGGCCTGAGCACAGGTAATTTCTCATCCCCCTTTATTTGCTCTGTTTTGCCATTTAGGTTTAAATCGATAGTCGTGAAGGTAGGGGTTGAGTCGAAGGTTTTGGTGAGTGGTAGTCGACTCGGTGAGTCCCTAGGAGTCGTTTAAGGTCGACACCGTGACGGGGGGTTACCTGGTTGGCCGGCTGGGAGGAAGAACAGAGTTTTGGGAGGTTACGGTTTCGAGCTAGGGACGACGGTTTAGAAGCTGTGTCGTTGTGTTTGGTTGAGGGGAATAGGTTACTTAAGACTGTACGAAACTTTTAGGCTTGGAAGGAAGGGAAATGGTGGACGGACGGTAGAGAACCGCTCTCGCCGGTTCAGACCGGTCGAGTAGCTGAGGAAGACGATGAACAGTAGTCTGTGTGCAGGCGCGTGAGGCCCACGCGCAGCCACTTTGGGTGGCGTGTGGGGGTGCGAGCGGCGATTTTTGGGGAAACTTCCAACTAGGTTTTTGGTCTAGAGGTTGTAACGGATCTTTTGAGATAGGTTTCGGGTTAATCGGACGACGATTCGAGTTAAATCTGCGAGGTTGAAGGTTTAGGGTCTCGGTTTGTTACGTTTAGGACCCGGGGATTTTTGTGGGGAATTAGGAGAATCTTGGTAGACGTGTTAGTAACGTACTTTGGTGACTTGTGACAGGATCGCGATTCCCCGAGGAGGCTGAGGAACGTACGGGACATACGGGACGCGAGTGACGTGCCCGGTATTTGTGAGTGGACCCCTTCTCTATAATTGAGCACGCATAATTGTTTTCTTATAATTGTTTTATGGTTTTACATGTGATTTTGTGATTGTTGAATATGCTATGTTGATTTTACATTATTGCACGTTTTTCGAGAAAGTTCGGTTTTCAGCACGTTTTACGAGGAAATGTTGGAGTCTGATTTCGATGTCATGATTTGGGATTTCAAATGATAAGTGATTTTCAATGATTATAAATGGATTTTGAGACGTGATTTGATAAATGAGGTTTCGGTTTTCGAATTGGATTTCGGAAAGCAGAATTTGATTTTAAAGTTGAAAAGTGGATTTCCGGATTTGGGTTCGGAATGACGGTTCTGGACGCCGGAAGGGCTTCGGACCGGTGATTTCGGATTCGGGTTTGGATATGAATTGAGAAATGGTTTTTAAATGGTTTTGGATTGGATTTTCTGGATCTGATTATTGGGTTTAAAGACCAGGATATTGTGATTGACGGGGGATGGGCCCGGATTGGGTTTAAAGACCCAGATTGAGTTTAAAGACTCGGGAGTTTAAAGACTCGGATATATACTGATATTTCCCCCGTAGGCCTGTTGAGTTTAAAGACTCGGGAGTTTAAAGACTCGAATATTATTGAGGCCTGGATTGAGTTTAAAGACTCGGGAGTTTAAAGACTCGGATAGGTCCAGCAGGTTTGATCGGATAATGATGGTTTGGTATTTATGTTTTATGATACGGTTTTATAATGCTTATGACGTGATTTCTATAACTCTTTTCATGGTGATTATTCTGTGATTTATAACTGTTTTCAACTAATGGGTTATGCATGTATGTTTTCAAAACGGAGGGCCAAAACCCTGGTTATTCGTATGAAATGGTTTTTGGAAACTATTATTTTTATTTATGGTCCACTCACACTTTTCTGTTTTTAAATTGCCCTCCAGGTCGTGGAGCTAGCGCGAGGTTTTGACGTCGAGGCAGCGTCGGAGGCATAGAGTACTCGAGAGTGACCCCAGAGTGGTTTAAATTTTCCTTTATGCGTGTACTTTGTGTATCAGTTTTGTTTTTAATTTTTTTAGGACTATGCTCTGTATAATTGTTGACTTTGAGTTGTTTTAAATTCTCATGCGTCTGGCAATGTACATTTGTGTTTTCGTAAGGGTATTTTCGGTCTTTCGTTCTGGGTTGTCAGACGGGAGCAGGATTGACCTCGGTTTTCGGGATGGAACCGGGGTGGGTCCTGGCTTGGCCATGGACGGAGTGCCTCGACTCCTCAAAAATTCGAAGGATGGGTGTGTAATTGGAGGAGTTGGACGATGCAATTGAGATCGAAGACAAGTTTGTGATAGTTCTACGAAGCTTTTGGATGGATTAATTGAAGGAAAACGATGGGAATCGATGAACTTTGATGAATGAACAATGTTCGGGTGTTCTTCGAAAATTCAAGTTCGAATTGACGGATTGAGGTAAGTTATAATGAAATTGAAGTTACAGAACCATAATTAGATTCATAAGGATGCTTTTGATTGAATCAATTGAAGAAATCGATTGGAAATTGGTAGGATTGAATCGGGTCGAACACGCGGGTTGCAGACCCGTTTGACAGAGGAAACGGGTTGGAACGATGAACAGTGCTTGCACTGTAGCTAGCGCGTGGACTTCACGCGCAGCCACTCACGACAGCGCATGGGGTCACGCGCAGCCACTCACGACAGCGCATGGGGGCGCGTGGGACCGAATATCGAGGTGAGTTCAACATGAAACTTACTCCTTTTAATGTAACGAACATTTTGGCACTAGTTTCGAGGAAATCGGATATCGTTTTGATAGTGTTCAGTATATCCGAAGTTTTCTTATACGTTTAAAATACGTATTTAAATCCCGGAAAATTTGGGGAAAATTTTATGAGGTATATTGAAGTGTTAGTGACCCTCGATATTGATTTTGGACAGGAATTATAATTTCCGAAATTTATGGAAAAACGTGTAGCTCGGAGGCAAGCCGTTTGGACGGTGTGTGAGTGGACTTTGCTTTCTAAATTTCAATGCATGCATAATGGTTTTCTATGCTTTCTATTAATGATTTCTATGATTATGATTATGGTCTATGGTAATTACGATTTTCGTATTTACACGTATTTTGATATGTAATACGTAATTGCACGTATTTCGATATGCAATACGTAATTGCACGTATTTTGAGACTATGGTTTCTCTTATGCTTTGATGATGGTTTGGTAAATAATTTTATATGATTTGTGCGTATCATATTTTGATGATGTTTTGATGATGATTTGTGAGTATGATTTGAGATTTGAACGTGAAATTCGAACATGAGTTCCATTTCGATAAAGTGTGATCTCGGATTTGGTTTTAGAATTTGGATTACGGTGGATTCTGGATTTGTTATGATTTACACGTGGTTTTGGGTTTAAAGACCCGGTACTATTGCTGGATCTGGTTTTGGGTTTAAAGACTCGGTTGATTGATGTGACGGGAGAGGGCCCTTGATTGATATGTTTTGAGTTTAAAGACTCAGTTATTGTGATATCCCCCGAGGCCTATTGATTGTGTTTTGAATTTAAAGACTCGTTGATATCCCGGGAAGACCTGATTATGCGCATGGTTTTAAGTTTAAAGACTCAGGCGCACTTGAGATCCAACAACTCAATTGATTGATGTTTTCGGATGTGTTGGGCAATGACCCGGTTTATATGGCTTGATAGATTTTTGGGTTATGTTCTCGTACTTGGATTTTGATTCATGGTTTTGGGTTGAGGCCCCGTGTTTATGATTTCGGGCTAAGGCCCAAGGTTTGAGAAAAGAAAATGATTTTGATTGTCATACATGGTTTTCTTATACTGGAAGTGACATGGATTATGAAGTGATTTTTGAATGCATGCATTGGTTTTACGTGTAGGGTAGAAATGTCTTTTTTGTAACATGTTTTATAAACTGATTTATTTTTGTCCACTCACACCTTTTCTGTTTTTATTGACCCTACAGGTCGTGGCGCGATGATCGAGGTTGATCGAGAGGTGGAGGTATGAGTGGGCACATGTGCGGCTATCCGTTGTTTGACAAGTGCTGAGGGTAATTTAGGAACTTCAGTTGACTTGTCAGACGGGAGCAAGACCGGGCACGGTTATCAATGTTCCTCAGGGAACGGTCCTACCAATTATGGATGTGAACATGTGCAACTGGATGTTCAATATCAATTCCAAGAGGCATGCAATAATCATCGAAAGATTTCGAAGTAAACTCGTCGGCATTATCAAGTCTGATGGACTTTATAGGATAATCCGGATGGTGAGCCCTTAATTTAATGATTTGGGCAAGGATTTTAGCAAACGCATCATAGCGTGTGGAAAATAGGGTCACATGTGATCACCTCGTCGATGCATCAACCAAAACCATGAAATATTTAAATGGTCCACATGGTGGTTGGATGGGTCCACAAATATCCCCTTGTATTCTGTACAAGAAAGGGACAGAGTTTTTATCGATCTTTGCATATGATGGTCTAGTGTTCAATTTTCCCATTGAATAAGCTCGGCATAGTGTGTCACTAAATATAAGGTCCTTATTTGTAAGGGGGTGCCCGTGTGATGTATTGAGGATACGGCGCATCATACCTTGACCGGGGTGTCCCAATCGGTCATGCCATAATAAGTAGTTGCTAGGGTTAGGTAGCTTTCAGCTAGCTATGTGATTTGCCTCAATGGTTCTAATAGTGGTCATGTAGAGTCCACTCATGAGGTATTTCAATTTCTCCAATGTACGCTTCCGGCCATACAAATTGGAGGTTATGCAAAGATATTCCACATTCTTTTCTTTTGTGGTTTCAACATGATAATTATTAGCTCGAATATCCTTAAAACTCAATAACGTTCTGCTAGAACGTGAGGAGTATAAGGCTTCAGCAATGGTAAATACGGTACCATTGGACAACATAAATTGGGCTTTTCCAGAGCCTTCAATCAAATTTGATTTGCCAGAAATAGTTATCACATGAGTGTGGTTAGGTATTAAGTTTGTGAAAAATATCCTATCACGGAGAATAGTGTGCGTAGTGGCACTGTCGGCTACACAACAAACTTCACCATGTGACATGCCTAACCATCAATATAACTAAAGTAATCAACAATCACATTTATTAAAAAAAAAATGAATAAATAGATTGAATAATATTGGAGCAAATAACAAAATAAGTCCAAAAACCAAACAATATCCAGAAATAGTAATGAAAAAAAAACAATATGCATAAAAAACAGAACAAACGCAGATCATATCCATGTTTATGTAAATAACTCAATCCTCACCATGTCCAGTTGCAGTCTGGAAATCGGCAATGGCAAGGGTGGTATCAGCGGGGACTGGTTCTGCAGAAAAATTAGCCTCTCGAGTACCACGTCTAGCATGGCACTGGACAATAACTTGGGTTGATACACGATAGGTGTAGGACCAGTGATCGCGACCTCCACATTTATAGCATATGTCAGGTGGGTTTTGATTCTGGTGGCGACGGGCCGGACCAGGGTTTCTCTCGTTTTGACCACGAGGGCCAGGAGGAGCGTGATATCCACCACGTGGACCTAGACCACGGTTGCCACGGCCACGTGGGGCATGGTAACCATGGACCCGGTCATAGGGGTGTGCACCATGTGTTGGATGGTTACGTCCTCCACTTCTACCACGACCCCCTTTTTCTCCACTCAAGGTTGGCATCGCGAGGTGCAACATCGTTTTCTTCAGGCAAAGGTGCTGCACTAGTACCCACAGGTCGGGATTGATCATTCTTCATTAATAAAAGGTTGTTCTTTTCAACGAGTAACAAAGTAGTGATCAACTCCGCGAACCTGGTAAACTTCCGCTCTCTGTATTGTTGATGCAGGACAATACACGAGGCCGAAAATGTGGAGAAAGTCTTCTCAAGTAGGTCGGTTTCAGTGAACTCCTCCGCACAATACTTGAGAAGAGACCGGATACGGCATATCTCATAATTATATTCGTTTACGGATTTAAAATCCTGAAAACGAATGTTATGTCAGTCATGTCTTGCTTCAGGTAAGAGTATGTCCTTCTAGTGATCGAAACGATCAGCCAGTGAAACCCATAAAGCTCTAGGGTCCTCTTGACCCAGGTATTCACGTTGCAGTGCGCGATCCATATGCCTCCGAATGAGGATCATAGCATCCGCCTTCTGATGCTCAGAAGTCACATTGTATTCTTGGATGGTTGATCGGATTCTCTTGGCAGTGAGATGAAGCTTCACATCTTCCGTCCACTGGTAGTAGTTTCTTCCGGAAACTTCTAGTGGGTCAAAATCCAGTTTGTTGAGATGTGCCATGCTCTACAAAGATTAATGAATAGGATTAGTGCTTTGGGAAAAAATGCATCCATAAGCAACTAATGAGAACTTCAGGTTCTATAACATGGTATGATAATTCAGGATATCAACGAAGGAAACTTCAGGTTCCTTTTATTTACAAGTAGTCTATGACATTGGTAAATAACATGTACATAATGAAATAAACAAACAAACATACAAGTAAACAAAATACAATATGCATAGATAGTATAAAATAAATGTTATTGTGGTCCTTGATTTAGGGGTATTCCAATGCTTCAGGGATGCATGAGTGTATGTTTTAGGCCCGAGGAGTGCAAAGGAAGATTCTGTTTTTTTTTTGTAGGAGCAGAGCCGAGCCAGGCCGGCGGAGCCAGCTGAACCGCTAAGGCCAAGCCGCTAGCCGTCTGGGCCGGCCAAGCTGAGCCGTAAGCCGCCTGGGCTCTGCACTGAAGCCTTCTGGGCCGGTCATCGGGCTATAGGGCTGAAATGGGTTTGGTTTTTTTTTCTTGGGCTATGGCCTTTTGGACTCAATATTTTTGGGCTTTTCTTTTGTTATTATTATTTTTTTTCACTGGGCCTTCAGGGCCTCTTGGCTACAGTATATTTTTTTTTGGGGCCTTCAGGGCTGTGTGGTCTATGGCCGGGTCTGTTGGACTCAAGTTTTCGGGCCTAAAGAAAAATGGCCTGATGGTTGCTGATGTGGCCTTCTGGGCTCAATAGTTATTTTTTTTTTCAGGCTGTTGTGAGGCAACCTAGGTTGGTGCCATCAATTGTTGCGGAAATTTAGACCAATAGGCCGTGTTTGCAGCCTTAATCCACTTCAATTCAACCTTCCCAGGCGTGCATCAATCCAATTCCCCCCTTTTTATGTTATTTTGATTGATTTATTTATTTTATACATTTTTTTTTCAGACCCTTAGCCTTCAAAGTTATCATCCAAAATATCAAATAATATACACATCAATTCAACCACAAATATCATTCAAATCGTGAAGCAGTATATATAATATATAGATATTGATAATTATCAAGTTTCAATTAATTATCAATAATTAATATCAAATATTAAATTTTATAAAATTTAAACAAACATCAAACATTAAACCAATAACAAAGATCAACCAATCATCATCATGCCACATATATATCATATGAAGTAAACCTCACGAGAGCCTCAAATGACAGGACCCACCCCGATTATCACCTCGATAATCGGGACGAATCCTGCTCCCGTCTGACAATCACACTCAAAGTACCAAAATAACCTCAAGCCACCACAAGCATACATTGTCAAAACAGGGAGAAAGTAGAATACAACGAGTCAACAGTTATACAGAACATAGTATAGTACAGGATAAGCACAAAAGTCCTACTATGACTAATCACATAACGAAAAACGCAGGAAAACTCTATGTCTCTGCCTCTGCCTCAACGTTCACCCCGACGATTTCACCACGACCTAGAAGGTAATTTCAAATCATAAAAGTGTGAGTGGACTAAAAAGAAATAAAAGTTTCAAAACAGTTTAAGAAACAGACCAAGATTTTTCCCTCCATTTAAAAACAACAGGCATGCATAACTAAGTATCAGAAAACAACTATAAATAATAAAAGTATAATATTAGTTATGAAAAAATTATCATAAAAGCATGAAATACCAAGATCAACATCCGATCAAACCTGCTGTGACAGGACCCATCCCAATCCCCCCGGGATTAGTGCGGGATGACCCTGCTCCCGTCTGACACGAAAGGGATATTTCCGACCTTTGCCCTCCCGGGCTATCAGAGTACGCCAGGATCCGGAGGAGGCATGTGATATCTCGGTCTCTACTACAGTCCACATCCGATGTCAACCTGAAGGGCAGTCAAAACATTAAAAACTGTGAGTGGACAAAACAAAAGTTTATAAAAACATTTAACAAGACATTTGTACCCTCCACTAAAAAGCATGCATGCATTCAAAAACCATTTATCCAAAACAAACCATATGTGGGACTAAGCCCAAAGCAGATATAAACCAAGGTCGAAAGGACCACAATGAAAACGACCATACGGGCCACTGCCCAAATCCATAAGGGACTCGGCCCCAAACCATAAAGAAACCAAGTACACGAGCCACTGCTCAAATCCTGTGCACACCTGTGCACACCACATATCATATATCATATATACATATAAGTCACACAACCAATCCTGTCACGGTATCCAAAGCTACGCGCGTGCTACCCGGGTCTCAATCCGAGTCATCTCAAAGTCAAGGTCAATGTCCGCAGACCACTGACCCTACCCGAGGTAATAGTAACCATAGCCTTCCTGAGAGTAAGGAACCCAACTGGGGGGTGACTCCACTCAGTCAGTGCTCCGTGACTACTCCGGGGTCCACCCAGGCCAACGACCCTCCCCGGAGGAGATAATAGAAGTAGAGGAAGGTAGATGAACATATATATACATAACATAATATCCATGCCCGGTTCCCCTGAACCGTCATGATCCATAATATCCATAGCCAAGGTAACATGCCGGTTCCCATAAACCGTCATGTACCGTAATAACATAACCAAGTAACATGCCGGTTCCCATAAACCGTCATGTACCGTAATGACCAACAAGGGTTCATGCCGGTTCCCATAAACCGTCATGAACCACGATACCATAACAAGGGTTCATGCCGGTTCCCATAAACCGTCATGAACCTGGGAATCCATTTAAGGTTCCCTGACCTGACCTGAAATCAAAACCGTAAAGTGACTGGGTCTCGTGCCCGAACATAGGACATCAACTGGGCACCGTGCCCGGAATCTGAGGTCATATGCCCGAGACAAAACCAAATGGGTTTCATACCCGAGTTTATCCTTTTGAAATTCAAATCCAGTTCATTTAAATCAATACAGAAATACAGACCCGTACAAACACCGTATAAGGCCGAAACCTTGAAATACGTGCTTATACGTAACCACATACAAATCCACCCATGGCATTACAAACAAGCATTTAAAACATATAATAAACATTTATGCATGCACCAATTTAGAAAACAAGGTCCACTCACAGACCGTCCGAGCTGCCGCCTCGATTTGCGTGCCATACGGCTCCCCGAGCCGATCACCGTCACCGGGACTCCCAAACCTGTCCAAATCGTAATAGAAGGTTACTAACTACTTAATTAACCTCCTACCAAAGCCCCGTAATTTTCCCGTATTTTTAACTATTTTTAATCCCGAACCTAAACCTTCCGATGCCCCGAAACATATCGAGACGGTGTCCGATTGACACGAAACCAGTCCCAAAATGTTCGTTACATCGAATAAATGATTTCGTATGTTGGAACCTTCCCCAGATTCCCTGCCACGCGCCCTCACACGCTGCCTGAAGTGGCTGCACGTGGGCTTCACGCGCCAGCTACAGTACCTGCTGACGTCATCACTGACAGCCCCTGACAATGACACGTGTCACGCTCCCATTGGTCCACGTCACTGTGCTGTCAGTGCCACGTGGCAGTCTGACATGTGCCACGTGTCATCACGACACTGGTCCACGTCTGTGCCACGTGTCAGCCCCTGATTGGGCCACGTCACTGACATGTCAGTGCTGACTGTGCATTGACATGTGACACGTGTCGCACTCCTATTGGCCCATTTTCTGACATGTCAGCTGACATTGTCAGATCTGACAATGCTGACGTCATCCCTGACATGATGACGTCAGCAGGATGACGTCACCTGTCATCCCCTACATCGGTCAGACCGGTCCGAACCGGTCCGGTCCGGTTTTTCCTGAAACTTAGACCGGCGTAACCGGTCCAGGTCTCCTTCTCCCTCATTTTCGGTCCGTTTTCTTCCATTCCAACTCCTAAATTCCTATTTCTTCATTTCCTATCAATCCTAATTAACTAAACAACCTAAAACCTACGAAATCCGACCGGTTCAATTTTGAACCTCACGGTTCAATTTTCCCGAAACCTCCCAGGGCTTCCCCGACGTCCAACCACCACCAAAAACTCTCTAACAACTCCCTAGCAACCTATTTAACTCAACCCAATCGTCCAAAACAATCCATAACATCAAAATCCACACAAAAATTGAAAATGGGCTTACCGGGTACCCGCTCGGGTTCTGGGTTCCCGCCACCGCCCACGGCGGTTCCAGCCACCAGCTGCCATCCTTAGTCCTCCTCTCTCACCCTCTGGTCTCAGTTATGGTTAGAAAGGAAGGGTTTGGTGTTTGGGTGAGAAATGGTGATCGGGTTGGTTTGGGAAGAAATGGGAGAAATGGATGAACGGGGAAGGGTTTGATGCATGAATGGGAAAATGGTAACTAGTGGATGGGTGACAAGTGTCACTCATCCATTGGGCCTCCATTAAATATCTGGGCCCACTAGAGACAAAACTGCACTTTTTGTCTCGTAAAACGTGCCATTGTGAATAGTAACTGGGAACTTCCGTGAACCGTAACTTCGCCGTCGAACGTCCGAATTCGACGTGCCGCCTGTCTACGGATTCGTATCGTCCTTATCTACGTAACGGTCTTCGGCCCTCGGCCATCGGACCTCCCGGTCAAAAAGTCAACATTTGACCCCTTTTATCCAAAATTACCAAAATGCCCCTAAACTTCCGAACGTCATAACTTCTTCCTCGAACGTCGGAATTGAACGTGCCACCTGTCTATGAACTCGTGACGTCACGAACTACGTCACGGTCATCGGTCAAAGTCCATTTGACCGCCTGATTGAAAAGTCAACGTTTTGCCACCACTAGGGGCAAAACGGTCATTTCGCATCGTTCATCGATTTCGCTCTACTAATCACCGATTAGCCTCACTAATTGTGATTAGTCACTAATCTAATCTAGGAATTCGGGACGGGTCGTTACATGCTGGGTCTATCCAAGTCTTTAACCTCAAGCCAGGCCTCAAATATAATCCGAGTCTTTAAACTCCCGAGTCTTTAAACTCAATCCGGGTCTTTAAACCCAATCCGGGCCCGTCCCCGTCATATCATAATCCGGGTCTTTAAACCCAATAACCAGATCCAAAAAATCCAATCCAAGCCGTTTGAAAACCATTTCTAAAGCCAAGTCCAAACCCGAATTCGAAATCACTATTCTGAAGCCATGCCGGTGTTCAGAACCGTCATTCCGAACCCAAATCCGGAAATCCCTTTTTCAAGCTTTAAAACAAAATCTCGATTTCCGAAATCCGATTCTAAAACTGAAAACCTTGATTATCAAATCATGTTTCAAAACGCAGTTATAATCATAGAAAACCAGATATAGATTTAAGTCCCAAATCATGGCATCATAATCATAAACAAGGCACATCTCGTAAAAAGTGCCGAATACGTAAATTCCTCGAAAAATGTGCAATTATGTAAATCAGATATAGAATAATAAATAATCATGAAATCATATTTAAAAACATAAAGCAAGTAGATAAAAATAGTTATGCATGCTCGGTTAGAAAAGAAAAGTCCACTCACTAGGTCCGAACGCGTCAATCGCGCTCCGTATGCTCATCGACTGTCTCAGGAGTATCCCAACCTGTCAAAAACCACAATACCGAGTCACAAACACTTCATTTAAGCTTACCCTAATTTCCCCAATTTTTTCGGATTTTTACATGTATTTAAACGAACCCCTAAACCTTCGGACACTCAAAACTAACCCGATCCGGTGTCCGATCGACACGAAACTTGTCCTAAAATGTTTGTTGCATCGATTAGAGTGAAAACCATGTTGAACATTTCTCCAGAACAGTCCCCACGCGCTCTCATGCGTCGCCCAAAGGGGCTGCACGTGGGCTTCACGCGCCTGCACTGTTCATCGTCTTCAACCTCTGGCCAGTTGATTCAGATAGGTCCGATGGAACCGAGCGGGCGTGGCCGGTTCTCACTCATTCTCAGTCCAATTTCAGTCCTTTCTTCACCCATAGTTTTGTCCCACTCTAACCAACCTATTCCACTACTTCAAATACGAATTAAAGGTCTAACACTCACCTTCCAAACTCGAAGAAAAACCCAGAAAAACCAAGGTCCTGTTTCGGGCCACCAGTCGTCACCGCAGGGCTCTAGTTCGATTCCTAAGGTCAAAGACAACTTCCTACAACTATGAGGACCATTAAAACGAGTCAACAAGGCTCCACAATCCATGACTTTTGTTTTGAACCAAACTGGAAAAACAGAGAAAACAGGGGAAGCCGATGAACTCACCTGCTTTCTGTCCTCCACCGTGAGCTCCGCTGTGCTCCTCTGGGTCTACAAGACACTCCTCAGGTCGCTGAGCACCGCCACAAGTCTAAGTTTCGATGGGTTGATCGACTGATGTGCACAGTCGTGCACGGTTGTCCTGTTTCTGTTTCCTAGTTTTCCTCCGTAAACACACTTACTCGACCCTCCAAGTTCTCCTAATCACGCTTAAACAAAGCACTCAAACACTTTTGATCACTCACTCAAGCCCAAAGCCTTCAAACACTGGAAATTGATCGATGGTTCTCACGGTCTCAGTCTCTGTTCTATTGCCTACCCGTTTGAACGATTAACAAACCCATTTAATATTGTGAAACCGTGTAGAAACCTCTAGGAAACCACCAGGTGTCCATCATCCTGTGGACACAACCCAAAATATCCAATCCCAATTCCCCAAATGGCCTTATCTGATTGGTCATCAGTCCCTAGGTGTAAAAAGACTAAAATGCCCCTATAAGGCCAAATTACCTTTTTACCCTTCACCTTCCTAGACCTATAACTTAACCGTCCGACATCCGATGACGGCGTGCCGCCTGTCGTTGTACTCAGGACGTCGAGACCTATCTAACGGTCATAGGTTTGCGTGAAAAATAATGGTCAAACAAAAAGTCAACAATCTCCCTTTTTAAAACCAAATTACGATAATGCCCTCGACCTTCCGAACACCATAACTTTTTCTCCGATTGTCTGAATCAGACGTGCCACCTGTCTACGAACTCGTGACGTCCTGAACTACATCACGGTCATCGGTCAACGCCCGTTCGACCTACCAATCAAAAAGTCAATTTTTGACCACACTATTCACAAGGGTAAAATCGTCATTTTTATACAAATCTTTTTCAAATTTACATTTTTACCTTTTCTGAAGGTCCGAGTTGTTACATCAAACATCATGGGTGTTCATATTCCAATCAAAACAACTCAATTTTCAATGATTATCAAAACAATCAATTAATCGATCCAACAATTATAACGATTTATACAAACAATTAATCAAAAACAGTAAATCCATAATTCGATTTCAAATAATCCTAGAATTCATATTTCTAGGGTTCATCAATAATTAATGAAACAAAAAAAAATTGGGATTTGAAAAACCTACTTGGTTGAATATGTCTTTCTCTTCCTCAATTCTGAGACGATCGTGCTGATAACGTATTGTGAATGAAATTCGGTAGACGAGAATGCAGAGAGAATATGGAGAGGCAGGGAGAAGAAATAATACGTCTGATTTCTTATGAGATAATTAGGGTTTACAAAGATAATTATCCCTTATATAGGGAGGGATAATTAATGAATACAAAAGGACAAAACTACCCCTAGTACCTATTATATAAATAGACATAACAATTTAACTATTTACAACAACAATTTATAAATATCTTCTTTTTTAATTAATTGCTTAGTTTTTTTTTTCCCAAGTTTTCAAGTTGTTCTTCAGAAAGAACTAAAATTTCTCCTATTACTTCTTTAAGAGTTACATTTTGATTTTCTTATTCTTCTGAACTATGTTGTTCTACAAAGTTTTCGTTTAACCATTCAGAATAACCTTTTATTGCTAAAGTTTAATCATTCTGGATTACCTTTTATTGCTAATTTATCTCATGTCGAGGTTTACACTTTAGGGTACTGCTCATATGATATTTAGTCTTAGGTTTTTTATCTGAGGGTGGGGGAAAGGTGCCTTTTTTTATTTATTTTTTATTTTTTTATGTATGTCAATATCTGTACTTGGTCGTCTAGGGGTTAAGTTCGGCTTTTGTGTCAACCCTTTTTATTGAGATTTGCATTTTGCAGATTCCATACCCCAACATGGATGATCTGGATTCTGATATGGAGTTGGAAAGTAATTTGAAAAGGTTGGTATTCTGTGCCAGATTGAAGAATTAGGATCTATAATTCAACATGAAACATTGTTAGCTTTGATGCTTCAGTTTACTATTAGAGTTTTATCTTCTTGTTGCAACTTGCAAGGCATGTAGGACATTACTTAATGATGGGTTTCTAAAGTTCAGAAGTGTTTCATGGTTATAAGTCATCATGTGCTGGACGTATTGATCATTATAGGTGTCTTGAATAACTATATATACATATTTTTAAGGTCCGTGCGCCAATGGTTTAGGGTTCTAACATGTTGACTCTTTACTTGAATTAACCACCATCACTACAGTCTAGCTGTACTCCTTCCCATTTTTAATTGTGTTGAGTTGGTTGGATATACCCTTCCTAGAGTAGAATGATATTATGTATAACCTAAATTTTCTTTACTGAGCAAATATATGTAAATCCCCAATTAGTTTTGGTCAGTGACAAAGATGCGGGCTCTGCTCTTCTGGCCAAGTACAACCATGTAAGGTGCGTAGAGGAGAAGATACGGGATAAGTGATGAAGATAACAGAGAAGCTTTTTTTTTTCTGGGTTTGAACGATTAAAGAAAGAGAGCAGAGGAGCAGCTGCTAAAGGTGAGCTTTGCTTTCTACTGAGTGCTTCTTCAACACTATTTAACCCATCAGTTGCTTTGCTTGTTTTCACCCTCACTGATTTCCATTTTATGCTGCTTCCATAGAAACGACAGTAGCAGGAGGAGGAAGAGCCGCATAAAGTCAAGAATGATCGTTAGTTTGATCGTTTTTGCTGATAGTTTGGCCTGTGGTCATGAAACCAAGTCTCCTAAGTGACGGCTTAAGTGGCATAAGCAGTGCTTCATCAACGATACTGTCTCGAATGAGTTTTATAGCAAATTCCTACATAAATATCATCAGAAATTGAGATGGAACCCCTCAAGTCTAAAGCTGGACACGGAACTCCCTAAGGCTTGAGAGTTGAGATGGAACCCCTCTGTCTTTAACAATTGCTATACTTACAGTAGATTTGAAATTGAATTTTAATGAGCGAGCTAGCTTCTACCGCAAGCAATTGAATACCGCGAGCTAGCTTCTATGGCGATATTGTCATATGGATCGTTTTCGTATTATTCAAGAACTAAAGTTGCCTGCAATTGCGTAGTCATTTTCTGATTTATTTTAGTGACGCATTTTCTTTGACTTTGGTTTTTCAATATCTCATGGTGAATATAAATGTTTTTTTTTTGTACTCAGGATTCACCTAAAATCAAATCCTTCGAACTAAATCCTGACCGGTAAATTAGGATCCACACAAACGAATCATCAACTGTGCAACGGCTTAAATCAGGACTCGATAGAAAAATGATGGGATTTGAACCCAAAACCAGAAGTTGGGCTGAAAGGCATAATCACTGGGCGGACCTTGCCCCGCCTACGCCAAGGGGTTGAATTTATAAATACTTTTGCCATCTTTGTTTCCTTGCAGCATTATGAATATGTCTAAAGTCTAAAGATTTGGCCTCTTCCATTCCTACTTTACTAGATTCAATCAAATTCTCTCTTTTTATTTTTCTGTCCTAATTATCATTATAATTCTGATACTCAAAATATGTATAAATATTAAATATGATAAATTTAAATTGCGTATAACAAATAGATTAAATTCCGGGTGGTGAGGTGGGACGTAGGAAATGTATTAGGTTCAAGGTTCAGACAGAAGTTTACATGGTCAATCCTTAAACTTTGGGGCAAGAAAAGAGAGAAAATCTCATTCGTTTAGAGTGACAACAAGGAGATTAATCAGACGGTAGAAGATTAATGATTGTTGTTATGCAACATACTAGTGACCGCGGCGGAAAGGCACTGATTTGACCCGTTGTGCGAACTGAGGAACAAAGATTCGATCATTTAATTGGGTGGTCTCGTATTTTAGGGTTACGGGTGAGAATTGAGGATTGAGAAAACCATCAGTTTGAGGAGAAATGGCAGGTGAATTGAGTGCCTTTAAGTTCATGAAGCCAAGGCATCGTCCCCATGCGACTGACGTCCAAGCCGCTGCCATGTGGGGCGTCGCTGCCGTCACTGGTGCTCTCTGGTTTGTTCAGGTCAATCAATTCCCTTCACTATCCTTCTCCCTCGCTATCATCTCTTCCATGCTCCATGCCTCTGTTAGATCGCGCCTTTTAGAGGAAATCATTCCTTGTTTGTAAAAGTGATCTCAGTATGTTAAAAGACTTGATTTTTAAAGATCGCGGATGTTGAATTCGCTTGCGTGAAAATCGAATTGATTTTGCACTGTTTTTGTGATTGCAAATTGTTTTTGCAAGAATTTATGATTTCGTTGCAGGAAAAGCAATCCAGAGCCTACATTTTGCGAAATTCTATATAATCACAGCTGATTTCTTTAGGTTCAAGCTCTGCTACGAGCGTGTGTACTGTTCTCTGATTGACTAGTTCTCTTGATGCTGAAACTTTGATGGCTAATCATGTGAAATTGTTTCACTGTTGATGCACATGTGGTATGAAAGAAGAGTGCAGAATTGTGGAAGAAATGGAAAGATTGAAAATCATTAGGACATAATTCTAGTCATGTAGAATTAATCCTGGGAAAAGCAGTTCTTGTAGTAGATGTAACAAAACTTGTTTTGCACCTGTTGTTAGGCCATGACACTCGGCTTTTCATTATGTTTGATACTTGAGTGCCTTTTCTTTGGATTTCTGATGCTGAAAGATTCAGTGAGTTATGATGCGATGAAATCTATCTAATTTTTCAAGTACAAGCAGCCATTTAGATTTTTCTTCTTGTCAATTTTCTTAAATTCTAACTGGTTGATTGTTTTGCATGCAGTAGATATTTTGTTTTTGTGAGTAAAGTTGGAAATTTTTTTATGTTAAAAACTATTTTGTCTGCATCATTATTTCCTTGCCTTCTGATGTGATTCATGTAACAACAAAGTCTGATATTTTGCAACTGTATGTATGTATTCTTTTGCAGCCATTTACTTGGCTGAGGAAGACCTTTTTCGAGAAGCCGGAGCCTGAAGACAAGTGAAAAGGTATTTCAACCTTCTGGTAAACCATTTGGTTTCTCTGTTTGTGGTAATGGGATAACCATGGGAAAAATGTTGTTTTGTTGAGACTAGAATCTCAAGAGTTTATGCAAATAATGGTGTAGTTTTGGTACTTGCCTTTGGCATTAATTACAGATATGAAGGCCTGTCTTTGCATTAAATCTCGCAACTTGTTTGTCCCCTCCAAATGAATAACCATATGGAATTCCATATTCGATGTCTTTTATCGCAAATTGATAGATATAGTATTAAAAAATTATCGATAATATATCAATATAAAATCGTTGATTATGAAAACGTGCTAACATGTTTGCAGCTGCGGTTTCTGATTTGGCCACTAGACTTTAAGCCCTCTAAAAAATCTTGTTTTCAAAACCATTCTATTTTCTCTCCATAAATTGGAAAGTTTATTCATGTTCTTCAAGCTTCCCTACTGTTAACACTGAATAAGTTTTTGGATTTGGACCCCTAAATCCACATTCAAGCAGGGAAAAATAGCAACTACAACAGAAATTTGACTTCAGAATGAGGTTTCATTCAAATATAATCAGAAAGCCCATCATAGAGTTTTGGCCCATTTTCCCTCAGATTCCAAAATAAAAGCCCTGGCTACACACAAAGTATGTGGCCGAGCTGTCCAACCATGTCATTGGTCTCCAGCACAATTTGTACTTGGAACTTTGCTGCTGTTTTGCTTCACCTGACTCGCTTTATCGATGAATTCCTTACTGCTATTTTTTTTTTTTGATAAATAATTCCTTACTGCTATTTTGCTCATCATAGCGGGAGCTTCCATTAAGTCTTCTTTGATAAATAATTCCTTTAATAGTTTTATTTAATTGAAATCAGCCAGCCCCTTTTTTCAAAGGACACCTCTCATTTTGAATCTAAGAATTTAGGAACCATCAATTTGATTTTGAGAATTTAAGAACCCGTCCAAACTCACCCCGAACCATATAGTTCGGTTCGAATCTGAAGCTGAGCGACCCATATGCCCAGCCCTAGTTGCGACATTTCAAATGCCTGCTTCTTACTGAAGTACTGAATCAAAACACGAGTTCTTAAAGATTCACTTGACAATCAACATTCCATGGAAAGTCTTCTTCCGTAAATAACGCATGCTTGACGCTTTCATCCTCCACCCCAGCCTTCAAAATGCTTATATTCTTAATAAACACAGACAAAAATAAGTTAGCAGCCCTCTTACACAGAATTAGAGCTCGACTTTCAAATTTGTGAGTTCAGTAGTGCTCTGCTTGGTACTATCCGGTTTACGACCCTTATCTGGACCGCCAATGACCCCCCACGTCTCAAATTGCCTATGCCGGGCCCTTGCCCTCTCCTTCTCTTCATTAGATTTTGAAGAGTAACAGTACGGACAAGAAACCCCGTATTCCCACTGAGAAGACTCTATATCGGCATCACTGACCGGTTGCTTGCATCCATAGCATAACTTGTGAGTTCCCTGTGCTAATCCATGCTCAACTGATACCCTCTTGTCAAAGACAAAGCACTCTCCCTCCCACAGGCTCTCTGTCTCCGGAACTTCCTCAAGATACTTCAGAATTCCACCTTCCAGATGATAAACCTGAAAGAGATTGACCAAAAAAAAAATCCAAATTAAATCAGATAATCAGGACAGAAAATCAACTTTTGCTGCTCTGGATTGATACCGAAAGTGTTAGATCCACGCAAATGTCACCAAAACTTGTGGCAGAAGAGAGCCGGGCAGAGATTCACCTCATCAAAACCTTTGCTGAGGAGAAAACTTGAAGCTTTCTCGCATCTAATGCCCCCAGTACAGTACATAGCAACTCTCTGAGGTGTTTTTGGTTTTGAGATCTCTAGCTGATTTTCGGTGCTGACATTTGGACTGTTGCCTTCCAAATCTGAATGCTCATTCTGAGGTTCAGAAGGTTGAAACTCATCCTCCACCCAAGACGGGAACTCCCGGAATGCTCTAGTGCATGGATCGACTGCTCCCTTGAACTTCCCTATTCTGGTTTCATAATTATTGCGCACATCGATAACTACCTGGATATGTGCATATGTTAGAATTTGATGTAGGAGAACTCAATGCATTTATATATGCCTACTTGCTACATATATTATTATCTATCATCTGCATTGTGATGTGAATACCAGAATATACAATTTATGGAAAAATGTAGACAATTCTTCCATGCAAAAATCCGTGCATTTGGAATGTTACAATTTGACATTGCTGTTAATACTGGAGCAAAAAACAGGGGAATGCCAGAATTTATAAAAAAAACAGTAAATTCTTAAGAGTCAATGTCCACATCCTATAAATCATGGATATATTTAGAATCAAAGTCAGTCATCAAGCGCAGTTTTCCAATGTACTTGGCAAAGCTGGACAATCTACTGCTGTGTCTGCTATAAACTATAGACTACCCAAAATAGCTGAACTAAAAGAAAGACTGCTGAGTCTGCTATAAACTATAGACCACCCAAATTGCTGAACTAAAAGCAAAAGGACATTATTCGTTTTGAATATCATAGAAAGTTGATTACAGCTCAAAGACCCGCATAAAGAAACCAATATATAACGAAGGAACTACAATATGAAGAAGAAGTACTCACAATATCTGGATCACTCATCAATGTATTCCAATCCCTTGGACTCACATACTTTCCAACCTTTTCAATTGGAGATACCGCAGGCATTCCAAGACTAACAATCTGCTTAAACATATGCACGGAGAAATTAGAACAACCTTACAAATGAAAACAATAAAAAGGACTACACAAGTTCATAATAAAGTTTATATGATTCATTAATCATTACCTCCTTCTTCAATTTGACCCTGACATGATCCCATCTGAAGGGTACATCTTCACCCGCTGCCAGAGGAGAACTGCTAGTATGTCCATGATGGATAGCTTCCTCCTCAGGGCTCACATGTGATTCCACTCTTCTTAGTCCATTGAGGCGATAATCGCTTTGGATGAATGCAAGCACTTTCTCCACTGATTTCCGGATTCCACATATGCTGCCATTGATCCCTTCTGGTGCAAGTATGATACCACCAGAAACACGCTGGACATTATCAGCTTAGTGAGGTATACGAACTAGACAGTACATAAGCTCAAGAAGAGTAAACGGAATCAAACAATAAGACACAGTAACGCAAAGCTTCCGTATATCTTACAGAAAATACAATTGAAAATGCAATTAGATGCAAGCTTTTAGACCCACTAAAAACCACACACCAAACAATAAATTGACAACAGGATATCAGAACCTGGACCTTATATAGCTAATTACCAAACAACTTTCATTTCAATTTCGTTAAGCACAGTCAAACTAACCAAAATAACCAAGTTCCTTCCAATCATATGAAGCAAACCCAAACCCAGCAATGCCCAAAAGATTTGAAATTACTTCAATTACAGAAATTACCACATAGCGCATTCAACCATTGACTACAAAATGTAAAATAAAGAAATGCAGATGAAGAAGGGATACAAGTTCCTCGCAGAGCAGCTTCAAGGGTTGCCGCAACTGAGCATGGTCTGGAAAATGAGCGAATTTGTAGAAGGAGACCACCACTAGAATGTCTGAATCGGAGCTATTCGATTCGTCTGAGCTCGAGATGGGGACGGGACTGGTTTGCCCAGGGAAGCACCCGGAAAGTGTCATGCTTTGAGGGACGCCGTTGGAATCACAAGGTAGAATCTTTATGGGGTTAACGAACTGTTGAAGATGACGATGGGAGGGTTCGGAAATTGAAGAGATGGGGTGTAATCTTGGGCTAGGGTTTACGCAGTGCAGTGAAGGTGCTGATGATAGCATCCTCAGCGAGAGCAACGGAGGTGCCCTACACCTTAGCATATGGTGTACCGCTGGAGGCAAGGTTCGCATACGGCGGTGCGTTCTTTGGGACTATGGACGTCGTTGAATTGTCCTCAGTGTATGAAGTTACAATTTTGTCCGCTGAGAACGAGCGGGACCACGTGGCGGAGTTTTATTGGGTTATCTTCGTGGCCATATCCTTGGCGCTACAATTAGTATTCGGCCCATTCTTGAAAATCAAAAGTAGATAATGTCGTTTCTACCGCCACTTACGTCAGCCTTAAAAAAAAATGAATTAGCTTGAATTCTTTCGAATTATCAAATTATCACAATAAATTTGCGATCGATTTTTCTAAAAGAGTACAATTTTATGAGAATAGTAGTACTCAAATAAACATGGCCGAAATACTTAACGGAGATGACCATGGATGAAAATGTCGCTGGAATTGACGATATATCGTCCGATATATCGCTTTTTGCGGCCACCGGCACATAAACAAGGGGTGAAGGAAAATCGTCCCCCGAAATCGACGATTTTGGTCCATATCGGTGAATATCGCCGATTATCGGTGAATATCGCCGATTATCGGCGAAATTCGCCTATATGTCCCGAAATCTCCGATTTTGGCCCCTTGTCATCAAACAAATGATTCAAATTCGGTAGTGGGGAATCGAAATCCAACAAAAATTAATATCTTCCACAGTTTACATGAAGTTCATAGATTGAACAGAAATTGGCGCACAAAAATTCAATCAATTGATTCAATACACAACAACCATCCAAAAATTCAAATTGCAAAATAAAGACTCACGAACATAATTTGGGAATGAAACAAAAAAAAAAATTGAAGCATAGAGTTTGCTACCAAGGACTCATGGACTCACCAGCAGTCACCACCCACCTTTTCTTTCGAGAAAAGGATTAATTCCCCTCATCCTCGAAGAAAGAACCTTGAACTGTCTGCTCTGTCGAAGCCGTCGTACAACACCGAAGCAGCCACTCGATCTGTAGCTCCGCTCCTCTCTACTCCTCTTCGACGACTGACTCAACCCCCTCGACGGCCGCTCCACCACCCATCTCGTCCTCTCTATGGGTCGCACCTCCTCTCGTCCTCACGGTCTCAGTTCGCTGCTGCCTCGCCCCCTCAGGCCCTCACGGTCTCACTATCTCAGTTCTTCGCGATCGATCGAGAAGGGTTGAGTAAAATAAATATACCCAACGAATGAAACGCTGTGTTTCATTTATTTTTTTATCCCTTTTTTATATGTTTAAATGATTAAACCTAGATTATTATTTTTACCATTATTTAATCTAGATTTTTTTACCCCCTTTTAAAAATGTTTAAATGATAATTTAAAATTATTATTATTATTATTATTATTTGTATTTTTATTATTATGAATTTATGAATATTTTTCATTAATTATAATTATTTTTCATTTAAATTAGAAGATAAGATATGTTATAATTAAGAATATATGTTTTAATGTAGGAATATATGTTTTAATTGAAATAATTTAAATAACGTGATTATAATTTAGAATTATTATTATTATTATTTTATTATTTGTATTTTTATAATTATGAAGTTATGATAATTTGTCATCATCAAAGTCTAATTATTTTTCATGTAAATTAGACGTTAAAATATGTTATAATTTATAATATATGTTTTAATGTAAGAATATATGTTTTAATTGAAATAATTTAAATAACGTGACTATAATTTAGAATTATTATTATCATTATTATTATTATTTTATTATTTGTATTTTTATAATTATGAATTTATAATAATTTGTCAAGTATTCTTAGTGTAACATTATCAATAAAATTATGTTATAATTGACGTTTATCTTTAAGATTTTATACTGTTAGTTATCGTCAGACCTATATTCTATCATATGATTTATCATATATTTATTATATCAAAGTCATTTAATAGTTTTTATTAGACATATATAACCATCATTGGGTACTTAAGTTTTTCCCAAAGTTTCATTCCAAATTTCCAACTTTTGGACCAAATTTCTTTCATTTTTGTTGACCGTAAACGATACCGATATTTTGGGAGAAATATCCGTAAATTTGACTAGTGATATATCCGTCGATATCGATATTTTCAACCTTGGAGATGACCAATGATGTCTGTAATAAATGCCGATGATATTTTTATATATATAACTAGAGCAAAATAAATTTCTCTATTAATAAAGTTCACATCTTCTCAAATAATTAACAACAATATTGGATTCAAAATTGGAGAGAATTTTAAAAGCTATTAAAAATTTATATGTATTTAATAAGAATTTCGGAGTATTTTAAAAAATATCTAATGACAGGACCCGTCCCAAATCCCCCGGGATTAACGTGGGACACGCCTGCTCCCGTCTGACATGAAGTGTCAAACCAGGGGTAATTCCGACTCTAGCCCTCACCGGGGCATCCAGAGTACGCTAGGATTGTAGGAGGAGGAGTGTGATGTCTCGATCTCTACTACAGCCCACATCCGCGATCAACCTGAAAGACATTCAAAACATTAAAAGTCGTGAGTGGACAAAAAAAATAATTTCTAAAAATATTTTCACGAACAGATCATTTATGTCCTTCACTGAAAAGTATGCATGCATCCGAAAACCATTTATCAAAATATTTACAAAACCATTAGGGTCTTTGCCCAAAACGTAAATCAAATCATATGGGAGCTCAGCCCAAACCAGTTTTTGTAGGGACTCAGCCCAAAATCAATCATGTGGGACTCTGTCGAAATCACGTCACGTGGGTCTCAGCCCAAAACCATTCTCAGTGAAATACCAAAACATAGAATACGGGGTCTCCGCCCCAAACCATTTCCAAAACATCGAATACGGGGTCTCCGCCCCAAATCACTTTCCATAAAACCTGGAACACAAGGTCTCCGCCCTAAATCACTTTCTAAAAGAAAACCTCATACGTATAGACATACGTATAACCCATCCGTGGCACTTCCGAGAAGATGCCAACTCGGGGCACACAACCCCTAGGGATAACATGTAACGACCCGTCCCAAATTCCGGGATTAGGTTAGTCACTAATCTCAATTAGTGAGGTTGAACGGTGGTTAGTAGGGCGGAATCGGACAAAATGTGCAAAATGACCGTTTTGCCCTTGGTCGTGGGCAAAATGTTGACTTTTTGATCGGGTGGTCAAATGGACTTTGACCGATGACCGTGACGTAGTTCGGGACGTCACGAGTTCATAGACAGGCGGCACGTTCGATTCCGACATCCGAGGAGAAAGTTTTGATGTTCGGAAGTTAAGGGGCATTTTGGTAATTTTGGTCAATTGGGGTCAAATGTTGACTTTTTGACCGGGAGGTCCGATGGACGAGGGCCAAGGACCGTTACGTAGGTCTCGTCGATACGAATCCAATGACAGGCGGCATGCCGAAATCGGAGATTCGACGACGAAGTTATGGTCACGGAAGTAAACTCGATTAACCGAGACTCGGACTAAAATAATAATATAATAATGAATAGTAATTGATGAATCTGGACCCCTGATGAGTGACACATGTCATCATCCCCTACCTTCCCTAAAACAAGGATCTTTGCTGGCCATTTGGGTTAATTAATCATTTCCTCTCATGAAATCCTCACCCTTCATTTTGAACTGAGAATGAATGTGGGCCGTTGATCTCATCCCTTCTCTCTTTATTTGATCAGACCATACATTCCTCTCATTTTCATTCTCCCTCAAAACCGTGAGCACGGTTTCCTTCCTTGATCATGCACATCATCGCCTCACAGCTTAACTTCACACACCAGTCAGCTCTAGACGACCACCACCACCAGCCACCTCCAGACGGCCACCACCGCCCCACAGCCACCCTGCACGGCCAAAAATCCCCCCAGACCCGAGAGGAACCAAATCGGCCCAAAACATCCAAATGTCCAAACCACCTCACCAATCTCCTCTGTGTTGGTGTGTGTGAGAGATTAACTGCACGGTGAGGCTTGAGAGACGGCGGGAGACGACGGGAGACGGCGAGGTTGGTGGCGGAGAGGAAAAACAGGGGAGGTCCGAAACTCAGAAATTGGAAGTCGTTGTGGGCTGGTGTTTGATCGTTTTGGAGAGGTGAATGGAGTTCCTGGAGTCAAACTAGGCGTGCTGGTGGCCACGGCGGGAGCCACGGCGGCGAGGTAAGCCTCGAACCCGTGAGTCTGTTTTCGGGTAAAAATGGCAGGTTGGGTTTTAACGTACTTCAATCGATCTAGTGACCAGGATGATGATCTAGAGGATGAAACGAGTCTGTATGGATCGTTTTCGAAGGGAATGGTGGTCAGAGCTGGGAGCAGTCGACGATGGAGTTTTGGCCGTGAGCTTCTCGATCATGGAGGTACGATCTAGACGTGTTTTCTAGTTTTTAATCCCACAGAACCCTTAGTCTAACTTGGACGATCTTGTAGGAACAAACGGAACTGAGAATGGTTGAGAATTGACTGAGAACCAGTCGGGTTGGGCCGCGGGTCACGGTGACCCGTTTATCAGAGAAACGGGTTAGATGGTGACACTGTTCACGGCGCGTGGGTTTCACGCGCAGCCACTCACGGCGGCGCGTGACGGCGCGTGGGCACGAATCTCGAGGTGAGGTTAACATGAATTCTGTCCTATTTAATGTAACGGACATTTTGGGATTGGTTTCGTGTCGATCGGACACCGTCTCGATATTGTTCAGGACGTCCGAAGGTTTTAAATCAAGTTTAAAAATAATTAAAAATTCGAGAAAATTATGGGACTTTGATAGGATGTTAATGTGGAGGTTAGTAACCCTCTAATATGATTTGGACAGGATTGGGAGTCCCGGTGATAGTGGTGTGGCCCGGGAGGGCCGGTGGCACGCGTATCGAGGCATACCGTTAAAACGGTCTGTGAGTGGACTTTGGTTTTATAAATTCTATGCATGCCTAACTGTTTTATATGGATTGTGATTGTGATTGTATGATGTTGATTTGGTTGTTGGTAAATTGTACAGTTTCACGTATTTCGAGGCGATTTACGTGCTTGCACGTAAATCGAGGTTTCCGGTTTTACATGGATTTTTCATATTTATAACTTGGATATAATGTGATGAAATGGTTTTGAAATTGGAAATATGAACTCGGGCTTGAGGCCCACTTGTTTTGGAAATTTCGGACTTGGAGTCCATTTGAGAATCGGGCCAGGGGCCCAGTTGATATGAAATCGGGCTGAGACCCATTTGAGTTATGTTATCGGGGCAGGGGCCCAGTTAATTTATGAATTCGGGCCGTGGGCCCAGTGGGTTTATAAGTCGGGCTGCGGGCCCAGTTGGTTTACAAATCGGGCCGTGGGCCCAGTGGTTATTAAAATCGAGCATGAGGCCCAGTTGGATTATAAATGTGATTTCGGGTCAGGGACCCTATGTTTAATAATTGTGATTTTGGGTCAGGGACCCTAAATGGAATTACGTGGTTTTATGGAAATTTCGGGCAGGGCCCATTGTATTGATATGATAAAAGGATTTAATAAAACTGTTTTCCATATACCATCTGGATACAAGGATATATGATGGTCTCCTCCAGATGTATGAGACACTGGGGAAGTCACGGTGCATTGCCTGCGAAGGGTCATTATACGGAGCAGCCGGACCGTATGATGACTCAGGAGCAGGATTGCTATGATTGACGTCAGGGACGTCAGACATTAGGGATGTCAGATATATGGACCCGGAGAGACCCCGGGCAGCACGCGTAGCTTATTAAACCGTGAGATATGACGTCAGGGACGTCAAGCGTCTGGGACGCTAAGCATCAGGGATGCTGGTGATGGTAATGGTAAATATGGATTAATGAATAAAATGGCTTATTGGTTGGATATGTGTTATATGGTAAAAATGGATTATGAAATGGTATGTCGGGTCGGGGACCCTAAATGGTTTTAGATTTATGAATTTATATTTATGGCTTTGGGCGGTGGCCCACATGGTTTTAATATGTCTGGTGGTGGTATTCCACAGTTTTGGGCTGAGTTCCCACACTTGGATTTTGATTAATGGTTTTTGGGCTAAGGCCCTAAGGGCTCGGTTGAGCAAACGTTTTGGTTACTGGTTTTTGTGGCATGCATATGTTTTTATTGGAGGGCATAAATGTCTTATAAATGTATTTGGTAAACTTATTGGTTTTTGTCCACTCACAGCTTTTGGTTTTTAATGCCCTTCAGGTTGATTACGGATGCGATTGCAGCAGAGACTGGGACATTGCACACCTCCTCCATCAGTCCTTGCGCACTCTGGATGCCCCGTTTGGGCAGTGGCTCTTGGTTATCCCTTGTTTGATACCCCTTGTTGGACGGGAGCAGGGCACATTCCACGGTAATCCCAGGGGGATTGGGATGGGTCCTGTCAACACATCCCCAATATATGTCACGATTTATCGCTATACTAGTGTGCACACTACTCGGGGTCTCACTCCGAGTCTACCCCCAGGAATTCTCCGTTTGGGAGGCTCTATCTCCGGATCTAGTCTGAATATCTCTCCGGAATCTGGTCTGGGACCACATCATAACTCCCACTCCTAGAATGGGCACCCTATGGGGATACTCATTCTGGTATGTGGATCGTGACTCTCTAGGTCGACGGTTGGAGGAGACCAAATAAATCATATGGAGGGTTTAATACATTTTCAAAACACTTTCTTTCTTAGGACATATTTCAACTGGGTCTCATACCCGATTCATCTCAACAGGATTCCTCGAATCCGATTCAAATCCATTTTCACAGGCCTCGGCCTAAATCCATAGTTCAACAGGGTCTCATGCCCAAATTCCCATTTCATAAACCGAATTGGGACTCAAGCCCGATTTCAAGATCAACAGGGCCTCAAGTCCGATACCACAGTAACGGGGCCTCGAGCCCGATTTCTCAATCAACTGGGCCTCTAGCCCGAAATCACAACGAACGGGGCCTCAAGCCCGAAACCATAAACCAACAGGGTTTCGAGTTCGATTTCACAATCAACGGGGCCTTAAGCCCGATATCACAGTCAAAGGGGTCTCAAGCCCGAGATTACAACCAACTGGGCCTCAAACCTGAATTCATAAACCAACGGGGCCCTCGGTCCGATCGTATAACTCAAATGGGCCTCCAGCCTGATTTCTCATCAACTCAAATGGACTCTAAGTTCGAGGGTTTCCAATCAAATGGGTCTCATGCTCGGTTTAATATTTCCAAATCCAAAACCTATTCATTAAATCCTCATTGAAAATCTAGCACGTACAAGCATCGTATAAAACTAGAAATCTTGAAATACGTGCAAATACTTAAATCCTAGGCTACCACAAAAAATGCACTCATGGCATCACAAAACATGTTATAAAACAATTATAAAACATTTATGCATGCATCAGTTTAGAAAGAAGGGTCCACTCACAGACCGTCCAAAGTCGCGCCTCGATACGCGCGCCATAAGCCTCTTCAGGGCCAATCGTCACCTTCGGGGTTCCCGAACCTGTCCAAATTAATTTAGAGGGTTACTAACTACTTAAATAACCCCTCACTAAAGCCCTGTAATTTTCCGGAATTTTTAACTATTTTTAAACGCGATCCTAAACCTTCGGACAACCCGAACTATATCGAGACGATGTCCGATAGACTCGAAACCAGTCCCAAAATGTTCGTTACATCGAATAGATGATTTCACATGTTGGAAGTTTCCCCAAACTCCCCACCACGCGCCATCACGTGCCGCACAAAGGGGCTGCGCGTGTGGCTCACGCGCCCACTGTTCAATCACCTTCAACCTCGGCCAGACCGGTCCGAATCGGCTGGTCTGGTTCAACCCTGCAACTGGACCGGCGTGACCGGTCCAGGGCTATCCTCTCCTCATTTTTCGTCCAATCTATTCCTTTTCAATTCCAATCTTCCTATTTCAAGGTTCCCTATCATTTTCCTATCATTAAATCTAAAGAAACACGCTCAAACTCGACTAACCAAAACTCCTCCTCACGGTTCAAACTCCCTGATCACCCCCTGGGCTGCTCAGCCCCCCACAGCCATCCAAAACCTCCTTTATACACTCCTAACAACCTAATAATCATCTCCAAATCATCCAAAACTATCCATGACGTCAAAATCGAAATTAATGGAAATTTGGGTCTAACTGGGTAATCAGGTTTACCTTGGTTTCCAGGGCCCTCGCCGCCATGCACAGTAGTCCTACCTTCATCAGCCACCTTCAGTCTTTCTCTCTATTCCTCTCTCTCAGTCCAGCAGCCCTAATTGAAAATGGTCGATGGGTTGGTTTGGTGAGATCGGGTTTATGTGGGTTGGTATGCACGAATAAGCAAAAGGATGATATACATGAATGTAAAATGGTGGCCAGTGGATGAGTGACACTTGTCACTCATCCATTGGGCCCTGGGGAAATATCTGGCCCACATAATGCCAAATGTCAATTTGTCTTGAACTTCGTGCAATAGTTCCCTCAACTTCCGTGAACCGTAACTTTTCCGTCGAATGTCCGATTTCGACGTACCGCCTGTCTACGGATTCGTATCGTCTCGATCTATGTAACAGCCCTCGGCCCTCGGCCATCGGACCTCCTGAGTCAAAAGTCAACTGTTTGCTCCTTTTCAACCCAATTACCAAAATACCCCGAACTTCCGAACGTCATAACTTCTTCCTCGAATGTCGGAATCGGGTGTGCCACCTGTCTATGAACTCGTGACGTTCCGAACTACGTCACAGTCATCGGACAAAGTCCATTTGACTTCCTGAACGAAGAGTCAACGTTTCACCCATTCTAGGGGCAAAATCGTCATTTCGCACCGTTCGTCCGAAAGTACCCCACTAATCACCGATTAATCACACTAACCCATCGTTAACCACTAATCAAATTTCGATTTCTGGGATGGGTCGTTACATCTAAGCGTATATGTCTGGACGAGGAACTTCAAGTTTCATATAATTTAGGCAAAATTAGTTTAAAATAAAAATTTTCAAAATTTCAAAGAATTTGAAAATGGTTAGATGCAAGGCATATAGTTGGGATTTGTAAGTCTCATAGGTGTTACTTTGGAAATCTCTTATTTAGTGGATTGTTATGGTCATGTGGTTCATGCGCTTTCTTACTACTTGCATAACTACTTACTTACAATGTCCATATTTTTTTTTATTGTATTTCTTTGTAATATAATCTGAATTTCATAAAATTTTGAAATTTCTCATCCAAATATACCCTAAAGGTATTCAATAGAGACATTTACTTTGAATTATAGACAGAAGTGGTACAAGGAGTTATTCATTAAATGTACCTCTCTTGGTTGATTTGATTTTGTGGAAAATTGAAATTTATGCAATTTTAGTACGTATATGGAATTCTATCTAAAATCTTTAATTCGGATTTGTTTAGTCAAATTGTGGGGCCTTTTTTAATAAGTGTATTTTTGTTCATCACCAGTTTTTTATTTTGGATAGATTAAAATTCATTAAAGGAAAGAAACAAAGAGGATCGAGAGATAACTTGAAACCTCAAAACAGAATCCAGCAGGAAAACAACAAACCAAAAAAGGAAGCACTACCAAACGGCAAAGGAGGAAACATCAAGCAAACACTCCTAACTATAATGGGATAGACTAGTTAAGGGTAATTCTCGTAGTTGCAGAAGAAAGAGAAAACATGGAAGAGCAGACTCGAGATCGAACCATATCAATTACAAGTTGCAGCGTCACAAAAGAGGGGGTTCCCCGCAGCTCTAGAAACCCGAGCATTTCGCTCACGCCATATGCAATACACTAACACCAAGGGCCACCTTCTTGACCACCTTGCTCAACGCATTCCCCTTCCATTTAAAGGAAATGTTATGTATGAAGGATCACATAGGTTGTCTCAGACAAAAAGCTCCACAACGACCCAAGATCGCAACCCAAATCTCATCATTGTATGGGCATTCAAAGAAGACGTGGTTATGCCGTTATGAGATTCCACCAGCGCATCATAGAGATCACAGAAAAGCCCTTGGTGGTTATATAACCTCCCAACACGATCAAAGGTAATAAGCCGATGCCTAATAGCCAACCAAAGAATAAAATTAATTATGGGAATCGACGAACTGAACCACACAAGCTTAGACTAAACAACTAATGATCAAACAACCGTAGAAGAATTCCATAAAATCGCCATCTTAGTTTTGGTATGCCACCTCCCACTAAGCTAGCAAGAGTTAACTTTATATTAAATGCTTCAAATTTAAAATAGTTCAAAACAAATATTAAAAGTAACCCAATAACCTTTTAATTCTCTCTTTTCCACCTGCATTAACTCAGACACATGTTCAATGGCCACAACACAGATGACAAAGAAAATTCGCCTTCTTTTTTTCTCCTTACCCGCTCACCGCACCCCCACCTCCACCCATTCAACCATATCAATTACAAGTTGTAGCGTCACAAAAGAGGGGGTTCCTCGCATTTATAGAAACCCGAGAATTTCGCTCACGCCATATGCAATACATTGACACCAAGGGCCACCTTCTTGACCACCGTGCTCAACGTCTTCCCCTTCCATTGAAAGGAAATGTTATCTACGAAGGAAGGCATAGGTTGTTTCAGCCAATAAGCACCATAACGACCCAAGATCGCAACCCAAATCCCATCACTGTATGGGCATTCAAAGAAGAAGTGATTATGCCTTTATGAGATTCCACCATCGTATCAAAGAGAACACAAAAAAGCCCTTGGCAATTAGATAATCTCCGAACGTGATCAAGGTAATAAGCTGACGCCTAATAGCCAACCAAAGAATAAAACTAACTTTGGGAATCGACGAGCTGAAACACATAAGCTTAAACCAAACAACTAATGATTGTGTAATGACCCGTCCCGGAAGTCCGGATTAGCGAAGTAATTAGTAACGGATTAGCTAAGTTAATCAGTGATTAGTTGGTTACTTTCGGACGTTTGGCGCAGAATGACGATTTTGACGTTGGAATGGGCAAAATGTTGACTTTTAGTTCGGAAGGTCAATTGGGCATTGACCGATGGCCGTGACGTAGTTCGGGACGTCACGAGTCCGTTGACAGGTGGCACACCCCATTCCGACATCCGAGGAGGAAGTCATGACGTTCAGAAGGTTGAGGGTACTTTCGTAATTTGGTTAAAAGAGGGGCAAATGTTGACTTTTTACACGGTGAAGTTTCTTCACGCAAACCGAGGACCGTTAGATAGATCTCGACGTCCTGAGTACAACGACAGGCGGCACGCCTTCATCGGACATCGGACGAGGGAGATATGGGTCTAGAAAGGCGAACGGAAAAATGGTAATTTGGACTCACAAGGGGTATTTTGGTCTTTTTGCACCTTGGGAAACGTGCCAATCAGTTGAGGACAAGTGTACAGGGTTTATTGGATATTTTGGGCTGGTCCACCAGGCATGTGACACCTGGCTTGTATCTAGTGGGTTCTAGCCTACACTGGTGCAAGTGTTGGTTGTGTTTTAAACCGTGCAATTTGAGAGAACAGAGACTGAAGAACAGGGAGGAGAGATCGATCGATGTCCAGTGGGAGTGTGTGTATGAGTTCTGGTAATCAAGTGAAGGTGAGCAGAGGGAAGTGAGAAGCTGGTGAGTGAATCTTGAGTGAGAATTGTGTGAGGAAAGACTGAGAGGAGGGTGTGTTTTCTCAGGAAAACATAGAAGGGTTGTGGTGGTGGTGCTGTCGTGTTTCGTTCGAACCGGTTGAATTTGGAGTAGTGAGAGTGTTCAAAGTGAAGAGGAGAGGCTCTAGGACGGGCAGGGCCACGGCGGAGCTTACGGCGGCGCTTGGGACGGTAAGTTTCCTTGGATTCCCCTGTTTTCCCGCTTGAGTTCAAATCAAACATCGTGGACTTTGGACGGATGTTGACTCGATTTCTTGGTCCTAACAGTCTTAAGAGGTGTCTGTTGAGCTCAGGGATTCGAACTCGTGGCTGGAAGGACGGTGGTTAACCGGAATCGAAAAACTGGTTTTTCTGGGTTTTTGTTCGAGCTTTAGGAGGTGAGTTTTAGGACTTAATTTATTGTTTTAATTACTTGAATCCTTTGCTTAGAGTAGGAAGAAACTATTGGGATAAAAAGGATCGAAAACGGACTGGATTTTAGGAAGAACCGTCCACGTCGGTTTGGTTCGATCGGATCGGTCTGAACCGGGTGGACTGAGGTTGAAGATGATGAATAGTGCAGGCGCGTGGCTCCCACGCGCAGCGCCTTTGGACGGCGCGTGGCTCCCACGCGCAGCGCCTTTGGACGGCGCGTGGAACTGTTCATGGGGAAGTTTTCAACACAACTTTTAAAGTATTCGATGTAACGAACATTTTGGCACTGATTTCGAGACGATCGGACATCGTCTCGATATGTTTCGGGGTACCCGAAGGTTTTAGGCCTCGGTTAAAAATAGTTAAACATACGGAAAAATGATGGGGCTTTAGTATGACCTTTGTGAAGTAGTTAGTGACCTTAGTGTGAGATTTGGACAGGTTCGGGAAAGCTGACGATAGCAGTTTAGCCGGGAACGGCGTAAGTGCGCGCATATCGAGGCGACGTCGGAATGGTCTGTGAGTGGACTTTGCTTTCTAACTCTTGATGCATGCATATATGTTTTAATATGTTTTCATACGTGATTCTATGATTTTTTTATGATCTTAATGGTTTGCGATTTTGCACGATTTTTGAGGTATTTTACGGAATTTCACATTTTACCAGGTTTCGATTTCTCTTGTGATTTGACGATGGTTTTAGTGCTTTGATTTCGGGGTTTGAGAGATGATTTGATTTCAAGGTTTTAAAATGGATTTTAGAAGAAAGTGATTTCGGGCTTGGAGCCCAGCTCTTGTGATTTCAGAAAGGATGTTTTGGATTTGGTTTTCGAGGTTTGGAAATGGAATCTGGATTTGGATTCGGGACAATGGTTCCGGATACCGGCTTACGGAATCATTGTTGCGGATTCGGAGATAGATTTTCTGTTGGTTTTACTGATTGGCTGAAAAATGGTTTTGGGTTTAAAGACCCAGAAAAAGAGAAAAACCCACTGGATCTGGTTTTGAGTTTAAAGACTCGGATTGATTGACGGGGGGAGGGCCCTAGATTGATATGTTTTGAGTTTAAAGACTCGGTATATGTTTTGAGTTTAAAGACTCGGATATGATACCCCCCTGAGGCCTGTGATTGTGGTTTGAGTTTAAAGACTCGGATATCCCGGGAAGGCCTGGCTATTTGCGCATTGTGTTTTGAGTTTAAAGACTCGGGCGCACTTGAGATCCAGTAAACTTGTATGATTGATATTTTCACTGGTTTTTCACTGGTTTTCTTATGTTTTGGGCGGTGGCCCGGATGAAGTGGATTTGATGAGTTTTGGGACTGAGTTCCCGGATTTGAGATTGAATTGTGATTTGAGGCTGAGGCCTGGATGATACGGGTTTTCAAATGGTTTTTCAATGATGGTTGTTGATATGGGTGATTTCTTGACTTGAAATAATATGCATGCATTGGTTTTTGCGTGGAGGGTATAAATGTACCTGTTTTATGAACTGTTTTTAAACTTATACTTTATTTTTGTCCACTCACAGTCTTTTTGTGTTTTCGATACCCTCCAGGTTGTTGCGGCGCAGGCTGTTGATCGAGAGAGACGGAGAAATCACATATACGATCCACAGTAGACTTTGCGCACTTTGAGAAGTTCGGAAGTTTTTGGACGGTTAGATCGAAAGTCCCTTGTCCGACTTACGTGTCACATGAGGGTTGGACGTCAGTTTAGCCTTCGTGTCATACGTAAGTTAGACGGGAGCAGGGTTTCGCTCTTAATCCCGGGGGATTAGGGGTGGGTCCTGACATACAACAACTGTAGAAGAATTCCATAAAATCGCCATCTCAGTTTTGGTTTTCCATCTCTCCACTAAGTTAGCTAGAGTTAACTTTATATTAAATGCTTCTTCAATTTTAAAATAATTCAAAACAAATATTAAAAGTAACCCAGTAGCCTTCTAATCCTTTCTCTCCACCTGCATTAACTCAAACACCTATTCAATGGCCACAACATCGACGACAAAGCAAATTCGCCTTCTTTTTTTCTCCTTACCCACTCGTCGTACCCCCACCCCCACCCCCACCCGTTCAACCATATCAATTACAAGTTGCAGCATCATAAAAAAGGGAGGGGAGAGGAGGGGGGGGGGGGGGGGGAGGGGGGAGGGATTCCCCGCATATCTAGAAACCCGAACATTTTGTCCACGCCATATGCAATACAATGACACTAAGGGCCACCTTCTTGACCACCACACTCAACGTCTCCCCTTCCATTGAAAGGAAATGTTATCTATGAAGGAAGGCATCGGTTGTCTCAGCCAAGAAGCACCACACCGACCCAAGATCGCAACCCAAATCCCATCCCTGTATGGGCATTCAAAAAAGAGGTGATTATGACGTTATGAGATTCCACCATCGCATCACAGAGAACACAAAAATGCCCTTGGTGGTCAGATAACCTCCCAACACGATCAAGGTAATAAGCCGACGCCTAATAGCCAACCGAAAAATAAAACTAACTCTGGGAATCGACGAGCTGAACCACACAAGTTTAGACTAAGCAACTAATGATCCAACAGCCGTAGAAGAATTGATGAGTTATTCCTCCATTAAGTGGAGGGAAATTTGATGGGTTATTCCCTCCATTTAGTGGGGGAGAATTTGATGGGTTTATCCCTCCATTAAGTGGAGAAGAATTAATATGATCTTTGGAGTTCCTCAAATGAAGACTTTGATATTCCAATGCACATGTTATGGTTTGTGTATGGATGTGATTTTGGGTAGGTTCATTCATATGCTTGAAAGCAAAGAAGGCTTTTGATCTCCCAACTTATTGTTAGAGATGAGAGTTACCATAAGATTAATTGGAGCTAACTCTTATGCATGGCTATGCATTGATGACTTCTTTTCATCCATCCCTATATAAAGGAGAGGGATTGAGCATTCTCAATCATCCTTCAAGCAACAAGTTATCCACCAAAGGTGAGAGTGAGAAGAGAGTTCCTCCTTGTGTGAGAAATAGGAAGATAGCTTCATTTGTGAGAAAAAGAGAGAAAGTGAGATCCTCTTGAGTGAATCCAAGAGAGAGTTGTGAATCCATCATTGAGTGAGATTGTACTTGTAATCCCATTATTCATAGTGAAGAATTTTGGAGCTGCTGTCCGAGGACGTAGGCACATTGCCGAACCTTGTTAAATTTCGGTGTTCTCTTTTACCTCTTTTTTACTTCCGCTTTATTTCTGCTAGTTTATTTACTCAATTTATTTTGAGGGTAAGAAAAGTTTGATCCTGGTGATTATAATTATCTATTTAATTTGTGCATATTTCTCAACAAGTGGTATCAGAGCAACACATGCTCGTTGTTCGTGATGGCAGAATCGTCAAATGCATCATCCTCAACAATGATCAAACTCACATCTTCGAACTATTCCATATGGAGACCACAGATGGAGGACATCCTCTATTGCAAGGATTTGTACGAGGAATTGCTGTGCAATGGAGAGAAATCTGACAAAGACTGGACCATTCTAAATCGGAAAGCTATTGGAGAAATCCGTCTATGGATCAACCAAAGTGTGTTTCACCACATTTCAAAGGAGACCGATGCCTTCCAAATGCTGACAAAATTGGCGTCGATGTACAAGAGGGAGACTCCTCAAAACAAAACTTCGCTCATTCGTCGATTGGTGAACTTGAAGTACAAAAACGGTTGAAGTGTTTCAGAACACTTGAGCGATTTCCAAGAATTGGTGAATCAACTATCAACCATGAAGCTGGTGCTTGAAGATGAGTTGTTAGCACTTTTGCTACTTAGCTCTCTACCAGATACCTGGAACACACTCGTGGTTTCCCTTAGAAACTCTGCTGCACAAGGTGTCTTTACTCTGCCATTGGTGAAGAATAGTTTATTAAATGAAGAAGTGAGGAGGAAAGAACAAGGGATATCAACTGAGTCAGAGGCTCTAGTTACAGAGAATTGTGAAAGAAATTTTCAAAGAAAATCCCACAACTGTGACCGTTCCAGAGGTAAGTCAAGAGACCATTCCAGGGGCACCTACAGGCCAATGAAGGAGATAGAATGTTACCATTGTGATCAGAATGGTCCCATGAAGAGAGAATGTAGAAGACTCAAAAATGAGAAAAGAAATGGAGCCAATGAGAAGAATGAAACCAAGGATATAGCCGCTACTGCTTCTAAAGCCGATGAGGTCATCATTATTTGTGATGATGGTTTTATTAATCTAACTTCTCAAGATTCATGCTGGATTGTAGATTCTGGCGCATCATTCCATATTACTTCCTGAAAGGAGTTCTTCACATCCTACACAAGCGGAGACTTTGGAAATGTGAGGATGGGAAATGACAAAATGTCTAAGATTGTGGGAAGAGGAGATATAGCTCTTGAGACCAACACATGCTGCCCTTTGGTTCTCAAGAATGTGAGACATGTTCCAGACATGCGCCTCAATTTGATCTCTCCTGGCTTGCTAGATGATGAAGGCTACACCAATGTGTTTGGTGATGGAAAATGGAAGCTCATCAAAGGCTCTTTAGTGCTAGCAAGGGGAAAGAAAGAGAATACACTTTATATGACACATGCCTAGATCAACAATCAACATGTTAATGCAACGACCAGCCAATCAGATTCAGCGATTGGGTTATGGCATAATCGTTTGGGTCATATGAGTGAGAAGGGATTGCAAATCCTCACTAAGAAAGAGGTATTAACCGGATTGAAATCAAAAGGTACACCTCTAGATCAATGCACTGATTGTTTGGCTGGAAAACAACATAGAGCTTCATTTCATTATAAAGCTGCACCTAGAAAACCCAATATATTGGATGTTGTTTATTCTGATGTTTGTGGGCCTATGACTACAAACACTCTTGGTGGTGAAAGATACTTCGTTACCTTCATTGATGATCATTCTAGGAAGGTGTGGGCCTTTGAAATCAAATCTAAAGATCAAGTCTTTGAAGTATTTAAGCAGTTCCATGCTACTGTTGAACGTGAGACATGCATGACACTCAATTGTATCCGTTCTGATAATGGTGGAGAGTACATGGGAGCCTTCAGAGCCTATTGCAAGAACTGAAAGATCAGTTCCAAAGACCCCTCAACACACTGGGCTGGCCGAGAGGATGAACAGAACGATCTTTGAGAGAATAAGAAGTATGTTATCTCATTCCAAGTTACCAAAGAGTTTATGGGGTGAAGCACTGATGACTACAGTGCACTTGATCAACTTATCTCCATCAGCTCCACTAAATGGTGATGTACCCAACAAGTTTTGGAGTGGTAAACATGTGTCTTATCAATACTTGAAGGTGTTTGGCTGCAGAGCATTTGTTCACATCCCAAAAGATGAGAGGTCCAAGCTTAATGTCAAATCAAAAGAATGCATTTTTCTGGGCTATGGAGATGAAGAGTTTGGGTACAGACTATGAGATTCTGTCAACAAGAAGATTGTCAGAAGTAGAGATGTGGTTTTCTTTGAAGATCAAACCATTGAAGATGTCCAGAAGAGGGAGAAGTCAAATGACTCCAAAGAATATCCAGTCAACCTAGATCCAGTTCCTCAACCCAAGGTTCGTCATGAAAGGGGAGATGCAGTCGAGAACAATAATGCTGAACCTGTTGTTAACAAAAATGATGATGATGTTGTGCCTGAATATGTGCAAGAAGATCAAGCTCTTGAAGAACCACATCTGAGAAGATCGAACAGACAGCGAAAGCCCAACAACTTCTACTCCACGGACCAGTTTGTGCTGCTGACAGATGCAGGAGAGCCCGAGTGCTACCAAGAAGCTGTGACCCATGAGAAAAAAAAGCAGTGGTTGAAAGCCATGAAAGATGAGTTGAAATCCTTGCATGAGAACCACACTTATGATTTGGTGAAATTTCCAAATGGAAGAAGAGCACTCAAGAATAAATGGGTGTATAAATTGAAGACAGAAGAAAACAGCTCACAACCAAAATACAAAGCAAGGCTGGTTGTGAAAGGCTTCAGTCAGAAACAAGGAGTTGACTTTGAAGAGATTTTCTCACCAGTAGTGAAGATGTCGTCTATCAGAGTAATGCTTGGTTTGGCTGCTAGTCTGAATCTAGAAGTTGAGCAACTAGATGTCAAGATTGCATTCTTTCATGGAGACCTTGAAGAAGAAATTTACATGGAGCATCCAGAAGGTTTCAAAGTCATAGGAAAAGAAGACCTAGTCTGCTAACTAAATAAGAGTTTGTATGGACTGAAGCAAGCACCACGACAATGGTACAAAAAGTTTAATCCTTTCATAATCAAACATGGATACGAGAGGACCACTTCTGATCATTGTGTTTTTGTCAAGAGGTTCTCTGATGGAGAATTTATTATACTTCTCTTATATGTTGATGACATGTTGATCGTAGGTCGTGATAGTGACAAGATTAGTAAGTTGAAAAAGGAACTCAGCAAGTCTTTTGCAATGAAAGACTTAGGACCAGCAAAGCAGATTCTTGATATGCATATCTCTCGTGATCGAAAGAATGGAAAGTTGTGGTTATCACAAGAACGTTATATCGAGAAGGTGTTGAAGAAATTCAACATGGACAAGGAAAAATCAGTTGTGACTCCTCTTGCTAATCATTTCAAGCTCAGGTCCAAGCAGTGTCCTACAAGTGACAAAGAAAAGGAAGAGATGAACTCGGTGCCATATGCCTCAGCAGTTGGAAGTCTTATGTATATGATGGTGTGCACCAGGCCAGATTTAACTCATGCAGTTGGCGTTGTTAGCAGATTCTTATCCACACCAGGTAAAGAACACTGGGAAGCAGTAAAATGGATTATGAGATATATCAAAGGCACCTCCAAAATGAGTTTGTGTTTTGGATGTGGTAAGCCCGAATTGGTTGGGTACACAGATGCAGACCATGTTGCAGAACTTGACACCAGAAAGTCCACTTCAGGTTATCTGGTTACTTTTTTTAGGGGAGCTGTTTCCTGGCAGTCTAAATTGCAGAAGTGTGTTGCTCTATCAACTACAGAAGTAGAGTTTATTGCTGCTACAGAAGCGTGCAAAGAGTTATTGTCGATGAAGTGGTTCCTACAAGAGCTGGGACAAGAGCAAAAAAAATATGTTCTTCATTGTGACAGCCAGAGTGTTATTCACTTGAGTACGAACTCAAGTTTCCACTCAGGTCAAAGCATATTGATTTGAGATATCATTGGATTCGTGAAGTATTGGAATCCAAGCAAATTAAAATCGAGAAGATCCATATTGATGACAATGGTTCAGATATGATGACAAAGTCTTTACAAAAGGACAAGTATGAGTTTTGCAGAAGTGCAGCTGGTATGATGGTGCCCTCCACTTAAATCGGAAATGGGGAAATTGATGAGTTATTCCTCCATTAAGTGGAGGGGAATTTGATGGGTTATTCCCTCCATTTAGTGGGGGAGAATTTGATGGGTTTATCCCTCCATTAAGTAGAGGAGAATTAATATGATCTTTGGAGTTCCTCAAATGAAGACTTTTGATATTCCAATGCACATGTTATGGTTTGTGCATGGATGTGATTTTGGGTAGGTTCATTCATATGCTTGAAAACAAAGAAAGCTTTTGATCTCCCAACTTATTGTTGGAGATGGGAGTTACCATAAGATTAATTGAAGCTAACTCTTATGCATGACTATGCATTGATGACTTCTTTTCATCCATCCCTATATAAAGGAGAGGGATTGAGCATTCTCAATCATCCTTCAAGCAACAAGTTATCCACCAAAGGTGAGAGTGAGAAGAGAGTTCCTCCTTATGTGAGAAATAGGAAGATAGCTTCATTTGTGAGAAAAAGAGAGAAAGTGAGATTCTCTTGAGTGAATCCAAGAGAAAGTTGTGTATCCATCATTGAGTGAGATTGTACTTGTAATCCCATTATTCATAGTGAAGAATTTTGGAGCTGCTGTCCAAGGACGTAGGCACATTGTCGAACCTCGTTAAATTTCGGTGTTCTCTTTTACCTCTTTTTTACTTCCGCTTTATTTCTGTTAGTTTATTTACTCAATTTATTTTGAGGGTGAGAAAAGTTTGATTATGGTGATTATAATTATCTATTTAATTTGTGCATCTTTCCCAACAAGTGGTATCAGAGCAACACAGGCTCGTTGTTCGTGATGGCAGAATCATCAAACGCATCATCCTCAACAATGATCAAACTCACATCTTCAAACTATTCCAGAAAAATCTGAAGAATACTGCGGCAAAAATGAGCAAAAGTGACAATTTCTGGAAAAAAAAATATGCAAAATTATGCCAAAAAATATGCACTAAAATAAAGAATTTTTGCCGCATTTTTGACGCATGTTTCTTCAAATTAATTTTTACTATCAGATGAATCCTTTCGAAAGAAGAAAACTGTCTTGAGAAAAATGTCCTATGAGGTCCAAAAGTAAATCCCTCCATTTGAGGCTAGACATTTTTTTGTTTTATCATATATATATATCTCACCAAGTATACAACTTAAATAAGTCCTTAAAAAATAAGCCATAATTGAATACCTAAAGACTTATTTTGATAATTTTAATAATATTAAAAGTCTTAATGTAATACACCAGAATTTTTTAAAAATCTTTCAAAATATTTAAATATCTTAATAAAATGCATATATATTCTTAAATCTTTGAAAATATTTAAATGTCTTAATTGAATACGATTAGCCACTTAAGTAGTGTTAACTTTATATTAAATGCTTCTTTAATTTTAAAATATAATTAAAAACAAATATTAGAAGTAACCGAGCATCCTTCTAATTCTCTCTCTTCCACCTGCATTAACTCAAACACCCGTTCAATGGCCACAACACCAACGACAAAGCAATTTTGCCTTCTTTTTTCTCCTTACCCGCTTGCCGCACCCCCCACCCCCACCTTCACCCCCAGGGGGTCTCTTTTTGTTTTCTTTCCCTTTGCAAACCCTGCTGCCCCAAAAATTCTCACCCAAACAAACTCAAATATTTTAGTGTAATTAATTCATAGGTGTCAGGACCCACCCCTAATCCCCCGGGATTAAGGGCTAAATCCCGATCCCGTCTAACTTACGCATGACACGAAGGCTAAACTGACGTCCAACCTACATGTGACACGTAATTCGGACAAGGGATTCTCGAACCAGCCATCCGAAAAGGGTACCGGTCTTCCCAAAGTATACCGAACTACTGTGGAGCGCGAGTGTGATGTCTCCGTCTCTCTCGATCAACAGCCCGTGCCGCAACAACCTGGAGGGTATCGAAAACACGAAAAGACTGTGAGTGGACAAAAATAAAGTATAAGTTTAAAAATAGTTATCAGAAAACACATACATTTATACCCTCCGTTTAAAAACCAATGCATGCATATCAAATTCATGTCATAAAAATCATGTAAGAAAACCAAACATATTTTCCTTTTTTCTCAAATCCTGGGCCTCAGCCCAAAATCACCGAAAACCGTTTCATCCGGGCCACTACCCAAAACATCGGAAAACCTTTATGAAAACCATGCCACATTTCCATTCATCGAACCTCTGGATCTATCCGAGTCTTTAAACTCAAGCCAGGCCTCAATATAATCCGAGTCTTTAAACTCCCGAGTCTTTAAACTCAACAGGCCTACGAGGGAAAATATCAATATCCGAGTCTTTAAACTCCCGAGTCTTTAAACTCAATCCGAGTCTTTAAACCCAATCCAGGCTCGTCCCCCGTCAAATATAATCCGGGTCTTTAAACCCAATAACCAGATCCAGCAAATCCAATCCACTTTCTCAAAACCAGTTTTTGACCTGGGCTTTAAGTCCGAAAACCCTTTTCCGAAAACACTTTTCCGAAATCCTTTTTCTTTCTTTGAAATCAAATCATATTTCAAATCTCAAAATCAAATCATTAAAACCAGGTTTAAATCACAATATCCGTCAAAATCTCGTAAAACGTGAAATACCGTCATTTAATCGAAAAACGTGCAAAACCGTAAACCATCACAATCATAAATCAAATCATAGAATCACGTATGAAAACATATTAAAACATATATGCATGCGTCATAAGTTAGAAAGCAAAGTCCACTCATAGACCATTCCGACGTCGCCTCGATACGCGCGCACTTACGCCGTTCCCGGCCATTCCGCTATCCTTGGCTTTCCCAAATCTGTCCAAATCCCATAACGAGGTCACTAACTACTTCACAAAAGTCATACTAAAGCCCCATAATTTTTCCATATTTTTGGCTATTTTTAACCGAGCCCTACAACCTTTGGACAACCCGAAACATATTGAGCCGATGTCCGATTGACTCGAAACTAGCGCCAAAATGTTCGTTACATCGAATAATTTAAAAGTCGTGTTGGAAACTTCCCCAAAAGGGGCCTCACGCGCCCTCACGCGTCGCCCAAAGGGGCTACGCGTGGGAACCACGCGCCCAGCACTGTTCATCTTCAACCTCTGCCGAACCGGGTCCAGACCGGTTCGGTTCAGGCTAGTCTAGCTGAACCGGCAAGGGCGGTTTAGTCCATTTTTAGGTCCAATTTCAGTCCTATTTACTTCCTTAGGTTCTTCTAAAGCTAAGTGATCGATCCAGATAAAAAAAAAACCTGAAATTAAAGTCGATACTCACCTTCCTGATTCGAACTTCAAAACTCAAACCTTCCCCGTCTCTGTTCTCATGTTTCCAGCCACGGCTGTCCTTTGTTCCACTTCCATTGGCTTCCTTTTATCGTCCACAACCTTACCTAAAGAACCAATTGAATCAATTGTCACTAAATCACACCTTACCATTTTCGAATTCAAAGCTACCATTTACATGGTTTTGCACTTACCGTCCCTGAAAAGGCTCGAAAATGGGCAAGATCGACTCCTAGTGTCCTCTAGATTGTCCTTTGATCAATCACTTGGGCTTACTCGTCCTTCACTTGGTTCCATTACTGCAAATTCAAACAGGGGACTTCTCTGTTTCTGGGTTTATCTCACCTCTCACACCTTTCTTCATGCAGTCTTTCTCTAAAACACAAACACTCAAGTCTCAAGCACGACTCAGAGTACTCACTCACCAAGCCCCTGGACTCCCACGACTCACACACAGCAGAAGGCTGATTTTTGTGCTTACTCTGTCTCTGTTTTTCCTCAATTTCACGATTTAAACTCAACATAAACGATTAAAGTGTAACCGTGAAAGTGGCTAGAAGCCACTAGACTTAGTCCAGGTGTCCTCCAACCTGTGGTCCACACTCCCTGATGCAGCCAAGTGTCCCTTGATCACTGGGCAACAATCCCGAGGCAAAAAATGACCAAAATGCCCCTATGAGTCCAAACTACCATTTTGCCCTTCACCTTTCTAGAACCACAACTTAACCGTCCGACGTCCGATGACAGCGTGCCGCCTATCGTTGTACTCAGGACGTCGAGACCTATCTAACGGTCCTAGGTTCGCGTGAAGAAAACGTGTCGTGCAAAAAGTCAACCAATTCCCCTCTTTTAACCAAATTACGAAAGTGCCCTCAACCTTCCGAACATCATAACTTCCTCCTCGGATGTCAGAATCGGGCGTGCCACCTGTCCACGAACTCGTGACGTCCCGAACTACGTCACAGTCAACGATCAATGCCCAATTGACAGCCCGAACTAAAAGTCAAACTTTTGCCCATTCCAGGGGCAAAATCGTCATTCTGCACCAAAGTCCAAACGTAACCAACTAAACACCGATTAGTCTCACCAAACCATTACTAATTACTTCGCTAATCCCGACTCCCGAGACGGGTCGTTACAATAGGTCCTTACTAATATATAAATTTATTCAAAAACTTGCATATAGAAAAATTAAACTCATAAGTCCTTTGACTAGTCAAAAGACTATACAATTTAAAATAGAACATAGTTTTTATAAAAATTGTAACTAATGTCATCCAATTGTAAACTAGTCCAACAACAGCCTAAAAAACACTTACCAAAATCTATAATGATTTCAACATTACTTTTTATTTTTATTTTTTTTCATTATAAGATTATATTGAGGATTATGAAAACATTACTCCTATTTATATTTCTTTTTTCACTTGTTCATTTTAAAAATAATATGAGTATCTAATTTAATTTAAAGTAAGATAATTAAAAGCAATAATTCTTCAATAATACTTTTAAATTTTAGATTTAAAAATTCTTTATCTTCTAATATTAAATAATTTGGTTAATTTTGTATAGTTTAGGGTTTAATTCTTGAATTTTGTGCCAAAATTCAAGAACTAAACCCTATGTTGTATGATTTTCCACCACCATCCCCCCCCCCCCCCCCCCACCCAAAAAAAAAATTTCTATACCCTACCATTGAACCTCAGACCATACGAACTTTATTTTTTATTTATAAAAAAAATTCAATTGTAACTATATACAATATATATAGTATACATATATAATATTTATTATATGCATAATATAATAAAGGTCCCAAGAGGCTAAAGAAATCAAACACTAAGGGGCACATGGGGTAAAGAGGACAAAAAAAGACAATGTTATTTTTAATTGCTTAAAGAAATTCTTAATAATTTACTCATTCTCTTTATTGAGATATAAAAGGTATTACTTACAAATTCTGTTTAGGGATTTTTGAATAATTTTTTTTGAAATAAGGTCTTATTTTGTTTAATATATAAACATTAAAAGTTTTAAATAAAAGTAAAAACAATGATTTACTCAATATTTTATGGCTACGAAGAAAATTAATGAAGGAGAGTGGAAAATTAATGCAGGAGAGTGGAAAATTAATGAAGGAGAATGGGATCGTGGAGAAATGAAGAGTAGGTTTAAACTGAAGAAAGAAAAGTGTTTATTTTCCTCTTGCAACATCCAAAAACTCCAGGGTTCCCATCTGATTTCAGATTGCAATATGAATAAGTTTACACTGTTATTCTGATTAAAAACCATGTTCCTTCCCAAATGGTTTCCTCACGAACCTCACATAACGGAGGTGCGGCACATGGATTTATGGGTCAGTGTCATGTGTTTCTAAATTTTTAGTTGTGGAAAAGATGGGATGAGCAAGACCCAACATTTACCATATGTAGGTGGTGTTGAAAGTTTGAAACCCAGTGGTTTATTTGGATTAATTTCGGGGGTCTTCTGTAGAGAGGGTGGAAGGTCGACGGAGTGAGAAGGAAGGGTGAAATAAAAGCGAAAGAATTAGACCGGCGGCGCTGTGGCGACGAACGGACTGAGTTATGCGGGTGGAGGAAATATTAAAATTAAAATAAATATTGAAAGAAACCCAGCAGCCTTCTAGAGTCTGCTGGGTATATAAAGACACATTTAATATAAAGTTAACTTAGTGAACATATAGCATTCTAGAGTCTTGGTATATTTTTTTAAATTATTTAATTTAAAAGTGAAATAATATAAAAGTGTTTTGATAAAAAAAATTATTTTAAAAAAACGACAATTGTTTTACGAGATTTTTTAAAAGTAAATTGCATGTTGTATTTGAGGCTGTTTTTTAGAAAGAAAAATTATATAACTATTTATTACGAAAGTAAAGTTGAAATAACTTTTTAAAATAGCACAATAAAAATAATTTTTCAAACAAATATGGTGCGACTTTTATATCTAATGTATATTCTACGATTGGTTGAATTTTAGCTCTCATAGAATATCCAAATTACATTCTCTAAATTTTTTTGTCAAATTAATCCAAAATTATCTAAAAGTTATTAATAATTATTTAATTTTTATGGCTATAACCAACTTTAAATATTAAATACATTATTTCAAATTTGAATATATAATAATATAATTTTTTTAGAGCAATTATTTTTTAAAGATTAATTTTTTAATTTTGCTGCAAACATGAAGTGACATTTTAATTTTGAATGAACCCACAAACTTTTGCTGCCGATAGAAAACATAGTTGATGTTTGTGAACTACCATCCAAAATAGCCTAACAATTGAAGCATGCAATCAAATTACCAATCCAACCATTCAAAATAGCCGACTTAAGAATTCCCCAACTGATCTTGAAATCAAATGACATAATGTCACCAAATCAAGAGAATCAATTTCATAGTTTCTACGAACCAAAAATAAAATGTTGATAGAAAAATACCAATAAATAAATAAAAGCATCCATTAGAGGACAATTTATGCTTCGTCAAGCATTCATAGTCTGTCATTTGGTGTCACTATAATTGATTTCTTCATGTATAAGATGAAGTAATATCTTCCCAAGTTCTTCACTCCATTCATGGATTCCAACCTTGATAAGCTATGGTTGTTGTGAATGCGCTTCCATAGAGGGTAGTTGACAAGACCCGTTCATAAGTTCACAAATCGAGCCGGTTCTGCTCCCGTCTGACAACAATTTCTAGTTTATCACAACTTACCCTTAATTCTTGTCAAACAAGTGATATCACGAAATTTATCCGAGACCACATCTTATTAGATTAACCAAATTAATCCCACCCTTTACGGGGTTACCACCCACGTCCAACCCACTAACCTCGTCAAGTAGTAAAAATAATCATTTGAATTCTCCCAAACATTAGTTTGTTAGATACTTATATTAAATTATAACTAACAATTTTAGTACAAGAACCTTTTATTCATCATAACGTCACCTTTGATATTATGTTTTCATCACCTCATATTGTATCATTATAACGTATTATTATTATAGCATCATATGTGTCATCATATCATCTAATCATAACATTAAATATCATCATAATAACTTCACATATGATGATAATAAACATAACATCTTAAAGAGAAGGGTGGTCTTATGTAATTAAGCTCCTCATAACTACCATAACTTTTCTATTCATCATAATTTACCATTAAGTTTATTAACATCAATATAAATGTTAGACTTTATTTCCATAATTTTTTTCAGGGTTAATTCAAGTTTAGAAAATAACCATATTACTTTAAACATCTAGAACTATATTTAAATGATGTCCAATTAACCTGATATTGGTACCATTAAACTCATAATATTATAACAAAGGACTTTTGCGTTGACTGGACGACAGACGGATGTCACATGCTCTCTCATGCACTTGTGCAGAGGCTCATCTTCAACCTCTCACGGGGTCCTGTTTCTGGTCACCCGACCTGCAATCTCGACCCGACCATATCTCGGCCAACTTTCAACCATTCCCAATGATTCAAACAATGAAATTCACCTAAATGAGCCAGAAAAAGATCTATTATATTGGAAGGGAGAAAAACTTACCTAAACTCACGGTTCAAGTTCACCGAAATTCGGCCATGGTTCTAAGACTCTCCCTGCAACTTCCTCATGTTCAAACTCTTGTTTTCCTATCTCAGAACGACCGTAGGACCTCCAGGAAAACACTATAATACATGTTTCCAAGTTCTTAACCGAGAACTAGAAAACTCAAATTAGGAACTCACATGTTCCTTGGGTTTTGTTACTGATTCTTCTCCTTTCTTCACTGATCTTGATCAGTTTCTCTTCCACTTCTCCCTCTCTTCCTTCCTTATTTCCTCTTCTTCTCTTTTCCCTTCTTCCTCTAGGTTTCATTCTCTCACATGTGGTTTCCTTCATGGTTGCACCTTTTTCTGGCCACCAACCACCACCCTGTTGCCACACACACAACACACACACACACACACACACACACACACACACACACACACACACACACACACACACACACACACTTATTTATAGGATGACTAAGTCGGTGGGAGAAATTAGGGAGGAAAATGGAGAGAAGTCTAGAGTATTATAAGACCTTGTAAAATTACCAAATTATCCTTGGTGATAAAATTACCATTTTGCCCCTATATTATTTTGATACGTACCTGACCTATTTGTTCTCTGATTTTGGCATATTTCCTGTCGATGGACTCAAGAATTCAAGACCTTCCTAATAGTCCTTTCGAATTGTCTAAAACATGTATCAAAAAGTCAATATTTGACCTTTAAGGAAAAATTGTCATTTTTACTTTTCGCAAATTTCCAAGTCATTACAGTAGTCCTTCCTTGGCATCACATGATCTCATTCTACAAGCTTCAAACTTGGGAAAAATCTTTCCTCTCATCTCCTAGGTAGATGTATCTTTTCATCCTATTTTTGGATAGAGAAGCTTGGATTTGGTCAATCACCTGACCCTAAGATGGAAACCGTAATTAGAACCTATGATTGCAACTAGACACGAACTCAGGAATTAAATTATTAAAAAAATAAACCTATTAAAAATACAAAACATTATCCAAGAAACAACTAATAATCATGCAATAAATGCGATACAAAACAATTAAATTACAACAAGCTCATTTTATAAATGGACAAGATATTATATGATCATTGAAAAATTCATCTTCACCTATATTCAAGTGTAGAACAAATTAATAAGTTAAACTATATAAGTTAACATTACATTTTTTTAGGTCATTAATTTAGGTTGGGCTAGAGTACGCCCTAGTCCTTACTAGTGGCCCGTGTCTGATTGCAAAATTGAGAAAGTGAGTCAAATGATCTTCACATCACAACTACGACAACCATATATAACACCAAAGTGTACTGTTCAGCACCAAATCTTAAAAAAAAAAAAAAACTAACATACAATCGAGTAATCAAGCATAAAATATTTGTTGACAATTTACCTTGAATCACGAGCAGACTTAATAGATGTATAGTTATGAGTTGTGTATATGTTTTCAAATTCCAATTAACCATAAACTGAAAGTATAAAATATCATAAGGTCAAAAACACAAACAAAAATTAGAATTTGACCCAACATATACATACATGGTTCAATCAAAACTACCATTCATCCCGAAAATCACAATAACCAAAAATCACATAAAGAAACTGATAAGAAATTCTCAAATCTAAAACCAATTCATCGGGAAGCAACAAAACATATCAATGAATCAAAATAAAAAATTAGGAATCTAAACATCGATCAGTAACAAGGGGTTCAAATTTGACGTTTCAAGTAAAAACAACTATAACCATAAATAATATCTGCAAAAACCAGTAACAAATTGCTTAATCCTAATAGACCGATCATTAAATAGTAGCATTTTTTTTCGCTCTAGGAGTAACCATTCCTCCCAAAAAAAATCTTTAATACACAAACTTCCATTCCACGATTTTTTTTTTTTTTTTTTTCATATAAGTGAAGAAACCCGAGAAAAAGTTGGCAATTTCAGGTAACTAACAAACCCAAAAATAAATTCCCAAATTGAGAATATATCAGGAATTTAGATATCCAACTTAAGGGCAAATGTCTATGAGAAATATGAATAGAAGTAGAGTGAATAACGAAATTCAATAATATACTGGGCAGCGGCAGGTAAACATTACACAAGTTCGTTCATTTACTACGAGTTCAACAACATTAATGACTCTAGAGGCTAGGTTTTGCCGCCCTCTAAGTGAGGGTCACTGCCCACACCAATCTACTCACTCTGGAGGTGAGGTAAAACCTGGCTCAATAACTCTGACCTCAGTCACTACCCATGATATGGTAAATATCTCAGATCAGTTGGCAACTCCCTCGACTCTTAACCATGAACTAGCCGGTAACACATTGACTTCCTTGACTCCTCCCGAGTCCCAAATCAATAACATGATTCGTCTAGAATCCTAATTCAATATTCTGACTCATCTAGAATCCTAATCTAGTGTTCCAACTCGTTTAAAATCCTAATCTGGTGTTTCGACTTGTCTAGAGCCCTAATCTGATGTCCCGACTCGTCTAGAGTCCTAATCTGGTTTTTTTGACTCGTCTAGACTCTTAATTCAGTGTCCCGACTCATCTAGAATCCTAATCCGGTATCTCGATTGATAACCAAATATCTCGACTCCTTCGACTCTTCCCCAGTCCTAATTTGATCTCCCAACTCTCTAGACTCTTCCTGGTCTATGATTCGATGTCCTGGCTCCCCCAAGTATTAACCCGATCTCCCCTTAACCTCAAGAGTTCACGCACGCCCTAAACATAGAATCTGTCACTTTGGACAAATAGAAATACCTCCAAACGATGTCCAATTGACCTGAAATTAGTGCCATCAGATTCCGAACGTCTATTGGACACACATTGTCTTGCCCTAAGAAAATCAGGCACTCGTTACCACACCTCGATGGAAGGCTGATAGACTTTTCCAAGCGCTGGAGGGATATTCCCTCCTGACTGAATATTTTGTATATTCCCTCTTGACGTAATATTCCTTCAAGGAATATACCGTTAACCTATACATGATATTCCATCATCAAAGGAATATTCTGTCGCTAGATTTTTTGCCAAAGAAGAGACCAACGCCGTTGTGCGCCATCGCCAATGCCGCCGTCCGCTTCGCCAGGGCCTCGACTGAAAAAATCCATTTTGGCATAAACTTCAAACCTTCCTAACTTTCTCATTTCTTAACTATTTTCGACAATCTACATATGTAGATACATCTACTCTTCGCGGGGAATCCAAATCTATGCTAAGATTTGAGCGATCTTACCTAATTTAACAGTAAATCCATCGAGATTATTTGAGTCTGAAACCCACCTCAGTTTGTCGTCCCTGGTGCTGCTCCAATCTCGATTCTTGCAGCGAAACACGTGTGTAGCCATGGGGATTCCATTTTAGGCCTTAGTTTGGTCTGACTCGACCTAGAAATGGGCCGATGGTGATGAGGGTGGGCATGGTGATCACATCGCAAATAGAGATATAGAGGAGAGAGAAACTCTAAAAATATTTGGCCAATCATGTGAGGAAAGAGAATGTGACCCATTTTAAACCCCTGAATTTTTTCAAAATTATTGTTATACCCTTATAGTTTCAGACCAGAACTATCTCCCATGGAATTCGTGAGTTATAGACCTACACAACAATCAAGGAAATATGCCCAAAAAGTGTCTCCATGAAAACGTTGACCAACGATCCCCCTCCGAAATCGAGGGTAAAATTGTCATTTTTCACAAAAATTCCCAATTTGATCTTAGTTTCCAGTCAAGGTCGTTACAATCTTCCTCTTTAAGAAATTTTGTTCTCTAAATTTACATATGCATGTCAAAAGTCAAACGTCTACGATCCCTTGACTGCTCCCACATCACTACCAACGCGATCCTAAGTACAGTCATTCCTTTATGGCGTTTGGGGCATCACTTGTAAGGTTGAGAGTAGCTCAATCCTCTGGAATACCATCCGAAAATCAAAACACAACTGGTATATCCACCACCCTCAACATCATTTCCTTAGTACCAAATCCATGATCCTAGTACCCATCACAACCCGTCCTCGGTAATTTCCTTGTCACTCGAGCCGATATCAATCCAGAAGAAAGTACTTCCCGACCACTCTAGAAAATCATCTCTTGACAAGTCCGGTCTCTGAATTACTTTAAAAAAACGAGCTGGTCGTACTCCCATCTTACACCTTTTACCAAAAAAAATATATCCCTTGTGGGGTTACTGCCCACATCCAACCTACTAACCCCCATCAAGTAGTGATATTTACTAGTCCGACCAAATTTGGTCTTATTTCATTATTATATTTCTCAAAATTTGCAATGTTAATTATATAATAAATAAAATAACCATAAATTTAAAATACATAACCATTTACAAATTTCTTATATTATTAAATTAAACCTTGTATATCATAAATCATAATCATATATATAGCTATTCTTGTAAAAGAAATGGTTTATTCATCATAAACATCACCTTTGTTGCCATGTCCTCATCATCTCATATCCTAGCATCATCATATCATCAATTCAATATTGACACATGCCCATGATCACATTATCATCATATATCATGCACTTATCATTATCATAATATCATCATATAAAATTATACATAACAAAGTAAAATCTATTCTTATATACTCTTCAAATCTTCATAATTTCTGCAAAACTTTCTAACTTATCACCTTTGGATCGTTAACTTAGATAGCCTTAAGTTGTTATTACCCCAATTTCTATAGTAATATGTTTGGCAATGAAATCAAATAGCAATAAGGTAATTTGTGCACTAACTTAGGAAAAAGAGAAAGCCTTTTCAAATATATTGTATTCATAGCCAATTTCTTCTTTTATCACTTTCATAAATATTTCTATTATTCAATATTTTCATTATAAATTTCATAATATCCGAAAAGGGAATATAATTGAGTCCTTTAATTTTCCAAAATCTAATTCGAGTTTTGAGTCCTTTAATTTTACAAAATCTAATTCAAGTTTATAACATAACATAATACTTTGAATATCCAAAACTATATTCAAACGATGTCTATTTAACTCAAACATAGTACCATGAAACTCAGAATTTCGAGATAGCAAACTTTCATGTTGGCCGGACGGTGAAAAGCCACTGCGTGCGCCGCCGCGCACCTGTGAAGCTCTCTGCGTGTGGTGGCCACGCACCAACCTTGTTGACAGGATCTGTCCCTAATTCCTTGAAATCAGACTGGTCCTATTCCCGTCTGACACCTCTTTGTCAAACAAGGGATATTACCAAATTTATTTATGTCATCATCTTATTAGATTAACCAAATTAAGTCCATCCAAGTAAAAATCAAACTAAGCTAGACGTCCAAGGGACCAAGAACACGAACCACCCTCAGAAGCATGTTCTTTTTTCTAGGATCCAAATCCTCAGAAGCATTTTCGATGAACAACAAAAGGTCCAGATTCGTCGTAGTCTGCTTTCGTTACATGCTGATTTTGTGGAAACACAACTTTGGCAAGTATGGCACCTCCCACCCACGCCGACTACATTGTCAAATTCTCCGGCATATACTCTGGTGGCTGGGATTGAAACGAACCCAAGAAAGGGTTAGAACAAGGATTTGATAGTTTCGGGAAAATGTTAGATAAATCAAAATCATAGAGTATTTCGGTGAGACCAGCGTACCAATTATCTGCATGAAAATTATGAAAGATTGCTAGATACAAAATATAATGTAATCAATCAGTTATCAACTGTCATAAGCAGCATTGAGGACTGAATCATTGAAGGCCTCGAAACGATTAGGGAAACCAAATATAATTACATCTGTAGTGTGTGGATCTCAAATTTGATGTTCAAGAGGTTAGTTCATCGAAGTGTTAAGAATTTTCATTTTTGACAGGCTCAATGTTGTGACTCATGAAGATGACATCTGGTGAAAGAAAGTTGAGAATGTACCTAATGATTTTAAAGTTTTTCTTTTACAGGCCACATTTGATCTTTAAAAATGGCTAAACCTGAATTATCATTCATGGTCAAACCTAATTTCATTTTTAAGGTAAAATCAATTACCTTAATCAAAGCAGGTTGGACAGCAGAGGAGCATAGACCAGCTTCTCTCTGGAACCTTTCTTCAAAACCTGCCATAAAGCCAACTACCAACCATCAATAACAGAACAAGATTTCTATTTCCTCTGAAACAAGGCCAAAACTCAAATTAGACCAAGCTCTTATATCAGGTGTACTGTAAAATATTTCCAAGTACTCATACAAAATAAGCTGCAAAACCAATGATCCCACAACTCGATTGAAACTGTGAATACATTTGTTAAAACGATATAGATGATAATGATAATGATAATGAAAGGATCCAAAGAAAGGGCTTGCCGGTGATTATATTAGGAAGTCTAATGTAGTCCAACAAGAGTATTTAGGCTAAGAAAAAAAGGAGAACATATAAGGAAACATATCATCTAATCACTGCATCTAAAGTTCACAAGCATCAATGCCTGTAAAACTTACCAGTCATAGAAGTAGTGCCACCACACAGTACCGTATTTAGGCTGGAATAAGGCCTCGCCAACAGTATATCTTTCTCTTCCAATAGTAATGACCTATAATTATAACCAGTATTGATTTCAGAACGTCAACGAAAAACAGAGGTATAAGAGAAGGGATGGGAAAGAGACTTAGATGGTTATGGTTACAGTAACATAAATGTGAAGTGAACAACTTGAGATGGGATCACTGTCATCTTGTGTTTAAACTTAAAAATAAAACAACAAGGATGAAACAGAATAACCTGTCTTCGGCTCAAAAGAAAAAGATGTTGCAACTTCAATACCATTCACTAGACCCTTTTTTAGGATTCAAGATTTCAGTGTGTGCACAATATTGCATTAAAAACAATACATGTAAAGCATAACAAACACATACTAAATAAAAATCAAACCAAACCTCATAGCTTAATAACTATGAATTATAGGCATAATATGATGTACTCAAGTCAATATATCCTTTAACCTAAGCATCCCAAATAAGCTACATGCCTATATCTGTATATTCTCTGCTAACATAATGTCAAGAATTTGAACAAACCTGTCCATCAGGAAGGGTATGTTGCTCCGTCTGGCATGAATTTTTGGTCTTTTCATAAGCAAGCTCATCTTCAGCACAACATGAATATTGCTCCTTTATTTTCTCAACATCAGACATCTTGATATTCACCCAAGGATTGGCTTTCCCAAGCTCTTCAGAGAGTAACTTCGTCAAATCAATACCACCAACTTCAAACCTCCTTGAAGCAATATGCTAAACAGCACCTTCAATGACTGGTGCAATAACTGTTAACGTTGGCCAGAAATACACAAAAGCCACATTTAAGATGCTATCAGTTTATTTCCTTTTGCATATCCCGGAGCACCATTCGGTTGATATTAACTCAGTTGTTTGCACATAAAGGAACCAAACACCATTAACAGGTCATTCAGGTCACTCCCAAGCTTTAGTTCAGCCACCAATACATCTATATAACTATTATGGTCACCTAATGTGTTAAATAGTGTACAGAACAGTGTACACTTGTCTAAGACAGACTCGTGTACACCTGTTCAAACATCATTGGATATCACAGTTAGACTAGACATCTGTTTAGACTTAAACACCTGTACCCTAGTTAGTTTGTAGCAGTTACTTACTTAGGACAGATGTCCTAATCATATTTAGATGGGAGATAACTGTCACATCTTATCTCGCATACTGATGTGTATAAATATGCCTAGTTGGCTTGTAAATCATATCAGAAAATTATACCTTTCTACATGGTATCAGAGTAATCTGTCTGACTACCATAAACCAATCCCTCACAAACCCTATCTATGGCTACCGATTCCTGTTCTTCTCCTATCTCCTCCCCTAAAGTCTCCACCCTAGTTTCTGTGAAATTGAGTGAAACCAATTACCTTCTATGGGAAAGTCAAATTAGACCTTTCCTCATTGGCCACAATTACTGGAGTTTTATTGATGGCACTCATCCTCCTCCTCCTCCTACTATTCTATCTTCCCTGAATCCTGAAACGTCACCCCGAACTGACTCTAAACATTCTGCCCTAACATCAAATCCTGAACCCGTGCCTAATCCTATGTACCTTCTCTGGTTCCAAATTGACCAAACCTTAGTTAGCATGCTTCGGGCCACTCTAACCGAACCTATTCTATCCCAAGTTATGGGTCTCACCACCTTTCGTGCCATCTGGGATTGTCTCAGGAAAAAATTCTCTCAACAATCTCTTGCCAAGGCCACTAATCTACGTTTTCAGATCATGTCTCTAACCAAAGGGTCCAAAACCATCTCTGAATACCTTACCCATGCCAAGACACTTGCTGACTCTCTTGCTGCCATAAATGAACTCTTCTCATCCACAAACTTAGTCACTGCTGTTCTTCGTGGCCTAGGTCCAGAATATACCATCTTAGTCACTGCAATGCTCAACTTCCCACCCCTGCCTCTCTTCTTTGATCTTAGAGCCCGTCTTCTATCTTTCGAAGCCCAACAAACATCCAGTTCTTCATATACCATTGATGCCACTCCCACGTCCCTTTACACCACCTATGCAGGCCCTACTGCCCCTAATGCTCGTGGCCGTCCCTCTTAATCCCATGGCTCCAGACCTGGCCGTAATTACAGACCCTTTACCCGCAAAAGTTCTAGCCGCTATCTCACCAATCCCTCTCCTGGGATTCTCGGCCCCACTCCTTCTCATGCTTCACGCCCCAAGGACCACAGTGCTGGTCCTGCAATCGCTTTGGCCATGTTGCAGCACACTGCCCACAGAACACCCAATCTGCAGATCATGACCTCTCACAGGCCTTTGCTGGCCTTCATCTCACTACTGTCTCAGACCCCAACTGGTATCCGGATAGTGGAGCAACTAACCATGTTTCCATGACCCCTGCTGCTCCACAGTCCACAACTCCTACCTCCCAGGACCAGATCATGGTCGACAATGGCCAAACCATGCCCATATCCCACACTGGTAACGTTACATTCTCCTCTAGTCCGTTTCTCTTTAAACTTACAGATGTCCTACATGTTCCCACTATCCGCAAAAACCTCCTCTCTGTTGCTTAATTCACTAAAGATCAAAATGTTAGCCTCACCTTCTTTCCTACACTTTATTATCCAGGATTTAACTACCAACTCTATTCTTTTTTAGGCCCTTGTAAGGATGAACTATACCCCATCAAGCCTCACAACCCACCACAAGCCTTCCTCACCACGGCTTCCCCCACTCTGTGGCATCAAAGGCTAGGCCACCCATTTCACTAAGTCCTACGCATGCTGGAAACTTAGAACCATCTCAGTTCTTCTGTTGTTTCTACTACTAGTCCCTTTTGTAATCAATGTGTATTAAGCAAATGTACTAGACAGTCTTTTTCTTCGGTTAATCACACCTCTCAACATCCGTTTGATTTAATCCACTCAGATGTATGGATGTCCCATGTATCTTCAGTATCTGGCTATAAATATTATGTTCTATTTACGGATGACTACACCCGTTTTACTTAGATTTACCCCCTTCGACTCAAATCTGAAGTTTTTTCCCACTTCACCAGATTTTTTACTTATGTTCAAACTCAGTTTTCCACCACCATCAAACAATTTCAGAGTGATGGTGGCAAAGAATTTTCCAACAATTCATTTACCACATTTTGCACTAACCATGGCATCCATCAAAGGTTCTCATGCCCCCATACCCCACAACAAAATGGCCTGGCCTAAAGAAAGAACCGACACATTTCTGAGGTTGGACACACCCTTTTAATCACTGCTGGTCTTCCCTATTGCTACTGGGCAGAGGCAATTACCACGGCAGTTTTCATAATCAACCTTCTCCCCACCCCTGTCCTCAAATGGTCATTACCCTATTTTCAACTACACCAGAAACAACCTCCTTATCATCTCCTTCGCACCTTTGGCTGCTCCTGTTTCCCATATCTTGGTGATTATACCAAACACAAGTTAGAACCTTGTTATGTTTCCTATGTATTTCTCGGGTATAGACCCTCCCATGCTGGTTATCGATGTCTACACGTCTCCACTGGACGTGTTTACATCAACCGCCATGTCATCTTCAATGAATCTGCCTTCCCATTCGATAAACACCTAAATCCTACCCCTACTTTCTCCTTCATCCCCATCCAACACCAATTCAATGATCTCAGCCCACAAACTGAACCTACCTTGTCATCCAATTCTGACCCCTGTATCTAGTCCTCCCACATCTCCATCCCACTCTTCAAGTCCTCCTTCCCCACAAACACTATCTCCAATAGCCCCCCATCTTCACCACCCTCTGCAAGTTCTGCTCCAGCACCACCATCTCCCACCATCACAGGAAATTCGTCAATATCCTCCTTTAGCAATCAAATTCCCCCCAAAAACACCCACCCTATGATCACCCGCAGCAAGGCAGGGATCTCCAAGTCCCGAAACCTGTTACATGTCTCCAGCTACCTTCTCCCCCAACTATACACTACTTCTCTTGTCCCCTCCCCAGAACCGACCACCTACAAGCAAGCCTCTAAATCCCCTCATTGGATTCAGGCCATGAACACAGAATACAGTGCTCTGCTCAAACAACACACCTGTACTCTTGTTCCCCTGCCTCCTAAAGCCAATACCGTGGGTTGTAAATGGGTCTACCACATCAAGTGCAACGCAGATGGCCCACTTGAGCGATATAAAGCCCGCTTAGTGGCCAAAGGCTTCCACCAGCAAGAAAGACTTGACTATCAGGAAACCTTCAGTCCTGTGGTAAAACCAGCAACCATCCGAGTTGTTCTTACCATTGCTATGTCCCTCAACTGGCCCCTTCGTCAAATGGATGTCACTAATGCTTTCCTACATGGAAACCTAACCGAAGAAGTGTATATGCAACAGCCACTTGGCTTTATTGACCCCAACCGGCCCACTCCTGTTTGTCGCCTCAACAATGCCCTCTACGACCTCAAACAAGCACCTCGTGCCTGGTTTGAACGCTTCAGTTCGTTTCTTCTTCAACACGGCTTCATTCAAAGTCGGGCTGACCCATCTATGTTTGTGTTTAACAACACCTCCCTAATGTTCCTCCTCCTCTATGTTGATGACATCATATTGACAGGTAACTCCACCACTACAGTCTCCCACTTCATGCAAACCTTAGCCCGTGAATTTGCCATCAAGGACTTAGGTCCTCTTCACTACTTCCTTGGTGTCAAAGCCACCAAAACAGCATCTGGCCTTCATCTCACTCAGAATAAATACACCATCGACATCCTCCAACGAAGTGGGATCACTGATTGCAAACCAGCCCCCACTCCAGTTGCTGCCAAAACCAGCCTTTCTGCATATGATGGATAGCCCCTAACCGATTCACTCTCTACAGACAACTAGTAGGTGCTCTACTCTATTTAACCTTAACTAGACCAGATATTTCCCATGTTGTCCAACAGGTTGCACAGTTCATGAGTTCCCCCACAAAAATTCATCTCACTGCAGTAAAGCGCATTATCCGGTATTTAAAGGGTGCATTGGGTACATGCATACACATCCAACGTAGCCCTCTGCCTCTCCACATCCGTGCCTATTCTGATGCTGATTGGGCAGGTTGTCACGACACCATACAATCCGTGACTGACTTTTGTCTATTCTTAGGTCCAAACTTGATCTCTTGGTGTGCAAAGAAACAGAAAACAGTCTCCCGTTCTAGTGCAGAAGCCGAGTATCGTGCTCTCACCAACATTTGTGCAGACACTCTATGGATTCTCAGCCTACTTTGAGAACTCCATCTTCAGCCTCCCCTACCGATTCTACTTCACTGTGACAACATCAGTTCTGCCTACATGACCAGCAACCCAGTTTTTCATGCTAGAACAAAGCACATTGCCTTGGACTATCACTTTCTCCGTGAAAGAGTAGCCTCTGGAACCCACCAAGTCATGTTTGTCCCTTCTGCCCACCAGCTTGCGGATTTGTTCACAAAAGGTCTACCAGTGGCAAGACATCACAGCCTATCCAACAAACTCGTCACCCAAAGGGTGCCTATTTTGCGGGGGGATGTTAAACAGTGTACAGAACAGTGTACACTTGTCTAAGACAGACCCGTGTGCACCTGTTCAAACATCATTGGATATCACAGTTAGACTAGACATCTGTTTAGACCTAGACACCTGTACCCTAGTTAGTTTGTAGCAGTTACTTACTTAGGACATATGTCCTAATCATATTTAGATGGGAGATAACTGTCACATCTTATCTCCCATACTGATGTGCATAAATATGCCTAGTTGGCTTGTAAATCATATCAGAAAATTATACCTTTCTACATAATGTACTGAAGCTGTGTGGACGATCATAGCTTGGCATAGATTAACATAAAATCAACTTATCAATAATACATTTTGTTCTACTATTACAAGTATTTGTGCAATGCAAAGAGTTTCAAATTTTGAAATGCAAATAACTTGACAAGTTGTATGGTTTTTTCTTTTAAGGTTAAAATGTCAGATTGTACGCTAGACCGTATAATTTTAATGAGATAAATTTAATATCATTAGACCACATAACTTAGCCACTGGAAGACATAAGATTGCTCAAATATTACCCAATTAACAAGATTGTATCAACTAATATAGGTTCCATTCTGAAAGCACATATGTACCTATCTTTCCATGGCCAATGTCAACAGTGCATCCTGAGATACGTCCCACAGCATAAAGTGACAATACTGCTTGTTCTGATGCATAGAAGCCCGATATATTAAACGTTTCAAACATCAGTTGCACCAACTGCTCCCTGGCAGCCTGGAAGAAAGAAAAAAGAAGTATTTTTATTAAAAGTTGAATTATTAACTACATCAACACAAGAAAGAACTGTGAAGCACCAGCAACTCTTTTACTTAAGCATCATACAAGTTCTTACTGCGGTTCTTTTCCTATTATTTTTCTGTTAGAAGAGAGATAGAGAACTTCAATTAAGGTCCAGCAAACACTGAAACAAACAAGCCTTCTGTACCCTACTTTAGTTTCATAGTGAAAAACAAGGCAATCTGCATACCTGCTCCCTTCCCTACCCTACAAAAGCATTTCATACTGCAATAAAAGGCAGTCTGCATACTTGCACTAACATAAATATGCAACAGTGAAATAATGTCAGAAAGGCAACTCTCTCACTGTGAACCAACTGGTTGATCTTAGCACGCTTCATTTTGTGTAGTGCGCTGTCTTTTTATGAATAACAACAAACTGATTCATAGCCTACAAACTTGACGCCATCAATGTCTTCCTAATTAACATTTAACAAAGAACAGTAGCAAGAATAATTATAATGTTCACAGATTTTGCGCAGTGGAACTAGCCTAAACCAGTCTAAACTGTTGTTTCAGATATAATCCATTTCTTTTAAAGTGAGTTATACAAGACTAATATACACAGTAACAATAACCCCTATACTGGACCTTCAGCAAGGACTTGCATAATGGGACCAGCCTACTCCCTACGAATAAAATATCTTCAACAAATCACAGATTAACTAACCTTAGGAGTACAAAGTGGATCAGTAAATAATATCTGCCCTTCATTTCCTATTTCCCATCCAACGCCAGTATATAGAATATAATGCAACAGATCTTCCATGGCATCCCAGTCTTTAATAAGACCTCGCACAACTGGCTCAACCACAATATCTTCAAGTGATGAACTCTCATTCATTGATCCATCATCAGGAAAGCGCGCATTTCATTTGGTTAGGAATTATCTGAAACATATGGATGACAAGTAATCATTAAGAGGGCAAAAAAAATATTTAAAAAATGAGTATTAGACCATTGGCTACTGCTGGGTTAGTTAAATTGAACTTTCAATATGTGCAATACAACCCAAACATTAAGTATAACTGATTGGCTTCATCTTTTACAAATACAAAATCTCAGATAAAGATGGTTTAATACCAAATTTTGTTTTACTCATTAAGAATGCCAGACGGAACCATTCAAAACTTTTAGTCCATGACTTTTGTTAAAAAAAATTACTTTTCTGAATTTTATACACATTTTGAGATGCTACATCTTACTATTGCAAAACATCCACAATTTTTAATTTTGTATGTAATATTTTTTCCATAACAATAATAAACAGTGATTCACAACTTGATTGCTTTTTTTTTTCCCTTGTCCTCAGCTTTCCCAACCACCAGAGGATAAATTGAAAAGTTGAAGCCCTTTCAAGCATAAACTACGGTGAACCAAAGCAGTTGGGAATTGAATACTGATACTCTTTCTTTCAAGCATTTCAAAGACTAATACTAGCAGATAGATATAATCAAGCATTTTAATGTCAAATCATTTCTATTGTATGAGCTGTACACAACTCCCATGAAATCGAGATTGTACTTGAAATAAAAGGAAAAATGCACGAGAAAGATCATTCGTGACCGCAAGAATCAACTGTTTGTCTAGTTCTAACAATTAAATGGATCACACGCGTACAATGCATGTACAACTTGATCACAGTTACGTATCATCTCTGATTCTAATATATATTTTAATAGTCTTAAAAAACTGAAGTATGTTTAACATTCCTATCTGGACCAGTGACAAAAAGAGTTATATGAATAATATGCAAGAAGATGAATTTAACAAGGCCAAGCTTGAGGCACAAAATTATCCACTCAACATGCACTAACACAACCATATTACACAACTGAGATGCAGTTTCCTTACAAAAAAGAGAATATCCATGCCACCGGCTGCAAACAGAAGGAAACCCTCATAAATTATGTCATTATTCTGTTGAAATTATAAATCGGCCCGCAAATAGAAAAAATTTCTTCTCTTTTTCACAACTTTCCTAGAAACCAAACAGGCACTTAAGAGTTAAGACCAGTCCTTTGCGACAAAACTGGCCATAAACAACAATTTCACTTATCTCATTAAAAATTCCCACTTTAAGAAATGGCTCGAAACAAAGCCGAGGTGACCCTACTATGGCGAATTGGACATTTCTCCAACTCAACCCAACAAGCCCAAGCTTTTACACGAGACAATACAGCAACTATAGCTTATCACATTTGAAACTTTTCTAAGAATTCTTAAGAACGATTGAGTTATCTCACAATCAAACACCTTTCTTCTGATATTTTTATAATAAAAAAAATGCAGAATAATTATTAACGTAAATTATAATTCGTACTCAATTTTTTATTTTCTTAATGAAGATTAAGCTATCTCACAAATGGGAGAAGTTTGTTTGAATTCTCTTTTTTCCTGAATTGTTGGTCTGCAGCCCCGCCCTATAGAATGAATAGGGAGATTGTTTGTTTGTTTTTTTTTTTTAATATTACTAAAAATGGAAGAGTTTTAATTTTTAAATTATTTTTATTTTATTATTGATTTATTTAATAAAAAATGGCAGAATTTTTTATAAAAAATAAAAAGTTGGGAGGAAGTGTGCTAGGTTGTGAGGTAACTTTAAAGAGAAGGGGTGATTTTGTCATTATAAATAAAATTTAAACAAAAAGGGTTATGCGCACAAATTTTGGAATCTAAGGGAATATTTGTATAATTATTGAAACCTAGAGGAGTGTGTTTGATCCTGAAATGACCAACACGATGAGACCCACTGGGGGTTCTGGGACCAGCCGCGTGGTGTTTCGGGTCCGCTGGGGCGTGGCCGTTCGGCGAGTATCCTGCAAGGACTAGACACCGGTGTGGTGTCGGCCGAAGGGGCTCCGATGCCTAAGTTAGTATCTGAGTGCCGAGAGGCAAGTAAATACAGTGCTCTGGATCGGTTCTTAGTGTCTTACCTTTGTGAAGGGTTTCGGGGTATTTATAGTAGCCATAACTGCGGTAGGTGGGCTACTGTTACGGGAGCAGGTGGTGCTTGGTGGCTGGGAGCCGTCTGACAAGCCCTGGATATCCGGAGGAGGCGCCAGCTGGAGTCTCAACCTGCCTCCGTCAGGGAGTTGGTGTGGCAGAGTTGGTTAGGTGACTGTCGCAGCCAGCTGTCGTCTGTTCACTGTCAGGTGCCGAATGGCGGGTCTGCAGTATGGTGCCGATCGGCGGGCCGTAGGCCGTGAGGGTGCCGATCAGGCGATCGGTCGGCGGCCTTCCTGTCCTGGTGGGACCTGTGCTAGGGTGGTCGGTCGATATGGTATCAACATAAGTCCCCTAAGTCTTTGACTGAGGTGGGGTTCCTCGGTCGAGGACTTGATATGACGGCCGGTACCTGTCGACCGACCTGGGCGGTGCGCCCTGTATCCCTAGTAGCCCCCCCAAGCCGTGGAGCGAGGAAGTGCACCGTATGTCCGATTTGCAAAGGAGCCCCGTTGCCGAGTTCCGGAAGTGGCCCACCGTAAAGACCGAAAGATCGTGGAGGTGGCCGTGGGGAATGGCGGGGAGACGTCGGTAGCAGTGTGCTTGCCGACGAAGAGGGGAGGCGTGCCGTCGGGAAAGAGGCCGAGAGGCTCCGGTCGGCAGGCGGTATGAATACATACCGGTGAGTGATGTACGTATGTACGTATGTAGTTGAGATACCGATGGGTATACAGTACAAGGTATTCGTAGCCGAAAGGTGGCCGTATCGGCCTGGTGACCGTCGGATCGGAAGCGCGCATCTCGAGGCGGTCCAGGGGCCTATAAAAGGGGCGAAAGCTTTCTGTCGTTTTTCACTTTTGACTCAGAGCATCAGTGGAATAATTGCGAGTGCCGACTGAATTGGAGACTGCCGATCAAGAAGAGGACGCACGTGGAACCAGTTCGACCGAGCAAAACTTTGAAAGGTATAATTCCTGCCGTTCGGCGTCTATGCTCAGCATGTGTTCCGTAGCGTAGGTGCTTAGTTGTAGCTTCTTTTCTTTTGGTAATTTGTAGATGTCAGAGTCAGAGTCAAACAGTGGATCTGGGGTTAGGTCCCCTCAAGCTTTTGGCGGGAAAACACCGTCCAGTTCGGCAACCGACGGGCCGAGCGGGCGCAGTGGGTCAACGTCCACTAGTGGGTCCACTAGCGGCACGTCGTCGTCCAGCAGTGGTGACAGCCTGGATGAGGCTCTCAGGTTGCCGCGGAAGGAGGTGAGGCAGCAGGGCGGGTGCAGCACGTCGGGTGCCGGTCGGCCAAGTGAGAGGAGGACGTCTCCCCGTACTCCCCCCGTCGCCACCGTCGATTCCGAGGCTGAAGGTAGCGGTACGGAGACGAGCTCGCCGATGGAACTAGATGCCGATGGCGTGGTGAAGGTGGAGTATGCCGTGGACTACGAGATGAACACCATTCGGCAGTCCGACCTGGACCGGTTCCGGGAGCTGTACAGCGTGCCGGCGGAGATTAAGATGACGGTACCCCCGCACAGCAAGAAGCCGAGCAGTCCGCCGGAAGGGTCGACATTATTTTACGTCGATTGCTTTGAACACGGCGTGAGGCTGCCTCTGCACCCGTGGCTCCAGGACATGATGGCGAGGGCGAACCTGGCCCTGGGGCAGCTGAACGCCAACGGCTGGATCATCCTGATCAGCCTGTACACGGCATTCCGATTGGCGGGACTGCCGGAGCCGACCTGGGGGCAACTGTGCGCCCTGTACCGCTTCAAGCGGCAGACCTACGGGTCGGGGTGGTACCAGATGGAGTGCCTGCACAAGAGTGCACGGGGGGCGTTCATCACTGATGTGCCGACGTCGCAGAAGAGCTGGAGGCATCGGTTCTGCTGGGTATCGTGGCCGTGGGAAGGGGACGTCAGTGGGGTCCACGCGAGGATTCCCAGCTACTTCCAGTCTGGAGGTTGTTGGTCTACCGTTCGGCTAGTAGTCGTAAGGCGTCAATTGTGGCTACCGAGGCGGAGACTGATGGTGTTGTTGTGTGTGCAGGTCCGTCCAAGGCAACGGTAACAGCAGAGGATTGGGAGGCGTGCAACCTGGTGCGGGAAAAGCTGTCCGACCTGGAACGCAGCCGGTGCATCCTGAAGTTGCCGTCGAACCTGCTTGCCGTGGGTCTCATCTCGCCACCTGGTAAGCAAGTAGTGCTGAAGTTATAGTGTGTAGGCATGCCGGGGCACTAACAGTTTAGTTTTGCAGTGCACTCCCAAGTTGAACAAGCCGCTCAGAAGAAGATGAGTGAGGCGGCGGCGAAGCATGGCTCGGCTGCCGAGGGAAAGGGCAAGGAGCCGGAGGCAACCCCCCCACAGCCGCGGAGGCAAAAGACCGTGGCGTTGAAGCCCAGGGGTGCCGGCCGAGAGGAGCCCCCGTCGGGGTCCAGTTTGGGTGTTCGGCCAAATGGGCCGCCGAAGCCGACGAGGCCTGATCCGCGGCAAGGTGCCGAGCAGGCAAAGAGTCCCGTCCGGGGACTGAAGCGGCCCCTCATCGGCGGGCTGGACCAAGCCCGGGAGCGCCAGAGGAAGCTGAAGGCGGCGCGGCTTAGGCAGTCTCCTCCGGCGGCAGGGGTGTCGGAGGGAGAGGGCTCCGACCGCCGACGCAAGAGGGAGGCGGCCCTCAAGGCTCCCGAGGCGCCGATGGAAAAAGCCAAGGAGGCCAGGGTGGAGATGCCGCCGCCGGCCAAGGAAAGGGTGCCGAACAGCGGACCCAGCATTGCTGCCGTCTTCATGTATCCCGTGGAGACGGGGGAGGTTGTTAGGTCGGCAAGGCCCGGGGAGGCGTGGGTGCCGGTCACACAGCAGGTGCACAGGTCATTGGCGCCGGTTGTCAATGCTTTTGTGCTCGGCTCCCAGGTGACGCCGGCAGAGATTGAGCAGATCGGCACCGGCTCCCACCCGGGTCGGTTCGCGGCCCTACTCGCCGAGCAAGCCCATGTGAGTAGTTGTGTGAGTTGGCTATGGTTTTTGTTTGTATTTAGTGGATATATGTTTGCTGACAAGTGTGCATGGTTCGGCAGTGCTTTGGGCAGACCTACGTGGCCCTGCAGAAGGCCTCCCGGCACATGCAGAGGATGGAGGCGGAGCAGGACGTCGCGCGGTAGAGGGAGGAGAGGCTGCGTGCCCGGGAGAAGGAGGGTCATGCTGCGCGGAGGCGGGTGGCGGAGCTGGAGAAGGAACTCCAGCGGGAGAAGGCCCGGGCGGAGGCAGCCGAGAGGGGAATTGCGGACCGGGAGGAAACGGTGCACGCCTTCTCCCAGCAGCTGAACGAGCAGGAGAAAGTCATGGGGGAGCTGCAGGGGGAAGTGGAGCGGCTGCGCGTCCTGCTATCTGCCGATCGGCAGAAGACCCTGGAGGACTTCATGGCGGACCCGGTGTACGCGAATCATCTCGACCTGGCGCTTGCCGAGGTGGAAGATGATTGCGTACAGCGGGTGTTGTACTTCAATCCAGGGGTCCCTCTCAACTTCCCGTGGCTGGATGAGCCCCCCGTGCTGACCAAGACTTTCTCACTGGACGGGCAACCGTCGAATGCCGAGGGCGAGCGGCCGGCCGGTGCGGAGAAAGCGGCAGAGGCGTCCACTGCCGACCAGGCTGAGGCGGCAGACGAGGAGGTGGTGGTGGTGTGAGGCCGAGGGCCGTGTAGATAGTTTTTGTATGCTTTTGTTGTTTTTGTAATCCGGGGGATGCCCCGTGTAGCATGTAGTTCGGATGTTTAAAGAGTAATAAAATTGTTCTTGGCAAAGTTGATATGTATCACACTTGGCATTTTTTTTTTGAAATGAGGACTGCCGACAGGCGAGTACTTGGCATTTTTGGCATATGTGTAGGCATGCCGATCCACGGTCATGACCATAAACCCAGACCGTACTGGTCGTAACCACCGAATAAAATCGTAATGAATGCTTTGCGGCGGTATGCAAAGTAGGTGCCGTGTTGGTCACCGGGAGTGCCGATCGGCAATGGTGAATAGGCCACGTTGTAGTTGAGTATGAGGCTAACACTTGGATAAATAAAAGAACATTGTGCCGGAAAGGCAAGTTCGACTGGAGATAGCCAAGTCGAATTACAGTAAAGCATAACGTAATGTACATGGGGTGTGTTCTAATTATAAAATAACTTGAGATGATCTGCGTGCCACGGGTGTGTAAGCAGACGTCCATCTGCAGTCTGAAGCTCATAGGTGCCTGGTCGACAAATTCGGGTCACGAGGTAGGGGCCCTCCCACGTGGGCCCGAGTGTCCCGTCAGCACGCTCCTTAGTGGCCAAGCTTACCTTGCGAAGGACCCAGTCACCGACCTGGAAACTGCGTCCGTGAACGCGAGAGTTGTAGTAGCGAGCAACTCGCTGTTTGTGTGCCAGGTTGCGGAGGTTGGCTTGGTCGCGGCTTTCCTCAATAAAGTTGAGATTTTGTGTGAGGAGCTCCGCATTCTCCCGTGGATCATAGGAAAGGACTCGATAAGAGGTCTCTCCGATTTCCACGGGGACGACGGCTTCAGTCCCGAAAGTCAAGGCGAAGGGTGTCTCCTGTGTCGATGTCCGGTAGGACGTCCGGTAGGACCAGAGAACATCGGATAGGAGGTCGGACCATTGGCCTTTCGGGGTGTCGTGAAGTCGAGCCTTGAGGTTGTGTTTGATGAGCTTGTTTACGGCTTCCACCTGTCTGTTAGCCTGTGGATGTGCCACCGAGGCGAAGCAGAGCTGGATGCCATAGGTGTCGCAAAAGTGTCGGAAACGGGCAGAGTCGAACTGAGTGCCGTTGTCCGTGACGATCGTGTGGGGGATACCAAAGCGACAGATGATGTTCTGGTAAACAAAGCTCTCGACCTGGGCGGCCGTGATTGTTTTGAGGGGCTTTGCCTCGGGCCATTTAGTGAAATAATCCACTGCAACGATTGCGTGTTCGACGCCGGCCTTTCCTCGTGGCATGGGGCCGATGAGATCCAGACCCCATTGAGAGAAGGGCCAGGGGCTGAGCATGGGAGTAAGGCGCTCAGCAGGAGAATGAGGTACAGGGGCGCACCGTTGGCATGGGACGCACCGTTGGGTGATGGCTATAGAGTCGGCGCGCATTGTGGGCCAATAGTATCCCTGCCGGAAGGCTTTATGTGCGAGGGACCTGGGTCCGGAGTGGTTACCGCAGATTCCCTGGTGAATTTCTCGGAGCACCGCAATGCCCCGGTCCGTAGGGAGGCACTTGAGGAGGGGGGTGTCGAATCCCCGTCGGTATAGGTGGCCATGCGCCATGGTGTATCGTGCGGACTGGCGTTGGATGCGTCGGGCCTCGTTGCGGTTGGGCGGGAGTTTGGCCATGGTGAGGTACCGGACAATGGGGTCCATCCAAGAGGCTTCCTGTGTTGCGGCCAGGACTGGTTGCTCGTTTGTGCTTGGTGATAGGACGTTAAATAAGCATTATTTTATATTATTTTATACCCTTTATACTTGACTTTTAATATTAAAATATTAAATAAATTGATAAAATAAATTATTTTGTGATTTTTATGTTTAGAAAAATAAAGGTTGTAATTTGGAGCATTTTGGCGAAAGAATCGTTTCGATCAAAATTATAACGAATAAAATATGGACGAAATTCGGTGGAATAATTAATTTAGTTTTAAATTAATTAATTGTTCCTGTGCAGCCCAACCCATTTCTAAAAGAATCCAAGCCCGCACAGCCAGCAGCCCAGGCGTCGCAAGCCCAAGTCTCAGCCCGCGTGTCAGCCCAGCTTCCTCCAGCCCAGGCCCGCGTCGCGTGTTAGCCCAGCTTCCTCCAGCCCAGGCCCGCGTCGCGTGTCAGCCCAATTCCTCCAGCCCAGGCGAAGCCCGCGTGTCAGCCCAGCTTCCTCCAGCCCAGATTCAATTCGGCGCGCGCCTGCCGAATCGCATGTCCTCTCTTCAGCGGTCACCTGCCGAGCGCCAGCTTCCCATTTCAGCAGCCAGCCACCGAAAATTCCTGCCCTATTTTCCAGCAGATCCCACTCAATTTCCAGCCACCTTCCAACAACTTTCCAACCCAATTTTACAACTTTACAACTCAAACCACCTCTAAACATCATCACAAATCTTTATTACTCATCATTCCATTATTCCATTTTTTTTTATTGTATTTTTATATTATTTTTGGTAGCTTTCTCCACCTATAAATAGGAGTTGATTTCACTTGTTGAAATCACTTCCAAGTAGCACAAAATTGAGCTTCTTTTAGGAGAAATTTTGGCAAAATAGTTCCAATACAATTTTGAGAGTTCAAGTCCGAATTTCCTTGTTTAATCTTCTTCCATCTTCATAAGGTTCCAGCCGCTGTTCGGTGTTCCTTGTGAAAAACAATCCATTGTTCTCATCCAATCTGAAAAGTGTAACATTTGCTCTCCATTCTCTTAAACTCTCTTATTTGTTATTGGTTCTAATTATAATGCAATATATGTATTGGTTTCTCCTTCCTATCTTTTGTGAAAATTGAGTATAATCTCCATGTGTTTTACTTTCTAAAAATCATTTACTTCTTACATTTTAGAGCTTAAACTTCATTTCGAAACTAAATGTTGATCCGCTGTTCGGGGCATTTAGAGTAGATTTGGAGAGATTTAATGTATGACCGCTGTTCGGCGCATTAAATCACCAACTTAAGGTAATTATATTATAAGTAAAAATCCGCTGTTCGGTGCATTTATAATATGATTAATGTATGAAGAAATATGAGTTTGTGAAGGTATAATTTCGTGATTAATTCAAATATTTGCAATTGTAGTATGTGGTTGAAGTTTGTGTTTACGGGAAGTCTACTTTGTGCATAAGTTAGAATAGAAATAGAATGAGTTTATCTATGCTTTTACTTATTTACATAATTACAAACCTCTTCAAAACCCCCCTTGTTTATTCTTTATTCTTTTATTCTTTATTCTTTTATTCTTTGATGCTTTTATTCTTTCATTCCTTTATTATTTAATTTATTGATTCTTTGATTAATTAATTCCTTTATTCTTTGATTAACTAAGTCCTTTATTCTTCTATTATTTCATTCTTTAATTCGTTAATTTATTAATTCTTTGTAATTCATTAATTTATTATTATCTTGTTCATCTATTCTTTAATTGTTTAATTCTTTTATTATTTAATTCTCTAATTCATTATTCTTTTATTCATAATCCACTAACATATTATTAATGTTCCCTAATTTCCCCGGTTAAGAACGATCCCTATTTATCAATACTACATCTACACAAAAAGGGTTTAAATTGCATAACACTCAGATTACATGTTCAATTTAATGCGTAGTTTGAGCGTAGTCACTTGGGGATGCCAAAAAATCGACGGGAACACGGCGGCCTATCTTGTCGTCGATGGAGGAGGCCAGGCGGGCCAGGGCATCGGCGTGGCTGTTTTCCGATCGTGGTATTTGGATGACCTCGTAGCCGCGGAAGCGGCGGAGTAGGGACCGCACTTTTGCCAAGTATCGGGTCATGGAGGCGTCTTTGGCATCATAGAGGCTGTTGATCTGTCGGACAACGAGCTGGGAGTCGCTGTAAATCTGCAGCTGTTGTGCTTGGAGGTCGGTGGCCAAACGGAGGCTAGCAAGGAGGGCTTCGTACTCAGCTTCGTTGTTGGAGGCCTGGAACCCAAAACGCAACGCGTACTCCAGCCGTCCGTGGGTAGGCGTGCTGAGGACGAGGCCGGCGCCGGAGCCGTTATGGCAGGAGGATCCGTCCACGTAAAGAGTCCATATCGGTTTGGCGGGGTCCAAAGTGGACGGGGTTGACGACTTGCAGATAGGAGCGGCGGGTGCCGCGATGTTGGGGTCTGAAGTGTCAGGCATGTGCTGCGTTGTGTTGTAAGTGAATTCGGAAAGGAAGTCGGCGATGACCTGTCCTTTGACAGCCGGTCGCGGGGCGAAAGTGATATCGAACTCACTAAGCTCTACCGCCCACCTGATGAGCCGCCCCGAAGTGTCTGGCTTTTGGAGCACCTGGCGAAGGGGTTTGTTGGTGACGACTAACATGGGATGTGCCTGAAAGTATGGGCGGAGGCGCCGGGCCGTCACAATGAGGGCAAAGGCCAACTTCTCCAGGTCGTTGTACCGGGTCTCCGCGTCCTGGAACGCCTTGCTGACATAGTACACTGGGAACTCCGCGCCGTCCCGACTGGTGACGAGGACGGAGCTGACAGCGGATGTGGAGACAGAAAGATAGACGGTGAGCCGTTCCCCGGTGGTAGGTCGGGTAAGTAGGGGCGCGGTGCTCATGTAAGTTTTGAGAGCTTCGAAGGCAGCGTCGCACGTCGCGTCCCAGTTGATGTGCCGGCCCTGGGTCTTCATGACCTTGAAGAATGGTAGACACTTGTTTGTCGCCCGAGAGATGAACCGGATGAGAGCGGCGATCCGGCCAGTAAGGGTTTGGACTTCCTTGAGTGTGCGCGGGGGCTTCATGTCCAGGATGGCCTTGATTTTTTTCGGGGTTAGCCTCGATTCCCCGCTGGCTGATCATGTAGCCGAGGAATTTTCCAGAACGGACACCGAAGACGCACTTGGCGGGGTTGAGCCGCATCTTGTATTGCTTCAGGACCTGGAACATCCTGTGGAGGTTAGGCACGTGCTGGTCGGCTGTCCGGCTCTTGACGAGCATATCATCTACGTACACCTCCATGGTTTTGCCAATCTGATCCGCGAACATGAAGTTGACAAGCCGTTGGTAGGTGGCACCGGCGTTCTTGAGCCCGAAGGGCATAACATTGTAGCAGTAGACTCCTAGATTAGTGCGGAAACTGGTGTGGATCTGGTCGTCGGGGTGCATCCGGATTTGGTTGTAGCCAGAGTACGCATCCATGAAGCTGAGAAGTTCATGGCCAGCTGTGGCGTCGACCAAAAGATCTATCTTAGGAAGCGGGAAGCTATCCTTCGGGCAGGCTTTGTTGAGATCCGTGAAGTCGATGCACATCCGCCAGGATCCGGAGGGTTTCTTGACGAGTACGACGTTTGCGACCCACGTGGCGTAAATGGCCTTGCGTACGAAGTGAATGGTGCTGAGCCGAACGATTTCTTCTTGCATGGCCAGCTGTCATTCTGCGTCATAAGTCCGCTGCTTCTGGGTGACTGGTTTGAAGGAGGGGCTGATGTTAAGCCTGTGGCAGATGACATCCGTGGAGATGCCAGGCATGTCGGCGTAGGACCAAGCAAAGACCTCGCTGTTGTCCCGGAGGAATTGGATGAGTTGTGTCCTGATTTTGGGAGTGAGGGTGCTTCCAATTTTCACTTGCCGCTCGGGGTTATGCGGGCAAAGGGTGATCAGCTCCGTATCCTCCACGGGTTGCGGCTGCGAGACAGCGGAGAGGTCGCGCGGGTCCTCGGGGGGACCCGCCCGCATTTGTTCAAGGAGCTCGGAGTCGACAGGATCAGCCTCGTAAGCAGCCTCGGCGACGGTCATGGTCTCCCGCTTGTTGTATGGGTTGAGCTTTGTCAGGGCGGTCTGATAGCAGGAGCGGGCGGATTGTTGGTTACCGCGGACTTGGCCAGTGCCCATGACGGTCGGAAACTTCATGAGAAGGGCCCGGGTGGAGATGACGGCACTGAGCTGGTTGAGGAGTCCCCTTCCCAAAATGACGTTATAAGCAGTGGGGCAATCGACTACTAGGAAGGTGGTGATGGCTGTTGCGATCTTAGGCGCGCTCCCCAGGGAGATAGGCAGGGAGATGGTGCCAAGGGGAATGACAGAATCGCCCGAGAAGCCGAGTAGCGGGGAACCAGCATGGGTGAGGTCTGTGGAGTTTATGCCCAACTGGTTGAAAGTGTCCATGAAGAGGACGTTCACAGAGCTACCCGTGTCCACCAGGATCCGCCCAACATCGAAATTGGCAATCTGAGCGCGGATGATCAATGGGTCATCGTGGGGAAAGATAACTCCCCGCTCTTCTTCCTCGGAGAAAGTGATGGGTGTCCATCCTGCCCGGGCGACCTTGGTCGCGCGTCCATCCGTGATGTTGAATATTTGGTGGTTGGATGTCGTGGCGCGCAAGAAGTTCTTCTTAGCCCGATTGGAGGTGCAGGAGGAAGAGATGGTAGGGCCCCCGCTGATCGTGTTGATCTGTGGCAGTCCCTGTCCGGGGCGTGCCTGTTGGAGGAACTGGTTAATCTTCCCCTCCCTTACGAGTGCTTCCACAATGTCGCGGAAAGCCACACACTCGTCGATGGTATGGCCATTGAACTTGTGGTACTGGCAGTACAAGTTGGATTGGACGCCCGGGCGGGGGCCGGGTGGTCGTGCCCGTGGCTTGGGGATGGTGTCCTCGATGCTCATCAAGACGTTCTCGAGGGAGGTGTTCAGGATTGAATAGGTTTCGTACTTTGAGGCTGGCCCCGTGTAGGGTTTGCCTGCTTGGTGGTGGCCTGATCCCTGCCCCTTGTTGTGGTACTTGTCCCTCCCACGATGGTCGTTGTTGTACATCCCTTTCCGCTTACCGGAGTGTGAGTCAGATCGGTGATCCGTATGTGCGTTATTGGTAGGCGGAGGTGACCGTGCCTGCCGGTTGCTGGGAGGTGGAGGGCGCGAGCCATTTACGTCAAGCCGGGATGCGACCTGGGGAGAGTTGAAGTGCTCCGCCTTGGCGTGTATTGCTGCCTGTCGCATGAGTTCGTTGTAATCGTCCCAACCCTGGGTGAAGGCATGGTACTTGAAGGTGGACTCCCGCAGCCCGTTGCGGAAAGCGTGGTAGGCGGCCTTGTCGTCCGTCTCGTGGCATTTGGAGTATTCCAGGCTGAAAAGAGCGGCGTATTGGCGCAGGGGCTCGCTATCTCCCTGCCGGAGGGTTCCCAAGTCTTCGGTTGTGAGCAGTCGATCCGTCTGGATCATGAACTAGTTCAGGAAGACCGTGTGTAGGCGGTCGAACGAGTCGATAGACTGTGGTTCCAGGCGATAAAACCAATTGAGTGCGGCCCCAGTGAGGGTAGAGCTAAAAATCAAGCACTGCGCCTCGTCAGAGAGATTCCTGAAGGCGAGCGCTGAGTTGTAATTGTTGATATGGGTGTCTGGGTCGCCTTGTCCATTATATGGAGTAATTTTCAGGGGCTTGACCTCCGTCTCATGGCGGTACCGCATGATGCGGTCCGTGAAGGGACCGATGTTGGGTCGGGGTCTGGGCAGTGTCCCAACCTTGGGTCTGGCGGCCTCAAATTCCCGCACGCGCTGGAGGAGTTCCCGAATCACCTCGTTTGATTGGTCGGGTCGATCTGCCCCAATCGGGCGGTCGCCAATTGGATGATTTGCGCTGCCGCCTCTGGGCTTCTCGGGTTGTACCGGTCACCGCCCGGACGAGGCCGTGGTTGAGCTGGCGTTGTCTTCCGGCTGGTGCCTGCCGATCGGCGAGGAGGGGTTGCCCTGGGGCTGAGGGGAGAGCGGCGGGGGGCTGCGTGGGTCGGCGCGCCGATCCAGATCGTGACCGGGCACCCTGGGATAGCACGGGAAGGGGCGGTTGCGCCTGGATGCGGGGGTCATGAGTCGGGTAAGTCAGGCGATTAGCCGGAGCCTGTGTCTGTCTCTTGTCGAGCAGTTCGCGAGCGTCACGGTAGATCTGCGTTCCCGAGGGGCCAGGCAGGTCGGTCTGGTGGAAGAGCAAGCGCCCGGAGGCTTCCAGCCGGCAGGTGTCACTGATCTCGACTCGGCAGGCGTCGAAACCCCGCCGACGCGACGCAGCGGCCAAGGCCCGTTTGGTTGCCTCCCGCTGTTCCTCCAGTTCCTCGCGCGTAGATTGCAGGATGGCCAGGGTGCTTCCGTGCTGCTCCCCCCACACGTGGTTCCTGCTCTCGATGGCAGCATTGCTCTTCCTGAGTTCGGCAACCTCCGACCGGAGGGTTCTCAGCATCTCGAGCATGTCATCGGAAGGTAGGCCGGCTCGGGTTCGGTTGCGATCTCCCTGGGGTGTGTTGTTGAGCTCACCGTCATCCCGTTCGGCAGACATTGTTCGTCGGCAGTGGGTTGAGCAACGGTATGTGAGTGAGTGGGTGTTTACAAATCTTTCCCACAGACGGTGCCAATGTTTGATCCTGAAATGACCAACACGATGAGACCTGCTGGGGGTTCTGGGACCAGCCGCGTGGTGTTTCGGGTCCGCTGGGGCGTGGCCGTTCGGCGAGTATCCTGCAAGGACTAGACACCGGTGTGGTGCCGGCCGAAGGGGCTCCGATGCCTAAGTTAGTATCTGAGTGCCGAGAGGAAAGTAAATACAGTGCTCTGGATTGGTTCTTAGTGTCTTACCTTTGTGAAGGGTTTCGGGGTATTTATAGTAGCCATAACTGCGGTAGGTGGGCTACTGTTACGGGAGCAGGTGGTGCTTGGTGGCTGGGAGCCGTCTGACAAGCCCTGGATATCCGGAGGAGGCGCCAGCTGGAGTCCCAACCTGCCTCCGTCAGGGAGTTGGTGTGGCAGAGTTGGTTAGGTGACTGTCGCAGCCAGCTGTCGTCTATTCACTGTCAGGTGCCGAATGGCGGGTCTGCAGTATGGTGCCGATCGGCGGGCCGTAGGCCGTGAGGGTGCCGATCAAACGATCGGTCGGCGGTCTTCCTGTCCTGGTGGGACCTGTGCTAGGGTGGTCGGTCGATATGGTATCAACAGAGTGTTTGTGTAAACACGGCAAACTTCAAGAGATAGATGTAACCTATCATCTTCTAGTCTTTTTTACATCATGACAATCGTTTCACTTCTGATTATTCACGACTTTCTATATGCCATGTTAAATGCAGCGTGGATGAACGGGTTGGAAGTTTGTTCGATTGAAGTGGATTTGCAGCAAGCTAGGTTGCTTTTATCTTTTGGAATTTTGGGGCGATATATTACGCCACCTATAATAATAGTCCAGTAACAAGAAGTGAAGCTGAGGCTTGGGAAGCAGCAAAGGACTGTGGAGGCTTGCACTTCCTTGCCATTCAAGGCGACTTGGATTCAGATGATTGTGTTGGATTTTGGCTTCTCCTAGAGTTGCCACCTCACCTGTATAGTTTAGTCACTCAAAACAACAACTTCTACAATGAAATTTTCACACACTTATTCTCTTATTCTTCTAGTCTTACAACTAAAACTGCTATAATCTCAGAGACTTCACAAACCAACATGAATTTTGGGTTGTTCGTTCCTAACCTGTTACAGCAAATCCTACAATATCAAGTCCAACTATTCGGAAAACAAAGCAAAGCGGTAGTCAAATACATGAAGAGGATGAAGAACCAATAGAGAGAAAGAACCCGCACTTTCTTGCCACTTGTCAACATACTCGGGAGACCGAGACCTTTCTAACAGCATTTGTGGAATCTCCAAAAATCGCCCCATTCAAAGAGTCAACTTTTGACCTTTGGTCTGGTCAAAAAATCAACCCTTTGACTTAAGGACAAAATGGTCATTTCCAACCCCTTAAAAGTCCAGGTCGTTGCAAGCCAATTTAGGTATCCAAATTAAGTGAATTCAATCATACATGGAATAATGACTTATGGGTAATAACTGCCCAATTGGAATAATGAGAGCACTCCTACTCCGAATATCGGCAGTTCTGCTACCGCTGCTTCATGATCATGCCTCATGTTCTGTTGGAATCCTTCTTACTCATCGTCTTCTTCTTCTTCCACAAAACCTCACTTTCCAATTCTAATCATCGAGTCCTCCCCCAACCTACCAATCGAGTTCGATCCACAAAGTCCCTCGCCCATTCCCCTGGTTTATTAGTTCTAGTCACTAGCGCCACTAGCATCGTTGGAATCGGCATCTCCCTAGCACTTAAAATGATGGTGGTGTTGGGTTTGTGAGAAAAAGGATGAGATCGAAGGTGTAACGACCCGTCCCGAATTCCAGGATTAGATTAGTGACTAATCAAGGATTAGTAAGGTTAATCGGTGATTAGTTGAGCGAAATCGGACGAACGATGCAAAATGACCGGTTTGCCCCTAGATGTGGGTAAAATATTGACTTTTGACCTGGGAGGTCTGATGGCCAAAGGCTGAGGACCGTTATGTAGATCGGGTCGATAAGAATCCATAGACAGGCGGCACGCCGAAATCGGACGTCTGACGGGAAAGTTATGGGGCACGGAAGTTTGATTACACTATGCACGCATTACGAGACGGTGACACTTGGTGAAATCTGATTGGTTGACTTTTAGTGTGGGACCCTTGGATGAGTGACAAGTGTCACTCATCCTATTGGTCATTTACCCCAAAAAGTGGATCTCATTCTTGATTGGTGGGTTTTAGGATTAAAATAATATTATTTTTATTATTTTACAATTCCCACTCTTCCCATATTTTAATCCCAAACATCCATCCTTATCTTTTCCTCTCATCTCCACCCTTCATTCAATCATCTTCTTCATCATCTGACTCTCACCTACTTCTTTGTTTTCCTTCACAAACCCGAACAACCATTCCCCCTATAACCCTTCTAAACATCATTATTAGAACTTGGGTTGTGAATGAGAGTGTGAGAGTGAAAAGAGGCGATGATGATGAGGCCATCGGGGAGGACTGTCGTGGACGGTGGCGAGGCCCCGAAGTCAAACACATGAGGTAAGTTATATTTCAAAAATCCAAGGTTCAGTTTTAGCTTGCTTCGACCCTTTTTATGGACTGGTCTATGACCTAGGGACCTAGACGAGTCAAATGGAACGACAACCAAGGTTAGAGGTGGCCGGAGACAACGGCAGACTGAGGTTGCAGGGACCTTTGCCATTTTCGATCATGGAAGGTACGTTCTTGGCGATTTCCCTCAGTTTTATTCATTCAAATGAGTTGCTAAGGACTAAACTTAAAGATAGGAATTGAAAGGAAGGGGAAAGGACTGAAAATAAGGGAGATTGGGCACTGAATGGGCAGCGCCGGTCCGATCCGGTTTGAACGAGGCGAACCGGGTTCGCTGGAGGTTGATGACAGTGAACAGTGCGGCGCGTGGGCTTCACGCGCTTCCCCTTTGGGCGACGCGTGGGGGCGCGTGAAGCATCCTTTGGGGATGACTTCAACACGACTTTTAATCTATTCGATATAATGAACATTTTGGGACTGATTTCGTGTCGATCGGACACCGTCTCAATATTGTTCGGGACATCCGAATGTTTATGATCGAGTTTAAAAATAGTTAAAAATTCGAAATAATTACTGGACTTCAATGAGAGGTTAATAAGGTAGTTAGTAATCCTCTAGATTGATTTGGAAAGGTTTGGGAGTCCCGGTGACGATGATTAGCCCGATGAGACTTACGACACGTAAATCGAGGCGACAACTTAGGACAGTCTGTGAGTGGACCTTGATTTCTAAACTGTGATGCATGCATAAATGTTTTATATGGTTTATAGATATGATTCTATGATGATGATTTGGATGATTGTGATTTATATGATTTCACACATTTCGAGGCGATTTACGTGCTTGCACGCAAATCGAGGTTTACAGTTTTGCACTGATTTTCCGTACTTATAGTTTGGAAATGATTTCATGAAATGGTTTTGGATTTGAAAAGGTAAACTCGGGTTCGAGACCCATTTTTTTTGGAAACCCTCGGACTCGAAGTCCATTTAGTTACGTTCTCGGGCCAGAGGCCCAATTGGTTATTGAATCGATTTCGGATTTGAAAATATGGACCGGGCACAAGACCCCTTTGATTTACGAACCCTCGGACTTGAAGTTCATTTGATTTAACGAGGTATCGGGCCGAAGGCCCAGTTCATTTACGTATCGGGCTCGAGGCCCAGTTGTTTTACGAATCGGGCTCGGAGCCCAGTTTACTTACGTATCAGGCACACGGCCCAATTGGTTTACGATATCGAGCACGAGGCCCATTTGGTTTACGAAATCGGGCACGAGGCCCAGTTGGTTTACGATTCGGGCTGGAGGCCCAGTTTGTTTGGGGATTCGGGCTTAGGGCCCAATTATGTTTTAAGATTTTGATTTCGGGTCGGGGACCCATAAATCGATTTATGGTTCATGACGATTTATAGGGACCGGCATGAACTCTTGAAAGGTTTTATGGTTCATGACAGTTTATGGGGACCGAGCATGAACCCTTAAAAGGTTTTAAGATGTTTTCAAAAGGTTTTTCGTATACCATCCTTTATATATGGATTGTCTCCTCTGGGGAGGGTCGTTGGCCTAGGTGGACCCCGGAATAGTCACGGAGCACTGACTGAGTGGAGTCGTCCCCATTGGGTTCTTTACTCTCAGAAAGGCTATAGATTATAACCATCAAGAAGGGTCATTGATCTACGAACATTGACCTAGGTGGACCCTGGGGAGACTTGGGCTTTGAGACCCCGGGTAGCATGCGTGTAGCTCTAGATACCGTGACACGATTGGTTATATGATATTGTTGAACATGATTTCTTGGTTTTACGAAATTGTGTTTTATGGATAATAAATGGATTTGGGCTGAGATCCCACATACGTTTATTATGTTACGTATTTCTGTAAATGTTTTTGGGCAGGGGCCTGTATGGATTTGGTTATTAAAACATATGTGGTTTGATAAATGGTTTTCCTATGCATGCATGTTTTTTTAGTGAAGGGCATAAAGGTCTTTATGAAATGTGTTTTACTAAACTTTTTACTTTTCGTCCACTCACAGTCTTTTTGTTTTCAATGCCCTTCAGGTTGAATGTGGTGCAGACTGTAGCAGAGACCTCGACATCACATACCTCCTCCGGATCCTAGCGTACTCTGGAAGCCGGTCAGGCTAAAGGTTCAAATTTTCTCTGGTCTGACACTCTGTGTCAGACGGGATCAGAAGCGTCCCTCGTTAATCCCCGCGGGGGGGGGGGGGGGGGGGGGGGGGAGGGGGGAGGGGGGATTGGGATGGGTCCTGACAGAAGGTGCATACGTGGTGGGTTGGGTAATTTAGTTGAAGGAGAGAATTGGGAGGGTTGTGATTTTTTTTTAAGGATAATTGTTTCAATTTTTTTAACAAAATACCTTTTTTAACTACCATTAGTAATGAATTATAATTTTGTGTGCAATGAAGATGCTAGAAAGGTCATTCTGGATTCACATTATTACGATTTCAAGTTTGAGGAGTAAATTGAGACTTAATATCCCATTCGGGGAGGGTTTTGACAAACTTTTCCTCTCAAGTGAGGACTTCGCTTTACCTTGTGGAGAAAGGCTTTGCATTGCCTTCAAGAAAGGGCTTTTGGTCTTTTCAGATGCCCCAATTGTAGCCTTGGACATTCAATGTTGGGGTTTTGATTCAACTTGCCTCTCAAAGGAGAGCCTTAGAGGGCTTTACTTTGCCTTTAAGGAAGGGTTTTTGCTTCTCAGAAGAAGGTTTGGAGCGCTTTGCATGGGAAGGCTTGGAGCGCTTCGCATAGGAAGACTTGAAGCACTTCTTCGGGCGAAGGCTTGGAGCACTTCACCTGGCGAAGGCTTGGAGCACTTCGTCGCTTGAAGGTTTATACACTTCGTAGGGTGATGACTTAGACGCTTTGTAGGGCAAGGATTTTGACACTTTGCAAAGCAAAAACTTTGGTGTTTTACAGGACGAAGGCGTGGACATTTCATGGGGCAAAGGCATGGACACGTTGAGGGGTGAAGTCTTGGACTATTCATGGGGCAAACATGTACGCTTCGCTAGGCTTAGGTTTGGATTTGCGATGGGCATGATTTGGTATGGTATGATATAAAGATGATACCAGAACCGTACTAATCAATTTTAACCAGTTCGGTATGATTTGTGGTTCAGTATTCCACAATGTGAAATTGATACCGGATCTTGTCGTTCCAATTGTGTTTGGTACGATTTCAGTTTTGAGTCCAAATTGCTTAATAAAAAGATGAGCCAAAATTTATACTGGAGCCTTCTTCTTGTCAAACTACATATATCAAAGAGGTGTCCCTAAGTACCCTACCAGATGTCATTCGAAGGTTTTCAAGTATATAGTATCAAGTTAAAAGTTCTCTATTCCCATGTTTCTTCCCATCCTCACCCTTTTCTTCTATTAGGAGAGAAGAAGAAAGAGGAGTAAGGATGTGTGTATTCTCAACTTCCCATGCCTGGTTTCTCTATATATGTGTGGATTCTTTGCAAATATTTCTTGTTTTGTTCGCATATTGGTTAGCCAGGATTATATTGAGTCAGATGCAAAGCAAGAAAACATTCTAGGCCTAGGCATCTTGATAGGACACATTATTGGTTCTCAGGAAAATGCTTTTTTCACTTTGGGGTACATCTGACAAGAGTTTGTGAGGGAATATTTTTTGTTAAAGTAGGCTTTTAAAGGGGCAAATTAAAAATCTATAAAGCTTAGTTGGTATGTGGGAGGATGTTATTTGCATCTTGTTGAACATCCTCCCTATATTTGGCTGATTGGCTTCTCTCCATTGTTTCTCTAATGTGTGTATGTATTTTTGTGTGTGAAGCTCTTTAATTTTTTTGTTGACAAAATCACATCTCTTTTATATTGACATAATCACGTCTCGTTCATCTTGTGAGACCTCAACATTACCCATATGTACAATCGATTTCGGTTTGGATTTAATTTTAGATTTTTAATTATTTAAAAAAAAATTAAAATCAGTTCGATTTCGGTACAGAGCGGTTTTTTCCAACACCAAAACTAATTCTGTACTGGTTTGAACCGATACGACATTGGTACCGTACTGATCATCCATATGGTTTTACTATTTAGTTTTTTTCTGTTTGGAATGATAATGAATAAGATATTTTCGATATTTTGGTTCGATATGCCCATGGCTAATTTGGACGTTTCGTTGGGTGAAGACATGAGAGCTTCACTAGGTGAAGGTTCGTACGCTTCGTTAGGCGAAGGTTTGAATGTTTTATAGGACGAAGACTCAGATGCTTCAGAGGAAGACGTCTCAGATGCTTTATAGGTGAATGGTCATATGCTTCACAAGGAGAAGGCTTGGATTGTTCGCGAGGTGAAGGCTTGGATGGTTCACGAGGCAAAGGGTTGGATGCTTCACATAGGGAAGGTTTTGATGATTGGATGATTCTTGGGTGAAGGCTTGGATGTTTCCCAAATGATGGTTTGGTTGGTGCGCCCTAGATGCACGCATTGAGGGTACATGAGTTGATGGGATATGAAAGGTTTTAAAGCCAACAATAGGGGTAGGTCCATGTGTCCCAATGGATACCAGTATCGTCACTTGGTACTTCCTACATCACATGAAGGAACGGCTTTTTGTTCATCATGATTCTCAGCATGCGTTTTACTTCCAACCTGAGTGGTAGAGATAGAAGTAAAAGCATTAGAGGAACAAATTGATTTTTGTGTTCTTGTCACGATAAGAACAAAAAATGGTGTTGATGATCGAAAGATGAACAAAGTTTAAGACCGACGAATAAAGTCAACTACTTACTAATGAAATTGTTGAACGATGAATAAAGTTCAAGAATTATGAATAAAGTTGATGAATAAGGAACATAGTTTGAAGCTTTTGAGAAGGAATTAGAGACACTTCTCGAGTATTTCTCAATTATGCTCTCAATAAAAGACAAATTGTTGAAGTAAAAATAAAACAACGCTTGAAAAAGTTTTATTGATCCTTATAAATAGTAAACAATAAGCAACCAAGGTTAAGGTTAAAGTCCGAAGAATTTTTCAGCTAAGAACCTTTTGATGCTTAAGTCAGTTTTGAGATGGAAATCGTATAGCACTTTATAAGCAAAGAAGAAATTGTCTTTGAAGTGAGGTGAAGACCTATATTTATAGTGAAGTCTTGGACTCACTGTAAGACCCGTGTCCTATAGGGAACGGTGAACGATCCCACATTCCTGCGAGGGAGGAATGGTCTGGGAGAGGATGATGGTATGCCTTAAAGGTGTAGGCACACACCTATTTAGCACTAGGCCTTTTGGGAGCTCAAGTGGCTTTGGGGGGGGATTGGAACCCCAAAGTTTAGCGAGTTGAGACTGGTGCAATTCCATGATGGGTGACCCCCTGGGAAGTTGCACCATGAGCTCCCGAAAACAAAACCATGAGGGCGAGACCCAAAGCGGACAACATGGTGCTAGATGAGTCAGGTCCTGACCGAGGAGGGTCGGGTCCTGACAATTTGGTATCAGAGCCAAACCCCAACCGGGAAGTATGCAAGCGAGGACGCTGGGCCCTAAGGGGGTTGGATTGTAAGACCCGTGTCATGAAGGGAATGGTGAACGATCCCACATTCCTGCGAGGGGGAATGGTGTCCGGGCACACCCATAATCCCCCTGGATTAAGGGCTAAACCTGTAACGACCCGTCCCGGAATTCGGGATTAGAATACGGACTAATCGAGATTAGCAGGGGTAATCGGTGATTAGTTGGGCGAACTCGAACGAACGGTGCAAAATGACCGTTTTGCCCCTGGTCGTGGGCAAAACGTTGACTTTTAGTTCGGACGGTCAAATGGACTTTGACCAGTGACCGTGACGTAGTTTGGGACGTCCCGAGTTCATAGACAGGCGGCACGTTCGATTCCTACGTTCGTGGTGAAAGTTATGACGTTCGGAAGTCCAGGGGCATTTCCGTAATTTTGGTGAAATAAGGGAAAATGTTGACTTTTTGATCGGGAGGTCCGATGGCCGAGGACCAAGGACCGTTAGGGAGGTCTCGATGCCCTGAGTCCGTGGACAGGCGGCACGCATCAATTGGAGTCCGGATGACCGAGTTACGGGCCTAGTTGCGTGAGGGGCATTTTGGTAATTTTCTGCGCAGGGGCAGAAATGTAATTTCACAGGGTGTTTTTGGGCCGTGTACTGTTCACTCACGGTGGGAAGAAGGGGCAGAGCACGATGTCGTGAGTGGACTGAAATCCTGCATTGTTTAATCTGTAGTGGAAGGTTAGAACGGATTGTTAAATAGAATTGAGGAAGTGGAAACATGGCTGAGTGGTACTGGGAGGATCAGTCGTGCACAGTGCACGGGTGGTTTCAAATTCTGGTGGGGTTCAGTTTACGGGAAGCAAATTCCCAGTGGGTCTGAGAATGTTCCCACGAGTTGTCGTCCCCATTGTGTGTTTAGCTGAGTTGTGAGCTGAGGGGATTCATTTTGGGTAAGGACTGAGTGAGAGACTTAGAGCGTTGGCTGACTGTGTCTGAACTGAAAAACAGGGAGATGGGAACCGTGAGCAATTGATCGTCCTTGTGTGTCTGTGTGAGTTCTGTGAGGTTTTGTGATCAAGGGTGAGCGATCAGACAGACTGGTGAGTAATGTTGGCTGAGAATCGTGTGTGGGCAAGCCTCTGTGTGTGAGTAAGCTCTCAGGAAAAACCGAGAGGTGTTGACAGGGTGGTGCAGCCAGGAGTAATCAAGTTGAACCAATTTGGTTCGATGGGAGGCTAGGACGGCTCTGGGAACCCAGTAGGATGCGGCGGAGCCCGGTGGCGGACGGCAGGCAGGTAATTCTCATTTCCCTCTAGGTGCTCTGTTTTACCGTTTTGGTTCAATCGTTAAGTCGTGAGGTTTGGGAGTAAGTCGAAGGTTTCTGTCAGTTCGGTTGGACTCCTTGGGTCCCTAGGAACCTTGTGGTTGTGACGCCGTGGTGGGGGGAACCTCTGGTGGCTGGGAGTCGAAACAAGGCTTTGACGGGTTTTAAAATTCGAAGTTTGGAAGGGTAGAAACAAGCTCAATCTTCTTGATTCAATTAGCTAAATCAAAATATTGTGATTGGACGAATCTAATGGACTAATTAGGACTGAAAACCACCTAGAATAACCAGAGAACCGTGAACGCCGGTCTAAACCTGGTGAACCGGGTTCACCAGAGATAAACAATGACACTGTAGCGGCGCGTGGGCTTCAAGCGCAGCCGCTTGCGGCGGCGCGTGGGGGCGCGTCGGAAGTCCAATGGGGAAGTGTCCAACGTGGGAAATAATCTACGCAATGTAACGGACATTTTAGCGTTGGTTTCGTGTCAATCGGACCCCGTTTCGACATTGTTCGAAATGTCCGAAGGTTTTAAGTCGGGTTTAAAAATACTTAAAAAGTCGGGAAAATTACGGGACTTGAATAGGATGTTAATGAAGAGATTAGTAACCCTCTATTGTGATATGAACAGGTTCGGGAGTCCTGGTGTTAGTAACGAGGCCCGGGAAGGCCGGTGGCACGCGTATCGAGGAGCTCGGTTAAACGGTCTGTGAGTGGACATTTGGTTTTATAAATTCTATGCATGCATAACTGTTTCATGATTTTTATAATTGTGATTATATGATTTATTTTGGATGTCGGTGAATTTATATGACTTCACGCATTTCGAGGCGATTTACGGGTATGCGCGTAAATCAAGATTTTCTAGATTTGTATTGATTTCCATAATTGTGGTTGGATATGATTTTATGAGACAGTTACGGAATTGATTAAGTGAATTCGGGCCAGGGGCCCAGTTGTTCTATATATGTGATTTCGGGATGCTTTTCGGAAAACGGATCATGAGGGATCCTGATTGATTGTGTCTTATAAAATGGTTTGGGTTTAAAGACCCGGGTGCCATTGCTGGAGCACATTTTGAGTTTAAAGACTCGGTTAACTGATGACGGGGGCGGGCCCGGAAAATTGGGTTTAAAGACCCGGATTGAGTTTAAAGACTCGTGAGTTTAAAGACTCGGTCATTGTGATACCCCCGAGGCCTATTGACTATGTTTTGAGTTTAAAGACTCGTTGATATCCCGGGAAGGCCTATTTATGCGCATGGTTTTGAGTTTAAAGACTCGGGCGCACTTAATCGAGCAAATGTGTGTGATTACAGTTTTTCACTGGTTTTGGGCAGTGACCCGGATGAACTGGCTTTGATGAGTTTTGGGATTGAGTTCCCGTGTTTAAGATTTGTTTATGAAGTATTGTTGATTTCTGATCGTTTGAAACGTGTTGGGGCAGTGGCCCGGTTTATGAGACTTGATGAACTGGAGTTATGATGGGTTTCCGGATTTCATTGATGATTTCCGGGCTAAGGCCCTAATGGTTATTTCTAATAAATGTTTGATTTCCGGGTTTTGATGCATGAATACGTTTTACTGAGGGGCATAAATGTCTTATAAAATGTTTTTAATGAACTTGTTTATTTTCGTCCACTCACAGCTTTTGGTTTTTCATGCCCTTCAGGTTGATCTTGGATGCGACTGCAGCAGGGGATCGGGACATCGCATGCCTCCTCCATCGATCCTTGTGCACTCTGGATGCCCGTAGGGGCTGTAGCGTCGGGTTATCCCTTGTCTGACACCTCGTGTCAGACGGGAGCACGTCACATCCCGTGGTAATCCCGGGGGGGATTGGGATGGGTCGTGTCAAAACTCCGCTCCCGTCTGACATACACATGACACAAAAGCCAGATTGACATCTAACCTCCGTGTGACATGTAAATCAGACAAGGGAGTTCCGACCCGACCGTCCAGAAACTTCCGAACTTCCCAGAGTGCACAGAGTCTACTGTGGATTGTACATATGATGTCTCCGTCTCTCTCGACCAACAGCCCGCACCGCAACAACCTGGAGGGTATCAAAACACGAAAAGACTGTGAGTGGACAAAAATGAAGTTTAAGTTCAAAAACAGTTATCAGAATACACATACATTTATACCCTCCGTTTAAAAACCAATGCATGCATATCAAGTTCATGTCATAAAACCATGTAAGAAAACCAAACACATTTTTACTTTTTCCAAATCCCGGGCATCAGCCCAAAACCACCGAAAAACCTTTCCTCCGGCCATTGCCCAAAACATCAGAAACCATTGTCATCAAATCTCAGTGAAATCCAAAAACACATTTGAAACCACGTTCTCATCCATCGAACCTGCTGGATCTATCCGAGTCTTTAAACTCCCGAGTCTTTAAACTCAATCCAGGCCTCAATAATATCCGAGTCTTTAAACTCCCGAGTCTTTAAACTCAACAAGCCTACGGGGGAAATACCAATATATCCGAGTCTTTAAACTCCCGAGTCTTTAAACTCAGTCCAGGTCTTTAAACCCAATCCGGGCCCGTCCCCCGTCAAATATAATCCGGGTCTTTAAACCCAATAACCAGATCCAGCAAATCCAATCCAAAACAATTTGAAAACCATTTTCCATTTCCATATCCAAATCCGAATCCGAAACCACTGGTCCGAAGCCCTTCCAGCATCCAGAACCGTCATTTCGAATCCAAATCCAGAATCATATCCACCTCGTTTCCAGATCTGAGTCCGCAACCATCATTCCGTAAGCTAGCATCCGAAATAATCATTCTGAACCCAAACCCGAAAATCCATTTCAAGTCTCGAATCGAATCCCGAATCGTCACTTGGAATTCCGATTCGAAACCCGAAATCAACTTTCCAAAAACCACTTTTGAACTGGGCTTCAAGCCCGAAGATACTTTCCAAAATCCTTTTACTTTCTTTGAAATCCAACCGTTAAAACCAGGTTCAAATCACGATAGTTATCAAAACCTCGTAAAACGTGAAAACCGTCATTTTCTCGAAAAACGTGCAAAAACCATAAACCATCACAATCATAAATCCAATCATAGAATCACGTATAGAAACATATAAAAACATATATGCATGCATCAAGAGTTAGAAAGCAAAGTCCACTCACAGACCATTCCAGCGTCGCCTCGATACGCGCGCACTTACGCCGTCCCCGGCCACTCGCTAGCCTCGGCTTTCCCGAACCTGTCCAAATCCCAATATAAGGTTACTAACTACTTCACGATACTCATACTAAAACCCCATAATTTTCCAGAACTTCTAAGCGTACTTCAAACGGGACTCTAGACCTTCGACCCCGCAGAACTAACCCGAAACAACGTCCGAATAACCCGAAACCTATTCCATTGGATCCGTTATAACATTTAGAACACAAACTCAGTTGGACTCTTCACCGGAAACCACCGCACGCGCCCCCACGCGCCGCCCAAAGTGGCTGCGCGTGGGCCTCACGCGCCTGCACCCAGACACTGTTCATCTTCTTCCTCAGCCGCTCGACCGGTCTGAACCGGCGAGCGCGGTTCTCTGCCATTCCTCCTCCATTTTCTTCCCTTTCTTCACCATCCTCATCGTCCAGTCCTAAGCAACCTATTCCCCTCACTCTCACACCTCGACACAGCCCCTAAGTCATCGTCCCAAACTCAAAATAAAACAGCCCGAACTCCCCTGTTTCACGATCCGGCCATCCAGGTCACCCCCCATCACGGCTCCGCTACTAACAGGTTCCTAAGGACCTAAGAAGTCGACTAAGACCAACCAAAACCCTCGACTCGTACTCAAAACCCACGACTCAACGTTTGAACTTTCGCGGCAAAACATAACAATTGCACGGGGTTGAGAAATTACCTGCATGTCGATCGCCGCCGTGCTCACCGCTGCACTCTCTGAAGTCCACAGAGCCGTCTCAGCTCCCCTTCAACCTGGATTGGACCAATACACGGCACAACCACCACCAATCCCTGCGACAACCCTCTGTTTCCCAGAGAAATCGAACCCTTCAACCACCGTGATTCGTGCACAATTGCACTCCCAATTCCAGTCACCAGCCTCCCTACTTCTCTCTGTCACTCTCACTAGTCCACGAAACCCTCACACACTCACTGAATCGATCACAATCCTCACCGCCTCACCTCTCTATTTTCTCTCTTGTTCGAACATACACACGAACATACACCCGTTTAAGTTGAACCGTGAAAAATCCTAGAACCCACTAGAGCTCTTCCACGTGTCACCATCTCCTCATCCCTCTCACAAATATCTCCAGTGTACACCTGGCCTTATCAGATTGGCCCAAATCCCAATGCAGCCAAAAGACCAAAATGCCCCTCTTGGAATCAAAAATTACGATTATGCCACTACCTTTCTAGACCCGTAACGCACACATCCTAACTCTGATGAATACGTGCCGCCTGTCGTTGAATTCAGGACGACGAGATCTACCTAACGGTCCTAGGTCAACATACAAAATCCCGGTCGTACGAAAAGTCAACTTTTCCCCTTAGTTTAACCAAATTACGGTTATGCCCTCAACCTTCCGAACATCATAACTTCCTCCTCGGATGTCAGAATTGGGCGTGCCACCTGTCTACGGATTCGTGACGTCCTAAACTACGTCACGGTCATCGGTCAAAGTCCATTTGACCGCCCAAACTAAAAGTCAACATTTTGCCCGAACTAGGGGCAAAATCGTCATTCTAGGCTAACGACCCTATCGAGACCAACTAACCACCGATTAAGCTCACTAATCCTTCACTAATCACCGTCTTAGCCCTAATTTCCGGGACGGGTCGTTACAAATGGTCTGGGAGAGGATAGTGGTGTGCCTTAAAGGTGTAGGCACACACCTATTTAGCACTAGGCCTTTTGGGAGCTCAAGTGGCTTTGGGGGGGATTGGAACCCCAAAGTTAAGCGAGTTGAGGCTGGTGCAATTCCATGACGGGTGACCCCCTGGGAAGTTGCACCATGAGCTCCCGAAAAAAAAACCGTGAGGGCGAGACCCAAAGCGGACAATAAGAGCATTCTCATTAGTTGATAGTTTTTTTAATTAATAAATAATTCTTTTTAAATAAAGATATTATTTTGTAATTGAATAATAATAATAATTAATTATGAAGGAGAATATTATTATTGACACTATAACCGATTAAATAACAGATTTAGCTGGTAATTCATTATTTAATGTGTAGATTTTATATAGAGGTAGGCATGGTGTAAATCAATATGAATATTAGAAATATTCAAATGCAAAACCGTTAAAATCTTAACAATTCGATACAGTTTGAATTTTCTAAAATTATAAATAAAACTATTTCGATCCAAACTAGTACTAACGGTCCAGTTTGGGTCGAAACTGGTTTAAAACTGTTTAGACATTAAAAAAACTGAGGATTTTATGGTTTTTACTTTATATTACTAATAAATTTAAAATTCATAAAAATTAATATATTCATTAATGGCCCGATTTGGATTTAACGAATTTTAAAAAATAAAGAAAAACCAAATTTAAACCGTTACTAACAGAGTAGTTTGACTTTTCAAATTATTTGGTTTTTATCTGGTAAAATTTAAATTGTTGGATAAATAACAATTTAAAGCAGATTGGTTAGCGATTTTAACGGATTCGTGTCCAACCCTAATATTATGAGCCATTAATGTCATTATCTGTAATAATATGGACATTATATGAATTATATATCATATGACAACTCTATAATTTTCGGATGATTTTAGAGTTCCATATTGGGCATATTTTTTTTTTTGGTAAATTTTGTCGCTTTTTTTACAGAGTTAAAAATTCATATCAATATAAACTTTTTGCAAAAATGGACCATGACACAAGGTGGGGAGTGAGGGTGATGTAAGATAAAGATGGATTCGTTGCACAAAATAGAAGTGTCACGACAGATCTTTTATGGGATGAAGGATGAGAAGTTGCTAGAGAGGCCGAGGAAGAAGTATATGATGTCTAAGATTTTTTATTTTTGCTTTAAAATAAAGGATAAAATAGGCAATTAAATTATTTCATAACAAACATCATAACGGAGATTACAAAAATTATTCAATTCAAGTAAGAAAAGGAATACAATTACTATTCCTATTATAACATTCCAATTAAACAAGCTGGGCCTTGGATTTCGAGTCCCAAAGAATATAATGACAATATTAAATTACCATCTACATAGCCACATAGATATGATAAAAAATTAGAACTGCTGTGATTTTGCTTCTAAGCCCCAAAGATCCTGGATATCATTCTCCTGAGCAAAAAATTCAGATTAATTAGCAAGATTTTACACAAATGCACAGTTTTGGAAGATCAAATCAGGAATTATCAGAGCTATAATATGAAACTGGCCAAGTACATAAAAATCAATTTAGACTGTATCATTATGTATCAAATCAGGAATTTAACTTCTCTACAAAGTTTCAAGAACAATTTTAAATCTATAGGGCAAAGAAGAAGCATATTAACCACGCCTTTACTTAACTCTTTTAGACATTACAAAGACATGCATTGGGCCTTTTCCTATGAACCAAGTCACTGGCATTACCAATGAGTAACTATTTAAGGAAAAAAAAGTGTACCTTATGACGTACTTAGTATGTCGGAATAGATGGACTGACCCGGACACTCTAAGATACGAACTTACGGGAAAACAAGAACAACTCCACGGAAAAAAATTGGACATTCGTGCAATATAACCAAAGAACAATTAATGAAATACACTGAAAAAAGAAAAATGAAAAGAAAAAAAAGGGGGTTTTTGATCCTGTTAAGGTATCATATTATCATAAATTGGGAAAATCCAGTATGTGTCCATTTCAAATTGCTTATATACTAAATGTTTCTCATCAAAACGTAGACCCCTAAGTTTGAACTCAGGTATCACAGAGAATAAAAACTCAGTCATCATTCATCCTTCATCCATCCATCAAATATATATTAGCTGGGGATACACCAAGAAACATCAGATCCGTGTCACCTCAATTTCCTACCTACCACTTGCTGCATTACCACAAACACATAACAGGTCTGCATCCGCAAGTGAAAAATTGCCTCACATAGAAGAACCAAATAAAAAATCTGCATGTCAAAGAATTTGACCTAGCTGTAAGGATATCATTTTAGGTAATCGGGAACCCTTCAACCATTCCCTTTCGTCTTGTGGGATTTCCATACAACATATTAACATCTTTTTTTCTGGTAAACATGTTAACATCCACTACATCTAAATAGAAAACAAAATCACACAAGAATAAGTTCAAATATTTTAACAAAAGATCAGGCACCAATAGTTATAGATGAGCATCCAATTGACATCACCAGATCAGAAAGCATACGAATACCAAAACCTATCAAATTCTTAAATTTGGAAACACAACTGATAACCCAAATATCTCAACAGTCAACATCAGGAACCAAAGTAGATAACCAGAGTGGTGTTATAAAAAATTGTTAAAACCCTAAATTTCTAAAAAAACAAATGAAATTTCATTGAGGAAAAGGTTGTGAGTCAACTGGAAATTCAAATTAATGTGACCAAACCAAAAACAATTCATTCCTTACCGGATCGCAGAACGCTGTCTAGAACCATGAGGCCTTTCTAGAGCGTTACCACCTTGCTCATACACACCGGCACCATCATGCGGTTCATATGTTTCAGAGGACTGGGGTGGTCCACCATTGCTGGGTGATATTGGACTTGGTGCTAAGCAAGCCTGAGCATCAGGCCTTTCCACCTTGGGGGCATCAGGCATTTCCACCTTGGGGGGCATTTTCACAAGATCTATATGATCCAAAACAAATTTCAGAAAAGAAACAAGAACACAAAAAGTTACAACAAGGGGTTCCTGTGAAGAAATTAACAACAGCAAACATAATAACACATGGGAAGAAATTCACCTTTGAAATTGATGCTCAATCACCGAAAAATGAATGTATGTCACCGAAGGTAACGTTGTCAAGAATGACTGAGATGAAAGCAGCGGCGGCGGGAGTGGTGTTTGAGTCTGTGCGGCTGTTGGATCCACGCTCATATCCAACACATATGCAGCCCATTACTTCAGTCCAGCCCATTACTTCAGTCCAGCCCATTCGGTCCACCCTAGGATAGCTACGGTTTTTTTATACCTACCTCACCATTCCAACAAGAATAAGGGTGTGTTTGGTACACCGTATTACGGTCCGTATAGGCTAAATAATCCAAAATATATGTTTGGTACCAGTCGTATTAATTAGTTACCGTATAAGTTAATACGGTTGAATATTTTTATACGGTCCAGACACGCTAAAATAATACGCTTGAAATTGTCCGTATTAAATAGTCGGATAACTAGTAATCTTGTAAAATATAATAATAATAATAATAATAATAATAATAATAATAATATTAATAAATAGAAATATAATAAAAATAAAATATTAATTTAGTAAATATTAATAATAAAAAGTAATAAAGTAATAAATACTACTAATAATAAATTAATAATTAATAATTAATGATATTTTAATAAATAATAATGATAAAATTAAAAATAATTAATTAATAAAAATGTAATAAATAGTAATAATAATTATTATTAAAATAAATAATAATAAAAATAATGACATACATAATTAATATTTAAGATATAAGTATTTCGTCAATTACTATAATATAATCCGGTCAGTATAATATAGTCGGCATTCTAATCCGGAAAAGTACCAAACGCCCGACTAAATAATCAGTCTATCCGGTGGACATATTAGTCTATCCGATTTAAATAGTCAGTACAGTACGGCATAACAAACGAGGCCTAAGAGTTTAGAAAGAAGGATTATCCCCTTATTCTAGCATTGTTTATACATTTTGTTTAAGACAATTTTGTTGTTGTAATGACGAGGTACAAAAGTTAGAATTCAAATTTTTAGTGAATTATTTTTTAAAGGTAAAACGTATATTCAAATTTTTAGTAAATTGTTTTCTTAAAGATTATTAACGGTTTTGAAATATTATTTCATTTATTTTGTTATACATTTTACGTAAAAATAATTAAATTAAAACAATAAAAGTATAATCAATAATTTAATATCAAATTTAAATTACATAAATTATAGGAGTTAAAAACCAGATTTAAAAAAAAAAGGTCCCCTTTGACTAGGCTTCTATGAAACAGTTCATAGTGGTGTGGGCATCCGGGGGTGCATGTTGCTTCAAAAGATCCAGCAAGGGACTATAATGCTGCTGTTAGTGCGACATTTTTTTTGTGTCATGATGCAAATCTCGTGTCGTGTTTTGATGATTATGGATATGGTTATGGACTCTCTTTCAGCAAGAGCTACTCTAATGAAGGTGATCCTGGACCTTTGGCACCCTCCAACTCTCTCTAGGGCAATTCAGACCTCAGAAACATAACATACAATTCTTTGGATCAAATGGGAGAAAGAAAGGAGCTTGCTTTGAAAAAGTCTCGAAACAAAGACAAGAATTCAGTGGAAACATATGTCTCAGCAAGACCGTCAATATCCTCTGAAATTTAGGATCTTCCACCAAAGTCAACTTCAACGCTTCATCGACTCATGGGTTACTCTTCACCAAGCCAAGTGATAAGAGGTTCTAGATCATCATCTCATATAGGAACAAGCTCATACTCAAGCCTAAGGTAATTTCAACCTCAAGGAACTAGTGGATATTTCTCAGGACATGTTGGCTGATTTGCCACACCTATAAGTTAATTTGGGACTTCAAATTTCTCTTTTCTTGACAGGACCTGTCCCCGAAGGACATAGATAACCGTGCCCGGTCCTACTCCCGTCTGACAAGTCAACTGAAGGTCCGAAATTGCCCTCAGCACTCGCCAATAAAGGGATAACCGTACATGTGCCCACTCATGCCTCCACTTCCCGATCAGCCTCGATCATTGCGCCACGACCTGGATGGCCAATAAAACAGAAAAGGTGTGAGTGGACAAAAATAAAAGTTTAAAAATACATTTATCAAAAGACATTCCTACCCTTCAGTTTCGCAAACATGCATGCATATCATAAATCATGAGTAAAGTAAATCTGGGCATAAACGTTCATAAAGCACAAATCATGAACAATAAAAACCATGGGACTCATTTCCATATCCAATCTCATATCCAATCTCATATAGTCACGTTATCTCTGCAACGCGTAAAAATCAATAGGCTCAAGGACCGCTCAAAATCCAAACATCCACCGCTGTGAACACATCACCAGCCGGCAATCCAGATCGTCGTGAACACATCAACGACCGATCTCCATATAATCCAGCACATCTAATCTGAGTCGAGCCTCCCTCGGCTGCACGACAACAGACCATACTACGTGACCTCTCCGGGGTACACACATCCATCCTGGAGGCGAGCGTTATCTCCAAGGTTCATCCTGGGGAAACACATTCCCAACCGGAAGCCCTAATATCCACAATATATCATCATCATGAAAACCAGTGAAAAATAGTTGCATTTGAAATCAAAACCATTTTCAATACAAGGTCTCAACTCAAAACATAATCCATAAAATCCATAAATCCAGAGTCCCGATTTCATAAATCCGAAAACCATCAATATCATCATGTAATCGCATGAAAATACTAATCCAATCAAAATCACATTTCCATTGGGTCTCACGTCCAACATATCAATTTCACACAAATCCGCGTAACCGCAACCTTAGTTGCCATTCATAAATCCATAGGATATATCCAGAAAACATTACAAATTCATCAAATCAATTTCCCGACTCATAATCCGAGTAAAAACCAATCTCAAATCTCGGGCCTTCGCCCAAAACAACAATATCAAGGGTTTCTCGAAAATCGTGTCCAAAAGCATATAAAATAATATAATATTCCCAAAATCCGGAAAGCATCATATCGAATCATCAATCATTCCGAATCATTTCAAATAATATCATAAAGCATTTAAAAAATATATGCATACATTCAGGGTAGAAAACAAAAGTCCACTCACACACCGTCCATATCACTCGCTTTCCGAGCTGCACGTTTTTCCGAAATTTCCGGAAGTCACCATTCCTGTCCAAAATCATTATCGAGGGTTACTAACATCTCAATATATCTCCTATAATTTTCCCCAATTTTTTCGGGATTTAAATACGTATTTTACACATAAAATAAACCTTCGGACTCTCGAAACAATATCGAGACGGTGTCCGATTTCCTCGAAACCAGTGTCAAAATGTTCATTACATTAAATAGGATAAGTTTCATGTTGAACACATCTCGAGATTCCTCCTCACGCGCCCCCACGCGCTGCTACAGTAACTGCTACTGTTCATCTCTTCCATCTGAATTCCTGCAAACGGGCTGTTCAACCCGCGATACGACCCAGTAAGTTCTCAGTCAATTCAGCTTCATTTTCGACAATTAAAACAGGAATATGCATCGAAGTAAGCTTAATTGAGGATCTGTATTGTTAATTTCAGGAAATTGGGCCCTAAACCACTCGACTCGAAGTGCATACCCGACGGGTTCTTAATCGGGTTTCACCCAATTTCGAGCTATTTCTTTCAATTAATCACGCAGGCAATATCATATCTTCATTCTAATCAAGAATTTACATTCAATTTGAGCCCACCTTACCTGTGAGTATTCGAACTCAACCATGGGATTTCAGACTCGTCGCCAGGTGCGTTCTTATCCATTTTTGTCTCAATTCTCTTCCAATTTGATATGGTTACACCCCAATCAAGCTCAGAAGACTCAATGGATGTTCAGTTTCCTCCTTTACCGCCCAAAATTCCAATTTTGAATTTTGGGAAAAACATGAACGACGGCCAATTTTTGAGTGCGGGCCGAACTGGGTTTTCTAGTCTCCTCGTCCTTCAATTGTGGTGTCCTAATTCTCACAATTACACAAGGTTCCTCACAGGGTGTTGGCTGATTACAATTGAATCGAAGGATCAAGGTTGGGTCCTCTGTTTTCCCTTCAAACCATACACGATTTTTTGTTTTGGTTAATTTAAACATGTCTCAATTATCAATTAGAATTCACACTGCCCAATCTTCATTGCCACTAATCCACATTTAATTGTGACAGATGTCACTCCCTAAATCAGATTAGTCACCATTATACTGACTCATCACAAAGGCCAAGTCAAATTACCATTTTACCCTTCTTTGAAAAATTACCAAATCGCCCTTCACTTTCTCAAGCCCATAACTTTTTCATCCGAACCCCGATTGACGCATGCCGCCTGTCTACGGATTCAGTGCCTCGAGACCTACCCAACGGTATTGACGGAAAGTCCAAACATGGTGACAGGACCCGCCCCGATCCCACAGGGACCACAAGGGGACGTGCCCTGCTCCCGTCTGACACCCAATAATTCATACCAATTTTAACCTCAAAACATTTAAAAGCATAAATAACCAAATTAAAGTCATACATAAAATCCGAATTAAACGAATGTCAGACAAGGGATATAATCCAAAATTACAAATTTGCGAGCACGACTCTAAAGTAATCCTGCGGGTACACCGCCCAGCAGGGGTTCAGGTACGCAGAAGTAGATCTATGCCTCAGCCTCTGGTTCCTCCTCTACCTCAGTTTCCCGACCTGGAGGGGTTATCAAAACAGTAAGGGTGAGTGGACCGAAACACAAGTTTATGAAATCGTTTGATAAGTAAAACATATAATTTACCCCTCCGTTTTCCAAATATGCGTGCACCATAATTCCAAAATCATAAACCATATAATATGAACCATAAGGCATATAGCAAAACCATAACCATAATTTTAGTTGCTGCACTATACACCCCAATCCCGACATCCCTGATGTCTGACGTCCCTGACGTCCAATAGGTCACAATCACAAGGCTACGCGTGCCACTCGGGTCTCAATTTCCGAGTTCAATCCCCGAACCCCGTTCGGGTACAGCATCCCCGATGCTTAGCGTCATAGACGCTGGACGTACTAGACGTCCGTGACCTCTCCGGGGTACCTCATCCGGAGGAGACAATACAATATGGAAGGATCTATACAGTGCAGTAACAAATACATTTTATTGATATCCACATGCAAACATATATATACATAGGTAGAATCCGAACCAATCATTCAGTTTCATCGGACGGGTCTCAAGCCCAAATACCGTGAAACGTGCCATAACCATATTTTTCATATCATCAAAACCATCATTGTTTTAGCATGTGAATAAGTATAATAATACCAGAAAACATTTATGCACACAAGGGTTTAAGAAAATGGCCCACTCACAGTACAATCCTGCTAGAAACCGAACGTATACCCTCGTCCTGGTACAAATGTACAATCCCTGTCAAATCCAAGTATTCGTAAAGGTCAAATTAAACCCCCAACATTCAACCATGAAAGCCTAGGTCGAAACCGACCCGGGAAAGCCGCCCGAACGCGCTTCCCAAGGCAATAAACCTTATTTTGACCAACTTAATGATCTCCGATCGACCCGAAACCACCGCCATTGGATCCGGATCGTCGAAACCTAAAGAATGGTGGTGGTCCCACCAGAAACACTGTTCACACGTGCCCCCACGCGCCGGTCAACGTGGCGGTCAACGCAGGAACAGTTCCTGCTGACGTCATCGCTGACGTCACTGCTGACGTCAGCATGACGTCATGCTGACGTCATCTGACAGCTGTCAGGTCTGACGTGTCAGACTCTGACAGGTGCCACGTGTCAACATCCAATTGGTCCACCTCACTGATCTGTCAGACCACGTGTCAGATCTGACATGTGCCACGTGTCAGCACGGCACTGGTCCACGTCACTGACATGTCAGTGACACGTGGCAGTCCCTGACTGGTCCACGTCACTGACATGTCAGTGCTGACTGTGCACTGACATGTGACACGTGTCGGCTCACGGTTGGTCCACGTCATCTGACAGGCTGACAGGGTGCCACGTCAGCACCACTGTCCTCAGACGGGTTGACCCGTTTTCCTGCAACTCGGGTCGATCAGACCCGCGATCATGACCCGGTTGCCATTCCTTCATTTCTGGGTCATTTTCAGTCCTTTCAATTCCTAATTACTCGCCTTAAATCCTAGATTAGTTCCACGTAATTAAAATTGAGAAAAACGGATTGAATCGAAGGCCTACCTCGAAGAACAGCCCTGGCCTCCCGTCGCCGTTTTGCTACCTCCCTGAGCTCTACCGGCCACGAGATCGATTCCAGAAGGTTCCTGGATGTTCCTAGAGTGGATTAGGATTGATCACTGACCAGTTTAAACGTGGGAAAAGATTTACCAGAAATCTGGGTTGAAACCGCCACGGGTTTCCCCTGCTTCCTTCCGCGCCGCCGTCTGCCGCCGTCCACCGCCGTGCCTCCGTCCTTCCCCGTGAGTCCAGCAACACACAGACACAATGAGTGGGTAGCTGGCTGGGATACTTTGATCGAAATGGCTGAAAGTGCTCTGCGGGTATGAATTATAAAGAAATGGAGGGAAGGAAATGGATGGCTCAGATTGAATCTCCAGATTAGATCAAGGGCTGAGATCTGATCTGGGGTTTTCAATCCAAAGGCTGAAATTTAAAGCTGGTTCAAATGTTTAATTAATCCAATAGTGGATCTGATCCAATCTAGCCAATGGGTGAGTGACACTTGTCACTCACCAGGTGTCCTCCAACCAGATTTCCTGAATATAATATTCGACACGAAAACCGAGACACGAACTTCCCGAATTCACGTTTCTGACCATAACTTCCTCGTACGAAGTCCGATTTCGGCGTGCCGCCTGTCTACGGACTCAGGACGTCGAGGCCTACCCAACGGTCCTTGAGTCAACTGAAAATTAGTTGTCAAAAGAAAAGTCAACATTTTCCCCCGAGAGTCCAAATTACGGTAATGCCCCTGAACTTCCGATAGCCATAACTTTCACCCTGATCGTCCGAATCGGACGTGCCACCTGTCTATGAACTCGTGACGTCCCGAACTACGTCACGGTCATAGGTTAAAGTCCATTTAGTTCATCAATCAAAAAGTCAATAATTTGACCATACCATTCTCAAGGGTAAAATCGTCAAATCACACATTAAATTACAAAATGAGAATCCTCGAATTTCCGGGGTGTTACACATGGTCCCGAACAAAAAGTCAATAAATGGCCCCTCTTTAACCAATTTACCGAATTACCCTTAACCTTCCAAACATCATAACTTTCTCCTCGAATGTCGGAATTGGGCGTGCCACCTGTCTATGAACTCGTGATGTCCTGAATTACGTCACAGTCATCGGTGAAAGTCTATTTGACCATTCGAACCAAAAGTCAACTATTCGCCCAATTCCAGGGGCAAAATCGTCATTTCCGTCAACTTTTCCCAAATTGTCCTTTTTTTGAATGTCCGGGTCGTTACATTTCTTCTTCTTCTTCTGTCTAATAGACAGATATAATTCTCACTGACCTGGTATCTGTTAGTAGTAGAAATCAAATTTTGGATTGCTGTGTGTACACAAGTTTACCAGAGATTCTTATTTGATTTTTTTGTTTTATAATATAGCTTACATATATTTTGTGCGTGTGGGATGACATTCATAGTCCAAGCTTCTTGTTTACATACTATCTTTTCATGTTTGCATTTTATTAGCACTATCAAAAAGGAGATAACCAAACTCTAGTTCTCCGCATAAATATATCTTCGCTGTCTTTTGTAGTTTTGATCTTACAAACTCACGACTCATACCTATTCAATTTCTTCCACTAATAATGATTGCAACGCTATAAAAAGTTGGAGTAGTTGGGTATTTTCACATCAGAATGAGTTGAGAAGCTTTCAAATTCAATATTGATCCAAATCTACTCAGAATTTGGATTACAATTAGGATGCACAAAAATGGGAAATTTCAATTTGAAAGCAGTATAGACAGCAAAAACAAGAAATTGGATCCTCTTAAATGAGAAATATTTAAGAAATTGTGATTCAATGGTCCACAACAACAGCTCAATGTTGTTAAGGCAAGGTATTGTGAGATTTTTTTTTTACTGGAAGAGACGTTTTATTGAAAACACCTAGAAATGTACAGATGGACACTTAGTTTATCAAGGACCCAATGATGAACACATCAGGAACAAAAGCAAAATCTAAAAAAGATTTGCAGCCTGAGGAGGTTCACAAGGACAAGAAAACAAAACCTACTAATTAAGTGTTGTTTTAGCAAATACATATATTCACAGTGAAAAGTGAAAGATAATGATTGTGTGGCTACCTCGTTAAAAAATCTTGTTAGGAAAAACCACTTGGGATAAAAACTTAGTCGAAGGAAAAAGTGTGCAGCAAGCAACAATGATGAGCAAAGAAATAGTTTGGTTCAACCAGCAGGTACTAGGTATGATCTGCAAAGCCAAATGATGAGAGGATTAATAACCAAAATTATCAGAGAATTGTGTGGGACAATAAAAAAGCAACAACCTGCAGTATCAAAATTAATTCATGGGCTACAGGAAACCACTTACAATAGATGATTTTTTTTTTATCAGCACCTACAATAGATGATTGTGCAAGGAGTAACCAATGTACATAAGCCTTGTGGAGGTGATCATGAGGAAAAGGATCAGACAAGACGCAAATAAAAGTCAACAAATAGGAAAAACCAATAAGACAAGGGAATGAAAGACAAGAAAGTATGGGGAAATAGGGAGAAGAAGGAAGAGTAGAATTAATGTTACTGTCAACAATTAAAACTAGAGGCAGTACTTAGTGCCTAGGCGAAAAAGAAACAACTGAAGACTGGAGGACGCAAGGGAAAAATTGAAAAAAGAGCCAACTGAGGAAAATAAGGAGGAGATGAGATGGTAAAACAGAGGAAGGCCAAGTCAAAAGTAACCTGAAGCAAGAAGCTTGCGGGTTAACACAAAAAGGAAATTGACCAATTTAGGGAAGAAAAAAGAAGACAAGAAAAAAACCAAGCCTATTGAGGGAAACTAACACAATGGAAAATAAAATAAAATAAAAGAGGCGTTTAAAAATTAGTAAACCAAAACTAGACACCACTCAAGATGACAAGGCCAGGAAAATTGGCCACAAGACAAGTAACAGCAAAGAAACCGACCTACTTCCTACTTCCCCAACCCAACACTTGAAACAACAGAAAAAGGGCTAGAGATAAGAGATTTCTCTCATGCAGATCAAAGACTACGTGTGGGACCCAGAAAATGAGGTACAAGAAAACTAAATTGTGGAGAGTGAAATGAATTGTGGAAATGAACAGGGTGACAAAGAAAAGAATCAAGGCCAATGGTTAGATATGAAAATCGCCCCACAACAAAGCATGATAAACATACCAAATGAATCAAAGATTATTTTCCAAAACTAAAATCTGATTTTAGGTTCTGCAAACATTAGTTGGGTTGCAGAACAGAAAATTGTGAGAAACGATGACAAAAATAATCAAACCAGAAATCTGTAGAGAGCATAGACAAGAAAGTAAACTAGGCACAAGAGAACAAGTCATATGGTGAAACAGTTGATTTGGAAAACGAGTAAAAAAGCAATAATAATACCACAACATAATTAAGGGGCCTGAAAGAATCATATCCAACTGATTCTGTAGCAATTAGAGGGTTTAAACAATTAAAATGCCTAAACAAGAGAGACCTGAACAAACAACATAGCAATGAGGTTAACTAAGTTCATAAAAATCATAGTTGGAAACTAGTGAAGGTTGTATATAGTGTGAAATATGAATATGGAATAAAGAAAATTAATCCGCTTTTTCAAAATAAAATAACTAAGGAAGGATACCAACAATAGTAACGTGAGCCAAATCACACAAGAAAAGATAAAGAGACAATGATCCGTTACGAACAAAACAAAATTAGTTCCGAAAGGAGAAACAACAATTGAATTTCGTCTGATTTCAGGTGATAGTAGTAGCAATTAGAGAATCCAAAAAGGTTCAAACGGACCAGCGTCACATCGAGGAACATGCTTAGACATGAAAATCGCCCCCACAACAAAGAGAGACAAGCATACCAAAAGAATAAATGATTTTTACCCGTTTAATAATCAAAACAATAATGTTTTCACTTTCTATTGTATGTACTTGAAATGTGGGAAAGATATAGGGGATAAAAAAGGGATGAACAAGAGTAATGAGAGGATAAGGAAGAGCGAAAACAAAAGCCACAAAGGCAAAACCCAAAAAAGAAAAGGAAAAACGGTTCGTAGTTTTAATTTAACTATTTCGTGAAGATCGCCCCACGACAAAGCAAGACAAACATACCAAACGGATAAACAATTTTTTTCCAAAACTAAAAACTGATTGTAGGTCCTGCAAGCAGTAGTTGGAATTTATAACAGAAAAGTGTGAGAAGCGAAGACAAGAATAATCAAATTAGAAAGCTATGAAGAGCAAAGACAAGAAAGTAAACTAAGCACAAGAGAGCAAATCATAAGATGAAGCAATGTATCTAGAAAACGGGCAGAAAAGTAATAATGATGCTGCAACATAAATAAGAGGCCTGAAAGAATCATAGCCAACTGATCCCAAAACGGTTAAGAGGTTTAAAACAATTAAAATGCCTGAACAAGAGAGACCTGAACAAACAACAAAGTAGTGAGGTTAACTAAGTTCAAAAAATTCATAGTTAAAAACTAGTGAAGATTGTATATAGTGAGAAAAATGAATATGGAATATAGACAACTAGTCTGCTTTTTCTAGATAAAAGAATTGAGGAAAGGTAACAATAATAGTAATGTGAGCCAAATCACATATGTAAAACTAAAGGAACAATGATTCGTTAAGAACAAAACAAGATTAGTTCCGAAAAGAGAAATAGCAATTGAAATTTCGTCCAATTTCTAGTGATAGCAGTAGCAATAAGGGGATCCAAGGTGGTACAAACAGACCAGCGTTTTACAGTAACTTATTTTACCATTTGCAGAAAACATTCACAGGCAATAAGCAAGTTGAAGTTCTGACAAACTTTCTGACCTTTGTGAAGGAATAGAAGAGATTAGCTAGAGCCGTCTGAGGATAAAATAGCGGAAAGCCACGTAGGACCTTCGTCAATCCAGACCTGAAAATCTGGTGAAAAGAGTGCATTTTTGGCTAGACGATGTGCAGCCTGGTTGCAGTGCCGTGGGCATACCGGCAAGTGACTGACTGGAAATAATGGAAATAAGTATGAGCTTCCTCAACCAGGGCGTCGTCAGGTCTAAGCATTCTGCCTCAGAAAGTAGAAGATTTATCACTTCCAGTGCATCCATTTCCAGAACTATAAAGAGGTAACCCATGTCATGAGCAAGTTGGAGGCCCATGCAAGTGGCCATGATTTCTGTAGCTTTAGGCGTTAGATTGCTACAAAACCCCTTAGAAGCTGCGACCATAAGATCACCGCTACTGTCACGTACCACCGCACCAAGGCCACGAAAACCCTCACGTTGGTTGACAGCGCCGTCAACATTTGAGTTTGAAATAAGGGTCTGAAGGTTGTTCCCAATGGAGTGTCACTAGAGTTGGAGGATGAGTAGGCTGTACTTTCTCGTTAGCTTGTTGAAACTCGTTCAATAGATCAAAGCTGTGGGAAACAAGCTCTGTTGCATAAATGGATTTCCCAGTATTTAAGTATTTATTACGGCCTTACCAGATGCTCCAACACAAGTAGAAGATAAGAACCAACTCATCCGGATTCAGAATAGCCATAGCATATTGGATAAAATCTGAAAAGCAAGTTGGTTTTTACTCAACAACAAGGGATTGTAATGGAGAGAGAAGCCAAATCTCTTTGGTGAGTGGACAACTCCATAAGACATGGATGATTATCTCTAGTTGTTTCCGGCAGCGAAATCACAAGGAGGATGGGACAATATGGCGTGAAAACAAATTAGCCAAGCAAGGTAAAATGCCTCGCAAACATCTCCACAAAAAGAGCTTGATTTTGTTAGGGATAGATAGAGACCATACCGTGGACCAGAGAGTGTTCATATGAGAGTTGGAAGATCCAACTCCGCCCCCATGTTGGGGTCGAATTATTTGAGCTACTCTATAACCACTCTTGACACTATAGTTGCCATTTTTTTGGAAGTGCCAAATAAGCTTGTCCGGGATGGGCAGAGCAGGTAGTGGGATAGCCAAGATGGAAGCGATATAAGAATCCCAAAAAGAGTGAATGATGAGATCGAGTTCCCAAAGACCATCATCTCAGATGGAAGCGATCTCAGAATCCCGAATTATTTTCTTATCGATATTTATATAATATAGCTGAAATTATAGGAGTTAAAAACCAGAATAAAAAGAAATAAAAAAGGTGTATGAGCTACAAAAGTTTTTGTGTCCTCTTCTCAATTCTTTCAATTAATGGGATGAATCACAAATATTAAAAATATAATTTGGAGCAGTACCCTCACTAGTTGGTGAGTATTAAAAATATAGTCTCATATTTGCGAAATAATATAGAGAATATTTAGTTGGATTTGTTTTCGTTTAGATGATGTAATATTTTTTAGGTTCGAAATGTGGATGAAGGGGCCAACAAAAATATTGGATAAGGAAATCCCATCAACCGCTTGAAAGAATGCCGCTGAGATGAAGCATTTGAGGATGAACACTATCTTGAACCAAACTATCAAAGATATCTAAGAAGACATAGAGGAGGAAGCCATTATCCATCTCAGCGTTGTAAACCCCGCCTATACCTTTCTCCAGCGAGGCAAAAACTAGCATGCACTAAGTTGATCCCTCCTATATGCGTCACGTTCCCCAAGACTGGCAGTGCTCAGCGCCATTACCTCTACCCGTCCGTTGCAGCAACAGTGGGCTATGCAAAGTTCACCCTGGTCATAGTTTTTGGGCATCTTATGCCTCAAGTCCTGAACTCTATGTAGAATCTCAATTTCCTGTGTGGGGACATGAAACAATGTCGGAGGATATGAAGCACAAAATGCATGATGTGAAGAAGTATCTACGAGAGAAGCATTATATGGGCAAGAGACATTTCCATCCCAATATCCCACAGCAGGTGGAGCCCCTATCATAACTGGTTACAACTGCCTGAAGGTTTTGCATATTTTCTCCTTTTTAAGAGGAAAATCCAGATTAAATATGGTGCGTGCTCGGAGGTGCTTAAGTTTTCACCACTGCAGAAAGCATGTCATATTCTCCCATATGAACAAACTGCTATAGCCCCTCCTTCAAGTGAGGCAAGGGACTATAATGATGCTGTTAGTGGGACATTTCTTGTGTTATGATGTAGATCCCGTGTCGTGTTCTGATGATTATGGATATGATTATAGACTCTCTTTCAACAAGAGTTACTTTACTGAAGGTGATCGTAGACTCCAACTCTCTTTGGGGCAATTCAGACGACAAAAACATGAAATATAGTTCTTTCGATGAAATGAGAGAAAGAAAGGAGCTTGTTTTGAAACAGTCTCAGAACAAAGACAAGAATTCAGTGGAAACATATGTCTCAGCAAGACCATCAATGTCCTCTGAAATTGAGGATCTTCTACCAAAGTCAACTTCAACGCTTCCTATTTGATATTTTTGGTTTATAATATAGTGGTCCACAACAACTCAATGTTGTTAAGGTAAGGTATTGTGAGATTTGATGACCAATTCCACACCTAAAATCCTACATGCTTTGCTTTCGTAAAGTATGGAATATATCTCTTTCCTGATCTCGAAATTGTTCCTATTGGATGTAGCTCAAAAAGCTGCAGTGCTTTTATATATTTACATGACCCACAAGAAGCTGCTACATCTGCACTTCTGGGTTCATCTGAAATCATCCCGGTAGTCGCTTCTTCGATTTGAAGCAATGGAAACCCCTTTTGGTCTTAGAGCATATTCAAGTTCGGGGCCAACAAGCGGGTGTAGCGATGAAGACACAAAAAGGGCTTCAACAAGGAGGGCAAACTCTCTGGGAAATCTCAGTCCATATGATTCATTAACCCGAATCTGAAAAAATAGAACATGCAAGCAAGCACCTTATAACTAGCGACTATCCTTGAATAGACAAACCTAGGCACCTAGATATTAAAAACACGTATTTTACTCTAACATGATTGCTTTTTCCTTAGCCAACATTTGTCCAAGGAATCACCCTACTGAAGCATACTGTATTTACCAATTAATTCTAGGAATTTTGAAGGTGTCAAAATGAAGGTATAAACTACAGGAATACCATTAAATCATGCAGAAATGTACATCTAAAGGTAGTCAAAAGCTTACCACATCAAGAAAATGAAGAATTGTTAGATGCAATGTGATTTTTTTATATTTCTTTTTCGGAGGGATAATTCAGTTGTTTACACGAAACTGGTTTTAGATGCTAAGCCAGTTAAGTTATATAATCTTCTAGCTATAGCACATCTCTTCTGTATGTTGTTTTCCACAACAACAAAATATTTAAGGAAACAAAGGGTTATCTTTTTGCAGCAACCTTCTGCTAAACATGACATTTCCTCAGCTTCTACCTTGTTCCAGGACAAGTACAGGTAATGATTAACAATATGATTTCGGAAAGTAAAACAGAATTATTCCAACCCCAAGTTTAATGCTTACCTTCAATGATGAGAACATTTTTTCCAGGTTGCTTGCAAAGGCCTTAGCATCAACATTTTTTCCTTAGCAATATTGCATAAATCTCCACAAAGGGAACTGCAGGAGCTCTGTCAAAACAGTTTTGAAATTCCTCGACATATTCTAATGGAAACAATGCTGGTGCAGAAGCAATAAACTAACCATTTGCATGTAAATATCATTAGTGATTGTGTGCATAGCATAGCAAAATATAAAAACGAATAGATAAATAAAATATAATCTTAGTGATTATGGAATGGGATATAGTTATGATACTTCTGCATAAAAAAGGTAAACATAAAATGCATTTGGAAATCAATACATATTTATTGGAAAACATGGATGTTCTTTGCATGCCATGATTGCCATCAAAGAAGAAGAATATGAAGCAACAAGATTTACTTGACCCAACTTTACACTGATGGCCCCCATGTGCTCAAACAATATCCTCAAATAAAGGAGGGATAGCAATCCACGCTGTAGCTGGGCTGGTAATCCAACAGACGAGTTTGCTGTCTACAAACAAAGGATCACAATCATTTAGATTATAGTCTAATTTTGCCCATTCAGTCATATCAACTCAAATGATTTTAAGCAATGCGTAGCACTTAACTCAATGAACTTAATCCTAAGTATTGGAACATGCTAAGTGAATTCATATCATCATTACTCCTTCTCTAAGTCATATCAGTGCAGATAAAAGCTACGAAAATCTAAATTTTGACCATGATTAGTTGTTCTTAATTCAAATAAGCCCAGTCTTCTTTGGATGTTCTCAATAAATCTAAGATCATGTTATGCAAATGCACAAGGTAAAGGCTATGCAATGCCAACAATAAAATACTTAAAATTTATAACAAAGGCTTTCTTTGATAATAGTCAAAAGGAAAAGGACAAGACATTGCATAATCTTCAAATGCAGCATAAAACTCGATAAACCCAGAAGATAAGACCAAGAAAAATTAACTAACTAACTAAGAGAAAGGAAAAAGCTTAGCAGTAGGAAATCAAACACCTGCCAGTAAATATAACCGAACTTCCTGTTACCTTTGATACGTCGGCAAGCCACTCTCCATAAACAAATCCAACGGCAATATAACCAAGGCATAAAGCCTTCAAACCTCCAAGGATGAAATTAAACAATGTTCAGCCAACAAACATCCCATACCCTGTCACCTAAAGAATTGGAAGGACCTTAACACATTTTCTACACCACACAAGGACCTCGACATTTTTTTCTTCCTTTTTTGATAATTTAAATACATTAATAACAAATGCTCAACAACAAACCCAGAATCAGGACCGCAAGTAACTAACCTAGAAATTAAGAGCCAAAACCAGAATCAGGACAGCCGTTAGGGGCCAATTGGGAACCTTTGGGGCCAATTGTACAATGTGAGATAAATACAAAACCGCCGTTAGGTCGGCCTCATAGTCTGAAGGAATCATTGACAAAATAAAACAGCAGTATTCATCAAAAGCCTAGACAATCTACAACAATAGCCTTAACTTACTGCAAACAATAACAATGGTTCCAAGTAGCAGTACATGAAAAACATAATAAAGGAAGACCAGAATAGGATTGAACACATTAAGACTACAGAAATAACTGACAAACAAAATTAATTGAAACTTCAATAAGCACATCTTAGGGAAAAAGTAATATTTAGGAACAAAGAGCCTTCAGATCTCATAGCTATATTTGGTCATTGACAGTTAATAGCTAGATTATCTCCATGAGCCTCTTCCCATTATCTTCAACTCTACAAGCCAGAAAAATGAGGGGGGGGGGGGGGGGGGGGGGGGGGGGGGAGAGATACATAGATCGAGACTGAGATAGATAGAGAGGATTGTGTTGATAGCAGATAGTACAGAAAAAATTATGGATAAGGCTCCTAACAATAATCTGCCGAACCACTCAAAAAATGAGTTTTCCATCATTAGACTAATAAAATTTACACGAACTTCCTGAGCCAACAGATTTAGCTAGATAACTAAACATGGTAATTGCAGGCACGAAGAAAACAAGAAGGAAACGCGACCACAAATAAAACACAGTAATCGCATGTAAAATGGAAGGAAAAAAAAAGGCAACAACAAGTCATCTTGTAAGACAGAAAAGGACAGAAAATTTGATCATTAGCACATAATTGAGCCACATATGCTCTAACGTAGAACAATAACTAACAAGGCATTTGCATTACAACTATGATTAGGTCAATGTATGATGCTAATAATATCAAAACTACCCAAAAGCATGAAGAGTTTGACAGGGGGACATAGGTGGAGTCGAGGGAGTCAGAGAGCTGGACGTAGAAGCCGTATTTAGACCAGAGGTCGGAGCCGTCGAGAGCAGGGACGATGCCTTTGACTTGGAGGTGAGTAGAGATGGGTATAATTACCATAAGCATGGTATCCATTATGGATATGGTTGAAATGAGTAAAAATTAAATGGGCAAAAATTTACCCATCATCTAATGGGTAGGATGAAAGATTATCTATGGGTATTTAGGGTATTCAATATTCATGAACTGATTTTCATTGGTCAAAACGACAGGACTCGCCTAGAAAATACCCCTATTCGCAATGAACAGGCCATGCTCCCTTCTAATCAACAAATTAATATCCCCAAAATACCCTTAGTTTGGAAAAGAAACATGCATAATAGTTAGACTAGGGATAAATCCACGTGTCAATGATAACAAAATTTAAAATAAGGTTTCAAGAGCACTAGATAGACTTATAACGAAAGCTAATGTCATACTTCAGTTCAAAATGAGTGGGCAATTCAGCCTAATGGTGCCTCAGCCTCAAAACAGCCACCATCCCCAAAGTAGCTTGGTGGGTAAGAAAAACCATTAAAAATTGTGAGTGGACAAAACACAAGAAGTTTGAAAACCATTGACTTCATAATAGTTCTTTAACCCTCTACTCCGGGAAAACATGCATGCATATCAACAATAAATCACGAGAGAAAACAGTACTAAATAAGCATATTTTTACAATAACATAGGCATCTAATAACATCAATATAATCTCAGGCCCATGACCCCACGTAAACAACCTCCTCCCGCTTGTCCAACCAGCCAGCCAATTCAATTGGCATCCGATCACATCTACCGGTAATCGAGAACGGGTTTTGTAGGGTCAAACTCCATCGACACGTGTCTAGCCCAGCACTGGCCAAGTTCGAGCCCGTCTCTGGGAATCCATGGAGTCCAACTCCGAACAAAGGGATCCAATCGCTTGAGGAGGTTATAACCGAGTATAAAATACCATCTATGAATACCTGTCATAACTGGTATGCAATATAGATAACCTTTTAAACATACAACTGTTTTGGCTCAACCCAAAATCTACAGGTTTTCACAATAAGCACAATCACATGTATCCAAATATCAATACAGAAATACCAAAACCAACAAAAGTGCAGCAAGTCATATTCACGTAATTATACTCACATCAGTCTAAAAAATTTCACAATTCAAGTAAAAACTAGTAAATATGCATGAATCAAGTTTTGAAAACAAATGTCCACTCACAAGCTTTATCGATAGCTCAATCTCACGTCGGATGCTCCCCAGAGGCTCCTGGAGCGTTCTCGTCTGTCAAATCAATATTCGGTGGTTACTAACATTCTGTACAAGTGCACATGTAAACAACCCCATGCCCCAGAGCAGTAACCGCCCCTAAAATGCATTTCCTGAGAAGAAAAAAAACCCTAAACTACCCTCTAAAAACCTCCAATTGTCCTGAAACCACCACAATTGGATTCAGGATGTCGAAACCTTTCGAACAAGCCCGACCTCACCTCGAGATTTGTGCCCATGCACCCTCACGCGTCAGTCAAAGTTCTGGTCAACAATCCACGTGCTACCCCACGTGCCTGATGTCAGCCCTAAGCTGACGTGGCATTGACAACCTTTGACATCCCCTACCACATGGCACCTGCCACTTGTCACCTACTGACGTAATCATGACGTCACCTACTGATCTCATTGTGACGTCACCTATTGATGACACCCTCTGACACCTTGACACTCTCTAACATGTGTACGATGATGTCACCTGTTGACGTCATGCTAATGTCATCCTCTGACAAACTCTGGCAGCCTCTGACACGTATCAGATAACGTCATCATGATGTCATGCTAATGTCGTCATCTCGCAGGAGAAGATGACCGGCGCTGCCGTCATCGTCGCTCGCTAGCTAGAAAACCCCTTTTTCCCTGAAACTTCAAACCTCCATATCTCCCTCATTTCTCAACCAAATCACACAAATTTTATATGGAAATTTACCTACTCAAGCCAAGGAATCCAAAAATGAACCCAGAATTTAGAAAATCTACCTGATTTAAAGATATTAGCCTCGAAAGCTTTGGCCAGTTTTCAAACTCTCAACCCGTGCAATCTTTGCAGTCCTACCCTTCAAGCTTGAGCTCCACTTGATCTTTAGGTGCCCTAGTATGCGTTTTCAGCCCTAGTTCCTCTCAATAGCTCCTCAAATTCAAGGTTCAGGTTTGGGTGTTTTTCTTTTGGTTTTGTGTGTGTGTTTTGTGTTTGGATAGGAGACAAGATAGAGAGATTAGGTTTAAGGAAATCCACTAACCTTATCCATTACACCCAAAATATCCAAAATTTCCACCTACCTAAAATACCCTTTCCTCAAATAGCAAGTCTACACACCACCTAGGAGTAGAATCGTCCAAATCTCTATAAAATTTTCGTAAAATCCCGATTAAATTCCTATAAATTCCAAATTTACGGGTCAAGTCGTTACACAAAATATCTGAGGTGGACCAATGGATGAGTGACAAGTGTCACTCATCCTATTGCCCCAAGCCCTAAAATCATGTATTCATCTATATCTTCATCTCCCTTCTTTGTTCATTTCATCCGAAACCCAAAATCCAACCCACACAACCTCCATATTTCATCATTGTGTATAAGAGAGATTGGGAGAGTGAAGAGGGATCAGAGACGATGGTGGGCGGTGAAGGAGCACAGCTGAGTGGCTAAGGAACCCAAGAACCCACATAAAATCCAAAACCAAGGTTTGGGTTAAAAATAAAGGGTTTGTTGGACGATTCTAATGCTTATAAATGATTCCTAGGGACTATATGAACACACATGAACCAAAAGGAAAAGTTATGATTGCTGGAACTACTTGGAAATCAAGGTTGAGGTTCAATCGAAAATTATCAAGCTCGAACAGGAAATTTCAAGCCTTGTTTAATGTTTTTAACTCCATAGATTCATTGTCGGGTTCATTGCGAGCATGTAGGAAGAAAAATGGGATGAAATGGTTGAGGAATGAGTAAGATATGGCCGGGTTTGGGTCGTGGGTCGAATGACCCGTTACAGAAAAATGGGTTAACCCGGCTAGAGGTAGGGGATGATGACGTGGCAGTCCACGTCATCATCCTATCAACTTGCCAGTCCACTTGGAAAATCAAGTGATGCCATGTGGCAAGTTGTTAGGCCTAGTAAGCAACTGACATGTTAGGCCCAGTCAGCATTATCAGACCACGTAGACCAATAGAGTGGTGACACGTGGCAACCTATTAGGATGTGTCAGAGTGACGTGGCAGGTGACATGGTAGTCCACGTCAGCCACTATCAGACCACATGGACTAAGGAGGGGTGCCACATGGCAGGGTATCAGAGATGTCGAAGACACACGTGGCACCAATTAGGGAGTGCCTCGTGGAAGGCTGTCAGACCTGATAGGTGTCAGATCTGTCAGGCTGACGTCAGCCGTTGACTGGCGTTAACTGGCGACAACTAGCATTAACCAACTTTTCACCAGCTTGTGGACAGTAATTTAAGGGTCAAACTGGTCATTTTCAAAAGGTTTCGATGATCTGAATCTAATGGTGGTGGTTACATGTCGATCGGAGATCGTTTGATTGGTCATTTAGGAGTTTTTAGCATCGGGAAACGTGTTCAGGGATCATTTTCGAATCGAGTTTTGTGAGGGTTTAGTGTATGAATATGTATAGAACATTACTGACCTCGAATGTGATTTGGACAGGCTTGGAGACTTCAGATTAGCTCAGTTGAGATTACGACGCAGATTGTGAGCACACAACGTGGACCGAGTGTGAGTGGATTGTTTGTTTTATAAATGAAATGCATGCATAAACTATTTTAAATGCTTTATTATATGATTTCAGTTGAAATGATTTGATCTCTTGATATTTGTGGACTTAATCATCGGTTATGAACCAGCTTACGATTTTGCTTGAAAACGCTATTTTGGGCTTGAGACCCGTGTGAGTAGCATTTGATCTAGATTTGGGGTCAAACTGAGATTTGAAGAAAAGAATGCATTTTTAATTTGATTTAAACAATGATCTGGTCGGATCGGTTTTCATAAATCGGGATTTGGAATGAACATTGGGAGCAGAGCTTGCAGGAATTGAAGAGACGACTAACTTCTGTGTCAGTGTTAGCTCTTCCAGATGACAGTGGGGAGTATGAGGTTTATAGCGATGCATCATTGCAAGGATTGGGTTGCATGTTGACACATCATTACATATGCCTCTTGACATTTAAAGCCTCTTGAGTCGAACTACCCTACACATGATTTAGAGCTGGCAATAGTGGTACATACTCTAAAGATTTGGAGACATTATTTGTACAGGGAGACGTGTAGGATTTTCATGGACCATTAGATCCTGAAGGATCTTTTCACTTAGAAGGAACTGAATCTGAGATAGAGACGATGGTTGGAGCTGATCAAGGATTACGATTGCACCATTGAGTATCATCCCGAGAAGGTAAATGTGGTGGCAAACACTTTGAGTAGAAAGTCTTTGGGTTCTGTAGCTCATCTGAGATTGATGTATTTGCCTTTGTTAGTGGAACTCCAACGAGCCGGAGCTATACTCGGACTGAATGATGAGGGAGCTTTGTTGGCTTGTTTTCATGTGAGATCTATCTTGATCGATCGGATTACTGAAGCTCAACTTTAAGATCCTACTTTCTACATTTTGAGGATAAAAGTTGAAGTAGGTGACTGGTAGGATTTCACTATCAGAAGCGACGGAGCGTTACTAAAACAGGGTCAATTGTGTGTGCCTGCAGATGAAGAGTTAATGACTGAGATACTTGAGGAGGCCCACAGTTTCGCATATGCGATGCATTCGAGAGGAACGAAGATGTATCGTATACTTAAGGATTACTATTGGTGGACATGAATGAAGAGAGATATGGTTGAGTATGTTGGTAGATGTTTGACTTGCCAACAGGTAAAAACTGAGCGGTAGAGACCGTATGGAGCATTACAGCCACTTCTGATCCCTGAGTGGAAATGACATCACATTACCATAGATTTTGTGCTTAAATTTCCTAGGACACAGAGCGGTTTTGATGGGGTCTGGGTAATAGTGGATAGGCTTACGAAGACAGCTCATTTATTGCTAGTGCACGAAACCTTCAAACCGAATCGGTTAGCTCGGTTGTTTATTGATGAGATTATCAAGTAGCACGGGATACACTCCTACCATTGATGGAGCTTTCCTACAACAACAACTATCAGTCGAGTATTGAGATGGCTCTATTTGAGGCACTGTATGGAAGACAGTGCAGGATGCTGATAAGTTGGACTGAGGTAGGCGAGAGGGTGGTATTGACTAATATGACTCAGGCGAAGGTCCGAATCATCAAGGAAAGACTGAAGACAGCTCAAGATCGTCGGAAAAGCTACGTTGATTTTCGGATTAGAGCCCTTGAGCTTGCAGTAGGAGATTGGGTTTTTCCTGAAGTTATCATTTTGGAAAGACATTGTCCGATTTGGATGACGTGGGAAGTTGAGTCCACGTTACATTAGACCGTACGAGATTACGAAGAGAGTTGGCGCGGTTGCGTACAGATTAGACTTATCCCCAGAGCTTGCAAGAGTGCATGATGTATTCCATGTTTCGATGCTTTGTAGGTACGTGTGAGGGGAATCGCATGTTCTGGAAGAACAACCGTTGGAACTCAGGACAGATTTGAGTTTCGAGGAATAACCAGTACATATATTGGATTGGAAGGAGAAGATATTTCGGAATAAGACCATTCCCTTGTAAAAGTATATTGGAGGAAGTATAACGTGGAAGAGGCCACATGGGAGCCCAAAGCCCTGATGCGGGAACAGTATCCACATTTATTTGAATGAATTTCGGGGATGAAATTTTTGTAAGGGGGGTAGATTGTAACACCTTAGACTTTTAATTAAATGTAAATCTAGTAATTAAATGTGAAAAGAGTATTTTGCCCATGATCAGGGAAAATTGTTGACTTTTGACTTGGGATACTATTTGAACTTTGACCAAGGCCTGTTGCGTAGATCGAGACGTCACGAGTCCGTAGATAGGCGACACGTCGAAATGGGACGTCCGACGGGAATGTTACGGGTCACGGAAGAAAACCCATGTTATTCACACATTACGAGGAATGTACAGTAAAATGATCTTCATTGGTCAAAATATCTGAGGTTTACCAATGGATGAGTGACAAGTGCCACTCATCCCATTGGCCCAAGCCCCAAAATCATGCATTCATTTGTATCTTCATCTCCCTTCTTTGATCATTTCACCCGAGACCCAAAATCCAACCCACACAACCTCCATATTTCATCCTTGTGTTTGGGAGAGATTGGGAGAGTGAAGAGGGACTAGAGACGATAGTGGACGGCGAAGGAGCACGATTGGGAGGCTGAGGAACCCAAGAACCTAGGTAAAATCCGAAACCAAAGTTTGGGTCAAAAATTCAAAATTGGATTTAGAGGGTTCGTTGGACGATTCTAATGCTTAGAAATGATTCCTAGGGATTATACGAATACACAGGAACCAAAAGGAGAAGTTGTGACTACTGGAACTACCTGGAAATCAAGGTCCAGGTTCAACCAAAAATCATCAAGCTCGAACAATTAATTTCAGGCCTTGTTTGATGTTTTTAAGTCCATAGATACATTGTTGGGTTCATTGCGAGCATGTAGGAAGAAAAATGAGATGAAATGGTTGAGGAATGAGTGAGATATGGCCAGGATTATGTAACGACCCATCCCAAATTCCATGATTAGATTAGTGACTAATCACGATTAGTGAGGTTAATCGGTGATTAGTTAGGCTAAATCGGACGAACGATGCGAAATGACCATTTTGCCCCTGATGGTGACAAAACGTTGACTTTTCGTTTGGGCTGTCAAATGGACTTTGACCGATGACTGTGACGTAGTTCGTGACGTCACGAGTTCATACACAGGTAGCACTTTCAATTCCGACGTTCGAGGAGGAAGTTATGAGGTTCAGAAGTTTAGGGGCATTTTGGTAATTTTGGTTAAAAATGGGCAAATGTTGACTTTTTGACCGGGAGGTCCGATGGCCGAGGGCCAAAGATCGTTACGTAGATGGGGACGATACGAATCCGTAGACAGGCGGCACGTCGAATTCGGACGTTCGACGGCGAAGTTACGGTTCACGGAAGTTCAAGTGCACTATTGCACGAATTACGAAACGAACGAACGTTTGGACTTTAGTGGGGCCCAGATATTTAGTTCCTGCCCTATGGATGAGTGACAAGTGTCACCCATCCACAAGCCATTCCTTTTCCTTCATGCACCGTGTATTTCCTTTCTCCATTTCAAACACACACAAAACACCCACCCGATCTCACCCATTTTCCTCCCATCCGTGCAACCCAAAACCCATCCACTCTTCACCCATGACCAAGCAGAGGACCAGGGAGACTGAGGAGGTTGTTGGGCGGCCAGAACCGCCTTCCACGGCGGCGAGAGGAGGAAGAACCCGTGAGGTTCACGGTAAGTTCATTTTGATCCATTTTTACATTTTTGATGTTATGGTTGGTTTTTAATGGTTTTAATGAGTCCATTAGGTTGCTAGGGACATGTTAGGAAGGTTTAAGGAAGCTTGGGATGGCTGGGCAGCCATGGGAGAGTTTTGAGAACTTTGAACCGTTTGGTTCAAAATCGAACCATGGGTTTAGGCGGTTTTTAGGTTGTTTTAAGGATTGGAATGGATAGAAAACACCAAAATAGGATGAAAGGAACCAAAAAGGAAGAACTAGGATGAAAAATGGGGTGTCTAGGGCTGTGAACCGGTCACACCGGTCCAGTTGGACCGGCCAAACCAGGTGAACCGGCCATGAACAGTAAAACCGGTATGCTGGAGGTTAGTGCCGATGAACAGTGTTTTAGACTTTCTAGGGGCTCGTGAGGACGCGTGGTCCATAATTTGGGAAAGTGTTCAACACGGGAAATATTCTATTCGATGTAACGAAGATTTTGGGACTGGTCTCGCGTCAATCGGATATCGTTTCGATAGTTTTCGGGGTGTCGGAAGGTTTAGGGTCGGTTTAAAAATAGTTAAAAGTTTGGGAAAATTACGGGGCTTTGGTAGGAGGTTAATTAAGTAGTTAGTAACCTTCTATTAAAATTTGGACAGGTTTGGGAGTCCCGGTGATGGTGATCGTCTCGGGGAGCCGTATGGCACGCAAATCGAGGCGGCAGCTCGGACGGTCTGTGAGTGGACCTTGTTTTCTAAATTGGTGCATGCATAAATGTTTATTATATGTTTTTAATACTTGTTTGTGATGCCATGAGTGCATTTTGATGTGTGGTTACGTATAGGCACGTATTTCGAGGTTTCGGCCCTATACGGTGCCTATACGGGTCTGTATTCTTTTATTGGTCTAAATTAAATGGTTTTGGATTTCCAAAAGAATAAACTCGGGTATGAGACCCATTTGGTTTGGTCTCGGGCATATGACTCTAGTTACGACCTACGGGTCTAAATCGTGGTCGCGACGGGTGCTTTGTGCACGGCGATCAACGATACGACGCTCGCCTCCGGTTTGGGATGTGTTCCTTTCGGAGAGGTCACGATGCACGATTCATTGTCGGGCAGCCTGGGGAGGCTTGACTTCAGAGTGCTGACGGTTCAGGATAGCGATCGGTGATGAGTGCACCATGATCTTGTGGTGGTTGCGTCGGTTGATTCGTTCACGGTGACATACCAGGATTGAGAGCGGTCCTGGATGGATGGTTGCACGCATCACTATGATCGGAGTCGTGACTGACCCTTAGATATCGGGCACGGTGCCCAGTTGAGTCATATGTTCGGGCACGAGACCCAGTTGTTTTACACTGATGATTTCGGGTCAGGGACCCTAGATGGATTTCCAAGTTCATGACGGTTTATGGAAACTGGCATGAACTCTGGAAAGGTCATTGTGGTTCATGACGGTTTATGGGAACCGGCATGAACCTTTGTCAGGTCATTCTGGTTCATGACGGTTTATGGGAACCAGCATGAACCCTGGTTAATGGATGTTATGTATCATGACGGTTCAAGGGAATCAGGCATGAATGTTTATGTTATGTATATATATGTATTCATATACCTTCCTTTACTTCTATTATCTCCTCCGGGGAGGGTCGTTGGCCTGGGTGGACCCCGGAGTAGTCACGGAGCACCGACTGAGTGGAGTCACCCCCCAGTTGGGTTCCTTACTCTCAGGAAGGCTATGATTACTATTACCTCGGGCATGGTCAGTGGTCTGCGGACATTGATCTTGACTTTGAGAAGACTCGGATTGAGACCTGGGTAGCACGCGTGTAGCTTTGGAAACCGTGACAGGATTGGTTGTGTGAATTATATGTATATGACACGACCCATCCCAATCCCCCCGGGATTACCATGGAATGTGACGTGCTCCCGTCTGACAAGAGGCGCCAGACAAGGGATAACCGATTGCCATTGCCCAAGCGGGCTTCCAGAGTGCGTAAGGATCGATGGAGGAGGTGTGCGATGCTCAAGTCTCTGCTGCAGTCGTATCCGGAATCAACCTGAAGGGCATTGAAAACAAAAGCTGTGAGTGGACGAAAATAAACAAGTCTGTTTAAAACATTTATAAGACATTTATGCCCCTCAGCAAAATCATATGCATGCACCAAAACCAATAATCCCATATTTATTTAGAAATAACCATTAGGGCCTTAGCCCGGAAACCAAAGCATAGTTTCAATTTCCAAAAGTAAATCTAAGAGTTGTTTCATAAATCCAGTAATATGAACCATAAGGCATATCATATAAACCATAACCATTATTTTAGCCACTGCACTATACACTCCAATCCGACATCCCTGATGTCTGACGTCCCTGACGTCAATAAGGTCACAATCACAAGGCTACGCGTGCCACTCGGGTCTCAATTTTCTGAGTTAAATCCCCGAACCCCGTTCGGGTACAGCATCACCTGATGCAGCATCACCTGATGCTTAGCGTCATAGACGCTGGACGTACTAGACGCCCGTGACCTCTCCGGGGTACCTCGCCGGAGGAGACAATATAATATGGAAGGATCTATACAGTGCAGTACTAAATACATTTTATCGATATCCACATGCAAGGCATATATATATACATGGATAAAAATCCAAACCAATCATTAAGTTTCATCAGACGGGTCTCAAGCCCAAATACCGTGAAACATGCCATAACCAGATTTTCCATATCATCAAAACCACTATTGTTTTTAGCATGTGAATATATATAAAATGTAAACCAGAAAACATTTATTCAATTCCGTTTTAGGGTCCCCGACCCGCAAACACATGTAGAAGTCAACTGGGCCCCTGGCCCGATTCATTAATTAACTGGGCCCCTGGCCCGATTCCATCTATCAAATCCGTAACTGTTTCATGAAATCATATCCAACCACATTTATGGAAATCGGTGTAAATTCAGAAAACCTCGATTTACGCGCAAATATGTAAATCGCCTCGAAATACGTGAAATCATTTAAATTCACCGATATCCAAAGTAAATCATTTAATCATAACCATAACAATCATAAAACAGTTATGCATGCATCGAATTTATAAAACCAATGTCCACTCACAGACCGTTTAACCGAGCGCCTCGATACGCATGCCATAGGCCTTCCCGGGCCACATTACTATCACCGGGACTCCCAATCCTGTTCAAATCAATTTAGAGGATCACTAACCTCATCATTAACATCCTATTCAAGTCCCGTAATTTTCCCGAATTTCTAAATATTTTTAAACTGGATTTAAAACCTTCGGACATCCCGAACAATAACGAAACGGTGTCCGAACGACACGAAACCAAACCCAAAATATTCGTTACAATGTATAGGATAAAAGTCATGTTGACCTCACCTCGAGGTTCGTGCCCACGCGCCGTCACGCGCCGCCGTGAGTGGCTGCGCGTGAAAGCCACGCGCCTGCTACAGTGCTCCTTCCTCACCCGAATGACTGGTAAACGGGTCTGATTACCCGCGATAGGATCCGGTTCAATCACCCTCAATTCGATATCAATTCAATCCGTTCTTGATCCTACAACAATCATCAATCCACCAATTTCAGTTCTGTGTCCATGATTAGCATCAACCATTCCCTAATCAAGTCAACAACCCGTGATCACCCAAAACGGGTCGATCACCAAAACTCCTCCAATCCTTAACCATCATCAAATTAACTTCACAGGAAGTTAATAAGGACTAATACGAACTAATTAGCATGATTAATTGAACTCGACAATACCTCAATCGTCACAACTCAAGCTCGAGTTTTCCGGCCGTCCACCATGTCCGTTCACGGCCCTAGGAGCTCCCAAGCTTGCCCCAAATGATCTGGATCATCTGGAAATGATCCCAGAGAGCTAAATGAGTCATCAAATTGCCCTGGGCTGGTCCAGAACCTCGAATTGGATTTTTGAATTTGTTAAACACAGTTTCGGGTTTCAGGATAAACCTCCACCATTTCACTCCATTCCTTTCGTTTCCCAATCTCAGAGTCAACCTCTCGACTCACTCTCCATTCTAACAATCCAAAACAGCCATTAAAAGCATCCAAAAGTGCCACACCGGCCACTGCGCAATGTCCCCTGCACTGACCCGAAAACAATAGAAAAACCAGTGTCCATGTTGTGCAATTGATGCCAACTCAATCCCCATGTGCAATTCCACCTCAAACCGTCCCAATCCAGCCATTTAATTGATAAATCAAGGGATCGATCGCACAAAGCATCCACTTACACGGCCAGTTCAATGGAACAGTGTCCCGTGAAGAAAATTACAATTCTGCCCTTGTGCAGAAATTACCAAAATGCCCCTCACGCATCCTGACCCGTAACTCGGTCATACGGACTCCGATTGATGCGTGCCGCCTGTCATTGAATTCGTATCGACGATACCTACGTAACGGTCCTTGGCCCTCGGCCATCGGACATCCCGGTCGAAAAGTCAACATTCACCCTTATATCGTCCAAATTACGAAAATGCCCCAGGACTTCCGTACATCATAACTTTCACCACGAACGTCGGAACCGAACGTGCCACCTGTCTATGTACTCGTGACGTCCCGAACTACGTCACGGTCATCGGTCAAAGTCCATTTGACCATCCGAATTAAAAGTCAACGTTTTGCCCACGCCCAGGGGCAAAACGGTCATTTTGCACAATTCGTCCGAAATCGCTCAACTAATCCCAGATTAGTAAGTCACAATTAAATATTATTACATCCCGATATTCGGGACGGGTCGTTACAACCTTCCCTCCTTAAATAATTTCGTCCTCGAAATTACCAATAACCTTATTCCACAACCACCTTGTGGAAAACAATTCGACCTCACAACTGTGTACACTTGTACACCCACACACTGGGTCAACACCAGCCTCGGTTGTACCCAGACATACCATCTCAGTCATACGTCATAATAGCAACAACACTCGACCACCTCGAGTGGAAATGATCACCTGATCCGCGATAAAATCGCCTAACCATTTAGCTGACTCCTTCAGCTAGATGGTTCCTTTCCATTATCAATAAATCCTTACATTTGCTCCCGTTGGGAGTCACCAAATCTCATTTGTCAGTCCACGCTGACACCATCAGTCAAACTGTCACCACTAAGCTTTACCACCCTAGTAAAGCCCCAACCATCTGTCTGTCCGTGACAACACCACGTACTACATCACTCTCGATGTAGCGCAAGATCAACCACATGATCTCAATTCGCAGGGCAAGCCCAATCCTGCGACACCAAGTAATCTCAATGTCCATAATCGCCGACTCCCTCAGCGAACCAAGACGCTGGGAAATCACGGTGTGATCAAGTCACACAAGGCTACTCGTGGTTACTCAGACCACCAATTCACTCATCCTGAGTGTACGTATACCGTCAACTTACTCCATCAAGTGGTGTAACTGGAACACATTGAATACCAGCCCAGCAGTGAACACACATCTCAATACCGGGGTTCCACTAGCCAACCATGGCTAAGAGCACCTGCTCTTAAGATCACTGAACCCGACAAGCTCAATCTGCCCAGCGCACAGTATCCAATGTCCAGTCCACAATACAGCCAAACAAATGATATCAGAACCAATTCGATTACCAACACATTAGTTACACACCACTGGTACATCCCATGTACCGCCATTAGGCATCACTCAGCCTAATCAGTATCCATCCTTGTACAACGTATCCTGTACGTACATCAATCCATCAATCCACCTACAACCACCCAGGTCATAGCCAAACACGTTCTAGTAACGGAGTACATTTTCCCGACCAACCTGCGACAAAACGAACTCCACCCATCATCTAGTTTCAAATTCCGAATCCGAATCCGCAATTTCGTAAGAAATCCCGAATTCGAACCCAACATCATAATTATAATCCATTTCCAAATCCGAATCCGAAATCATTATTCCGTAAGCTAGCATTGGAATAATCATTCCGCACCCAAATCTAGTAATCCATTTTCGAGCTTCGCAATCGAATCCTGAATCGTCACCCAGAAATTCGATTCCAAAACCCAAAACCTCGTTTACGTCCACCAAGACGTAACAAAACCGAACCTATCGGTTGCCTGTCCGAAACACTCGATTGACTTCATAGGGAAGCCAATCCCAATATCCACACGTCAGAGGTTGACAAAATCCGACCACATCGGAAACCTACTCAACCAAGTCACAAACCATATGGACTTCACTCTGAAAAGAAGTTCAGTCCCGTCATTTACGACTCGCATACCAAGGTAAGAGTGATAACTCTCATCCAATCTGGATCATCAAGATCACGACCTAGATCCAACACTACGTCATCCGAAACGTAACATCACGATCCTAGATCGTCACATCGACCAAGGTCGACAACATCACAAAACAGATCCACCTAGGATCCACACATGCTCACATAGCTAACAATCCATCTGAAAGCTGATCGCAGGGTCTTACACCCTCATTGAATCATTCGCCAAATTTCCCTTGGTGGAAAGATGACCTCGCATTTCTCCACCAAATCCAAAATCATACACAACTGCTTGTGTCCGATGACCCCAAGCCAAACATGGGTCCACCTACCAATACACGCTCAACGTACTGGTAGCAACAATCATCATCTGCCACGGCAGGAAAATATGAAGTCAACCCCAATGACTTCAGAATACCAATCACCGATGCGGAAACGAGCACTCCTCTCGTCTCCCAATAACAACTCTCCCCGAAACGGGAGTTCCAACCATGTTGGGAACAGACATGCTCCCAATGAGATGTCAAGTCCAACTACTGGACTGCCCATGTCCATACCTCACTTGGACCGCCACGTGTCCAAAATCAATTCATTACTCGGACCTCACGTCCGCCAATAATCATGTATGCACACACCCCGATTCCGAACGGAAATTTCCTCAACTCTACCTGGATGTGCATACCATACTGCCTTCGTCTCTCATCTCAACCTTTACAGGTTCAATCCTCAGGTTCCAAGTAATTCACAATCACAAAATCCAGCAACAATACCACGAATGGTTTCCCCGACTTTTCCAATTTCAATAATTTCCTTGTACTCTCAGGGGATATAAGCAGTACAAAACCTACCAATCTCGGAGTTGACAACAACTCCACAAATCCACCAATTCTCATGACATAGGGAACATCATCCCTAGATTCCCCAAGTTTCAATCATACCATTAATCCATTCATCACTGGTCATCGTAAATCTGTTAGGACTTATCCCAACACATCACAACCTCCACTGGAACCCATCCAGTCCAAGACTCAACCACCACTGAGTCGCAGATACCAATCATCTGTTCATCATGACAGAGTCACACCCCAACTGGTGGCTCATCGTCATCACAATTACTGTCACCAGCACCAGCGCTAGTACTAGCACCAACGCACCATCATCAATACCAGTATCAGCACACAGGCATCCATACTAGTATTGGCATAAAGGTATCACCATACCAACATCCATACATAGCACACGAACACCCATGCTAGCACACGAACATCCATGCTAGCACACAGTGTGCAAAGTTGTTACCCTGGATCTCCGTTCATTACGAACGACGATCCCGTAACAGCACTCGTACCCCACGACTATGGGTACCTCCAATTTTTGCCATCGGCACATCAGGATAATGGACGTTCCCTGAACATCCCCTGATCCCCAAGTGTCACAACCACACTAAATATCCTCGATAGCCAGTTATCTCGACACAACTTTCGACCAACAGTCATCGTTGTCAAGATCCGTATCCACGCATCACACTAATATTCGATCCAACACGGGATTCCATATTTTATCTCATAACCGCATCCGTAGATCGAACCCATAAGACTCACTAGAGTCATCCACATGGTCATCCATGACCTCAGCCGCACGTCGCAGCACAAGTCCTTAAATAAAGTTCACTTTTCCTGCCCATCAATTATAAATTAGGGTTCCAAAATCACACCCTAGGGTTCCACCGAACCCAACTGCCTTTTACAGTAAAATCCACAACCTGACCGACCCCGCGGTCCTGACATCATATAGACGTCCAATCCAATCCAATCATCAACTCAACGTGGGTTCCATCGTGGGTTCCACCACGAAGGTCATCGGCTAACTCCGATGCACCAACACCCCGTACACTAGCCAACACTACTAGGGTCCAAAACTTAGACCAATACTCAACTGAGTTTCGCATTTCCATATCATTATTCCAATTGGGTTCCCTGAACCCAGCTGTGCCGAGTGGCACAACAATCCATCATCACATGACCGAACCGACGGTCCCACATTACCAGTTAATCGTATACAACCCCACCTGGGTTGAATCGCAACAATGCACGGCGTATCGGGCCAAACACACCCAATTCACCATACAAACCCAAAACTATCTATCAGGTTGACAACGGAACAGCAGCCCAAAGAGACATCACACCCTCGTCCTTTGCGCACAAAAGAGCAAAACCTGCTCTGATACCACTTGACACGACCCATCCCAATCCCCCCGGGATTACCATGGAATGTGACGTGCTCCCGTCTGACAATAGGCGCCAGACAAGGGATAACCGATTGCCATTGCCCAAGCGGGCTTCCAGAGTGCGTAAGGATCGATGGAGGAGGTGTGCGATGCTCAAGTCTCTGCTGCAGTCGTATCCGGAATCAACCTGAAGGGCATTGAAAACAAAAGCTGTGAGTGGACGAAAATAAACAAGTCTGTTTAAAACATTTATAAGACATTTATGCCCCTCAGCAAAATCATATGCATGCACCAAAACCAATAATCCCATATTTATTTAGAAATAACCATTAGGGCCTTAGCCCGGAAACCAAAGCATAGTTTCAATTTCCAAAAGTAAATCCAAGAGTTATTTCATAAATCCAGTAATATGAACCATAAGGCATATCATATAAACCATAACCATTATTTTAGCCACTGCACTATACACTCCAATCCGACATCCCTGATGTCTGACGTCCCTGACGTCAATAAGGTCACAATCACAAGGCTACGCGTGCCACTCGGGTCTCAATTTTCCGAGTTAAATCCCCGAACCCCGTTCGGGTACAGCATCACCTGATGCAGCATCACCTGATGCTTAGCGTCATAGACGCTGGACGTACTAGACGTCCGTGACCTCTCCGGGGTACCTCGCCGGAGGAGACAATATAATATGGAAGGATCTATACAGTGCAGTACTAAATACATTTTATCGATATCCACATGCAAGGCATATATATATACATGGATAAAAATCCAAACCAATCATTAAGTTTCATCAGACGGGTCTCAAGCCCAAATACCGTGAAACATGCCATAACCAGATTTTCCATATCATCAAAACCACTATTGTTTTTAGCATGTGAATATATATAAAATGTAAACCAGAAAACATTTATTCAATTCCGTTTTAGGGTCCCCGACCCGCAAACACATGTAGAAGTCAACTGGGCCCCTGGCCCGATTTCATAAGTTAACTGGGCCCCTGGCCCGATTCATTAATTAACTGGGCCCCTGGCCCGATTCCATTTATCAAATCTGTAACTGTTTCATGAAATCATATCCAACCACATTTATGGAAATCGGTGTAAATCCAGAAAACCTCGATTTACGCGCAAATATGTAAATCGCCTCGAAATACGTGAAATCATTTAAATTCACCGATATCCAAAGTAAATCATTTAATCATAACCATAACAATCATAAAACAGTTATGCATGCATCGAATTTATAAAACCAATGTCCACTCACAGACCGTTTAACCGAGCGCCTCGATACGCGTGCCATAGGCCTTCCCGGGCCACATTACTATCACCGGGACTCCCAATCCTATTCAAATCAATTTAGAGGATCACTAACCTCATCATTAACATCCTATTCAAGTCCCGTAATTTTCCCGAATTTCTATGTATTTTTAAACTGGATTTAAAACCTTCGGACATCCCGAACAATAACGAAACGGTGTCCGAACGACACGAAACCAAACCCAAAATATTCGTTACAATGTATAGGATAAAAGTCATGTTGACCTCACCTCGAGGTTCGTGCCCACGCGCCGTCACGCGCCGCCGTTAGTGGCTGCGCGTGAAAACCACGCGCCTGCTACAGTGCTCCTTCCTCACCCGAATGACTGGTAAACGGGTCTGATTACCCGCGATAGGATCCGGTTCAATCACCCTCAATTCGATTTCAATTCAATCCGTTCTTGATCCTACAACAATCATCAATCCACCAATTTCAGTTCTGTGTCCATGATTAGCATCAACCATTCCCTAATCAAGTCAACAACCCGTGATCACCCAAAACGGGTCGATCACCAAAACTCCTCCAATCCTTAACCATCATCAAATTAACTTCACAGGAAGTTAATAAGGACTAATACGAACTAATTAGCATGATTAATTGAACTCGACAATACCTCAATCGTCACAACTCAAGCTCGAGTTTTCCGGCCGTCCACCATGTCCGTTCACGGCCCTAGGAGCTCCCAAGCTTGCCCCAAATGATCTGGATCGTCTGGAAATGATCCCAGAGAGCTAAATGAGTCATCAAATTGCCCTGGGCTGGCCCAGAACCTCGAATTGGATTTTTGAATTTGTTAAACACAGTTTCGGGTTTCAGGATAAACCTCCACCATTTCACTCCATTCCTTTCGTTTCCCAATCTCAAAGTCAACCTCTCGACTCACTCTCCATTCTAACAATCCAAAACAGCCATTAAAAGCATCCAAAAGTGCCACACCGGCCACTGCGCAATGTCCCCTGCACTGACCCGAAAACAATAGAAAAACCAGTGTCCATGTTGTGCAATTGATGCCAACTCAATCCCCATGTGCAATTCCATCTCAAACCGTCCCAATCCAGCCATTTAATTGATAAACAATCAAGGGATCGATCGCACAAAGCATCCACTTACACGGCCAGTTCAATGGAACAGTGTCCCGTGAAGAAAATTACAATTCTGCCCTTGTGCAGAAATTACCAAAATGCCCCTCACGCATCCTGACCCGTAACTCGGTCATACGGACTCCGATTGATGCGTGCCGCCTGTCATTGAATTCGTATCGACGATACCTACGTAACGGTCCTTGGCCCTCGGCCATCGGACATCCCGGTCGAAAAGTCAACATTCACCCTTATATCGTCCAAACTACGAAAATGCCCCTGGACTTCCGTACATCATAACTTTCACCACGAACGTCGGAACCGAACGTGCCACCTGTCTATGTACTCGTGACGTCCCGAACTACGTCACGGTCATCGGTCAAAGTCCATTTGACCATCCGAATTAAAAGTCAACGTTTTGCCCACGCCCAGGGGCAAAACGGTCATTTTGCACAATTCGTCCGAAATCGCTCAACTAATCCCAGATTAGTAAGTCACAATTAAATATTATTACATCCCGATATTCGGGACGGGTCGTTACAGTATATGTGATGTATGCTATATATGATATATGTTGTGTGTTTACACAGGTTTTGGGCAGTGGCCCGTATGGTTAGTTCTTATGATTTGGGCTGAGTCCCTTATGGATTTGGGCAGTGGCCCGTGTACTTGATTTCATTATGGTTTTTCTGGATAAATGGTTTTCGAATGCATGCATGCTTTTTAGTGAAGGGTACAAATGTCTTCTTATGAAATGTTTTTATAAACTCTTGTTTTGTCCACTCACAACTTTTAATGTTTTAACTGCCCTTCAGGTTGACATCGAATGTGGACTGTAGCAGAGACCGAGATATCACATACCTCCTCCAGATCCTGGCGTACTCTGATAGCCCGGGAGGGCAAAGGTCGGAAATATCCCTTGTCTGACACTTCGTGTCAGACGGGAGCAGGGTCATCCCTCACTAATCCCTGGGGGATTGGGATGGGTCCTGTCAATTAGGTCGCGGGTCGAACGACCCGTTACAGAGAAATGGGTCGACCCGATTAGAGGTAGGGGATAATGACATGGCAGTCCACGTCATCACCCTGTCAGACCTGTCAGTCCACGTGGAAAATCAGGCGATGCCATAGGACAGGCTGTTAGGCCCAGTCAATAGCTAACGAGTCAGGCCCAGTAAGCATTGTCAGACCACATGAACCAATAGGCTGGTGACTCGTGGAAAACTATTAGGAAGTTTCAGAGTGACGTGGCAGTCCAAGTTAGCCACTATTAGTCCACGTGGACTAGTGAAGGGTGCCATATGGCAAGGTGTCAGAGATGTTAGAAACATGTGTCAGGACACGTGGCACCAGTTAGGGAGTGCCACATGGAAGGTTGCCAGACTTGACAAGTGTTAGATCTGTCAGGATGACGTCAGCCGTTGATCGACGTTGACCGTCGTTGATTAGAGTTGACCGTCGTGGACCACCGTTGATTGGGGACGACCAGGGTTGATCGACCTTTGACCGTCGTGTGGGGGCGTGTGGACATGAATTTTGAGATCAAATAGGTCATGTTCGAAAATCTTTAACGATCTGAATCCAATGGTGGTGGTTTCGGGTCGATCGGAGACCGTTTGATTAGTCATTTAGGAGTTTATAGCCTCAGAAAGCGTGTTCGGGACGTGTTTTTGGTATCGGGTTTTGTGGGGTTTAGTGTATGAATTTGTATTGAACATTAGTGACCCTTGGATGTGATTTGGATAGGCCCGTAGACTTTGGATTAGCTCGGGTGAGATTACAGCGCGGATTGTGAGCGTGCAGCGTGTACTGAGTGTGAATGGACTGTTTGTTTTATAAATGAAATGCATAAAAAATGTTTCAAATGCTTTATTATATGATTTAAGTTCAAATGATTTCATATCATGATATTTGTGGACTTAATCATCGGTTATGAACCGGTTTACGGTTTTGAGTGAAAATGCTGTTTTGGGCTTGAGACCCTTGTGAGTAGCGTTTGACCTAGATTTGGGGTCAAACGGAGATTTAAAGCAAAGAATGCATTTTTAAATGGATTTGAACAACGATCTGGTCGTATCGGTTTTCATAAATTGGGATTTCTACAATGAGTTATGGACACGGTTTTCTAAACGATTTTGTGGAAAAGGCTTATGAAAGCTATGTCTCGGGCATTGTCCCAATTAAATAGTATTTTGACCCGATTTGAAACATAAATGATTTAAATATGATTTTCAATCGGATTTGGTTACGGCTCCACAAATACCATCCTGGAAAAGTTGGATAGTCTCCTCCAAACGTTGAAGATCTTAGAGTAGTCACGGTGCACTGCCTGGGATGAGTAGCTCTGAGGAGAGGCTCAGGTCTAGGAGTGCGAGTTTATGATATCACCCTGGACGTGGTGGATCCGGGGTAGGCACCCCACGATGATATCACCCTAGACGTCGTTGAGTTGGATCCTAGGGGAGTACTCGAATATGAGACCCCAAGTTGCACGCATAGCATTGGAAATCGTGACTGGTACTGGTTATAGACATCGTGGATGTCAAGGATTAGTTATATTGTGTTTTACTAATATGTGTGTCCAGATAGATGTATATATATGTACGATTTGACTGTTTTCATACGATGTATATATATATGCGGAGTTCGTTGACGGAAGAAGCTTCAGGAGAATTCCTAGAGTGGGGGACACCATTGTTTCGCAGCTAGTGCTTCGTGGGTGTAGGTAATGAAGAGATTGAGACTCAGAAAGACAATGAAGCTGCGGTTTCAAAACCAAAGCCCACACTACACATGGGGTTGGGTCGTCTGCTTGGTTTTCTTCTATTATGCAACTCTCGTTTGTTTAGGCCAACAAAATCTCTGTAGAATCGATAAGGATGCAGTCGGAGGAATCTCATACAGGTAGAGAACAAGGTTCGGCCAAGATTGTCTAGGAAGTTGGCAACATGATTTATTTTTCAGTCAATATGCTTAAGCTCATAATGACAATTATGTTTTAGAGGATGATAAAGATCCACGTGTTTAAGAACAAAAGAGACCGCAGCCTCAAGGTCACTTTCAACCTCCACAGATCTTAACCCCAACCTCCTAAGTGCCCTTTAAGCCAATAAATAGACCAAATAACTCAGCTTCCATGATATCGTCATGGCTTAGATTAGCGGCGAAATCTTTTACCTAGTTACCATCATGATTTTTGAGAATTCCACCCGTATTAATTTTATCAAGATTTTTCTTATGGCTGCAATCGATATTCAATTTGCACAAATCACACCGAGAAAGAGACCAGTATATAAGGATTGTTTGTCTCATTAGACTTCGATCTATATGTTTATGTACCCCATACCAATATATAGTAAAACGATGGATTATATTATGGGGTCAAGGGGGTGGGTCTTGTCGAGCATTAAAAATGAAATCATTCCTCTTCTTATAGCACAACCAAAGAGTCGAAGAAAATGTCAAGTAGCAAGAATTGCCTGAGGAGACACAATAATTGGAATGCAGGTGGATAGATAAGCAACTATTAAAATATACAGCAAAGGAATGAGTAACAACGTGTCTTAGGGGGGGGAGGTGATCCAGGTTTTCCTCAGCATATGGGCATCTAGGGAAACTTGTATCCGTCGAAAGCCCACTCTTCGAACGTTGGAGATTAGTCAACAATTTCCCATGCCTAATTGTCCACAAAAAGGTTTTCGATTTAGACTATGACACAAGGTGGGGAGTGAGGGTGATGTAAGATAAAGACGAGTTCGTCGCACAAAATAGAAGTGTCACAGCAGATCTTTTATGGGATGAAGGATGAGAAGTTACCAAAGAGGCGGAGGAAGAAACGGATGATGTTTAAATTTTTTTTATTTTTGCTTTAAAATAAAGGATAAAATAGGCAATTAAATTATTTCCTAACTGAGATTCTATAATTGTTCCAAACATCATAACAGAGATTACAAAAATTATTCAATTCCATAGCAAGTAAGAAAAGGAATGCAAAAATTACTATTCCTATTATAACATTCCAATTAAACAAGCTGGGCCTTGGATTTCGAGTCCCAAAGAATATAATGACAATATCAAATCACCATCTACATAGGTATGATAAAAAATTAGAACTGCTGTGATTTTGCTTCTAAGCCCCAAAGATCCTGGATATCATTCTCCTGAGCAAAAAATTCAGATTAATTAGCAAGATTTTACACAAATGCACAGTTTTGGAAGATCAAATCAGGAATTATCAGAGCTATAATATGAAACTGGCTAAGTACACAAAAATCAATTTAGAACTGTATCATTATGTATCAAATCAGGAATTTAACTTCTCTACAAAGTTTGAAGAACAATTTTAAATCTATAGGGCAAAGAAGAAGCATATTAACCACGCCTTTACTTAACTCTTTTAGACATTATGCATCATTTCGGACAAAGACATGCATTGGGCCTTTCCCTATGAACCAAGTCACTGGCATTACCAATGAGTAACTATTTAAGGATAAAAAGTGTACCTTATGACGTACTTAGTATGTCGGAATAGATGGACTGACCCGGACACTCTAAGATACGAACTTAGGGGAAAACAAGAACAACTCCACGAAAAAAAATAGGACATTCGTGCAATATAACCAAAGAACAATTAATGAAATACACTGAAAAAAGAAAAATGAAAAGAAAAAAAAGGGTTTTTGATCCTGTTAAGATATCATATTATCAAAAATTGGGAAAACCCTGTATGTGTCCATTTCAAATTGCTTATATACTAAATGTTTCTCATCAAAACGTAGACCCCTAAGTTTGAACTCAGGTATCACAGAGAATAAAAACTCAGTCATCATTCATCCATCCATCAAATATATATTAGCTGAGGATACACCAAGAAACATCAGATCCGTGTCACCTCAATTTCCTACCTACCACTTGCTGCATTACCACAAACACATAACAGATCTGCATCTGCAAGTGAAAAATTGCCTCACATAGAAGAACCAAATAAAAAATCACACAAGAATAAGTTCTCCTATTTTAACAAAAGGTCAGGCACCAACAGTTATAGATGAGCATCCAATTGACATCACCAAATCAGAAAGCATACAAATACCAAAACCTATCAAATTCTTAATTTTGGAAACACAACTGATAACCCAAATATCTCAACAGTCAACATCAGGAACCAAAGTAGATAACCAGAGTGGTGTTATAAAAAATTGTTAAAACCCTAAATTTCTAAAAAAACAAATGAAATTTCATTGAGGAAAAGGTTGTGAGTCAACTGGAAATTCAAATTAATGTGACCAAACCAAAAACAATTCATTCCTTACCGGATCACAGAACGCTGTCTAGAACCACGAGGCCTTTCTAGAGCGTTACCACCTTGCTCATACACACCGGCACCATCATGCGGTTCATATGTTTCAGAGGACTGGGGTGGTCCACCATTGCTGGGTGATATTGGACTTGGTGCTAAGCAAGCCTGAGCATCAGGCCTTTCCACCTTGGGGGCATCAGGCATTTCCACCTTGGAGGGCATTTTCACAAGATCTATATGATCCAAAACAAATTTAACAAAAGAAACATGAACACAAAAAGTTACAACAAGGGGTTCCTGTGAAGAAATTAACAACAGAAAACATAATAATACATGGGAAGAAATTCACCTTTGAAATAGATGCTCAATCACCGAGAAATGAATGTATGTCACCGAAGGTAACGTTGTTAAAGGCGACAATTTTACTGTGCAGCACAGGCAATCGAAGACGCAAGAGCCGGTAAGAGCATCCACATCAGAATCTCTAAATTTTTGGTCAAATTTAACTTGAAATGATCTAAAAGTGATTAATAACTAGCCAATTTTTAATCTTGTACGCTAAATTAATTTTTTAACAACATAACTTTCCTACAACGGCTAGTCTTGCATCTAATATATTGTCAAACTGAGCTGGAATAACACCACTAAATTTTTCAAAACACTAAAGCACCAAGAATTCAAGGAGATCTTGTAAAATACAACTCTGAGGAAGACAACAACAAGAACCTCACATCAACTAGAATCCACTTACCCCAAACAACCCACCCCGTCAATAAGAACATACTGTCAATAAATACATACAGACAAACACATGTAAGATACATGCAGATAAATACATCCAGTTATTTGAGAAACATGAAAGAACTATAATAATCAAGGAGCAATCAATTTGTCCATGCCAAGAGGAAACATGAGTAAGGTCAAGGTTAAAAGTAAAACAAAACATGAGCAACGTCAAGGTTAAATTTAACCCCGTATTCTGCATTGCACCAGAAACTCAACTTCTAAGATTATGAACCAAAATTGGGTTTTGGCATTCCAAGCCAGTTTCATTACCTTGGCTACCATGATAGCTGGACAAAATCCTTATGGCCAAATGCCAAATACATAGTAATCTGGACGCCCTCTCATCATAAACCTGCAATTGCAATCTTGAACAGCAGCCACCTAGCTTATTTCAAGCTGGTGCATAAGCACCAAGAGAAGTTCATTCAACAACTTTCATGCAGAAAAGAAAATCCAATCTCATCATTGCAGAAAATAAACTTTCATGTGTCCGTGTGATGTTCTGACTTCTGAGTGAGAGGAATCAGAGAAGACATATCATTCTCACCATTAATGCAATCCAGCATTCCTAAAACTAGCCATTATCTATCCACCTCTCACATTCTCAGGTAAAAAAGAGTAATCTCATCTAAAGGAAGACATATACCAGCACCAAACTCAGCTACTCTCCCATTCAATTCATACTGGTAAAAACCCAAAATCATCATCCACTGAAGAAAAAGCAAAATAATATATCCAAGACATCATTCCAAACAAAAAAAAATAGCCATTACTGCAAACAACTAACAGATAACATTACTCTAGTGTCAGTTAATTGTTATTGAAGTTTGGTTAGATAAAATATAATGAGCGTAGTGAGAGCGATTGAGACTTACAGGGAAGCAAGAGCGACGGACCGAGAAATAGAAACTGTCGGTCGTTGACGAGGCTTGTGGTCTCGGTGAATGGACGTCGACGTCGTCGTCGTCGAGTTTGATGGTGAATTTGGTGTATGAGTAGTTCGCTGAGGTGGAGAGGAGTTTACGGACGGTTGAAATCGTTAGCGCGCTGGGGCTAGTGATGACGCAAGTAATATAGGGGCTGCCGAGGACAAGGAAGAAGGGAGAGGCTGGAGGCTGGAGGCTGGAGCCTGGAAGAGGGGAAGTCGAGAGTGACTGAGATGAAAGCGGCGGCGGCGGGAGTGTGTTTGAGTCTGGGCTGCTGTTGGATCCACGCTCATATCCAACACATCTGCAGCCCTTTACTTCAGTCCAGCCCATTACTTCAGTCCAGCCCATTCGGTCCACCCTAGGATAGCTACGGTTTCAACAAGAATACGAGTTTAGAAATAAGGTTTAGCCCCTTATTCTAGCATTGTCCGTACATTTTGTTTAAGACAATTTTGTTGTTGTAATGACGAGGTACAAAAGTCAGAATTCAAATTTTTAGTGAATTATTTTTTTTAAAGATAGTAACGTATATTCAAATTTTTTGTAAATTGTTTTCTTAAAGATTATTAACGTTTTTGAAATATTATTTCATTTATTTTGTTATACATTTTATGTAAAAATAACTAAATTAAAACAATAAAAGTATAATCAATAACTTAATATCAAATTTAAATTACATAAATTATAGGAGTTAAAAACCAGATTAAAAAAAAAAGTTATCTTTGACTAGGCTTCTATGAAACAGTTCATAGTGGTGTGGGCATCCGGGGGTGCATGTTGCTTCAAAAGATCCAGCAAGGGACTATAATGCTGCTGTTAGTGGGACATTTTTTTTGTGTCATGATGCAAATCTCATGTCGTGTTCTGATGATTATGGATATGGTTATAGACTCCCTTTCAGCAAGAGCTACTCTAATGAAGGTGATCCTGGACCTTTGGCACCCTCCAACTCTCGCTGGGGCAATTTAGACCTCAGAAACATGACATACAGTTCTTTGGATCAAATGAGAGAAAGAAAGGAGCTTACTTTGAAACAGTCTCAAAACAAAGACAAGAATTCAGTGGAAACATATGCCTCAGCAAGACCGTCAATATCCTCTGAAATTGAGGATCTTCCACCAATGTCAACTTCAACGCTTCATCGACTCATGGGTTACTGTGTGTACACAAGTTTACCAGAGATTCCTATTTGATTTTTTGGTTTATAATATAGCTTACATATATTTTGTGCGTGTGGGATGACATTCATAGTTCAAGCTTCTTATTTACCTACCGTTGTTACATGCTTGCTTTTTATTAGCACTATCAAAAAGGAGATAATCGAACTCTAGTTCTCCGCATAAATATATCTTCGCTCTCTTTTGTAGTTTTGATCTTACAAACTCACTACTCATACCTATTCAAATTCTTCCACTAATAATGATTGCAATGCTATAAAAAGTTGGAATAGTTGGGTATTTTCACATCAGAATGAGTTGAGAAACTTTCAAATTCAATATCGATCCAAATCTACTCAGAATTTGGATTACAATTAGGATGCACAAAAATGGGAAATTTCAACTTGAAAGCAGTATAGACAGCAAAAGTAAGAAATTGGTTCCTCTTAACTGAGAAATATTTAAGAAATTGTGATTCACTGGTCCACAACAACAACTCAATGTTGTTAAGGCAAGGTATTGTGAGATTTTTTTTTGTTGGAAGAGACGTTTTATTGAAAACATCTAGAAATGTACAGATAGACACTAAGTTTATCGAGGACCCAATGATAAACACATCAGGAACAAAAGTAAAATCTAAAAAAGATTTGCAGCCTGAAGAGGTTCACAAGGACAAGAAAACAAAACCTACTAATTAAGTGTTGTTTTAGCAAATACATATATTCACAGTGAAAAGTGAAAGATAATGATTGTGTGGCTACCTTGTTAAAAAATCTTGTTAGGAAAAACCACTTGGGATAAAAACATAGTCGAAGGAAAAAGTGTGCAGCAAGCAACAATGATGAGCAAAGAAATAACTTGGTTCAACCAGCATGTACTAGGTATGATCTGCAAAGCCAAATGATGAGATGATTAATAACCAAAATTATCAGAGAATTTTGTGGGATAATAAAAAAGCAACAACCTGCAGTAACAAAATTAATTCATGGGCTACAGGAAACCACCTACAATAGATATTTTTTTTTATCAGCACCTACAAAAGATGATTGTGCAAGGAGTAACCAATGTACTCAAGCCTTGTGGAGGTGATCATGAGGAAAAGGATCACACAAGACACAAATAAAAGTCAACAAATAGGAAAAACCAATAAGACAAGGGAATGAGAGACAAGATGTCAGGACCCGTCGCAAATGCCCCCGGGATTAACGCGGGACGCGCCTGATCCCATGTGACACGGAGTGTCAGACAAGGGAAATTTCCGACTTTAGCCCCACCGGGCTTCCAGAGTACCCCAGGATCCGGAGGAGGAATGTGATGTTTCGGTCTCCCCTATAGCCCGCTTCCGCGATCAACCTGAAGGGCATTAAAAACTAGAAAAGCTGTAAGTGGACAAAATAAATATTTTACAAAAACGATTTCACGAAACAACATTTATGCCCTTCACTAAAAAGTATGCATGCATTTGAAAACCAGTTAATCAAATCAATCATTAGGGCCTTGGCCCAAAACACCAAATCAAACCATATGTGTGAACTCAGCCCGAATCAATTACATATGGGACTCAGCCCAAATCACATCACGTGGGTCTCAGCCCAAAACCATTACTAGTGGGACTCAGCCCAAAACCAATCCTCGGCATCCATGATGACTGACATCCGAGATGTCACAATCACACCTGTCACGGTTCTAAGCTAAGCGTGCTACCCGGGGTCTCAAATCTCCAAGTCTCCCCAGGGTCCATCCAGGTCAATTACTCACAGGTCAATGACCCTCCCTGGGGGGAGGTTTTAACCTCTGGCAATCCCTGCTCCAGAGTCATTATACGGACCGGTCTCTCAGTGCATAGACCACTCGTAGGCATTTGCCCCGTGACTACTCCAGGATACTACGAGACGTCTGGAGGAGACAACCCGCCACTCCAGGATACTACGAGACGTCTGGAGGGCATCCGTTCATGAGAATCATATATGAAAAACCATTTTCATATCATTCAAAGGGCCACTGTCAGGGCCCACCCCTAATCCCCCAAGATTAGGGACTAAACCCTGCTCCCGTCTGACTTACGCATGACACGAAGGCCAAACTGACGTCCAACCTTCATGTGACACGTAAGTCGGATAAGGGATTCCCGATCCAACCATCCAGAATTTTCCGAAAGTCCCAGAGTGCGCATAGTCTACTGTGGAACGTCTGTGTGATGTCTCCGTCTCTCTCGACCAACAGCCCGCGCCACAACAACCTGGAGGGTATCGAAAACACGAAAAGACTGTAAGTGGACAAAAATAAAGTTGAAGTTCAAAACAGTTATCAGAAAACACATACATTTATACCCTCCGCGTAAAAACCAATGCATGCATATCAATTGCATATCATAAAACCATGGACGAAAACAAAACACATTTTCCTTTTCCAAATCCCGGGCCTCAGCCCAAAACCATCGAAAAGCCGTTTCATCCGGGCCACTGCCCAAACCTCAGAAAACCAGTTTTATAAACCATCATCATCACATCTCACTGAAATCCAAAACAAATCGAAACCACATTCTCATCCATCGAACCTGCTGGATCTATCCGAGTCTTTAAACTCCTGAGTCTTTAAACTCAATAACCAGGCCTTAATAATCCGAGTCTTTAAACTCAACAGGCCTACGGAGGAAATATCAATATATCCGAGTCTTTAAACTCCGAGTCTTTAAACTCAATCCGGGTCTTTAAACCCAATCCGGGCCCGTCCCCCGTCAATCACAATATTCGGGTCTTCAAACCCAATAACCAGATCCAGCAAATCCAATCCAAACCGTTTGAAAACCATTTCTAAATCCATATCCAAACCCGAATCCGAAATCACTGGCCCGATGCCCTTCCGGCATCCAGAACCGTCATTCCGAATCCAAATCCAGAATCATATCCACTTCCTTTCCTTTCTAGATCCGAGTCCGCAACCATCATTCCGTAAGCTAGCATCCGGAATAACCATTCCGAACCCAAACCTGAAATTCCATTTCAAGTCCCGAATCGAATCCTGAATCGTCACCCAGAATTCCGATTTCAAAACCCGAAATCACATTTCCAAAAACCACTTTTTGAACTGGGCCTTAAGCCCGAAAATACTTTTTCAAAATCCTTTTACTATCACGGGAACTTACCGTCCAGGGCTCAAACCAGTCCCATGAGATTCCCAGTCGCTGTTTTCTGGCCACCCACCGTCTACGCCGCCTCTAGTTCGACTCTTCAGACCATCCACAACATCCTTTAACTAACAGGACCAATAAAACAGTTTGACTAAGCTTCTAAATCCACGATTTTCACTTTGAATTTTAAATGGAAAACAGGGGACATCGAGACTTACCCACGTTCTGACCTCCGCCGTGCTCGCCGCCGTGTTCCTCTGGGTTCACAAGGCGGTCCTTAGCCTTCCTATCACTCCTTAAAACCAGATTGGATCAAAATGATCGATGGTGGTTGCACCACGACTGTCGACTTCCTCTCTGTTTTCACTGGTTCCCACCTCACACACAAACAAGCACACTCCAGTTTCCACCCAACACGATCAACACTCACACTAGACCTCTTTTGAACACCCACTCGAGCCCAGAACATCCTCACACTGCACACTGATCGGTTTCCTCCTCACGGCCATCAGTCTCTGTTTTTTCTTCAACTACACGGTTACAACACAACCATTTTAAAACATTTGAACCGTGTAGAAATAGGCAGAAGCCTCTAGGCTTATACCAGGTGTCACACACCCTGTGGACACAGTCACAATTATCCAATTAACCCTGTCCAAGTGGCCTTATCTGATTGCGCTCAATTCCCAAGGTGGTTAAAAGACCAAAATGCCCTTACAACGTCCAAATTACCATTTTGCCCTTCACCTTTCTAGAACCACAACTTAACCGTCCGACGTCCGATGACAGCGTGCCGCCTGTCGTTGAACTCAGGACGTCGAGACCTATCTAACAGTCCTTGGTCTACGTGTAAAAACCCTATCGTGTGAAATGTCAACTTTTTCCTCCCTTTAGTCAGAATTACGGTAACGCCCTCGACCTTTAGAACATCATAACTTCCTCCTCGGATGTCGGAATCGGGCGTGCCACCTGTCTACGGACTCGTGACGTCCCGAATTACATCACAGTCATCGGTCAATACCCACTTGACCACCCGAACTAAAAGTCAACAATTTGCCCAAACTAGGGGCAAAATCGTCATTCTACGCTAACGACCCAACTAAACACTGATTAGGCTCACTAATCCATTATTAATCACTTACTGATCCTAGTTTCCGGGACGGGTTGTTACAATCTACCTTCCTTAAAAGAATTTCGTCCCCGAAATTCCGCAACTCGTTCCTTCACCCAGAAGTGGGGTCTCCTACCCTATGGTGAACTCTCGTCAAAACAACTGCTCTAGTTAGTTTCCAATCTATCATCTCCACCTTGGGTATTCCACAACACCCCGGTTACCAGTTCAACACCTCTGACCCTTCTCTCAGTAAGACTAGAACTTCATTCTGTACGCAAGGGAAACTCTGCGAACGCAAAAGAAACAAAGGTATTTTAGAATACCTCATGTAGAGTACCCGACAGAGTTTATAGAGTACCTCCTCACGTACAACCTCCTCACCTTCTGAAACCAACACAAGTTCTAAATCAGACTCCCGGTTTCTGAGTAACTCAACCACTACCCACTTCACAATCTAACAACGACCACTCAACTCCAGAAACGATCCAACCCTACTTGTCTCACCCAATAGGGAATCCTACCTACCAACTCACTACTTCACCTTCACGCCCCTCAACTGCTGCTCCGATCACCTGGTCGGAATAAAGCACTAAAGTCCTAAAGGCACGCTCTAGATTATGGGTTCTCTTCAATAACCTCATACCGATCAGTTCTAATTACTCATTTCTCAAGCCCTTCCGTCATACGTGGACAAGTTTCCAATTCTCAACCGCTTCCCAAGCATCAAAAGCCAACCTCAGCATTTCTAACACATTTGGGATGAGTCCACGAAATGAATCCCATTGATGGTCAAATCTGTCCATTCGTCCTAATACATGACCTACCCACGCACATCCCGACCTTGCTCTGAATATGCACCCTCATCTAGAGTTATCCACCAACCACCCACTACCTCGGCTGCACCTAGCAGCACCATTGCCGATCCAGCCGTAAATCGGCCCAACTCACGGTTTCGACTCAGGTACTTCTTACTATCCCACGGAGTTCCTCAAATCATCCCCGTCAACCGGGTTAAGATACTCTCAGGCCCCTTAGGCCGACCAACCTATTCATCCGTAGTTCACTGGCTACCGTCCATGTTAAGCTGCTAGTGTGTCTCTGACCCTCCATCAAGCAAAACCAGTAACAACACACTAACCGTTTCGGCCTTGAGCCGACGTACGTCTTACCTCGCACCGCGTATCGAGTGACTAACATCCTACCACTAACAAGCACCGCTAAATAACCACAATGAACGTACTATCACTTATCGTATCCAGGTTGCTGTTGGGCTGTTCCGCGTCGAGACATCACATCCACAATAGCACCCAATCACCCAAGTCAACGAACCAACGACTCTGGGAACCAAACCTCGCACAACACACAAAACCTCGCTCTGATATCAATTGTCAGAGCCTACCCCTAATCCCCCAGTATTAGGGACTAAATCATGCTCTCGTCTGACTTACGCATGACACGAAGGCCAAACTGACGTCCAACCTTCATGTGACACGTAAGTCGGACAAGGGATTCCCGATCCAACCGTCCAGAATTTTCCGAAAGTCCCAGAGTGCGCATAGTCTACTGTGGAACGTCTGTGTGATGTCTCCGTCTCTCTCGACCAACAGCCCGCGCCGTAACAACCTGGAGGGTATCGAAAACACGAAAAAGACTGTGAGTGGACAAAAATAAAGTTTAAGTTCAAAACAGTTATCAGAAAACACATACATTTATACCCTCCGCGTAAAAACCAATGCATGCATATCAATTTCATATCATAAAACCATGTACGAAAACAAAACACATTTTCCTTTTCCAAATCCCGGGCCTCAGCCCAAAACCATCGAAAAACCGTTTCATCCGGGCCACTGCCCAAACCTCAGAAAACCAGTTTTATAAACCATCATCATCACAGCTCAGTGAAATCGAAAACACATCGAAACCACATTCTCATCCATCGAACCTGCTGGATCTATCCGAGTCTTTAAACTCCCGAGTCTTTAAACTCAATAACTAGGCCTCAATAATCCGAGTCTTTAAACTCCGAGTCTTTAAACTCAACAGGCCTACGGGGGAAATATCAATATATCCGAGTCTTTAAACTCCGAGTCTTTAAACTCAATCCGAGTCTTTAAACCCAATCCGGGCCCGTCCCCCGTTAATCACAATATCCGGGTCTTTAAACCCAATAACCAAATCCAGCAAATCCAATCCAAACCGTTTGAAAATCATTTCTAAATCCATATCCAAACCCGAATCCGAAATCACTGGCCTGATGCCCTTCCGGCATCCAGAACCGTCATTCCGAATCCAAATCGAGAATCATATCCACTTCCTTTCCTTTCCAGATTCGAGTCCGCAACCATCATTCCGTAAGCTAGCATCCGGAATAACCATTCTGAACCCAAACCTGAAATTCCATTTCGAGTCCCGAATCGAATCCTGAATCGTCACCCGGAATTCCGATTCCAAAACTCGAAATCACATTTCCGAAAACCACTTTTTGAACTGGGCCTTAAGCCCGAAAACACTTTTTCAAAATCCTTTTACTATCCTTGAAATCAACGTTTAAATCAGGTTCAAATCACGATATTTATCAAAACCTCGTGAAATGTGAAAACCGTCCTTTCCTCGAAAAACGTGCAAAACCGTAAACCATCACAATCATAAATCAAATCATAGAATCACGTATAGAAAACATATTAAAACATATATGCATGCATTAAGATTTAGAAAGCAAGGTCTACTCAAACACCATTTCAGCGTCGCCTCGATACGCGCGCACTTACGCCGTCCCCGGCCATTCGCTATCCTCGGCTTTCGCGAACCTATCCAAATCCCAATATAAGGTCACTAACTACTTCACGATACTCATACTAAAGCCCCATAATTTTTCCGTATTTTTAACTATTTTTAACCGAGCCCTAAAACCTTCGGACATCCCGAAACATATCGAGACGATGTCCGATTAACTCGAAACCAGTGCCAAAATGTTCGTTATATCGAATACTTTAAAAGTCATGTTGGAAACTTCCCCAAACTAGGCCCCACGCGCCCTCACGCGCCACACTCTTCATCGTCTTCAACCTCTCGTTAGACCGGTTCAGACCGGTTTGAACCGGCCCGGTCCAACCGAACCGGCGAGGGCGGTTCTGCTCTGTTTTTAGGCCATTTTCCATCCTTTGTAGCCTATTAGGATCATCCTACTCCTACTCTAACTAGTCTAAACAACTACTTAAAACACGAAGTAAAGTACGGGAACTTACCGTCCAGGGCTTGAACCAGTCCCCTGAGATTCCTAGTCGCTGTTTTCCGGCCACCCATCGTTTACGCCGCCTCTAGTTCGACTCCTCAGACCATCCACAACATCATTTAACTAACAGGACCAATAAAACGGTTCGACTAAGCTTCTAAATCCACGATTTTCACTTTGAATTTTAAACGGAAAACAGGGGACATCGAGACTTACCCACGTTCTGACCTCCGCCGTGCTCGCCGCCGTGTTCATCTGGGTTCACAAGGCGGTCCTTAGCCTTCCTATCACTCCTTAAAACCAGATTGGATCAAAATGATCGATGGTGGTTGCACCACGACTGTCGACTTCCTCTCTGTTTTCACTGGTTCCCACCTCACACACAAACAAGCACACTCCAGTTTCCACCCAACACGATCAACACTCACACTAGACCTCTGTTGAACACCCATTCGAGCCCAGAACACCCTCACACTGTACATTGATCGGTTTCCTCCTCACGGCCATCAGTCTCTGTTTTTTCTTCAACTACACGGTTACAACACAACCATTTTAAAACATTTGAACCGTGTAGAAATAGGCAGAAGCCTCTAGGCTTATACCAGGTGTCACACACCCTGTGGACACAGTCACAATTATCCAATTAACCCTGTCCAAGTGGCCTTATCTGATTGGGCTTAATTCCCAAGGTGGTTAAAAGACCAAAATGCCCTTACAACGTCCAAATTACCATTTTGCCCTTCACCTTTCTAGAACCACAACTTAACCGTCTGACGTCCGATGATAGCGTGCCGCCTGTCGTTGAACTCAAGACGTCGAGACCTATCTAACGGTCCTCGGTCTACGTGTAAAAACCCTATCGTGTAAAAATTCAACTTTTTCCTCCCTTTAGTCAGAATTACGGTAACGCCCTCGACCTTTAGAACATCATAACTTCCTCTTCGGATGTCGTAATCGGGCGTGCCACCTGTCTACGGACTCGTGACGTCCCGAATTACGTCACGGTCATCGGTCAATACCCACTCAACCGCCCGAACTAAAAGTCAACAATTTACCCAAACTAGGGGCAAAATCGTCATTCTATGCTAACGGCCCAACTAAACACTGATTAGGCTCACTAATCCATTACTAATCACTTACTGATCCTAGTTTTCGGGACGGGTTATTATAGCCACGCTCGAGTTTTCCATAAACCATCGTAAATCCAAATCCCTTTGGGTCCTGGACCCGAAATCATGTTTATAAACCATAATTGAGCCTCATGCCTGATATCATAACCAACTGAGCCTCAAGCCCGAATTCGTAAACCAACGGGGCCCCCAGCCCGATCTTATAACTCAAATAGGCCTCCAGCCCGATTTCTCATTAAATCAACTGGACTCCAAGTCCGAGAGTTTCCAACCAAATGGGTCTCATGTCCAATTTCATATTTTCAAATCCAAAACTTTTCCATCAAAGCAACACAGAAAATGTAGCCCGTATAAGCACCATATAAAATCGAAAACCTCAAAATACGTGCAAATACAAAAATACTAAGCTACCACAGACAAATGCACTCATGGAATCACAAAAAATGTTCTAAAACACTTATAAAACATTTACGCATGCATCAATTTAGAAAGTAAGGTCCACCCACAGACCGTCCAAAGCTGCGCCTCGATACGCGTGCCATACCCCTCTCCGGGGCCAATCACCGTCACCGGGACTCCCGAACCTATGCAAATCGAAATAGAGGGTTACTAACTACTTAATTAACCCCTCATAAAAGCCCCCAAATTTTTCGGGATTTTTAAGTATTTTTAAAGTGGATCCTAAACCTTCGGACACCCCGATCTATATCGAAACGATGTCCGATCGACACGAAACCAGTCCCAAAATGTTCGTTACATCGAAAGGATGATTTCGTGTGTTGGAAGTTTCCCCAGAAAGTGGGTCACGTGCCCACACGAACTGGAAATAGTCCCTGCGCGTGGGAGCCATGCTCCGCTACAGTGTCACCACTGAGCTCCAGCCGATCGGTCAGTCCGGTCCGGTCTCTGCAATTCGGTCCGCCTGGACCAGCGTGATTGGTTCAACCTGTTTTCTCTCCTAATTTTCATCCAACTCCTTCCCTTTCAATCCTAATCTTTTTATCTCAGTCCTAGGAACCTAACCATATAAAGAAAACTAAGAAAAACGATCTAAAACTCCCCGGTTCAAAACTTCCTTCACAGTTCCAATTTTTCCGATCATCCCCTGGTTTGCTCAGCCCTTCACAACCGTCCAAAAACCACTCTAGACCTTCCTACAAGTCCACTAAACATCCTCCAATCACCCAAAACCATCCATAACGTCCTAATCAAAAGTTTGAATTCTAAAACGTAAAATCGAGTTCTTACTTTCCCTTCGCCGTGCACGGCGGCTCGGCCACCTCCTCGCCGTCCTCAGCTCATCAGTCCATCTCTATCTCTTTCTTGGATTTAATCAGGTGAGGGGGAAAGGGATTGGGTTTTGGTCGATGGGGATTTGGGTGAGAACGGGTGTTTGGGTTTGGTTTGGACGAACAAGCAAGGGGGAATGCATGTATCAATTTGGATGGGCAATGGATGAATGACAAGTGTCATTCATCCATTGGGCCTGCCCTCAAATATCTGGGCCCACTTAATTCCAAATGGCATTCGTCTCGTAAAACGTGCAATAGTTCCACAGAACATCCGTGAAGAGTAACTTTCTCGTCGAACGTCCGATTACGACGTGCCGCCTGTCTACGGACTCGTGATGTCCCGATCTACATCACGGTCATTAGCCCTCGGTCGTCGGACCTCCCGGATCAAAAGTCAACTTTTTACCCTCGTTCAGGGGCAAATTGTAATTTCACCCTGAACATTCGTTAATCCTCGGCTAATCACTGATTAGCCTCACTAATCCATAATTAGTCTTAATGAATCCTAAAAATTCAGGACGGGTCGTCACAAAGTTCCCTCCTTAAAGAATTTCATCCTCGAAATTCCAACCGACCCAATTCCACAACCTAATAGTGGAAATCCGATTGTGTCCCACTACTCGACACTCTCGTGTAACCATACACGTCTGACATAACCACTGTACTTGTCGGTACTTGCTGTCACTGGAGCTTCTGAAGCTCCAACTCAACTCTCACCAACTGAGTTCCGATCGTTGACTCTCGAGAGTCTCCATGTCGGATCGTAAGTTTCACTCGAGACAGAATGTCAGCGTCTCGCCTGTCACTCACTCTGATAGTTCTGCTAACTAAGCTGACATCCCAGTCGGCTTTTCAATCTACCACTCTGACACGTTCCAATCTACAACCATCAGGCTGAAATACGTATTCCCACTAAGGGCTATCATATCCAAGATGACCTCCTGTTCAGCGCTCGATCAGACAACATCCTATAGATCCAACCATCACAATAGCACGAATCCCATCTCGCAAGCCATACTCAAACTTGCGACATTTATCGGCCTCGGTACTCATCTCAGTCAATGCTCTTGCTTTCTTATACTCATACTGGCTCTCCTTAGAGTCCCATCAATCAATACAAATCCGAACGCATCGGATACCAATTACATCCATCGCCATCATAGGTCACAACCATCTTGACCAGTCGACTCCATTGCGCTTTCGTTGCGCTACGTGAGGGACCCAGAAATAGAGGTACCAGAAAACTAAATTATGGAGAGTGAAGTGAAGTGTAAGAGAATAAACGGGAACCAAAACATTAATTGAGAAGATGCAGCAGATGAAATGAATTGTGGAAATGAACAGGGTGACAAAGAAAAGTATCAAGGCCAATGGTGAGATATGAAAATCACCCCACAACAAAGCATGATAAACATACCAAATGAATAAATGATTTTTTGCCAAAACTAAAATATGATTTTAGGTTTTGTAAACATTAGTGGGGTTGCAGAACAGAAAATTGTGAGAAACGATGACAAGAATAATCAAACCAGAAACCTATAGAGAGCAGAGACAAGAAAGTAAACTAGGCACAAGAGAACAAGTCATATGGTGAAACAGTTGATATGGAAAACGAGTAAAAAAGCAATAATAATACCACAATCTAATTAAGGGGCCTGAAAGAATCATATCCAACTGATTTTGTAGCAATTAGAAGGTTTAAACAATTAAAATGCCTGAACAAGAGAGACTTGAACAAACAACATAGCAATGAGGTTAACTAAGTTCATAAAAATCATAGTTGGAAACTAGTGAAGGTTGTATATAGTGTGAAATATGAATATGGAATAAAGAAAATTAATCCGCTTTTTCTAAATAAAATAACTGAAGAAGGATACCAACAATAGTAACGTGAGCCAAATCACACAAGAAAAGATAAAGAGACAATGATCCGTTAAGAACAAAACAAAATTAGTTCCGAAAGGAGAAACAACAATTGAATTTCGTCTAATTTCAGGTGATAGTAGTAGCAATTAGAGAATCCAAAAAGGTTCAAACAGACCAGCGTCATATCAAGGAACATGCTTAGACGTGAAAATCGCCCCACAACAAAGAGAGACAAGCATACCAAAAGAATAAATGATTTTTACTCGTTTAATAATCAAAACAATAATGTTTTCACTTTCTATTGTATGTACTTGAAATGTGGGAAAGATATAGGGGATAAAAAGGGGATGAACTAGAGTAGTGAGAGGATAAGGAAGAGCGAAAACAAAAACCACAAAGCCAAAACCCAAAAAAAGAAAAGGAAAAACTGTTCGTAGTTATAATTTAACTATTTCGTGAAGATCGCCCCATAACAAAGCAAGACAAACATACCAAATGGATTAACAATTTTTTTCCAAAACTAAAAACTGATTGTAGGTCCTGCAAGCAGTAGTTGGAATTTATAACAGAAAAGTGTGAGAAGCGAAGACAAGAATAATCAAATTAGAAAGTTATGAAGAGGAAAGACAAGAAAGTAAACTAAGCACAAGAGAGGAAATCATACGATGAAGCAATGTATCTAGAAAACAGGTAGAAAAGTAATAATGATGCTGCAACATAAATAAGAGGCCTGAAAGAATCATAGCAAATTGATCCCAAAACGGTTAAGAGGTTTAAAACAATTAAAATGCCTGAACAAGAGAGACCTGAACAAACAACAAAGCAGTGAGGTTAACTAAGTTCAAAAAATTCATAGTTAAAAACTAGTGAAGATTGTATATAGTGAGAAAAATGAATATGGAATATAGACAACTAGTCTGCTTTTTCTAGATAATAGAATTGAGGAAAGGTACCCAATAATAGTAGTGCGAGCCAAATCACAAATGTAAAACTAAAGGAACAATGATTCGTTAAGAACAAAACAAGATTAGTTCCGAAAAGAGAAATAGCAATTGAAATTTCGTCCAATTTCTAGTGATAGCAGTAGCAATAAGGGGATCCAAGGAGGTACAAACAGACCAGCGTTTTACAGTAACCTATTTTACCATTTGCAGAAAATATTCACAAGCAATAAGCAAGTTGAAGTTCTGACAAACTTTCCTACCTTTGTGAAGGAATAGAAGAGTTTAGCTGGAGCCTTCTGAGGATAAAATAGCGGAAAGCCACGTAGGACCTTCGTCAATCCAGACTTGAAAATCTGATGAAAAGAGTGCATCTTTTGGCTAGACGGTGTGCAACCTGGTTGCAGTGTCGTGGGCATACCAAAAAGTGACTAACTGGAAATAATGGAAATAAGTATGAGCTTCCTCAACCTGACAGGACCCGTCCCAACTGGACCTCGATAATCGTGCCCGGTCCTGCTCCCGTCTGACAAGTCCACTGAAGTCCCGAAACAATCCTTCAGCACCTATCAGACAAGGGATTATCGCCGCTTATGCCTCCGCCTCTCGGTTAGCCCCGAACATCGTGCCACGACCTGGAGGGTCATCAAAAACAGAAAAGTGTGAGTGGACAAAAATATATTCGTTAAAACACATTTTAAAAGACATCATTTACCCTCCAGTTTATCAAACCTGCATGCATAGGTAAAAACATATGAAACACAACCATTGGCTTTTCAGCCAAACTACATAACAAGTTAAATCCCGGCTCTCAGGCCAAAACATACGAACACATAATCACCTGGCCATACAGACCAGAACTCGTACTCAATATCAGTACGTAATCACAATCAACATCAAGCAATACTATGCACAAGTTCACAAACCATCACACTGTCACATCTGCACTACGCGTAGGCCAACCTCGGGAACTGCACTCAGGCACCATCCGAGTCATATCCATCATGTATGGGAACTGCACCCGCATCCTCTAGACGTCTCCGGGAACTGCACTCACGCAACATCCGAGTCACGTCTAGGCACTGCACTCGCATCATCCAGAACACGATCCAGTATCCGGTATCCACAATCACAAACACAATCCATACCACAACACATATCAATCAAATCCATGACCTCAAATCAAGTCATAAGCATTCCCGACAGAATTTCAGGCTCAAATACCAATTATACGTAAATCCGTAAAATCACAATGAAATCATTAAAATAATCCAGAAATCATCCTTAACTTATCAATTCATCAAAATATCCATTTTGAAACCATTTTGACTCCGGGCCTAGCCCAAAATATCATTTGCACATTTCCTCGAAAAACGTGCCGAAAGACGTATTAAAATATTAATTAAATCATAAATAATCATCCAACCAAATCATAACATCATTGCAAACCAAATCATGCAATCAATCATGTAAAACATTTAACTATGCATGCATATCAATTTAGAAAACAAACGTCCACTCACACACTGTCCAATTGCTCGTTTCCCGCGCTGCACGCGTTTCCGTAATTTCCGACACTTGTCAGGAATCTCGAAACCTGTTCAAAATCATTATGTGGGTTACTAACAAGTCAACTTACATCATATAATTTTCTCATAATTTTCCGGGAATTTAATATTGATTAAATACGTAACGTAAATCTTTGGACCCTCGAAACAATATCGAAACAGTGTCTGATTGACTTGAAACCAATTTTAAAATGTTCGTTACATTACATAGAGTAAAACATCTGTTGAAACCTTCCTCAGAAACTCCACCACGCGCCCTCACGCGCCGCCGCAAGCGGCTGCACGTGAGTTCACGCGCCTTGCTATAGTACCTGCACAGTCGTCCCTGTCGCCCGTTTACCTAGTAAACGGATCCTACGACCCGCGTGCCAACCCGACTCATCCCTAGCCAATTCGAACTCAATTTCTCCAATTATTTCACACATTACCATCTATTCCACGTCTAATGTGGATCTGTAACCTCAATTTAATGAAACCATGTTCTGAAATGCACGACTCAACATCAAAACCCGACGGGTCCCTAATCGGGTTCTACCCCATTTCACCTTCTGTCATCAAATTGATTGTACAGGGAGCATTCTCTATTCATTCTAAGCACGAAACTGAAATCAATTTCAAGAATTATTACCTCTAAGAGATCGAACTCAAGCTCCACCCTTTCAAGAGGTCGCAGGTTCTGTTCTTCCTCAATTCTCACTCAATTGACTTCCAAATTGATTTGGTTCGAGTCTTCTAACTCCCAGAAAGCTTAATATCGAATCAATTTCCCTCAAAACAGTTTACAAAATCAAAATCGACATTGGTGTTCTTCAATGGTTTTTCGGGTTGTGTCAGTGCATTAGCAGTCAATTTGTTTTGGTTTTTCACTTCGTTTTCCTCGTCTAATTCTCTCTGTTTTTCTCTCTGTCACAATTGTACTAGTTGGTTTTGGATCATGATCAATCAGACATGAAGGAGCTGTGTTCTCTGTTCTCTGTATTTTTGTTTTTCAATCAATTTAAACATTCACTCAATTTAAACATTTGATTTTTAATTAACTAATTAAGTGTACACACAAACATCATATGCCACTAATCACTTCAATTTAAGTGACAGGTGTCATGTGCTAAGGTATAGTGGGCTGAATCAGCAATGTAAATCATATCTTGCACCGTTTAATAAGTCCCTTCCTTAAAATTACCATTTTACCCCCATTTAGAAAATTTACCAAAATGCCCTCATAATTCTAGACCCATAACTTTCTTATTCGGACTCCGATTGATGCATGCCGCCTGTCTACGAATTCAGCGTCCCGAGACCTATCCAACGGTCTTCCCGGAAAGTCCAAATAAGGTCCCGAACAAAAAGTCAACTTTCGGCTCCTTTGACCAATTTACCAAATTACCCTCAAACTTCCACACGTCATAACTTTTTCCTCGAATGTCGGAATTGGGCGTGCCACCTGTCTATGAACTCGTGACGTCCCGAACTACGACACGGTCATCAGTCAAAGTCCGTATGATCACTAGAATAAAAAGTCAACCATTCGCCCAATTCCAGGGGCAAAATCATCCTTTTTCCTCAAATTTTCAAATTTTCGCTTTTCAAATTTTCGGGGCGTTACACAACCAGGGTGCCGTCAGTGTCTAAGCATTCTGCCTCCGAAAGTAGAAGATTTATCACTTCAGTGCATCCATTTCCAAAATTATAAAGCGGTAACCCATGTCATGAGCAAGTTGGAGGCCCAAGCAAGTGACCATGATTTCTGTAGCTTTAGGCGTTAGATTGCTACAAAACCCCTTAGAAGCTGCGACCATAAGATCACTGCTGTTGTCACGTACCACAACACCAAGGCCACGAAAACCCTCACGTTAGTTGACAACGCCGTCAACATTTGAGTTTGAAATAAGGGTTTGAAGGCCGTTCCCAATGGACTGCTACTAGAGTTGGAGGATGAGTAGGTTGTACTTTCTCGTTAGCTTGTTGAAACTCGTTCAATAGATTAAAGCTGCGGGAAACAAGCTTTGTTGCATAAATGGATTTCCCAGTATTTAGGTATTTATTACGGCCTTACCAGATGCTCTAACACAAGTAGAGGATAAGAACCAACTCATCCGGATTCAGAATAGCCATAGCATATTGGATAAAATCTGAAAAGCAAGCTGGTTTCTACTCAACAAAAAGGGATTGGAATGGAGAGAGAAGCCAAATCTCTTTGGTGAGTGGACAACTCCAGAAGACATGGATGATTGTCTCTAGTTGTCTCCGGCAGCGAAAGCACAAGGGGGATGGGACAATATGGCATGAAAACAAATTAGCCAAGCAAGGTAAAATGCCTCACAAACATCTCCACAAAAGAGCTTGATTTTGTTAGGGATAGATAGAGACCATACCGTGGACCAGATAGTGTTCATATGAGAGTTGGAAGATCCAACTCCGCCCTCATGTTGGAGTCGAATTGTTTGAGCTACTATATAACCACTCTTGACACTACAGTTGCCATTTTTTTGCAAGTGCCAAATAAGATTGTCCGGTATGGGCAGAGCAGGTAGTGGGATAGCCAAGATGGAAGCGATCTCAGAATCCCAAAAAGAGTGAATGATGAGATCGAGGTCCCAAAGCCCATCATCTCAGATTAAATGTCGAACCGTAAAGTTCGATGGAAGGGTTGCTGGAGAGCGAATAAAGAAGCTTGTGTTAGATGGTAGCTAGGCATCACCATATAAAATTTATAGAGTGACCATCTCCTACTTGCCAATGAAGTTCGTGAAATTTGATGACCAATTCCACACCTAACATCCTACATGCTTTGCTTTCGTAAAGTATGGAATATATCTCTTTCTTGATCTCGAAATTGTTCCTATTGGATGTAGCTCCAAAAGCTGGAGTGCTTTTATATATTTACACGACCTACAAGAAGCTGCTGCATCTGCAATTCTATGTTCATCTGAAATCATCCCGGTAGTTGATTCTTCGATTTGAAGCAATGGAAACCCCTTTTGGTCTTGGAGCATATTCAAGTTCGGGGCCAACAAGCGGTTGTAGCAATGAAAATACAAAAGTGGTTGTAGCAATGAAAATACAAAAGCGGTTGTAGCAATGAAAATAAAAAAGCGGCTTCAACAAGGAGGGCAAACTCTCTGGGAAATCTCAGTCCATATGATTCATGAGCCAGAATCTGAAAAAATAGAACATGCAAGCAAGCACCTTATAACTAGCGACTGTCATTGAACAGGAAAGCCCAGGCACCTAGATATTAAAAACACATATTTTACTCTAACATGATTGCCTTTTCCTAGCCAACATTTGTCCATGGAGTCACCCTACTGAAGCATACTGTATTTACCAATTAATTCTAGGAATTTCGAAGGTGTCAAAATGAAGGTATAAGCTACAGGAACACCATTAAATCATGCAAACATGTGCATCTAAAGGCAGTCAAAAGCTTACCACATCAAGAAAAAGTGCATTCATTTGTCTTTCATCAACAACTAGATTAGCAGAGACAGCAGTTGCATTTGTAGGTGACTCCCTGGCTGTTGGTACGAATATTTTCAGTATCCAAATCCTGTAGGAATTGTTAGATGCAATGTGATTGTTTTATATTTCTTTTTTGGAAGGACAATTCAGTTGTTTACACGATACTGGTTTTAGATGCTAAGCCAGTTAAGTTATACAATCTTCTAGCTATAGCACAGCTCTTCTGTTCGTTGTTTTCCACATCAACAAAATATTTAACGAAATAAAGGGTTATCTTTTTGCCGCAACCTTCTGCTAAACATGACATTTCCTCAGCTTCTGCCTTGTCCCAAGACAAGTATAGGTAATGATTAACAATATGATTTCAAAAAGTAAAACAGAATTATTCCAACCCCAAGTTTAACACTTGCCTTTAATGATGATAACATTTTTTCCAGGTCGCTTGCAAAGGCCTTAGCATCAACATTTTTTCCTCGGCAATATTGCATAAATCTCCACAAAGGGAACTGCAGGAGCTCTGTCAAAGCAGTTCTGAAATTCCTCGACATATTTTGATGGAAACAATGCTGGTGCAGATGCAATAAACTACCATTTGCAAGTAAATATAATTAGTGATTGTGTTCATAGCATAACAAAATATAGAAACGAACAGCAAAATAAAACATAATCTTAAATATAAGCAATAAGCCTATGGAGTGGGATATAGTTATGACTAGAAATAAGCCTGCGTGATGCTGCGGGTCAAAAAATAATTTTCAAAATAGTATAATATAAATTTGCATACTAGATAGGTTAAAAGTCATTTTTACAATTGATAGTATAACAATATTCAATATAGATGCTGCAACATCAGTATAGAAAGAAAATGAAGACTAAACTATTAGATAACTATTATAACTATTTTTTTTTCTAGAGTGCAATTTGAACGATTTTACAGGTTATGAATGATTAAATGAAGATTGAACTAAAAAAATCTCATAATCATAATGATACACCAGCATAGGTTTTAGATAGTCTAAAAAGAAAATGCCCACAAATAGCATATTTTTCTGCATTACATAGCAAGCTAACAAAGATATCCACATGGATCACATAAACACTAATACGAGTAAGAAAAAAAAACACACATGACAGTAGACATATCCAAATTCTAGCAAATTCTGCTAAACCAAATTCTACAACAGCAAAGTTATAAGATTATAGGACTTACCATTTGGTTGTAATGCAAGGATTGGTAGATTTAACCCTGTGAGAGAGTAAAAGCTGGTGCTGATAAGAATACAGTGAAAACCTAAGAGGAAACAAAGATGGTGAAGTGCATGAGAAGCAAGAGGGGAAAAAAAACAAAGACTGAAAACCCATCGTCAAATGATGATAGCAACAAAGATGTTGAGGGAACAGACTCAAAACAAAGCTTGCTGAAGGAGCCAAACCTGAAACTGCTATGAGAAAATAGATGGTGGGCTGTGGGTGGAATTCAAGGTACGCATAGTAACCTCATTTTTGAAAGCTACAAGAAAAGAAAAGGAAAATCAATGGAAAACATGTGATTTAGCATATAGGAACCATCGGCTGGGTATGGTCAAGCATCCAACGATCAATGAAGGCAGCATAAATTGATGAAGTACGAAATTTGCAGAAAGACGACAATTTAGTTTTCAAACAATAATGATGGCCACCAATACAACGAGCATTCAAACTGAAAAATTAAATCAAACCATAACAGACTAAATTCACCATAAACCTATCAAATTCACACCACCACACTCCCAACAGATAAAAAGTTTATCCAATTATAGGTGAACGATAAGCAAACTATGGGAAAATAGCAAGTTGACGTCCGACGCTTGAAATTCAACATTGAAGGTTACAATAGATTGGAATAAAATGAAATGGAAAAAGCTAAGAAGTTTCCTCTTCTCAAATCCTTTCTCAGATCTTTAATCATGGTCCTCTTCTGACTCTATAAAATATTTAAGCAATTCACAAATGTGAAATAAACATTAACATTTAATTCCCTAGTTCCCACCTCGCTTGTGTTGGCTTAAACATAAGTTCAACTATTTTCAACTACAAAGTTTTTTATGCTTGAATTCCTGCATGCTGGATATAGGCTGCGTTTTCTAAACTTTCAAAATAGATCAGCATGATTATCCTCGTGCAGTCATTTTTAGTGGTGCACAACAATCAATTCTTAAGGAAACTGATAGAACTAAAAGATAAGCAATTCAATAAAAACCATTGTTCTTCCTTTTTGAATGGAAAGTTAAGCTAAACACCTGACATCTGTTGATGTTTAAGCTGCACTGCAGTTTAACATTAACATTCTACGGCTAGTTTTTTTAAATACCTACGGCTAGTTGATAAGTGAGTGAGTAAGTGTGTGATGAGATGTAAAGTGTGATGGATGATGAGCTGTAGAGGCAGTAACAGAATTGAGAGAATGTGAGAGCATGTGTGTGAGTTGCTTTACACATAAGATTATTCTTTGTCTTTAACAGGTGGCTGCCAAGGATTGACAGATAGATTGTCAATCCTGGCCATGTGTGATGGGTGAGTGAGGGTATATCAATGTACACACTCCACAAAATGATTTAATGAAAAAAAGAGTGAAAAATTCAGAGAAAGGTTTCTGAATTCTCTAAGAAACAGAGAAGGCATTTTCACAAACACCTGGTGTGCAGGTCACTGTTCTATTGTTTTTTGTGGTGCTGTGAGCCTAAATCATTATCCATTTTTCTTCTTCTGTGTGTGTGTGTGTGTGTTCAAAGCAAATAAAGAAATCAAGCAATCACGGGCTAATCCCGATTCACAAGTAAAACCAGCTAGGAGGTAAGAGTGAAAGAATGCTTACCTGATGCAAGCAGCTGCAAAGCAACCAATCGCAGGTCATCTTCCCATCAATGTTCAATATGGTATCAGAGCAGGCATAGATCTGCATCTGGGACGTTGGCTGTGAAAAGAAAGCAAGTGAGGTGAGTGCTTAAAAGAAAGAAAGTAAGAAATGGCTGAAACACACAGTGGAGGAGGAGAGTTAAGAACTCCTATCTTCACAGGATCTAATTACGATGCCTGGAGCATTAAGATGAAAACTGTGCTCAAAGGTTATGATCTATGGAAGTATATAGAAGAAGGAATCCCAGGAGCTGTGACACCTGGAGAAGGAGAAGAAGGCCCTACACGTCCACTAAATCGGGTGGATGTTGTGAAAGATGCTAAGACTCTAAGCATGCTACAAAATGCAGTTGCAGATGACATATTTCCAAGGATTCAGAATGAAGAGACTGCTCAGGCAGCCTGGAATGTGTTGCAACAAGAATATAGAGGAGATGCTAAGGTAAGATCTGTCAAACTTCAGTCCCTAAGACGTGATTTCGAATATGCAAGGATGAGGGATGATGAAAACTTATCTGTTTATATGTCAAAACTGTTTGGGATTGTAAATCAGATGAGAACTTATGGTGAAAACATAACAAAAAAGAGATTAGCACAGAAAATCTTAATAAGTTTGACAAAGCCTTATGATCCTATTGTATCAATTATAGAAGAAACCAGGGATTTGGACACAATCAATGTAGAGAGTGTCATTGCTTCTATTAAGGCCTTTGATCAAAGAATTGAGATGCATAGTGAAGGAAATGTAGACAAAGCATTTGCTAGCTGGTCTATAAATCCTAAGCTACAACATGGAGGTTCACATGAGAAGTTTAAGAAGAATTTTAAAAGTAGGAGCTGGAACCAGAAGCCTAACACAGGAGAGAAATCAGGACATCACCAGCATTCTGAGAAATCAGAAAACTCAGTACCTAAGTGCAGAAACTGTGGCAGGAAGCACTCAGGGACATGTTGGTTCAAGACTAAACCTAAGTGCTACAATTGCAACAAACTTGGACATGTTGCCAAGGAGTGCATGAGTACCAAGTCAGTGAACATGGCAAAAGAAGTAATTGAAGATCCTGTACCTGGAAATCTGTTCTATGCATGTAATTCAGCTTCAGTGAAGACTGAAAATGTTTGGTATGTTGACAGTGCATGTAGCAATCATATGACTGCTCAAGAATCTCTGTTAATTGAGGTTGACAGAAGCATTAAAGCCAAAGTTAAAATGGGAAATGGAGAGTTGGTGCAGGCAGAAGGAAAGGGAACTCTGGTGATTCAGACCAAACAAGGAGAAAGACACATAAAGGATGTTATGTTGCTGCCAGGTTTGGAGGAAAACCTGCTTAGTGTTGGGCAGATGATTGAACATGGATATTTTCTTGTGTTTGGAGATCAGTATGTGGATATATTTGAAGACAAGGAGCTGGTTCACAGGGTTGCTAAGATCCCTATGACCAGAAACAGGTGTTTTCCTATGACCTTTGACTGTGTAAAACCAGTGGCCATGAGGGCAACAATTTCAGAAGATTCTGAACTGTGGCATAGAAGATATGGCCATCTAAACTACACAAGTCTCAAGAAGCTACAACAGAAGGATATGGTGATTGGGATGCCTAAGCTACAAGATGGGAAACAGGTCTGTGCAAGCTGTGTTGCAGGAAAACAGCATGTTGAACAGTTTGATTCAGAACCTGCACTAAGGGCAACTCAGCCTTTAGAACTCATCCACTCTGATGTATGTGGTCCTATGCAAGTTGAGACTATTGGAGGTAACAAGTATTTCCTGACTTTTATTGATGATTTTACAAGAATGTGCTGGTTGTACTTCTTGTCACATAAGTCAGGAGTCCTTAATGTCTTCAAGAAATTTAAAGCTATGGTAGAATTACAAAGTGGTTTTAAGATCAAGAGACTAAGAAGTGACAGGGGTGGAGAGTATCTCTCAAAAGAGTTTGAGAGTTTCTGTGAAGAAACTGGGATTGTGAGGCAACTAACTGTTGCCTATTCACCTCAGCAAAATGGGGTTGCTGAAAGAAAAAACAGGACTGTTGTGGAAATGGCAAGGGCAATGATGTGTGGAAAAAATGTTCCTCACAGGTTTTGGGGGGAAGCAGTAAGCACTGCTGTTTATTTACTAAACAGAAGTCCTACCAGATCACTCAATGGGAAAACCCCATTTGAGCAATTCAGTGGGAGGAGGCCAGGAGTGAAGCATTTCAGAATTTTTGGCTCTATCTGCTACTCTCACATTGCTGATCAACTAAGGCAGAAACTAGATGAGAAAAGTGTGAAATGCATTTTCATGGGATATGGAAGTTGTGAAAAAGGATATAGATTGTTCAATCTACAAACCAACAAGATTGTGGTTGCTAGAAGTGTAATCTTTGATGAAGAAAGTGTTTATGATTGGGATACTTCTAAAACTGATAGTGGACGGTTTCTCACCATTAGCAGTGGTTCTGATGAGGCTCAAGAACCAGATGAAGGTTTAGGACATGATTCACAAGATCCTGTGAGTCATACTGAGTCTGAAGGGGAAAATCAGAATGAGGGAGAAGAAGAAGATTCTTCCATTGGCACACCTGTGAATCTCAGGAGTCTACAGGACATATATGCAAGGTGTCACATGTGTATTGTTGAACCTGAATCCTATGAAGAAGCAGCAAAGGATCTAGCATGGAAGAAGGCTATGGAGGCTGAGATAGATATGATTCAGAAGAATGGAACTTGGTGCTTAGTAGATAGACCAATGGACAAACCTGTCATTGGTGTTAGATGGATCTACAAGACTAAGCTAAAGCTGGATGGTTCTGTGGAAAAACATAAGGCAAGATTGGTAGCAAAGGGTTATGCACAGAAACCTGGGGTAGATTTCAATGAAACTTTTGCACCTGTTGCAAGGTTGGACACAATCAGATCCCTAATTGCCCTTGCTGCTCACAAGAACTGGAAACTCTATCAATTGGATGTTAAATCAGCATTCTTAAATGGAGTATTGGAGGAAGAGGTTTACATTGATCAACCTGAGGGGTTCGAAGTTCAAATTGATAAAGGGAAGGTCTACAAGTTGAAGAAAGCACTATATGGACTCAAGCAAGCCCCTAGAGCTTGGTATGGTGAAATTGACTCCTATTTCCTAAGCTGTGATTTTAAAAGAAGCACAAGTGAAGCCACTTTATACATCAAGTTTGCTAAGGATGGAAGGGTACTTATTGTCTCAATCTATGTGGATGATATAATCTACACAGGAAGCTCACTTGAGTTGATTCAAGAGTTCAAAAATGAGATGATGAACAAGTATGAAATGACTGATTTGGGGCTGTTGCATCATTTCCTAGGCATGGGGGTAATTCAGTCTAAAGACAGCATATTCATACATCAAAGGAAGTATGCTAGTACACTCCTAGAGAAGTTTGGGCTCAGTGATTGCAAATCAGTAAGTACACCACTGGTACCATCAGAAAAACTGAGAAAGGAAGATGGGAGTGAAGCTGCAGATGAGCATTTGTACAGGAAAATTGTGGGGAGTTTTCTGTACTTGACAGCTACTAGGCCTGACATCATGTATGCTGCAAGTCTACTCTCTAGATTCATGCATGGACCTACACACAAGCATCTGGGAACTGCTAAGAGAGTGTTGAGGTATATTCAAGGAACGCTATCTTATGGGATTGAGTATGAGAAGGGAAAAGCATCTACACTAATAGGTTTTTGTGATAGTGACTGGGGTGGGTCTGAGGATGATATGAAGAGTACCTCAGGCTATGCTTTTACTCTAGGCAGTGGGGTGTTTTCCTGGGCATCTGTGAAACAGAGCACAGTTGCTTTGTCCACTGCAGAAGCTGAGTATGTGAGTGCAGCAGAAGCAACTTCACAAGCTATTTGGCTACGGTTTGTACTTAAAGACTTTGGAGAGGAACAAGGTGAACCAACTCCATTGTTATGTGACAACATGTCTGCCATAGCAATGGCCAAGAATCCTGTTTTCCATCTGAAAACCAGGCACATCAACAGGAAGTTCCATTTCATCCGTGATGCTTTGCAAGACAAGAAAATCAGCTTGATCTTCTGCAAATCAGAAGACCAACTTGCTGATATCTTCACTAAAGCACTACCAAAGGAAAGACTTAACTATCTAAGAGAGAAGCTAGGAGTTAAACCTGCTGCTAGCTTAAGAGGGAGTGTTGATGTTTAAGCTGCACTGCAGTTTAACATTAACATTCTACGGCTAGTTTTTTTAAATACCTACGGCTAGTTGATAAGTGAGTGAGTAAGTGTGTGATGAGATGTAAAGTGTGATGGATGATGAGCTGTAGAGGCAGTAACAGAATTGAGAGAATGTGAGAGCATGTGTGTGAGTTGCTTTACACATAAGATTATTCTTTGTCTTTAACAGGTGGCTGCCAAGGATTGACAGATAGATTGTCAATCCTGGCCATGTGTGATGGGTGAGTGAGGGTATATCAATGTACACACTCCACAAAATGATTTAATGAAAAAAAGAGTGAAAAATTCAGAGAAAGGTTTCTGAATTCTCTAAGAAACAGAGAAGGCATTTTCACAAACACCTGGTGTGCAGGTCACTGTTCTATTGTTTTTTGTGGTGCTGTGAGCCTAAATCATTATCCATTTTTCTTCTTCTGTGTGTGTGTGTGTGTGTTCAAAGCAAATAAAGAAATCAAGCAATCACGGGCTAATCCCGATTCACAAGTAAAACCAGCTAGGAGGTAAGAGTGAAAGAATGCTTACCTGATGCAAGTAGCTGCAAAGCAACCAATCGCAGGTCATCTTCCCATCAATGTTCAATAACATCAACAAAGTATCCAAATCCCAAAAAAATAAATGGCAAGGTTTGTGAAATTTTTTGCACTTTATGAAGTTCTTAATTAAATTTAAAGATCTTAAAAAGATCTACTCATTAACATAATGAAAGTGAAAAAAGAGAAATCTGGTTCCTACTTAGTTCAAGATGTTTAGAGGCTGAAAACATAATGTCTAATTGACTTACTTTAGATCAAGTACCGATTTTTGAATCTCCTAAATAGCTGAACTCGGTGCATAAAGAATTATGTTTTCTACCTACATCAGAGCCCAACCAAATATTGAGAATACCCACAAAACAGAGGCTTGTAATTACGCCAGTAGACACGATAGGAGCATAATAGTTCCAGAAGTAATAAAAGATTATAAAAGAAGAAGAACGAAGATATGAAATACTTCTAAAGAAAAATTCCATTGTAAAACAAAATAGAGAAACAAAGCTTAGCCCCTCCTCATCCAAAAAAAAAAAAATACATGTAAAACTGCAAGAAATATTACAATACTATTAAATTGTTCTACACTATACCATAAGGAAGTCAACTGTACATCAAAAAGTGTTTCAAACTTCACAATAACGGACCAAAGAGTGTCTCAAACTTCACATTAAGAGACCAAAGAGTGGGAAAACTAAGACTCTTGAAAATGGAAAACACAATCAGCCATTGATTGATGATTTGAACTATATTGCTGCATATTTTATTCTAAATGGAAAAAATAAATAATCAAAATGTAGGAAAATATTTTTCATTTTGTCCAACACAATTTTTCAACAACCAAGTAAAGCTTACGAATTATCAAGCACATAACATTTATCAATCTCTTGTATTTTATGAGCGTCTAAATTTTTTAATTAAAAGACTCTAAGAAGATCTCAAAACTTATCAACTTTTCATTCAATAATGTTGAGAGCTACAGTGAAAAACATATCCACAACAATTACATGATGAACAATAAGAGTAAAAAAATACATCACCTATAAATTTTCCTAATGATAAAATTTCCTAATGGTATAATAGAAATTCAAGAAGAATACCTCAGATGATGCCTACTGTCGACTTGAGCCCAGGAATTCAAAGAGAAATATGACGCTCTACCTACAATTATAACATCAGCATATCATTCAATATCTCATCTGAAGAAGAATAACAAATCCAAATCACAACTAAACCAGCAGCAGAAATTTAACAGTTTCATATCCAACATCATAGAGAAATTGTAAACAAACAAATGCTATAATGGGATCAGATAAAAAATAAAATGACACATAATGTATCACCTGCAACTTCAGACAGGAAACTCTGTGGAACTGGATTCCTAACAGGGAAAAGATATTCACTACTCAAATGAAGGATGGACATATTGATGGCTCAATTGCTGCCCTCCCATCACTGTGAGAAGAAAATTAATAGAAATTTTAGACCAGAACTCAAACGTGAAGGTCAAATTAGGAACCTATAATGCGATTGTTAAATATACACTATCTTGTACACAAATATAATATAGGTGAGAGGCTAAGAACATAAATTTCCCTATCAACAGATGTAATTCATAACAAAATATGCTCTTTCTACTAATATAAATTAACCTAATAACACCACCCAATTGGAACTGAAATGACTATATAATTCACAGAAATGAACTGAAATTTCGATTAATCGATGCAAACAAACGATTCATTTTTCTACGACCCAGATAATGAATTTGAGTAATATAAATTCAAAAACAAAAGCTTACCTCAAAATTTTGCTGAAACCCACCAATTTCTTCTCCCCCAAATCACACCAATTTCATCCTCAACCTTTCAAAAAAACCCACATGGAAAAGTAAATAAATACTCTATAAAATCCATCTCAATATACCCACCACCACGTCCTCGTGGTCCCCCGCGATCGCCTCGATATCCACTCTGTCCCTTGCCTCTAGAAGCGTCTGACACGGTACTCGGTGTCTGCCCTCCTACGCTACCACTCGACCACTACGGGCATCCCCTCAAGATATGTCCGGACTCACCACAAGAATAGCATGTCAGGTGCTTCATCCAGTTTGTAGATCCCACGGAAGTGCCACTCTGCTGCGGTACATTGTATCCGGCTTTGCGGCCTCTATCAAATCTGCCAGACCGACCACCGCTCGACGATCCACCATTGTAGGATGACTGTCCTCCGCTAAACCGACCTCCCTTTGGGGCCCTGTGGCCCAAAGGCCCAGAAAAAGAACAGTCTCTGTGTCGTCCCAAATTAGCCTCCTGCTGGCGGTTGGCCCAGCTAGTCTCCACACTGGCCGTAGCATCGGCCAGCTCTCGAAGTGTAGAGAAAATCATTGCAGAGGAGGTCACCATAGCTCGGATATCACCTCTCAGACCCTGCTCAAAACGACGGAACCTATCTGCCTCTGTCCGCACATAGACCTCCACAAACCTGGACAATCTCTAGAACCGCTGCTCGTACTCCACAACAGTCGATTTCCCCTACTGGAGCTGCAAGAATTCAATCTCTCTGGCCTCGCGGAAGGCATGGGGATAGTACTGGTCTAAGAATCAGTTCTTGAACTCCTCCCAAGTCACAACCAAAGCATCCCAGCCCGACAACTCCAGGGTGTACCACCACTCATGGGCCTCACCATCAAGAAAAAAGGTGGCCAACAGTACCCTCTACACAGGTGGACAGGACATCACCAGGAGGATCTTCTCTAGCCTCAAAATCCAATGGTGAGCCATCTCAGGATCAACCTCACCACTAAACACCGTGGCACCCAGGTGACGTGCCAGCCCAATCAAAGAACTCCCGGCACTCGAACCTCCTGAGTCTCCAGCGAGACCCATCTCAGGTGGTGTAAACGGGGTCGCTCGTTTCAGGGGCATATTGAGCTGGTAAGAGGCATAAATAATAAGATTAGTACGAAAAAATACGCGTGTCAATGTACAATGTACAGACCAGAAACATAATGCTCGGCTCTGATACCAACTTGACAGGACCCGCCCCGTTTTCCCCTGGGGACCACTGGGGGAAGGCCTGCTCCCATCTGACAGGTAACTCAAGATACCACAAATACCCTTCCGAGGGTTTTATTACACAAATACCTCTACTGGGGGTTCTAGATACACACCGGTGTGTTTAATACAACAACATGTCAGACAAGGGAAATAAGCATTATGTTCGTACTAATACAAATAAAGATAACACCTACCACTCAGGGTGGTCCAAACGCAACGGTGATATTTATGCCTTGGCCCCGGAGTCGATGCCCTCCTCGGTTTCCTCTCCTGAAGGGTCAAGAAAACAGTTAAAGTGTGAGTGGACCAAAAATAAAGCAGTTATAAATTCATTTGAACATATATATATATATATATATATATATATATATGACCCTTGGTTTCTGTAAACATGCATGCATTCAGTAGAAAGCATAGAAATACGATCAATTATAAAAACATATAACATTTCTATACATATATATATATCTATACAAAAATACATCTGGACACGTGTAACATCAAATCCAATATAACTATGTATCCACATATCCCTTCCTCGGCATCGAAGGCATGTTGGATGCCAACTCAGAGCACACATCCCTTATGGAACAAATCCCTGATAATGTCACGATTTATATTTAAAGGTATGCACACCACTCGGGGCCTCACTCCGAGTCTACTCCCAGGAATTCTCTGTCTGGGAGGCTTTATCTCCTGACCTAGTGCGAGCTCTATCTCCGGATCTAGTCCGAGCATCTCTTCGGAATCTGGTCCGGGACCACAACATAACTCCCACTCCTGGAATAGGCTCCCTATGGGGATACTCATCCCGGGTAGTGGATCGTGACTCTCCAGGTCAACGTCTGGAGGAGACCAATCTACAAGTTGGAAGGGTATATACATATACGTATGAAAACCTTTGAAAAACCGTCTTTCCAAACCATGTCAAAACCTTTACCCAGAATTTCTTTATAAACCAACTTTTAGGCCAAAAGTTTTAAATCACCAACTCATTCATTTAGTTCACAAATCATTTCGAAACACCATTGACTCCCCCCAAATCCGAGTTAACGGTCGTCAAATGAGTCTCAAGCCCGATACGACCATTTTCAAGTAAATCCGTGCATTTCTCGAAATCCATAATTCAATCCTCAAATTCCACAATCATAAAACATTTAGTGTAAAAAAATTTAGAAAACAAGCAAAACGGTTATGCATGCATTTCATTTATAAAATCAACGGTCCACTCACAGCCAGTCCTTGCTGCGCTAACGAACCTGCTACACCCGTCCTGAAGCTAAACACAATCTCCGGACCTGTCCAAATACACTTAAGGGTCACTAATTGACCGTACTAGGTCTAGCATCCAACCTTAGAACGAAACCGGCCCAGGAACGCGCTCCGAACACACTTCTCGAGGCTAATTCCTTCAATTTGACCAACCTAACGATCTCTGATCGACACGAAACCACCGCCATTGGATTCGTATCGTCGAAACCTTGAAAATAGTACCGGCCCCACCAAAATCACTGTTCACACGCGCCCCCACGCTCCTGGTCAACATGCGGTCAACGCTGCTATAGTACCGCTAACGTCAGCATGACGTCACTCGCTGACATGTGTCAGTCCTTGACTGGTCCCTGGTTTGGCCTTTCTGACAAGATGACATCATTATGATGTCAGAATGACGTTAGCATGATGACATCATCATCTCTGTCATTCGGTTGATCCCTACCGAGAACCTGCATGTTGTTCGGTTGGTCCCTACCGAGAACCAGCTTGGCGGTTTGGTTGGCTTCTACCGAAAAACCAGAGGCGGGGCTGCCGTGACCCACGACCATGGCTCGATCAAAAAACCCATTTTTGGTCACCATTTTCATCGCCGTTGGTTCCTACACACTCGTCTCAGCCTATACTACCAGTTTGTAAACTCAGAGACATGAAAGAAGGTCGGGTTTGTTACCTCTGGGTCGAAGACTCTCTGGCCAGTTCTTAGTTTTCCTCTCCGTCGTGTCCAGTAGCTTCCTCATCGAACTAGTCCGCCGTGGTCCCCAAATCCGTCGTCCTGACCTCCCTATGATCTTGGTTTGAGCGTCAGTTCGAAATGGTAGTGTGGGTTGAACAGTTGGGGTCTGAGGGTTCGTTTGTCCGTCGCGGCTAGGTGGTCGTCCTGGTTGCAGATGGCGGCGGTGGACGATGGTGAGGATGATGATGATGAAGGTGGTGTCTAGTGATGATGAGAGATCGATTTGGGAGGGGAGAAATCAAAGGGGAAATGATGGTTGCTGTTTTTGTAAACAAAATGGGTTTCAGGGCTTTGAAGGAGAAAAACTATGGAAAAAGGGCTGGTTCATGCATCCAATTATTTGGGGTCTTGGTCCAGTTAGATGAGTGATGTCACTCATATGATTGGTTCAAGATTCCAATTTGACCAATCAAATCATTCCACTTGTCTCGAAAAATGAAATAGTAGCCCGTATAATCCGTGACTCGTAACTTTCACTCCGGGTATTCGAATCCGGCATGCCACCTGTCCACGAACTCAGGGCGACACGATGTACGTAATGGTTAAAGGTTCAAAGTCGTACGACGCTTCGGGTCAAAAGTTAACATTTTGCCTTGACTAGGGGCAAAATGGTCATTTTTACATATAATTTCCATTAATTAAAATAATATCGAAAATTTGGGTCGTTACATTGAACCCCTGACCTCTTTTAAAGAATGAAAGCGTCAGACCACTCACACCAACCACCTTGGTTAGCTCCAACTGTTTTAATATATAGGTAATACTCTGCATAAAAAGAGGTAAACATAAAATGTATTTGGAAATTAATACATATTTATTGGCAAACATGGATGTTCTTTGCATGCATGATTGCCATCAAAGAAGAAGAATATGAAGCAACAAGTATTACGATCTCCATGTGCTCGAACAATCACCTCAAATAAAGAGGGGGATAACAATCCAAGCTGCAGCTGGGTTGGTAATCCAACATACGAGTTTGCTGTCTACAAACAAAGGGTTACGATCATTCAGATTATAGTCTTGACAGTTTTGGTCATTCAGTCATGTTAACTCAAATGATTTTAAGCAATGTCTAGCACTTAACTCAACGAACTTAATCCCAAGTATTGGAACAAGCTAAGTGAAATCATATGATCATTACTCGCTCTCTTTCTAAGTCATATCAAATGCGATAAAAGCTACGAAAACCTAATTTTTGACCATGATTAGTTGTTCCTAATTCAAAGAATCTCATTCTTCTTTGGATGTTCTCAAGAAATCTAAGATCATGTTATGCAAATGCACAAGGTAATGGCTACGCAATGCCAATAATAAAATGCTTAAAATGAATTTATAACAAAGGCTTTCTTTGATAATAGGTCATTTTAACAAAGGCTTTCTTTGATAATAGGTCAAAAGGAAAAGGACAAGACATTGCATTATCTTCAAATGTAACATAAATTAAACATTAAAACCAGATAAACCCAGAAGATAAGACCAAAAAAAAAATTAACTAACTTAAAGAAAGGAAAAAGCTTAGCAGTAGGAAATCAAACACCTGCCAGTAAATATAACCGAACTTCCTGTTACCTTTGCTACGTCGGCAAGCCACTCTCAATAAACAAATCCAACAGCAATATAACCAAGGCATAAAGCCCTCAAACCTCTAAGGATGAAATTAAACAATGCTCAACCAACAAACATCCCATACCTTGGCATGCACCTAAAGAATTGGAAGGACCTTAACACAAGGACCTCAACATTTTTTTCTCCTTTTTTAATAATTTAAATGCAATAATAATAAATGTTCAGCAGCAAACCCAATAACCTAGAAATTAAAAGCCAAAACCAGAATTAGGACAGACCACCAAAAAAAAATCAGGACAGACCACAAAAAAAGAATCAGGAACGCAAGTGACTAACCCGGAATCAGGGAAAAAAAATAACTGATTATTATTAACGTTTTCTTAAAGATTATTAACGTTTTTGAAATATTATTTCATTTATATTGTTATAATTTTTATGTAAAAACAACTAAATTAAAACAATAAAAGTATAATCAATAATTTAATATCAAATTTAAATTACATAAATTATAGGAGTATCATCAATATAAACTACACAAAAATCCTTAGTCTTTAAAGATTTTATCCATCCACCTTTGATATACCTGAGGTGCTATGTTTTGATCAAAAGGCATAACGGTCCATTGGTAATATCCTCTAGGTGTACTAAAAGTAGTTAAAGCTTTTGATTCTTCAGTTAATTTTATTTGCCAAAATCCTGATTTACAATCAAACTTTCTAAAGATTTTAGCACCCTTAATGTCACGACCTGACCTTCTCCAACAGGACATTGTTAATTTTATTTGCCAAAATCCTGATTTACAGTCAAACTTACTAAAGATTTTAGCACCCTTAGTGTCACGACCCGACCTTCTCCAACATGATATTGTCTACTTTAGGCCCAGTTCTCATGGTTTTGTTCTCGAGAGTTCACATGCAACTTCCCAGTGGGTCTCCCATCCTGGGATTGCACTGGCTCCTACTCGCTTAACTTTGAAGTTCCTCAGGAATCCAAATCCAGTGAGCTCCCGAAAGGCCTCCTATTGGATAGATGTGCGCCCACACATATCAGGCGTATCCCCCAGATCCTCCCGAGCAATGTGGGATTGCTAACCATGCCCCCAAGGCACGGGTCCTCATAATCCGCCCCCTTTGGGGCCCAGCATCCTCGCTAGCACATTCAATTCCGACCGGGGTTGGGCTCTGATACCAAATTGTCACGACCTGACCTTCTTCAACAGGATATTGTCCGCTTTGGGCCCAACCCTCACGGTTTTATTCTCGGGAGCTCATGTGCAACTTCTCAGTGAGTCACCATCCTGAGATTGCACTAGCCCCTACTTGCTTAACTTTGGAGTTCTCTAGGAATCCAAAGCTAGTGAACTCCCAAAAGCCTCATGTTGGATAGATGTACGACCACACATATAAGGTGCATCTCTCAAATCCCCCCGAGCGATGTGGGATTCCTAACCATGCCTCCAAGACACGGGTCCTCACACTTAGTGTAACGACCCGACCATTAATAACGTGCTTATCGGGAATTAATTGAGGATTATCGAGATTAGTCAAGGTAAAATGACGATTTTACCCTTAGGTAGGAAAAAAGATTGACTTTGACTCGGGAGGTTATTTGCACGTTGGTCGAGGTTTGTTGCGTAGATCGAGGGTTTAAATTACGTAGACAGGTGGCACATCGATTTTGGACGTCGTACGATTATATTACAGGTCTAGAACATATTTAACGGAATTTATTTAGCGTACTTTACGATTTTGCCCCTAGGTTTATAATTAGCTTGCTACTTGAGGAAATTACATTTTGGGGACATGAAAAATATGGAGATATTTTGGGAAATTTTGGATAAGGTAGGTTTGGATGAGATTGCATTGCCTCATTCACTATCTCTCTCTTCTACTCGTGCATCCCCTCCTCAAAGAAAACACAACAAACACACAAAAACACCATTAATTCATACTAGCATTTGGAGATGACTTTGGACCAAACCATGGCTGGAAACAAGTTCTAGGGAACCCAAGGATTATGTAGAGCTCAGGTTGCAAGGGAGGAACGACTGGGATAGCATGGTCGGAAAGCTTGGAGTTTGGCCAAAGCTTTCGAGGCTAATATCGTTGAATCCATATAATTTTTCTCATTTATGGTTTCAGTTTTGGAATCCTTGGCTTGAGTAGATGATTTTTTACTATTAAAACATCCAATTTGGTTGAGAAATGAAGAAGTTATGAAGGTTTTTCAAACAAAAAATTTAAATTTTCCAGCAGCGATGACGACGGCATTTTCTCTGGCGAGTGACATCATCATGATGTCATGCATGATGACATCATCTGAAACATGTCAGGTTCCACATGCAAGGAATTTGTGGTGCTAGGTGGCACATGTCAATGGGTGCCACGTGGTAGCTGATGTAAAAAATTGTCAGCTACCACGTGGGGACCAATTTTTGAGGTGAAACCGATCTTGTTCAAAAGATTTTGACGTTTTGAATCCAATGATGGTAGTTTCAGATCGATCAGAGATCGTTTGGTTGGTGATTTGGAGGTTTTTTTCCTCATAAAGTGTGTTCGGGACACGTTTTCGGTTCCGAGTTTTTGAGGGTTTTACGTATTGACTTGTATGGATTGTTAATGACCCTCGGATATGACTTTGCCAGTCTCGAGCGTCCCAGAGGCTTTGGATTAGCTTACGGCTCGCGTTTTGAGCGAGTGGTGGTACTGTGAGTGGACATTGTCTTTCATAACTCTGATGCATGCTTAAATATATATTTTTACTGATTTTATGGCATGGGTTGGCCTGATTATGAAAATGATAATGATTGCTGGATTTATGATCGGTTTGGGTATGTATTTATGGCTGTGATATGTTGATATTGATTTCATCATGGTTTTTGGAAATCCGTGTTTTAGGCTGGTGCCCGTATGATAACTGTTTTGGGATGGTGCCTGTATGATAATTGTTTACGGATAGTGCCTATGTGATAAAATATATTTTAGTTTGGATACTGTTTTCTAGATTAGTCAACCTCGGGCGATTAGATCGCTAAATCCGGAGTTGGACTCCGTAGGTACCTAAAGATAGGCTCAGACGTAGTTGGGGATGGACTCTACACGTGCCGACAGGGTTGGACCTTATACGACCCGTACTCAACTACCGGTAGTACATAAGGGATTTTAGTTAGACTAGCGAACTGGTTGGACCAGCTAGACGGAGTTTGACTTATGACTAGTTGGACTAGTGAGATCAGATTTGGTTTTTAATAATTGTGATATGTGTTCAATTGTTTTCAAGTCGATTTCATTAAAAGGTGGGCCAGAGGTCCTTTACATATTTATTGTGATTTCGGGTTGGACCTATGATTTATATATATATATATATATCTGCAGATTATTTGAACACAATATTTTTATCAATTATGCATGCATGTTTTTTTAAAACAAACCATTTAAAGGTACATTTCAGAAAATGGTTTTCTAAAGCTTTATTTTTTGTCCACTCACACTTTGTTTTGGCTTTGGCACCCTCCAGGTTGATCGTGGACGCGTGCTGTTAGGAAGGCTGAGGCATCACATGGTTATGTGTACTTTGTTTATCCGAGGTAAGAAGTAAGTTATCCCTTGTCTGACACGTTTTTAGCATGGTTTTATAGTTTCCAAGGGTAATTTGGTCATTACCTCTTGGGCGTGTCAGACGAGAACAGGTCCTCCCATGCTAATCGAAAGGCATTACGGGGAGGGTTCTGTCACTTAGTTTAGTTAACTAAGACATTTTTTCTGGGAATAAAATACCCATCAAATTCTAGTTATGTTCAACCTTTTATAATTAATCACCATTCTAGTTTTTCCTCTTTTTATTTTTGCATGGCCTCTTACCATAAATGTATGACTAGAATGAGGACTTACAATTTCTTCTATGAGTTTTTTCTCTAGAAGTTCTTTTTTTGAACATTGAATTCATCAATATCCATTATTGTGTAAATAATTGGTTTGACTCTAATTATAACATTGAGATCTCTTAACTTAAGAGAACAATATCTAGGGCTTCTAGACCATATATTTAATGGGTCTTCACTAAAATTTTCAAACTCAAATACCACTCTGATGGCTCCAGAGAATGGCATAAGGCTCGGCTAGTTTCTTAAGGCTTCACTCAATGGGAAGGCCTGGACTACATTGAAACATTTTCCCCCGTTGCCAAACTAATCACAGTTTGATGCTTGCTCACTAGTGCCTCTACTCGTCACTTGCCCTTGCACCCGATGGATGTTCATAATGCCTTCCTCTATGGCAAGTTAACCAAGGAAGTTCATATGCGTCCCCCACTTGGCTACTGACGACAGGGGGATAACATTTTTTCTTGTATACACAAATCCCTATACGGACTTAAACACACGCCCCAGAGCTGGTTTCGTAAGTTCTCCTCTGCTATTTTAGATATTAAATTTGCACAATCTAAAATAGATTATTCAACGTTCATTCAAGCACAAAAATACATCTTTTACTGTTATACTATTGTATGATTGGAAATGATAATGCTGCCATAAATAGACTTCAAGATTTCCTTGTCACTCGGTTCAAGATGAAGGACCTAGGAACCTAGAAGTATTTCCTTGGAATTGAAATAGCTCGGTCCAAGGTGGGCATTTCAATTTGCCAAAGGAAGTACACACTAGATATTTTGGAGGATGCGAGATTGCTTGGTGCTAAACCTGCAAAGTATCCATGGAGGCTGATACAACACTAATGCCCACTGAGAGTGACCCACTCAGAGATCCTACACGGTGTCGTTGGCTGGTTGGTCGACTAATATATTTGACCATCACTAGGCCTGCAATTACATATGTTGTTAATACTTTGAGTCAGTTTATGCAGGAGCCCCGAAAACATCACTTTGAGATAGCCTTCAGTGCCTTAGAGGAGTACCTTAGCAAGGCCTGTTGTTTCCATCCAATGGTTTATTGCATTTAACAGTCTATTGTGACGCATATTGGGCATGGTGTTCGTTTACCCAACATTCTGTTACAGAGTACTGCATTTTCCGTGGGCATTCACTCATATCTTGGAGAAGCAAGAAACAAGTGACAGTTTCATGGTCATCAGCAGAAGCAGAGTATCGTTTCATGGTGGTAACCACTTGTGAGCTCATATGGTTACGATATCTCTTGCGCGATTTGAGAGTTGATCACCAATAGTCCGCCACCTTGCTCTGTGACAACAAAGTAGCCCTATACGTTACAGCCAATCCAGTCTATCATGAACGAACAAAGCATATCGAGTTGGAATGCCACAATGTTCGTGAAAGGATCCAAAGTGGTGAAATCAAGACAACCCATGTTCCAACACGAAATCAAATTGTAGATATTTTCACAAAGTCATTGGCAGCTCCAACATTCCATTCTCACCAAGGCAAGTTGGGTATCATTGACATCCATACACCAAGTTGAGGGGGAGTGTTAGAAGTCAACTCTTGAGTTGCCTATTTGGTAACATAACTTTAGTGATTGTAAGAATCAGAGGATCTGATATAGTCAATCATAAAACAAGATCATACTTACCAAGAATAGTTACATTGTAAATTCTATATATGTACTACTGTGTGCTTGCTGTATCATTCATTCAAATCAATATAGAAAGATATTTCACCATTACTTTACTAGTTTCTAAAAAATGGAGCCGAAGTTAACCGCATTTCCCAAATCAAACATGATCGAAAAACACACATTAATCGATCAAAGAAAATAAGGGTACCATGTCTTATGTTTTCTTATACAACACTATTGATCAAGTAATGAAGGGAAATTATTCATACATATTCGCTCATATGATATCGACAAGAATTGAATCTAAAACAACATTACAAAGGCGTAAACCATCACACCGTCATACTGGCATATATCTTTATTTTTTATTTTTTATTTTTTTGGTTATAGTACAGGTTCCGTTTGTCTAAATAATTTGGAAGCAGAGTAAGTGGAAGATATAAGGGGCATGAGAAGGCGATAGAGAATACAAGTACATACCACTGCTGTGTTAAATGCACACACAGTTACGAACAAACGGCCGATAGGATCATCATGAGTATCGAAAAAAACTGCGGTGAAAGCTAGCATCATAGATATGAGTGAAAATAAGAGAAGTCCGAGCCCCATCATCAGCTTCAACGGCAACCCTTCAAGAACATCAGTTTCAGCATACGTGGAGGTGAGGATAGAGAAGAAAAATAGGGTTGCGATTAAGGAAAAGAAGAACGCTATTGCATCCGATATGATGAAAATTTTAAATGACGCTTTTCTGGTCTGGTCATGATCGCCCTTAAACAAAACACTAATTCCTGCTGCAAATAAAGCACCCACAACAAGGGTTGACACGATTGTGCATGACCGTGCTGTCTCGTTCATCCATTTTTTTGCATCTTTCAGTAGCTGCGCATGTTTATCGGTGAATAACTCCTGAGGTGTTATTCCTGCCGAATTTTTCAATACTCTTTCTGAAGGTTGCATAATGCTTTCCACCTCCTGCATGTACGATGCGGCCATACAATAAGAGCTATATATTGATCCATCATATATTAATTAATCTCTTGCAATATTATATATGTAGACAAATTAATTTCAATTAACTAATTGATAAGCTAGGTGAAAGTGAAACCATATATACACAGCTCTTTTGGCTAGTCATATTAAATTGGATTAGATGGTATAATTCATTATATTCAAGGTATTTGATTTACAGGCGAAAGTGATTTTTCTTTCTTCATTGCAAGGAGAATTAGACATGCAAGGGAAATTTATCCAATACAAAGCCCTTAAAGTAAGGAGTACTAGGTTTCCTTCTATGTCTAATATATCCACTCTAATCTTCTTACTATATGGATAATATGCATTTATATCTTTAAAATATCTTGAATTTGATGAATCTTACAATCCGATCCAAAATGATACACCAATCACCCATAAAAAAGCTAGTCATATATTGAGAATTAGACAACATGAGTAACTATACAAAGGAAAATACCTTGCATTCCACCCTTGTTGATACCTCCTCATTCCACGTACCTTTTTAATTTAAGCCACTCTCCATATACATAAATCATAATCAAATCCATTTTCTAAACCACCATTTAAGATCATTAATGCAAAAAATTTAGAATATTGAAGATCATTTAGTCTTTCACATGTACCAAACAAATTAACTGTATTTGTAACAAATGAGCGGTCTATTTTGTTAATATATGAATGTTTAAATGATCTTATAAGTTTGGATGATTTTTTTTTTGCTTTTTTTTTTTTGCATAGAACTTAAAATGATGATTTGTAGAATTTGTTGTTTCGATTATATATAACATGCACATATGGAAAGTTTCCTAACAAAATTTAAAAAGTGGAACGAGGAGGTTCCATGCACTAACTAACAGAGATGAGATATAAGTATTGTCCCTATATAATACAATCATAGGTCAATCGGCAAAATATCAGCTAAATGAAAATTGATACATATACATTGAATAATGGAAAAAAGGAAAACAATATTGACACCAAAGATATTGATGAGGAATACAATATATATAGTCTTTTAGATTCGTTATATTTGATCATGAGAAAAATGGGTAAATAGTAAATATAGCCTCCAGTTTGGTTAATTTTTATATACATGATCATAAAATCATAATTTAAGAAATGAACACTAATATATATATATATATATGTACTATCTTATACTACACAAACAAAATATATATATATATATATATACTATCTTATAAATAGTACTATAGGTATTATATATACAACTCTATATAAATATATAAAAGTTAGTATATATAAATAGTATTTAGGATATATATAGTATATATGTATAGACTATAAATAAGATAGTGTATATATATGTGTACACATATATAGTATATACACTATATATATTATATATATAATATATATATCTTCCAAATTATCTTGTATACTAAGCATATATCTAACTCTTATATGTACACACATAACTATATATGTATATATATATATATATATATATATACGTACGACCTTACTATCACATACGTACTATATACAAATACTTAGTATACAAGATAGTTTGGAAGATATATACTACACAAACAAGATATATATGTATACATATATATAAGATAGTATACGATAATACATATAAGATAGTATATATATGTATACATATATATAAGATATTATAAGATAGTACATATATATATATATATATATATAATATCTTATATATAGTATATACAGTGTATATAGTATATATGTCTACACATATATATGCACTATCTTATTTATAGTCTATACATATATACTATATATATCCTAAATATTATTTATAGTTTATTAATTAATTAAAATTAATACTATTTGAACACATTAAATTAATTTTATTAATAATTTTGAACACATTAAATTAATCGTATTTAATAATGATCATATTGATGTGACACTGATTTAATTTATTAGAAACACAGCATGAGTGAATGTATCATTTAGGGTCTAAATAGGAGTCACTAAATTAATTCATTATCCATTTTGTATTGTTTGAATTTTTATATAAAAGATAATGTTAGGTACCTTGAACCATAACAATTCCCGTTGCATCTGAAAAGCTGCACCAGATAGTTTATTCAACTGAGAAGGAGGAGCTAATTCTGCCGCTAGATGCAGAATCGTATTTCTCCCCTGGCCTTTGAAGGTCGTCAACTGAGAAGAAAGAGCTAAGTTTGCAGCTAGATGCAGAATCGGATTTCCCTCCTTATCGTTGATGGGAATCGATTGAGGAGGAGTAGGTAAGTGCATAATCGGATTTCCCTGCTTATCTTTGATGGTAATCAATTGAGAAGGAGAACTTAAGTCTGCGGCTACATGCAGAATCGGATTTCTCTCCTTATCTTTGATGGTAATCAATTGAGAAGGAGTAGCTAAGTCTGCAGCTAGATGCAAAATCGGATTCCCCTCCTTATCTTTGATGGGAATCAATTTAGGGGGAGAAGCTAAGTGCAGAATCGGATTTCCATCCTTATCTTTGATGGTAATCAATTGAGAAGGAGAAGCTAAGTCTGCAGCTAGATGCAGAATCGGATTTCCCTCTTTATCTTTGAAGGTAATCAATTGAGGAGGAGTTCCGTCCTTATCTTTGAAGGTAACTAAGACGTCCTTGGAGAAGCCCATCCCATGTACCAAACTATAGATACTCGCACGACGATGCTCCACTGCTGCATGTATTATGCTGCGATTTTTTTTATCTTTTTCCCATATTAAAGGTGGACAATCGTGGATAAGCTGGCATACAAACTTGGAATTTCCTGATTCTACGGCATCGAACAATAAATGCGAAGGCGTTCTTAATAGGGCTCCGAATGTTTCCCGTGCATGTTGGCGCCTTTCCTTATCTGCAGGTAGGTTAGATATGAGTCGTCCCCAGAGATCTTTCACTAGCACCTGGGCTGCATTTACATCTATGTTTCCATTTATGGTGAAACAGTTATTAATTAGCAACTATTATAAGTATATATATACATATATACTTAATTGTATGTATAGGGGCTGAGAGACTCACTTGGCTTATTAAGGCTTTTCTTTAGACTATTTTCAAACGCAGATATTGCTGAATGCAATTGAGGAGTCAATATATCGTGTAATGCAGCTTGTAAATCGTTTCCCTGAAGTTCAAAAACAAGCTCCGGAAAGATCTGTACATTTTTTAAGGCCAAATCTGCGAGTAATTTGTAAAGGGAATTACTCAACTTTTCTAAGCCACATAAGAATCGAAAGGGAAATTAAAAAAAAAAAACAAAAGTTCGTATGGATAATTTTATTTTGGGGAAAAAGATAATAACATTGCTGAAGCCGTGAAATTGGATTGCAGGATGTTAAACTATTTTGAGCCAGTAAATGCAAGACTGTCGTGAAATCTCCATTCTTATAGCGAGCTATCTTTGCGCAGGTTCTTAGTATTTTCAGGGCGTTATCTGCAACATTTGCTCAAGCCATTTAGAAAAAGAAGATGGCCGGATTGATATCGATATCGATAAAGCTCATTATATATCACTCTTTACAAGTACATAATACGAATTCTAAATAATGAAAAACTTCAATCAGGAATATATAATGATACCACATTTTACATCATCATATTTATGTGCAGAGTATAGACAGATTTCACCCGTCTTTTGGCTGGCAATTCGCCCAAGATATAACAGTCAATAATCCCAAGTTGAAGCTCGGCTAAAGAAAAAAACAAAAAATGAAATAATCCCAAGTTGAAGAGCTACAACTTCGGACTCTATCTATATGATCTCTTGACAGGATACAGATAGAACAAATAAAAGCACGAAGGAAAACTTTCTAAGAACGTATTTTTCTGACATATCTAATATAAGTTTATATTAGAATCCAGACACCTACAAACTGGAGAATGCAACTTTTCGTGATTACAACAGAACCAAATTTTAAGGACACAACTAATCAAATTGGAATAATTTTAACGTGACTATGTATTTGAAACACCACAACCTTACATATATTTTGCATTCTATTCACTAATTAAATTCTATCATATAAAGTTTCTAACATATATATATATATAGGTGTCGTAGGATCGAATTACTCACATTTTATGACTCTCATGAGTAGCCAATTTGGTCTATTATGACTACGTTCAAATGCTGCGGGACTTTGAGCAGCCAACAAATGCAAGGCAGTCTTTTCATTATTATCACGTGCAAAAGCTAACTCTGGATGTCGTTTTAGCATTATCGAAGCGAAACCTGCAAAAAGTATTCACAAAGTCCCAACTTTGTTTACAATGAGCTCTCTTTTTATTAGACATATATGTTCAAGTTTCTATTGTTTTCTGCATACACGGACACAAAAAATACACTAATTCAATACATATAGACTTGTTCGTGACCAAAATGTTGTCGTAGCAGAATCCGAGTTGCAAGAAACGGATACACAAGTTTTGGGGTGAGGGAGATCTCTTCGCTTTAGTTTGATGCAGTGGGATGCGGTATAAGCAACTAGGGCAAATGGGACGGAGGCTGAAAGCCTTGGGTCGTGGTGTCATATTCCTATCGTAGATGGGCTGGTCTAACTGACTTTACCTTCTAACTACCTTCAAATTAGGCATGCCACTAGTAGAAGCTGGTACTAGATAAGGTTTGAAGTTGGTTCTGAATTGCTACCCATGAACCATCATTCGAATCAAGTGAAAGTGGAGTAAGTGGGCATCTTACTTGCGTTGTTCTTCTCTATGCCTCATTCGAGAACTTTAAATATTTTCTTTTGCGCCTAGCCCAAATTTAATGTCGGCGTGTTTATATTCGCAGTGTATAATTCAGAATTTGAGAGGGAGTTAGATATATCAACATCTTCAAGTTAGACTACTCGAATACTAAACTTGAACACGGAGATAGTTCTACAGCTTATGCGGTCATAGAACTCATTAGTTGGTATATTCCAGTTATCAAAGTTAGACTTGAAGAAACCGATTGTAGAGAGTGAGATGAGAGGTGCAAATGCTTAGAACATAAAGACGACTAAGTATTAGCATGAATGAAATTACATGTGCATGAAGTAAAATATCTCTATACTAAACCATAGGTTGGTGTTCTTAGTCGAGAGACCATCTACTAGATGAACATCCGTTGGAAATCATGCCAAAAATGTTGGCAGAGCAGTAAAAAGACATGGTGATGTCAAAGAGTGAGGCTGTAAGGGTCTCAAGGACTGGTTTGATGTAGTCAACATAAGGAGAGTGTTAGGTGGCCTTTAAAACGTGATGCGGAAGCAAGTCGGAATGAAGTATGTTGGTTGGAAGTCTCCAAAAACGAACTTGGAATGCAAATCAAATTTGAAAGAAAACTTGATTTTATTGGGGTAATAACTGAGAAGGGTAGTTGAGAGGAAAATTGAATTTTCATCCTGGATCAAAGAGACAAGTTTTGCTAAGAAGATGAGCTTTTGAGTAACAAAGAAATTTTTGAGGGTTCCCAGTGTTGAAATTGATAGAGTTTGATCAATTTGTTTGTTTGATTTTTTGATTGGTTGTCCTTTAAGCAGATGCATTCTTCTTCTTTTATAGGCAGCATGGGAGTACGAATGGTTGACACGTGAATATCCTTTGCAAAGACTTACTAGCACATCCCCCTTGCCCTTTCGGATGGTTTCAGCGCTGTCAGTGTGATTGCATAAATCACGCTCGTACTTCCCCATGATCCAATTGCAGATACGAGCTGAGTCTAAGACTAAAGTTGAATTGGATCTTCAATGTCTTAAAAACCTTCTCTAAAGCATAATGGTTTATTTCGAGTGTGAATATTGCACCATGAATTCGAAAGCCCTTGGATAAAAAAGGCTTTTGGATTCAAATTGCCCTACTACTTGGGCTTCTTTAATGTTTGTTTTGGCGCTCTGCAATAATAATATGAAGATCCAATATAGTGTGTGTGCAGCTCATCCTGATCACTTTGGTTTCCATCCCTCCTCTTAATCCAATCATTAAAAGGCCGCAAGATGGTCTTTATTTATCCTTGCTTCCTCAATCATTCTTACCAATTGCGATAAAAATGTAGATAGAAAATTCTTTCATCATCTCCCCATTGTTTCCCTTTCTTCAAACTGTGTTGAAGGCCCTAATCGTAGAGCCAACTTCTGTCGTGCTGGTAATGGGCTGAACTCTCATCATTCCAACTGTAAGGCGAACCATTGCCATGAACTGTGCAGACCATGGATGAAGTCTCATTTTTCTACGAATGAGATTTGCAAGGCTTGATTAGTAGATAGGAATGAGATCAGAGAAGGGATTATGGTTTGAATGTTAGGTTAAATCCCAACCTATGCGAGGAGTTATGAGTTTTAAATGGAGAATCATTACCGTTTGATCGATTAGACGATTGGGCATCTAGAAGGAATGAGATTCTAAAAAACATAAGGGGTATTTTGATAAATTCAGTTTTAGTCATCATTTGGAATTACTAAATACAAGAATACAGAAAAAAATATCGCCTCACTCTAGGGTTACCGCTATCCCTTCCGACGAAGCATCATAATCTAAAATCAACATGCTTCTTTCCCATTACCAAAACGGCCGCTAATCGAGGAAACCCTTCCTTGAAACGAGGCATTGAAGGGTCGTCTTAGAATCGTCAGGGCAGCGTGGATGAGATGTCATGAAGATATCCTCCACTAGGGCCTAGAGGATGCGCTACCATGAGCTATCTTCGAAAAAGGAAGAAAAAACTGTAGAAAATCCTCTCATCCCTAAAAAAAAAGGAGATGGCAGTTTTCTGAGAGCGGGACAAAGTGGTAGAGTCTAGACTTGGCTATCCTTTCAATAGGGTGGCCAACCCCCAATTTTCATTTTTTTTTTCTGCATCTCATTTTAGTAATCTCATCATTGAAACGCAGTAGAACACATTATTTGGCAAGATTCTCAAGCAGAGTACTCAAAATTAACTACGAACTTGTTATCTTCACTATTTTTATGCTCTAATAGGTGTATTTAAGAAATTTTGTGTGCAACCCTAAAGGCATTAGTAAATCAAACTAATGAGTCATCCCATTGCAGGTAAATTTTCTTTTGATTCATGTCGGCTTCTTCCCCTGACCACCGTGTAAGTTTTCATCCAATCACTCCCATCTCTAAATCCCAAAGCATTGGATAGAATCTTTGATATATATGGCGTTGGTAAAATTTTTATCCACCACACCATCATCATTCCTCAAGTAGTAAGATCCTTTTCCCTTTACTTTGTGGATCACATATGGCCCTTGCTAAGTTGGGCTCCACGTTCCTCTCCCAAGTACAGGTGATCCCAATGATAAGATGGTTTCCCAGACAAGAACATTTTCTTGGAAGGATTTGCCTTTTATCATTTTATTGTAGACTTGTGAAATCGTAGCCTTGTTGTCTATGATCCTATTCTGATGAGACATTCTCTTTTGGTCTAGATATTCTAATTCATAAGACATAGCTTCTGTGTAATAGTTGGTTTTATGATTATATTGATGTCGTAGTCAGAACGAATTGATATTCATCTCCACATGCAGCATAAGATCCCGACCATAGACTAGGTCGATCAGTTGGAGATGTCCCGATTGCTCATCCTTTTGACATGCAATACGACCAGAGTGTATATCAGATGATTGTGCCAATCTGTAGGGCAGTCACCTAACATCTTTTTCAGGATGGTAAGGATACTCTTGTTGCTAACCTCTTTTGACCATTCATTTGAGGATAGTAAGGGCTAGATTGTACTCATCTGATGATCTAGAACTGGACTGCAAACTCCTGTAGTTCTTAGGATATTAATGATGAAGCACGATCAGTGAAAACATTTTCAGCTAATTCGAATTGACTCAAGATATTTTCTTTCAAAAATCTGATCAGTTCGGAGCTCATGATTTATTTTAGTGCCTTAGCTTCCACTCATTTAGTGAAATAGTCGGTGGCTACCATAATAAAGCCATGTTTATGTGATGATTACGGTGATATATTTCTAATGAAATTTATGACCAATCCTCGAAAAGACCGTGATTTAACCACCAGATTCATTAGCACCACATGGGCATGCTTAAATAGGGCATGCCTCTAGCATGCATCACACCCCTTGGTGTTTTCTTGACAATCTGATTGGATATCTGGCTTATACTAGCCATGTCTTCACATAAGCCATTTCATTTTCGGACCTGCTTGATGAGCCCCACTCACTCCTTCTTAAATTTCTTCCATTACGAGCATTGCATGTTGTAGCTCTTCATTACTAATTTTGGTCTCCAGAGTGCGTAATGACATACTTTATATCTAAAGTTGTGGTCCTCGTTGGATGAAGACTTCAAATACTTGATGAAATGGGTCCTCTAACCATCAAGTTCTACTTCAATATCCAATGTTTCCAACATGAGATCTCTTCTGAAGTTGGAAGGCACAGATCTCATATGGACCTTGATCCGCTTCTCTACTTGTCCTCCTTGTGAAAGAGCCTCTGATCTGAGTTGGGCCATTTCATTGGCCGCCAAGTTTTCTTCTCTTGTGATATGTTCAATAGCCAACTGTCGTTAAGTAGATAGTTAACTGAAGGATCCTGCACATCCCAAACTATGAATCGTCGTAGATCTCCACATAGGAAGCTTTGATTATGATCAAAATTTTCGTCCTTATTATTAATTCTGGTCTCTAAAGTGTGTAATGACATACTTTATTTCTAAAGTTGTGGTCCTTGTTGGACGAATACTTCAAATACTTGATGAAATGGGTCCTCTAATCATCAAGTTCTACTTCAATATCCAATGTTTCCAATGTGAGATCTCTTTCGAAGTTGGAAGGCATGGTTCTCATCTGGACCTTGATCTGCTTCTTTGCCTGTCCTCCTTGTGAAAGATCTCCTGATCTAAATTGGGCCATTTCATTGGCCACCATGTTTTCTTCTCTTGTGATTGTTCAATAGCCAACTGCCATTAAGTAGCTAGTTAACTAAAGGTTCCTGCACGTCCCTGTTATTTGTTTAACAACGAACTATGAATTGTCGTAGATCTCCACTTAGGAAGCTTTGATTTTGATCAAAATGTTTGTCCCTATTACTAATTCTGTCTCCCAAGTGTGTAATGATATACTTTATTTCCAAAGTTGTGGTCCTCGTTGGACGAATACTCCAAATACTTGGTGAAATGGGTCCTCTAATCATCAAGTTCTACTTCAATATCCAATGTTTCCAATGTGAGATCTCTTCCGAAGTTGGAAGGCATGGATCTCATCTGGACCTTGATCCGCTTCTCTGCATGTCCTCCTTGTGAAAGAGCTCCTGATCTCAGTTGGGTCATTTCATTGGCTGCCAAGTTTTCTTCTCTTGTGATATGTTCAATAACCAATCGTTGTGAACTAGCTAGTTAACTGAAGGTTCATGTACGTCTATGTTTTTTGTTTAACAATGAACTATGAATCGTCGTAGATCTCCACTTAGGAAGCTTTGATTTTGATCAAAATTTTCGTCCTTATTATTAATGTCTCGTACTCTGCTTAGTTGTTTGTGATATTCTCCCAATCCAACTTTAAAAAGAACTAGTGATGTACCCCTTCGGGGTCAACTAAGAAATTTTTGGCTCCTACTCTCTCTCTCTCTCTCTCTCTCTCTCTCTCTCTCTCTCTCTCTCTCTCTCTCTCTCTCTCTCTCTCTCTCTCTCTCTCTCTCTCTCTCTCTCTCTCTCTTGTTATTATTAATTTGAACTTATTTTTTGTTAGATTTTTAGTTTTGCATTTTATGGATTTTTTTGGGGTTAGATTATATACATAGATATATCGATTTGTTATTGTTATTTTGAACTTATTTTTTATTTTTTGTCAGATTTTTAGTTTTGAATTTTATGGATTTTTTTGGGGTTAGATTATTGGTTAGATTTATTGTTGAATTTCATGGATTTACAGGGGGGATTTTTGGAAATTATCCATACAATATGTCATTGAAGTTCGAACTTGAGACCAATTGTTTACAAGACAACACTAAAACCAACTGAACTAGACCCACTTGACATTGTTAATTTTGATTAAATATTGATTAGTAGTGATTATTGATTATTTTGATTAGGATTGGTTATTATTAATTTGTCTTAGAATTGGTTATTATAAATTATAAATATGATTTCGTATTATTATTTGTCCGAGATTTTGATAAGGATTAGATTTTGATTGCATAAATTTTGAATATGATTGCTTATTGTTAAAAATCTAGTTGTTGTCTTATTATTTTTAATTTTTTTATTATAGATGTCGCATTCCACTTTGATTACTTTGAAGTCTCGATCACGCACTGATCCAGCTGTGGATAAGGGGTCGACTTAGAACACGCTTGTAAGACCTGTGTCTTGGGAAGAACGGTGAGCAATCCCACATCGCTCGGTGAGGGAAAGGTGAAGTGCCTTATATGTGTGTGCACGTATCTATCTAGCACGAAACCTTTTGGGAGCTCACTGCCATTGGATTCCTTTGGAACTCCAAAGTTAAGTGAGATTGGGTTGGAGCAATCTCAAGATAAGTGACCTACTGAGAAGTTGCACATGAGTTCCCAAAAATAAAACCGTGAGGTTTGGGCCCAAAGCAGACAGTATTGTACTAGGGGAGTCGGGTCATGACAATTTGGTATCAGAGCTGGACCCCGACCGGAAGTGTACCAGTAAGGACGCTGGGCCCTAAGGGGGTGAATTATAAGACCTGTGTCTTGGAAAGAATGGTGAGAAACCTCGCATCGTTCGGGGAGGGCAAGGTGAAGTGCCTAATATGTGTGGGCACGTATCTATCTAGCACAAAGCCTTTTGGGAGCTCATTAGCATTGGATTCCTTTGGAACTTCAAGGTTGATTAAATGAGATTGGGCAAGAGCAATCCCAAGATGGGTGACCTACTGGGAAGTTGCGCATAAGTTCCCAAAAACAAAACTGTGAGGTTTGGGCCCAAAGCGCACAGTATCGTGCAAAGAGAGTCGGGTCGTGACAACGGTAGTTTCCACGCGAGTGGATACAATCCCTTCATTGGCACCTAATATGACATATTTGACTTCTTTAATCGAGGAGCATATGCTACCCAATCCACACTCGACTCGTCGATAGCACTCGACGAAACAGAGACAACGTCATATCGACTTTGAGCCCTCAAAGGAGCAAGTCGGAGGGGACAAATCAGAGTCTATTTCTGGAACAACTTTTAGGGTGAGTTGATAAATTTGTTTATTTAAAATATTTTTCATTTTTCTTATCAATATTTATTGATTTTTTAGGGAAAAAAGTAAGCATGCACAGGGAATTGCTATCCCATCGGATTTGCAAGTCAAAAAGTGCAAAGATCCATCGCATCAACTTCACTTGCCTCTACTCAACGCCTATCAAGATCCATAACTTGATGATACATGACATGGGTACCATTCTTCGCACCTATTGTCATCGGACCATCTCACGCTCAATTAGGGTGCCTTATCGGTATGTTTGTCATTTTTTAAATATTTTTTTTTATTTTAATAATTTATTGCAAGTCAATTTTGAGTATGATGTTAAGGATGCTGTTCTCATAAAATACATGAGACACCACTGACATTGCAATGATTCGGCATTTGGAAAGTAAACTAAGACTCAAAGATAAGTTCAGGGAGGATAAAAATGTTGGAAGACATCCAGTAGACACAAACAAAGTTGATGTTGCAGCAGTCGGAGGTACCGTTGTAGCAACATCTATCAGATACTAAGAGATTGAGGGCGATCTTGGAGGCACGATTGGGTAGGTGTCCATGAAAAATCATTCCAAGGAAGCTAATCCCGAGGAGTTCTCGGAGTTAAGACCGAATTTCACCACCCTCTAGATCGAGATCGCATAGTTGAAGCCCAAAACAAGAGGCTCCAGACCTAAAATGATGAGATAAGGACTTAACTCGCCATGGTCTTTCAGCACTTGGGAGATCCATAACCTTAGCCCCTGCCCTAACATCCTGCTCATCTCGAACAACTTGATCAACCTGAGCAACCCCACTTGTAGCTGAGCATTTCTATGTTTTTATTTTATAGACAGATTTTTTTATTTTAATTATATACAAAACATCGTTTTAAATTATATATATTTTTAATATCATATTTTAATTGTATTTGTTTTTCCATATTGTTAGATTTATTAAATATTTAATTAATTAATATAAACTATTAAAAATATAATATATTAAAAATATTTATTTAATATTAAACATAGCCCGACGAACCATCTTTATCAGGCAAGATTGATTTTGGTGGTTTCGCACCAAATTCTCCATTGGGTAAAGACTTCGTCAGGAAAAGTGTAATCGGTGGTTGCCCACCGAATTTTCCAAGGCCATCGTCAGGTAACATTATGTTATCTGATGAGCATGTTTTTCTCATCGGGTTAAACTCGGGCCTAATGGCTGAGGCTCGACGAAGGCTGCCTGACAGAGGCTGCCCTATGGTAGCTCGATGGGTAAAATTTCACCCAACAAGTCTTCTCTTTTGTTCGACGAAGCGTCTTCGCTGGGTAAGGTCCATTTTCTTGTAGTGTATTTAGAATTTTAAAGAAATTAATTCTAAGGTAATGCAATGTTTTTGCTTGAATTTATCAATATATATATATGAACTCTTCTTTTTTAATATATGTTTTGTAGACAACTCGCTAGTATCAATATTATTATGTCGAAAGAGATAAGAGTAGTAGTTACTTACCATAGAGACCAGTGTCTATGGAATTAAAGAATACCCAATCCAGGTTTTCTCCAGGAAGTTTTGGTTGAGAATATAGACACAAGGCCATTTTGTGATGTCCAAACATAGTAGCCAAATAAAGCGGCGTGCGTCCTTGAGAATGCACTCGTTCCAGTTGGCTGTGATCTTTTCCTATCAGAATTTTAGCAATTTCTACGGAACCAGCGGCAGCAGCCAAACACAATGCAGTGTTGCCTTTTGCATCTAGCAGTTTTAGGTCTTCTAGTTCCATACATTTCACCAACTTCTTCACGAAGCGAACATGCCCTGCTCCGGCGGCTAAGTGAAGTGCAGTATAGTCTCCGTGTGCGATTCTAGCACGTACGATAATCTTATCTTTCTGTATGATTTTGTTTGCCTCTTTCCAGTCACCTGCTAGTGCAGCTCTATACAGAGGAAGATAACGTAGATAAAATGGATCTTCATTTTTTTCATCGCCTGCGTACCAACAGCGATATTACGTACCATTAAAAAAGTTAATTTAGTTAAAAGTATTTATGACACCAAAACATGGAAATTAAGTAATAATAATTCATCCAGCTAACCCAGAAACAAATTAAGAAAAGAAACCGAGAATAAGTCCATATAATCTAAATTACGAATGAAAATATGTTGCAATCTAAACCAAAAGAGAAAGCAGCCTATAGCACGCAAGCAATCATAATAACTGCTTAATAAGACTGCTTAATAAGAGAAGGCCAATTAGTTACTGAAATGATTGGAACTACCACAAAAGCAGGCCCTACTACTACTTGAACAAACGTAATCACATGTAGTAATTAAACTAATTTGAGAGTAACACTTCTAATTGAAGTAGTAAACAAATTCCTGTTTTTTTAAGAAGGAATTCTTTTGTTGTAGAGCTATATTAGGCTTACCCTATCAAACTCAATATCAAACTCCGCATCAAACTCCATATCAAACTCCACATCAAACTTCACATCAAACTCCACATCAAACTCCACATTGAACTCCCTATCAATCTCCACATCAAACTCCATATCAAACTCCACATATAAGACCTAATAATAACTCCGGACCTAATCGATCACAACTTCAACGGCTTCCTAGGTAAGTCTTCTTCATTCTACCTCTTAGCTGAAACCGATTGTATCAGGACTAGCATGTGATTCGATTAGGTCCATGTACTTGTTCTAGGAATTGTGGATTGAAATCAATCAATGAAGATCATAGAGTGATGATCACATATTGGATCAGTGCACTCTAACTATTTGATAAAATCACTTAGACAGATTCTCTCAAATTATTTCACTTTCAATACTGAGATTTTACTGCACATTCTTATAATTTCATTGTGAACTATGAATAATGCATACATACAACGTGCACACTCTTACAATTCAGTTACACTCATATGCAATGACTCACACGCAGCCAATCACGACAAGACACCTAGATACTTTAGATTCATTGCATAAACTTGCTTTGCATGAAAACTCACACACGCCCACTCTAAGCTCACAAAACAGTTATCCAGCTCAGCACACACACTTCTCATGCACAATCTGTTATACCTGCCAACAGGTAGCTTAGACTTCAACACTCCCTCTAAGTTGGAAGTTGGCTTGATTCCTAGAAGAAGCCTTACTCGTCCTAGAGTATCCTTAGGTAGAACCTTCGTGAAGGTGTCAGCAAGTTGATCTTCAGTCATGCAATATAACAAGGTGATCTTGTTTTCCTGTAATGCTTTTGTAATGAAATGATACCTTTGGTTGATGTGTTTTGTCTTCTGATTAAACACATGATTCTTAACTATAGCAATATCTGCCATATTATCACATAATAAAGTTGTAGGCTCACATTGTTCTTCACCGAAATCCTTTAGAACAAACCTCAACTAGATTGTCTTAGTTGTTGCTTATGCACCACTGACATACTCAGCTTCTACAGTGAACAAAGCAACACTGCTTTGCTTTACAGAGGCCCAAGAGAACATACCTCTCCCCATAGTGAAAGCAGATCCTAATGTGCTTCTCATATCATCTTCAGAGCCTTCCTAATCACTATCACAGAATCCTATCAGTGTAGAGGTCTTCCTTTTCATATACTCAATGCCATAGGATAGTGTACATTGAATGTACCTCAAAATCCTATTGGATGTCTCAAAATGCTTGCTAGTAGGACCATGCATAAATCAAGATAAGAGATTGGCTACAAACATGATATCTGATCTTGTTGCAGTTAAGTATAGAAACCTTACAACACTCTTCATGTCGAGTAACTCATCCGTAGGCTCACTGCCATCCTTCTTCCTTAGCTTGTCTCCTGGAACCAGTGGAGTACTTACTAGTTTATAGTCCCTGAGACCAAACTTATCAATCAACGTAGCAGCATACTTCCTTTTGTGGATGAAAATGATTATGTTATTTTGTATTACTCTCATTCCCAGGAAATGATCCAGCAGACCAAGAACAAACATTTCATACTTATCCATCATATCTGCCTTGAACTCCTTCATGAGTTCTATACTAGATCTAGTGTAGATAATGTCATCTACATAGATTGAGACAATTAGGATCCCTCCATCACTAGCTGTCTTCACATATAATGTAGCCTCACTAGAAATTTTGATATAACCACACTGAGATAGAAAGGAATCTATCTCACTATACTAGGCACTAGGTGCTTGTTTCAATCCATACAAGGCCTTCTTGAGTCTATACACATTTCCTTTTTTCTACTGAATAGCATAGCCTTCAGGTTGGTCTATATAGACCTCTTCCTCCAGAGTTCCATTAAGAAAAGTAGACTTCACATCCAGTTGGTATAACTTCCAACTTCTTTGTGTTGCTAATGCAATGAGAGACCTGATGGTGTCCAAACGTACGTGCCACATGAGCAAAGGTCTCATTAAAGTCAATTCCAGATTTCTATGCATATCCCTTTGCTATTAGCCTTGTCGTGTGCTTCTTGATTGAACCATCTAGATTCAACTTGATCTTATATACCCACTTCACCCTTATTACAAGTTTGTCAATAGGTCTATCTACCAAATCCCAAGTCTCATTCATGTGAATCATTTCAAGTTCAGCTTCCATAGTTGATTTCCACACTTGATCCTTAGCTACCCCCACATAGGTTCCAATAATGACACTGTGCATAAATGTCATTGATGCTTCTATACTTCATTGGTACATTGTCTGAAGCTTCTGCTTCAGACTGAACTACTTCATTTTTAACATAAGTACCAAGAAAGGTAGATGCTTCATTCTCAGGTTGAGAATCAGTGAACATCACTCTATATTCAAATTCATAGTTTAGGGAAATTAAGCCTCATCCATTGACCTTTTCTTCATTCCAGTTCCACTTTGCATTCTCATCAAATATCACACTTCTATTATCACAATCTTACCAAATTGCAAATTGAGAAATCTGTAGCCCGTCTCACAGCTACCATACCACATAAACACATATTTAATGCTCTTCTCATCAAGCTTCTGCCTCAGTTGACAAGGTATACGAGAATAGAAAATAGAACCAAACTCTCTTAGATGTTTAACACCATGTCTTCTTCCAATGAACTGCTCAAATGGTATCTTACCATTTATAGCCTGAGTAGGAGATCGATTATGCAGATACACAGCTGCGTAACAGCTTCTCCCTAGTACTGTATGGTACATCTTTGAAATGCGTCATAGATTTTGCCATCTCCATAGTGGTCCAATTATTCTTCTCAACAACTCCATTGTGTTGAGGGGAATAAGTCACTGTTAGCTATCTCACAATATCTGAAGGGTCATAGAATTCATCAAACTTATTTGAGAGATATTCACCTCCTCTGTCACTTCTCAACTGCTTTATCATGTATCTACTTTGTAGTACTACCATGTTTTTGAATTTCTTGAACTCATTTAGGACTTCTGACTTACTTGTAAGGAAATGGATCCAACACATCCTTGTAACGTCATCGATAAAAGTTAGAAAGTACATGTTCCCTCCTGCGGTCTTTTCTTGCATTGGTCCAGACACATATGGGTGTATGAGTTTCAGAGTTGTGGATGCTCTCCGTGTCTTCTCTTTATCAAACGTCTCTACATGCTGCTTTCCAATAATACAACATTCACACACTTCATTTCTCTAGTTCGTGAGTTTGTGAGTTTGGGCAAACCCACAGCCATGTCCTTCTGCTATAGAGTCTTCGAACTAGCATAATTCAGGTGACCATATCTTCTATGCCACAATTTTGAGCCTTCAGCAATGGTTGACCTCTTAGCTATAGGATTCACATTATCTAGAGTCATTAGGAAACATATGTTCCCAGTCATAGGAACCTTGGCCTAGCATTTGCTCTATCATTTGGTAAACATTGAGAAAATTCTCTATCATTTGATAAAGAGAAGACAATGTTATTACTAAAGACTAGGTAGTAACCATGCTTTATCATTTGCTCAACACTGAGCAAATTCTCATCCAAACTAGGTAGGAGCGTGACATATTTGATATGCCTTTCTCTTTGCTTGTTCTAACCAGTGTTCCTTTCCCATCAGCTTGTACAAGTTGTCCATTTCCCATTTTCACTTTCACCTTGATATCTCTATCAATATTCACCAGTAGTGATTCACGTGTTATCATATGATTGCTACAAGCACTTTCCATATACCGCACACGATCATCCTTAGCAGGTGATATAGCATTACAAGTAAGAAATAGATTCCTTGTGGTTTATGTTGTGACGACCCGGAAATTCGAAAAAGGAAAAATTAGAAAAATTGGAAGGAAGGGACGATTTTGCCCTTGGTTATAGGGGCAAAAGTTGACTTTTTGATCGAGACTTGGACTTTCCAGAAGGACCGTTGAATAGGTCTCGGGACGATGAATCCGTAGACAGGTGGCATGCATCAATCGGAGGTCGGATGTGAAAGTTACGGGTCTGCGAAGGCTAGGGGCATTTTGGTAATTATCCAAGGAAGGACAAAATGGTAATTTGGGGCAGCATGGTGAATTAGACGGTTAATTGGCTGACTCAGCCGTGTGGATAAGTCAATTGTGTAAGTAAGTGACACATGTCACTGAAATTAGATGGATTAGTGGCCTTATTTGATGTCGTGTGTGAATAATAACAAATACAACAAAAACCGCCCACCCCTTTGTTCAAATTTCATCAAATTGATTGATGGATGAGGCCAAGTATAAAACCTGAGAAGGTGGGACGAATCCACAGAGAAAAACGAGTGAGAATTAGAGGATAATTGAGGAAGATAAACCCCTAAACCCGAAGACCCAAACCTGTGGAAGCTCAAATCTTCCAAAATTCGAAATAAAAGAAATACGTTGTGATGAACCAAATTGAGATTCAATTGAGTCTTCTGGGATCAATTGGAATGTAACCAGCTCAAATTTAAGAAGAATTGACACAAGGAAGGCCACGAACAGACATGGCGGAATTGAGAGAAACTTGGGATTGAGTTCAGGTGATTCGAGGTAAAGGATCTTGAAATTGGTTTCGAATTCATGTTTATGATGACCTTATGACACTTTCTGGTTGATTCGATTCTCGAATTGAACTGAAATTGGATACAATTAGACTTATAACCAACTGAGTATCGACTTAGAAATCGACCTGTTTATGATGTTAATTCGTGAAAGTAAGCAGACAGATCTCTAATTAAGTTAGATTAGATGAAAATCGATGAAGGAAACAAAGGAATTGGGGTCGAATTGATTGAGAACTAACAGCGTTGAATTGCGGGTTACCAGACCCGTTTGTAGGGAATCGGGCAGAAGAGACGACATTGTCGAAGGTACTGTGCACGGCGCGTGGGCTTCACCCGCAGCCACTTACGGCGGCGCGTGAGGGCGCGTGGGCACGATTCCCGAGGTGAGGTCAACATGACTTTTATTCTATGCAATGTCACAAACATTTTATTGACTCCGTTTCGATATTGTTTCGAGGGTTCGAAGGTTTGTGTCACGTTTTTAATTCATAATTAATTTTCGAAAAATTATGGGAAATTAATATGATGATAATTAAGTCATTAATGACCCTGAATAATGATTTTGGACAGGATTCGAGATTCCTGGAAAGTACCGGAAATGACGAAAACGCGTGCAGCTCAGAAAGCGAGCGGTTTGGACGGTGTGTGAGTGGACGTTTGTTTTATAAACTGATATGCATGCATAGTTGAATGTTTTACATGATTTATGGCATGATTTGATTTGCAATGATTGCTCGATGATTTGATATGATTATTTATTGGATTTAATGATTATTTTAATTTGGGCACGTTTTACGAGGAAAGTACAATTGATGATTTTGGATTAGGCCCGGGATTTTAAAAAGATGTATTGACTCGGATTGTGAGTTAAAGATTATTTTATGGAATTGAATGATTTTTGGATATGATTTTATGGATTTACGTGCATTGAATTACTTAATGATTTTACAGATTTACGAGAAATGAGATTTGGGCTTGAGACCCCATGATAAATGGTTTTGAAGAGGTTTTAATGATGATTTTGAAATAAAGATTTTGATTTGAATTTATGTTCAGTGCCCCCAGATGTGTAATTCCTGGGTAGACTTTGGATTTGTAATTCCCGAAGTGACTCCGGATGTGTAATTCCCAGAGGGACTCCGGATGCGTAATTCCCAGAGGGACCGGATGTGTAATTCCCAGTGAGGCTGGATGTGTAATTCCCAGCAAGGCTGGACTTGTAATTCCCAGTAGGATGATAACTCTGGATGTGTAATGCCCAGAGGACCCTCGGATGTGTAATTCTCGAGTTATGTGCTTTAGTTTATGATAAAATGGTTTCATGAAATGATTCACATGTTTGATTCTATGCATGCATGGTTTGATAAACTGGAGGGTAAATGATATATTTTGAAATGTATTTTTAAATGATATTATTTTTTTCCACTCACACCTTTCCTATTTTGATGACCCTCCAGGCCATGGCATGACGCTCGGGGCTGCTCGAGAGGCGGAGGCATGAGCGGAAATCAATTCAGTTATCCCTTGTCTGACATGTGCTGAAGGGTAGTTTCGGGATTTCAGTTGACTTGTCAAACGGGAGCAGGACCGGGCACGGTTATCAAAGTTCAGTTGGGACGGGTCCTGTCATATGTTACTTTGTTAAGTACACAATGGCAAACTTCTTTGCACTGGTTCCTGTAGAACACTCCCTTTTCGTATGTCCATGTTTTTTTATAATTGTAGCACCAGACCTTTGCTAAAGACTAGCAATCACCATAGTGAGTTTTCTTGCACTGCTTACAGAAAACCTTTCTATGACTGCCTGTACCCTTGCTTGGACCAAAACCCTAATTGAAATTTGGCTTCTGAGCACTGGAAGTCTGATTCCAGTTCTTGTTTCCCTTGTAAGAGTTTTTGTTCTTACATTGAGAATAATCCTATTTAGTATCAACAGATAGACTAGAAAATGCCTTCTCAATTTTACTCTCAGCATGCATTTCTACTCTTTGGTCATAGGCTATAATTCATGCAATCACATTTTCCACATTGATTGTTTCCATATCTCCAGTTTCTTATGGGCATAATAGGATCAAAAGGTTTAGTCAAACTAATCAAAATCTTTTGAGCTAATCTCTTTTCGATTATATCTTCACCATACAATCTCATTTGGTTCACAACAACATAGAACCTAGATATGTAGGCAGACAGTGATTCATTATCCTTCATTACCAGTGTACTTAAAATCATGTAAAAGAGATTGTAGTTTGACAACCCTTACCTTTGAGTCACCTCTATATTCACGTTTTAGAAGATCCCAGGTAACTTTGGAAGTTTTCTCATTGTGTATTTGTGGGAAGACGTCATCAACAATAGCATTCTTCAAAATACTTAGAGCCTTGGCACCTCTGATCACGTCTTAATGAAACTGCTGCATCTCAACCAGTTTAGTACCTTTACGTCTAACAGCTCTCCCAGTTACACCTTCATCTACTGGATTCCACATATTGTATGATCTTAGAATCGTCTTCATCTTTACACTCCAAAAATCATAATTCGATCCTGTAAAAACAGGTGCTCTCAACTCTCTACCTGACCCAGCCATTTCGACTAGATCGCAGCAGCAACACGAGCTACTCAACATGCACAATACTTCCGACGCCCCTGACCAAGATCTTGGTAGCTCTGATACCATATTGAACTCCAGACCTAATACATCGCAATTTCAACAGCTTCCCATGTAAGTCTTCACTCTACCTCTTAGCTAAAACGGATTGTATCAGGGGCTAGCCTATGATACAATCAGGTCTCTATACTTGTTCTAGGAATTTTGGATTGAAATCAATGAATATAAGAGAGTGATGATCACAGATTGGATCAATGCATTCTAACTGTTTGATAAAATCACTCACACAGATTCTCTCAAACAATCTCACTATCAATACTGAAATTTTACCACACATTCTTATTGTTTCATTGTGAGCTATGAATAGTGCATACATATAATGCGCACACACTCTCACAATTCAGTTACACTCAAATGCAATGACTCACACACAACCAATCATAACATGACACCTAGATACTCTAGATTCATTGCATAAACTTGCTTTGCAAGCAAACTCACACACGCACACTCTGAGCTCATAAAATGGTTATCCAGCTCAGGACACACGTTTCTTATGCACAATCTGTTATATATGCCAGCTGGCAGTTTAGACTTCAACAAATACGATCTAATACGGCCTAAACCGATCATTACGCTTAACTAGTGTAAATTACGAGAAAGCCCTTTCTACGCCCTTTAACGAATTTTACAGAATGGTTTTTGACAATTCACTTTCAAAATTTTAAGCGTATTTCGAGAAAGACGAGCTGAATTTCGAGCTGATTTATAATTTGATTATTTGGGACAAATTTGGTTTCGAAAAATTCTTTTATTTTTCCCTCGCTCCCACTTACTTTCACTGTCACTTTCAGTCCCTCTTACTCTCACTCAATCTCCATTGCATCTCTCTATCTCTCTCACTTCATTTCTCTATCCCTCAAAATCGAAAACCACAAAAAAACATAACCACCATCATCCACAATCTTCGCTGGCGAACTACGCCACCACACCACTACCACTATCTTCCTCTTGTCACCACGACTTCAAATGTATCATGCCTGAACCTCAAAGACCACCATCGAGGGAAAATCAAAGTGAGAATCCTTCACGTAATCGAATCTTTCTATTCTGGCCAGACCAAGAAAGATCTCGACTTAAAAATCATACCATCTCCACTGGTGAAAAATACTCGAAATTTGACCACTTGCATGTGTTTATAATGAAAACAATACGTAAATACAATAAACAAATATAAAACTTATAAATAAATATTGAGGTTAAAAATTAACTTAAAACAGATAAGAAGGGGAAAAGGCTTTACTTGGTTGGTGAACATCACCCCTTGAAGATGAACCATCATTGGCACTTGCAGAAGCAACTTGTGTGCCAGAAGTCGAACCTGCATCTACCAAACATATATAAATATATAAATAAAATAAAAACTCAGCTCTTTTCAATTTTTTTTTGAGACCTCGAAAGGTATGTAAATGGGAGGGAGAAATTCCTACCATGCAAGGAGTTTTTGGGGTTTGAATTTGAAACCGTTAGTCAACAAAGTCAAGACTCTTACAAACAGAGCTAGACCCATTTGGCAACTATTTTCAATTAAAAAGGTAGAATACTTGTGTTGTACTATTTTAGCTGAAAATCATCTCATTCTATTTTTTTGAAATAAATTTGCTAATTTCATTATTTCTTTTATACCTTTATCATATCCAAAATTGATCAACTCCTAAAACATCATTTTAATTACTAAATGTTGATCTCTAACTTGTAAAAAAATAAGTCAAATTAGAGATCGTTTATGAAAGTTTGTTTGGCTCAGATAATTTTTTGAGAATTGCATTGATTCAAATAGGATTATATGATGTAGAGTTGGATTACAAAACTAAGTCTAAGAGATAAGTAGTAAGTATAAGATATGAACAAGAAGATGACTGTGATAAGATCCTCATCGGTTTATAGTTGTAGAGTTGGAACTGGAGTCTTGTGATGAGGGAGTTGTAGAGATGGAGCAGGAGTGATGTTGGAGAGGTTCAGACAAGTGTTGTCCATTACGGTCATGTAAGCTGGCGGTAGGAGAGGTTATCGACAGCTTGGAGGGAAGATAAGTGAACTAAGAGGTGGAGATTTCTTTGGTGAGGAGGTTTGCAAGCTGATCATGAGAAGAAACATAGGCAATGTGAAGATCATGGCGAATGAATTTCCCACAGACATAGTGGTAGTCGACCTCGACGTGGCACATACGAGCTTGGAAGATAGGGTTGGATCCATGGGCAAAAGCAGAGATGTTGTCGCACCATAGGCGAGCCACCGTACTAGGAATGTGAAGATCATAAAACATAGATCGTATCCAAGACAAGGTAGCTCCATAACATGTAGGAAATTGAGGTTTCACTCCAAACCCAATTGACTATGGGGAGAGTAATCCAATGTAATGACCCGTCCCGAATTTATGAGACTAATTACGGATTATCGCTACTAATCGGGGATTAGTCGAGAGATTGTGGACGAACGACGTAAAATGATGATTTTGCCCTTGGGATGGGTAAAAAGTTGACTTTTGACCCGGGTGATCAAATATAGGGGGATTGAGGATCGTTACGTAGATCGGGTCATTACGAGTCCGTAGATAGACAGCACGTGGAAATCGGACGTTTGACAGGAAAGTTAAGGGTCTAGAACGTTTTACAGTACTATTTCACGCATACCGAGGAATTAGACACGTGGACTACTTGATTGGATAAATATCTGGGTTGGACCATCAGATGAGTGACAAGTGTCATCCATCTGATTGGTCCAAATCTCAATTAATTGGGTTCATCATTTATTCTCGTCTCTTGTTCTTCATTCCTTTAACCGTGAACCCACACCCCATACTAACTAATCCCACACAAACACCCTCCAATCATCATTGGTTGCTTTTGGGTTGTGAATGGAAGTTAGAAAGGAGGTTGAGGCGATCACAATGGTGGCTAGGGCGTGGATCATCGTGCACGGTGGCCGGATTTTCGAAGGTGAGTTTGTTTTCGGGTTTAAAAATGGAGTTTTAGTTGGGAAGGTTACTAACTTTTTTGGTGGTTTGGACGAAGTCCTTGCGGTCTGTACAAGTTTTTTGGGACCAGTTTCGAGGGCCTTCGTGACCAGTGCTGGCCGAAATATGGGTTTGGAAATCATGGTTATTATTCCCTTTCGAATAGGTATGATTCCCTTCGAATTTCAAGGTTTTGAGGTGAGGGATATGTTACTGGAGTCTAGACAATCGTTTAGGAAGAAATTAGATTGAAAAAAGGTTGGAATTGAAGGAGTTAAGACCAGGTCAAGGTCGCGGGTCTGCACGACCCGATTGCAGGTATTCGGGTTGACACACCCAAGGTTGAAGACGGGTGATGTAAGCGATGATGTCATCAGGATGACATCATTATGTCAGGTCTGACATGTCAGACTGACAACTATTAGAGGTGGACCAATGGTAAGGCGACACATGTCACATGTTAGTGCCCAGTCAGCATTGACATGTCAGTGATGTGAACCAGTGGCTGACTAACATGTCGCACTGTCAGCGTTGACTTTGATCGTTGACTGGTGGCATCAACATTGACTTTTGATGACGTCAGCGTTGACTTTTCGTTGACCACGTATTTGGGGGTGCGTGGGCATGAATTTCGAGGTAGGACCAGTGTTATTTTAAAGGTTTCGACAATCCGGATCCAATGATGGTGGTTTTGGGTCGATCAGAGATTGTTAGGTTGGTCAAATCGAGGTTTTTAGCCTCAGAAAGCGTGTTCGGGACGCGTTCCCGGACCGGTACTGCTCCCAAGTTTTAGTTATGAGCTTATGGAGTCCGTTAATGATCGTTGGTATGATTTAGACAGGTTTGGAGATTCCGGAGGTGGTGATTTAGCCAGGGAGGCTTATTGCAAGTGTATCGAGGCGCAATTAGGACAGTCTGTGAGTGGACAGTTTTCTTTCATAACTTCGATGCGTGCATATTTCTATATTTCCCCTGGCTTTATGATTTGATTTAGTATGATTTCGATTATGGTTCCGGTTTCTTGATATATGTTGGATTTATTGTGCTATGTTTCTATATCGATTTTTGGTTTCCGGTTGATTTCAGTACAACCTATTTTATCATGGTTTTGGGGAACCGGGATTTGGGCAGGGTGCCTGGGGATACACTATTTTGGGCTAGTGCCCGAGGGATCACGATTTTGGGCTAGTGCCTGGAGATACTGTAATGACCCGTCACAAATTTTGGGATTAGATTAGTGACTAATCAAGGATTAGTGAGGTTAATCGGTGACTAGTTGGGCGAAATTCGATGGACGACACAAAATGACCGTTTTGCCCCTAGTCGTGGGTAAAATGTTGACTTTTGATCCGGGGGGTCCGATAGCCGAGGGCCGAGGACCGTTACGTAGATCGGGTCAATACGAATCCGTAGACAGGCGGTAAGAAGAAATCGGACGTCGAAAGGAAAAGTTATGATCACGGGAAGTTCGATTTCACTATGCATGCATTACGAGGCAGGGATGATGTAGCAATATCTGATTGGGCAGATATTTAAGTGGGACCCGTGGATGAGTGATAAGGGTCACTCATCCCATTGGCCCTTAACCCCAAAATGTGGATCTAAATGGTGATTGGTCCACTTGTAATTTAATATATATATTTTTCCTACCCACTTCTCATCCTAGCCCTTCATCTTCACCCTTCCCTCTCATCTTTGCCGTCCATCTTCCTCCTCTGTCACCATCATCAACCATCACCTTCCTTCATTCCTCATTTCCAAACCAGATCACCTATTTTCCCTCTCAACCAAAGCACGACCCAACCATGCTCACAACCCCCAAACTTTATCCTTTGCTCATGAAACTTGAAGGAAAGTTAGAGAGTGAGGAAGGATGAGTTGAACGGTGGCTACGGCACGGGCCGCCGTGGATGGCGGAGGTAAGTGACCCGAGAACCCATTTTTAATTCAAAAATTGGAAACTGAGTTTTAAGGATTATTAGTTAATGTTAAGGTTATGAATAGCTTTCTGGTGATATTTTCGGAAGTTTTGGAATGGATTTGAGGGCTGGGACGGCCAGAGACGACGGTAATAGGTGGTTGCAGGTGGCCGGTTCATCCTTCAATCATGGAGGTAGTTTTTCGATTCATTTTTTGTTTTTGTTTTTAATGGCTAGATCGATTGGGTTTGTTGTTAGGAACCTTTAGGAATCAAAATGGAACAAAATGGGTCGAAAATGAATGAAATGGAGTCCTGGACCGGTCTAGAACAGTGAACCCGGTCTGTCGTGAGGTTAGGGGTAATGAATAGTGGGGCGTGGCTTTCACGTGCATCACCTTTGGGCGGCGCGTGAGGGCGTGTGGGGGGTAATTTGGGGATGTTTTCTGTAACGACCCGTCCCGAATTCCAGGATTAGATTAGTGACTAATCTTGATTAGTAAGGTTGATCAGTGATTAGTAGGGCGAAATCGGACAAAATGTGCAAAATGACCGTTTTGCCCCTAGTCGTGGGCAAAATGTTGACTTTTGATCGGGCGGTCAAATGGACTTTGACCGATGACCGTGACGTATTTCAGGACGTCACGAGTTCATAGACAGGTGGCACGTTTGATTCCGACGTTCGAGTAAGAAGTAATGACGTTCGGAAGTTGAGGGGTATTTTGGTAATTTGGCTGAAAAGGGGCCAAATGTTGACTTTTGACCCGGGAAGTCCAATGGATGAGGGCCAAAGACCGTTACGTAGGTCTCGTTGATACGAATCCAACGACAGGCGGCATGCCGAAATCAGAGATTCGACGATGAAGTTATGGTCACGGGAACGGACTCGATTAACCGAATGAACCGAGATTAAAATATTATTTTATTATGAACAGTACCTGATGATTGAACACATCTGGATGAGTGACAAGTGTCACCCATCCCTTAATTTAGGGATTAAAACCTGATCCATGTTTTGAGGAAGACATAATTATGATGTTTTATTAATTATTAATTAAACTTAATTATTTTTAATTCCTCCATTAATCTCTTCGGTATTCTTCAACCCGTGTACAACCAAAATGCAATTTTCTTCCACCCTTAATCTCCTCCCCATTCTCTGAACTTGAGAATGAAAATTGGTGAGAATTCAGAGACTGAGTTAACTGGGGAAACACGGGTAGTGAGGGAGAGATGAAAAACTGGAATTCGGATTTTAGAAAGTTTGGAGGGAAATTCGAATGTTGAGATTTGAGCCGTGAGGATTGAAATTGAAGCTTCATTTAGCTTCCTGAGGTTGTGACGAGTTGTTTCAGATCAAGAACGAAGGCAATTGAGGCACAATTGGCTCTGAACGGGTCTGGTAACAGTGAGCACGGTTCGAGCTTGAGTCGTGGAATTTGAGGCTTGGATTGATGCAATTGAGAGGGGGAATGAGTTTATCTGAGTCCATTGAAGCTTCTGGATGCATCAATTGAAGGAAATCGATTGACATTGATGGAGATTGGACGACGAACAGGGTTCGAATGTTCTTCGAAAGTTCAACTTTGATTTGAAGGTTTGAGGTAAGGATGATTGTAATTAAGTTCACAGATCCCTAATTGAAACTAATTCGATGCTAATGACCGTTTGAATTACTGGAAATGGTGTAGAATTGACGGACATTGAATCGGGTCTGTTCGCAGGCAAAAGGATCCGTTTTGCAGAGAAAACGGGTGAGGACGACGACTACTGTAGCTAGCGCGTGGGTTTCACGCGCAGCCACTCACGGCGGCGCGTGACGGCGCGTGGGCACGAATCTCGAGGTGAGGTCAACGTGACTTCTGTCCTATTTAATGTAACAAACTTTTTGGGATTGGTTTCGTGTCGATCGGACACTGTTTCGATATTGTTCGGGACGTCTGAAAGTTTTAAATCGAGTTTAAAAATAATTAAAAATTCGGAAAAATTATGGGACTTTAATAGGATATTAATGAAGAGGTTAGTGACCCTCTAATGTGATTTGGACAGGATTGGGAGTCCCGGTGATAGTGGTGTGGCCCGGGAGGGCCTATGGCACGCGTATCGAGGCGTATCGTTAAACGGTCTGTGAGTGGACTTTGGTTTTATAAATTCTATGCATGTTTAACTGTTTTATATGGATTATGATTGTGATTGTATGTTGTTGATTTGGATGTTAGTAAATTATACGGTTTCACGTATTGCGAGGCGATTTACGTGCTTGCACGTAAATCGAGGTTTTCCGATTTTGCACGAATTTTCCATGTTTATGGTCTTGGATAAAATTTGATGAAATTATTTTAAAATTGGAAAGATAAACTCGGGCTTGAGGCCCACTTGTTAGGAAACCTCGGACTTGGAGTCCAATTGAGTTACGTAATCGGGCCAGGAGCCCAATTGCTTTATGAAATCGGGCCAGGGGCCCAGTTGTTTATGAAAACGGGCTAAGACCCATTTGAGTGATATTATCGGGCCAGGGGCCCATTTACGAATTAGGGTCGTGGGCCCAGTGGTTTATAAAATCGGACCGTGGGCCCAGTGGTTACAAAATCGGGCATGAGGCCCAGTTGGGTTATAAATGTGATGTCGGGTCTGGGACCCTATGTTAATAAATGTGATTTCGGGTCTGGGACCCTATGTTTAATAAATGTGATTTCGGGTCAGGGACCCTAAATGGAATTGTAATGTTTATGGAGATTTCGGGCAAGGGCCCATTGTAATGTTGTGAAATGATTTAATAAAACTGTTTTCCATATACCATCTGGATACGAGGATATATGATGGTCTCCTCCAGGTGTCTGGGACACTAGGGAAGTCACGGTGCATTGCCTACGAGGGGTCATCATACGGAGTTACCGGACCGTATAATGACTCAGGAGGAGGATTGCTATGATTGGCGTCTGGGACGTCAGACATCTGTGATGTCAAAGATATTGACCCGGAGAGACCCCGGGCAGCACGCGTCGCTTATTATACCGTGAGATATGACGTCTGGGACGTCAAGCGTCTGGGACGCTAAGCATCTAGGATGCTGGTGATGGTAATATGGTAAATATGGATTAATGAATCTATGAAATGGCTTTTCGGTTGGAATTGTGTTTATGTGGTAAAAATGGATTATTGGTTATTGAAATGGTATTTCGGGTCGGGGACCCTAAATGGTTTTGGATTTATGGATTTATGTTTATGGCTTTGGGCGGTGGCCCACATGGTTTTGTATGTCTGGATGTGGTATTCCACAGTTTTGGGCTGAGTTCCCACACTTAGTTTTGAGTTAACGGTTTTTGGGCTAAGGCCCTAATGGCTTGGTTGAGCAAACGTTTTGGTTACTGGTTTTCGTGGCATGCATACGTTTTTATTGGAGGGCATAAATGTCTTATAAATGTGTTTAATGAACTTAATGATTTTCGTCCACTCACAGCTTTTATTTGTTTTAATGCCCTTCAGGTTGATTACGGATGCGACTGCAGCAGAGACTGGGACATTGCACGCCTCCTCCATCAATCCTTGCGCACTCTGGAAGCCCCGTTTGGGCAGTGACTCTTGGTTATCCCTTGTCTGACACCCCTTGTTGGACGGGAGCAGGGCACATTCCACGGTAATCCCAGGGGGAATTAGGATGGGTCCTGTCATTTTCAACATGACTTTTAATCTATTCTATGTAACGAACATTTTGGGCCTGGTTTCATGTCGATCTGACACCGTCTTGATATTATTCGGGACATCCGAAGGTTTAGGATCGAGTTTAAAAATAGTTTAAAAATAGTTCAATGAGAGGTTAATAAGGTAGTTAGTAACCCTCTTGATTGATTTAGACAGATTTGGGAGTCCCAGTGACAGTGATTAGCCCGAGAAGTCTTACGGCACACAAATCGAGGTGGCAGCTTAGGATGGTCTGTGAGTGGACCTTGATTTCTAAACTGTGATGCATACATAAATGTTTTATATGGTTTATAGATATGATTATATGATGATGATTTAGATGATTGTGATTTACATGGTTTCACGCATTTCGAGGTGATTTACGTGTATGTACTTAAATCGAGGTTTACGATTTTGCACTGATTTTCTGTGCTTATAGTTTTGGAAATGATTTCATGAAATAGGTTTGGATTTGAAAAGGTAAACTCGGGTTCGAGACCCATTTGTTTTAGAAACCCTCGGACTCGAAGTCCATTTCGTTACGTTCTCGGGCCAGAGGCCTAATTGGTTCTTAAATCGATTTCGGATTTGGAAATATGGAATCGGGCACGAGACCCATTTGATTTACGAACTTTTGGACTTGAGGTCCATTTGATTTAACGAGCCATCGGGCCGAAGGCTCAGTTGGTTTACGTATCGGGCTCGAGGCCCAGTTGGCTTGCATATCGGGCTCGAGGCCCAGTTGACTGACGTATCAGGCACGAGGCCCATTTAGTTACGAAATCGGGCACGAGGCCCATTTAGTTACGAAATCGGGCACGAGGCCCATTTAGTTACGAAATCGGGCACGAGGCCCATTTGGTTTACAATATCGGGCAAGAGGCCCATTTCGTTTACGAAATCGGACAGGAGGCCCAGTTGGTTTATGAATTCGGGCTTAGGGCCCAGTTATGGTTTCCTACGGTGATTTCGATTTGGGGACCCATAAATGGATTTATGGTTCAAGACGGTTTATGGGGACCGGAAATGAACCCTTGAAAGGTTTTGAGAATGTTTTCAAATGGTTTTTCGTATACCATCCTATATATATATATGTGGATTGTCTCCTACGGAGAGGGTAGTTGGCCTGGGTGGACCCTGGAGTAGTCTCGGAGCACTGACTGAGTGGAGTCACCCCCGTTGGGTTCCTTACTCTCAGAAAGGCTATGGATTGTAACCCCCAGGGAGGGCCATTGATCTACGAATATTGACCTGGGTGAACCTTGGGGAGACTTGGGATTTGAGACCTGGGGTAGCACGCGCGTAGCTCTAGATATCGTGATAGGATTGGTTATAGGACATTGATAAACATGATTTCTTGGTTTTGCGAAATTGTGCTTTATGATGATAAACAACTTTGGGCTAAGATTCCACATATGTTACTTATGAAAATGGATTTCTGTAAATGGTTTTGGGCAGGGGCCCGTGTGGCTTGAATTTACGGAACTTGTGGCTGAGACCCTAAATATGGTTGTTTAAACATATGCGGTTTGATAAATGGTTTTACTATGCATGCATGCTTTTAGTGAAGGGCATAAATGTCTTTTATGAAATGTGTTTTTATCAAATTATTACTTTTCGTCCATTCACAGTCTTTTATGTTTTCACTGCCCTTCAGGTTGATTACTGGTGCGAACTGTAACAGAGACCGAGACATCACACTCCTCCACTGGATCCTGGCGTGCTTTGGAAGCCAGTCGGGCTAAGGGTTTAAATTTTCCCTGGTCTAACACTCCATGTTAGACGGGATTAGGAGCATCCCTCGTTAATTCCGAGGGGATTGGGATGGGTCCGAACAGATACGCTGTTTTGGGCTAGTGCCCATGGAATCACTATTTTGGGCTAGTGCCCGGGGAATCACTATTTTGGGCTAGTACCTGGGGATACACTGTTTTAGGCTAGTGCCCGAGGGATCACTATTTTAGGGCTGGTGTGTAATGACCCATCTCGAATATCGAGATTAAATATTAATTGATTAGGGATTGGCATGACTAATCGAGGATTAGTTGAGAGAATTCGGACGGACAGTGTAAAATGATCGTTTTACCTCTGAAATTGGATAAAACGTTGGCTTTTGACCCGGGGAGTCAAACGTATGAGGATCGATGACCGTGACGTAAGTCGGGACGTCACGAGTTCGTAGACAAGCGTCATGTCAAAATCGAACATCGAACGAGGAAGTTATGGTCATGATATCGAAATTGGGTTAATTAAAGTCTCGGGATTCGAGACAGCTTGGTATCAGAGCACGGTTTGGGATGGGTCGTGTCAGCTTGGTATCAGAGCACGATTTGCTCTTGTGGTACGCGCAGATCAAGGATGTGATGTCTCTACGTGGTCAGTCTGTTATCAACATGATAGTTAGGGTGCCAGTATGATAGTTAGTGGGAATAAATCGTGATAGTTTTGGTTTGGAATTTGGTGCCTGAGTATGCCATAGTGAGATCGTGGTTTGGCATTTGGGACCATACTGAGGGATGAACGTAACAGTTCTTCAGAGTTTTGGCCATGGGACAGTTATGTTGGGATCGTCTATCACGATATTGCAGGATTGGATATGACGATAGTGTGGAGTTGTGACCATTAGATGGTCAGGTCATGATGAGTTGGAAATTGTGTTGCTGAGAGTAGCCGGGTTCGAGAAACCCTAGTGTGTGATGTATTGTAATGACCCATCCCTGATTTTAGGGGTTAATTAAGACTAAGGACGGATTAGCGAGGCTAATCGGGGATTAGTCGAGGATTATCAGACGTTCAAGGTGAAATTACAATTTTTCCCCTAAACGAGGGTAAAAAGTTGACTTTTGACCCGGGAGGTCCGATGGCCGAGGGCTGAGGACCGTTATGTAGATTGAGTCGATACGAGTCCGTTGACAGGCGGCACGTCGAAATAAGTCGTTCGACGGGAAAGTCATGGTTCACGGAAGTTTTGATGAACTATTTACGGCGGCGCATTTTACGAGGTAAAAGTGGACTTTTATCCTGAGTGTGGGCCCAGAGGTTTGTGAAGGCCCAATGGATGAGTGACAAGTGTCACTCATCCATTGCCCAATATGATTACATACATGCATATCCCCATTTCCTCATTTAATTCGTTTTCCCCGATCGCACCCAAAAACAATCCCCAAAACCCTTTCAATCCTTGCTTGAGTGGACTTGGGAGGTTGAGTGAGACACAGAGAGGTGCTGATAAGCTAAGGACGGCGAGGAGGTGGCCGAGCCGTCGTGCACGGTGGAGGAAAGGTAAACTCGAACTCAGTTTGTGTTTTTGAATTCAAAATTTTGATTAGGACGTTGGGGATGGTTTTTGATGATTCGGGGAAGTTTAGTAGGTTTGTAGGAAGGTTTAGAGGAGGTTTTGGACGGCTGAGAGGGGCTGAATAGCCCAGGGGGTAAACGGGAAAATTGAACCATGAGGAAGGATTTGAATCAATGAGGTTTTGTGGGTTTTTCGTGATTCTAATTGCATAAATAGGTTTCTAGGGTTGAGATAGGAAGATTGGACTCGGATTGGAAGAAAACAGACGAAAATTTAGGGAGGTAGGAGCCTAAACCGGATTGCACAGACTGGATCGGACCAACCGGTCAGCTGGAGGTTGAAGGAGACTGTGCAGGCGCCTGAAGCCCATGCGTAGGGCCTTCAGGCAGCGCGTGGCGGCGCGTGGGGAAGAGTTTGGGAAAGTTTCCAACATGTGAAATCATCTATTCGATGTAACAAACATTTTGGGACTGGTTTCGAGTTGATCGGACATCGTTTCGATATAGCTCGGGATGTCCGAAGGTTCATGATCGACTTTAAAAATAGTTAAAAATCCCGAAAAATTAAGGGGCTTTAATGAGGGGTTAATTAAGTAGTTAGTAACCTTCTATTATGATTTGGACAGGTTCGGGATCCTCGAAGACGGTGATTGGCCCGGGAAAGGCGTATGACACGCGTATCAAGGCTCGGCCTTGGACGGTCTGTGAGTAGACCTTTCTTTCTAAATTGATGCATGCATAAATGTTTTATATGTGTTTTAATACATTTTTTGTGATGCCATGAGTGCATTTGATTGTGGTGCTTTAGTATGTACGTATTTGCACGTATTTCGAGGTTTCTGGTTTTATACGCTGCTTCTACATGCTGTGTTTTCTACGGTGGTTTTACGGAATGGTTTTGGATTTGAAAACATGGAATCGAGCATAAGACCCATTTGGTTGGAAACCATCGGACATAGAGTTCATTTGATTTAATGAGAAATCGAGCTGGAGGCCCATTTAAGTTATATGATCGGGTCGGGGGCCCCGTTGGTTTATGAATTCGGGCGTGAGGCCCAATTGGTTATGATATCGGGCATGAGGTCTAGTTATGGTTTATAAACATGATTTCGGGTCAGGGATCCAAATGGATTTGGATTTACGATGGTTTATGGAAAATCCGGGTGTGGCCCTTTGAATGATTTGAATGATTTGAAACGGTTTTCTGTATACCATCCTCACGAACAGATGTCCTCCAGACGTCTCATAGTATCCTGGAGTGGCGGGTTGTCTCCTCTAGACATCTCGTAGTTTCCTAGAATAGTCACGGGGCATTGCCTGCGAGGGATCATTGCACAGAGCGACTGGTGCGTATAATGACTCAGGAGTAGGATTGTCAGAGGTTAGAACCTCCCCTAGGGAGGGTCATTGATTTGGGGGTCATTGACCTGGGTGGACCATGGGGAGACTTGGGATTTGAGACCCCGGGTAGCACGCGTAGCTTGGAACCGTGACAGGTGTGGTTGTGACATCTCGGATGTCAGACATCATTAAAGTCGAGGATTGGTTTTGGGCTGAGTCCCATTGGTAATGGTTTTGGGCTACGACCCACGTGATGTGATTTGAGCTGAGTCCCACATGTATTTGATTTGGGCTGAGTTCCCATATGGTTTGATTTACGTTTTGGGCTAAGGCCCTACCGGTTTCATTTTGATAACTGATTTTCGAATGCATGCATGCTATTTAGTGAAGGGCATAAATGTCTTATTTTCGATAAATTATTTTATAAATGATTTATTTTTCTACTCACAGCTTTTCGTGGTTTTTAATGCCCTTCAGGTTGATCGCGGATGCGGGCTGTAGCGGAGACCGAGACATCACATTCCTCCTCCAGATCCTGGCGCTCTCTGGAAGCCCGGTGGGGCTAAAGTCAGAATTTTTCCTTGTCTGACACTTTGTGTCAAATGTGATCAGGAACATCCCGCGTTAATCCCGGGGGGATTTGGGACGGGTCCTGACATGTATGGTTGGAAATGTGGGTGGCAAGTGGTTTGACTTTGGCGACTTCTCGGAGCCGAGATCGTTGGATCTGTTATATTGGATGTTGTGCTGTTCTCTACAGCTGAGGCCATGGATGACCTAACGGACAATTTCAGTTGAGTGTAGTTGAGTCTAATTGAGACTAGTGAGACTATGGAAATTGGTTGGCCTGACACTATCTGAAATAATGGGATCCAATCCACGATGGCGTCTGGCTATGGAATCTCGATAGCGATGTCTGATGGTTGGGTCTGCACGAGATTGTGGCAGGCACTACAATCAAGAGTGTTGATAATTGTGGTTGTTAAGAATCGGGGGACATTCAGAAAACGTTCATTTTCTTGTATGAATTTTCAGAGTGATTGTACCCGGAGTTGGTGAGTTGAGGAAGACAGAGTTCCTCCAACCTGAGCAGAGATTATGGATTCTAGCTCGGTATGAGCTGAAATTTGGTTTGGGTCTGATTCGCACGTTGTGTGCTAGTGATTGCAATGATGATAGGAGACGGTGAGCCACAAGTTGAGGATGTTACTCAGTCGTGATGTGTTTATGTTCAGTGTTGATCTGATGATGAGGATTCATCGACTAGTGTTGATTCTTGGGAGTAGTGTCGAAAGGACATATATGATAGAGATGGACTGGATGAGACCTAGTAGTGGATGAGATGTGTTGGGACTCTAACCCAACCGTGATTGAACTAACTGATGTGATTGAGATGACTAAGTGGTGATTAGATGAAAGCGTATAAACGGATAGGCGAGTTGGGGTACTAAGTTAGCTTGGTACAGACACTTGGTTGATGTTCGAGTGAGTTGGTCTCAACATGGTTGGAACCTTGGAATCAAGAGAAGTTGTGATTGAGACAATGAAAAGAGTGTTTGATTCTGGATTGGTGAGGGATATTTCGAAGTCACTGAGGGTGACTTCTCATTTTCTGCCCATGGCAGATAATGTCTGTTGTCACCAGTACATTGAGCGTGTATTGGTTGGTGGAACCGTGATTGGTTTTGGGTCATCATGAGGAGTTGGACATTTCGAAGTTAGTGAAGGAGATTTCTCATTTTCTGCTTGGTGGCAGACGATGTAGGGTTACATGGTGTGGTGAGTGTAGTGAGATTGTGCTTCCACTCACGAGGGATGAATTTTGATGTCATCATCTTGGATCATCCTTGATTTTCCCTAGGTGGGATGACAAGGATCTATATGAAGTAATTGAAGCGAACCCACAGTCTAGATGTGTCTCGTATTTGATTGATCTGTTTAGATGTGGAAAATGGTTGAGGAGTGATATGACTATCGAAGGATTCAAAAAGGGTGTAAGACCCTATGACCTGAAATCTGGTAGTTAGCTGAGAGTGAGCATGTGTGGATCCTAGGTGGGCAGGATCGTGATGTTGAGGATATAAGGTGTTGTGATGGATCTGGATCGTGATCTTGATGATCAGGCAATTTGGTGGATCAGGATCGCGTGGTTCGTGATGTCGTGCCCATGCTAGCAGACTTCGCCTTGCTGATTATGCTAAGCTAGGAGCAGAGGAGAATCGTATAGTGAGACAGTTGAAGAATCTTTTGGAATAATTGATGAGATGACAAGACATAGGTTGGATATGAGAATGTTGGGTCGATTTCTTTTCGAACTCAATCAGGTATGAAACGGTATTGGAGTGAATTGAGGTGTATACGATCTATCTTGGATATGTGGATAAGTATGGATCTTGGACCTACACATTCAGACTAGAGGTGTCTGTGATTGTCGGGCGGAGGCTACCACCGTAACTGAGGTTATGTTGTGGGGATTGACTTCCTTTCAAAGTCGATCTGGTATGATATGGTAATCGAATGAGCATGTATTCGGTAGGATCGGAGTGGTACTTCTCGATAGACATAGGTGAAATTGGATACTCATTGGGCATGAATGGGTATGCCTTGGTAGACGTGATTCGGATTAGTACGTATTTGATGACGTGATTGGGAGTAGACGTTTTGATACTCGTCGGGTGACTAGGGGACTCGGAATGAACACAGAGTTGGAGTGTGTAGTCTGTCTCATGCGGGATTAGACAGATAGACTCCAGAATTGAAGCGTGATTAGCTACGAGCTATGTAGTGGGCTGGTTGGTAGATGGTTGTACGTACTAGGTACGTTGTGCGAGGACCGATACTGGACAGGCCTGAGTGATGCCTGGTGACGCTATATGGGATATACCAGTGGTATGTTGATGAACGTGTTGGTAATCAGCTTAGTTCCGATATCATTGGATTGGTTGAGAGCGTGGACTGGACATTGGATACTACGTGTTGGGCCAGAGTGAGTTTGATGGGTTCAGTGATCGTATAAGCAGGTGCTCGGAGCCGTGGTTAGCTAGGGAAACCCTAGAGTGGAGATGTGTATCACTGTTGGGCAGGTATTGGATGGGATCCAATTACACACTAGTCGAGTGAGGTTCATTGCATCGTTAAGGGATCCTATCGAGCTGATTTTAGCTTCCATTGAAGTTAAAGGTAAGAAATTGTTACTACAAGTTCCCAAGTGTATCACTGCCTCTTTGCCCTTGTTTTTTGTAGGAATTACATTTTGTCTTTGTCAAATTGGGAGCTGGAAGTTTATTAATTGGGTATGAAATATTCTTTCACCAATTAAATCCTTAGGGGGATTCCTCTAAAAAGCGGGCTTGGGGTAACTGTAAACATTGAGATCTTGTGTGATCAATGTCACTCGACGTGGTCGAGTGTAAAAAACATGACGTTAGTATTGGTGGAACGTATGGGTGTAGATACGTATTGTGCGGTTAATGGGCATACACGTGTACACATGATGTGAGGTCGAACTTACTTTCCACGAGGTGGACGTGGAACTAGGTTAGTATGAATTTCGAGGAAGAAATTATTTATGGGGGTAGGTTGTAATGACCAGTCCCAAATATCGAGATTAAATATTAATTAATTAGGGATTAGCAAGTCTAATCGGGGATCAATTGAGAGAATTCGAACAGACAGTGTAAAATGACCGTTTTACCCCTAGAATTGGGCAAAACATTGACTTTTGACCCGGGGAGTCAAACGTATGAGGACCAATGATTGTGATGTAGGTCGGGACGTCATGAGTCAGTAAACAGGCGGCACGTTGAAATCGGACAACGAACGGGGAAGTTATGGTCATGGCATCGAAATCGAGTTAATTATCGTCTCGGGATTCGAATTAAATAATCCTAAAATATGACTGGCTGATTAATTAATATGGAGCCCTTGGATGAGTGACAAGTGTCACGCATCCCATTGGTGGGTGTCCCTATATTGGGGATCTATGTTTATTGGTCTATTTAATTAATTAATTAATTCATCTCATCTCTCCCTCTCTTCTTTTCGTTCAAACATCTTCATCCTTTGCGATTTTCTTCTAAACCGTGAACCCCAACCCCATACTAGCCCCTTCAATCCTCATTTTCTATGTTTAGTCTGTGAATGAAAAAAAAGAGAGTGAAGGGAGATGATGAGGATGGTGCTATCGGCGTCGACCGTCGTGGACGGTGGCCGGAAAACAGAGACGGTAAGTGTTTACGTTCAAAAATTGGAAGTTTGGTTTTGAAGGTTGTTGATCGATTCTAATAATTGGGAATGGTTTTTGGTAATCATGTGAGCTAATGGGGATTGGAATCGTGGCTGAAGGTGGTCTGTGGTGGCCGAAAACAGAGGAGGAACTTGGGCTACTATTTACTTGAAATCAAGGTATAATTCTAGTTTCAATTTCATGTTTTTGAGGTTATGGATCGATAGAGAGGGATTAGACGAAGCTTTAGGAATTAACATGGTCGAAAATGGTTGAGATTCGAGGGAGAACTGGCCGGGTCAAGTCGCCAGTTCAGTTGAACTGGAAAACCAGGTGGACCGGGTTCGACAGAGGTTAGGGGTGACACTGTTCCAGCTCGTGGCTTTCACGCTCAGCGCCTTTGTACGGCGCGTGAGCCCGATTTTCAAGGCATGGTCAACACATGATTTTATTCTTTTGATGTAACAAACATATTGGGACAGGTTTCGAGTCGGTCGGACATTGTTTCGTTGTAGTTTTGGGTGTTCGAAGGTTTAGGGTTTATTCTAAATACGTTTAAAAATTCCAGAAAATTTGGGGGATTGTATGTTAAGTTATTTGAGGTAGTTAGTGACCTTCGGGTGTGATTTGGACAGGTCCAAGAGTTCCGGAGATGATGATTTAGCCGAGAAGGCTTATGGCACGCATATCGAGGCGGGAGTTAGGACGCTCTGTGAGTGGACATTAATTTCTAAATTGATGCATGCATAACTGTTTTATATGCTTTAAATATGTGATTTATGTGGGATTTGAGACCCATTTGATTTAATGAGGCATCAGGCCGGAGGCCCAGTTGATTTACATAATCGGGCTTAAGACCCAGTTGGTTTACATGATCTGGTTTAGGGCCTAGTTGACTTACATGATCAAGCTTGAGGCCCAGTTGGTTTAAGAAATGGAATTTCGGACTAAGTTCCTTGAATTTGGAAATTGAATTTGTGGAAACATTTTATGAAAATTATACTTCGGGTACAAGACCTATTTATGGATTTACAATGGCTTTATGGAAGCCGGACATAGGCCCAATTAAAAGGTTTTAAAGGGATTTATGAAACGTTTTTCCATGTACCATCCTTACGTATGGATTGTCTCCCCTGGATATTGGTACCCCGGAGTGGTCACAGCGCATTGCCTGCGATGGGTCATTCTACGGAGTGACTGGACCATAGAGTGACTCAGGAACATGATTGCTTATATTAGACGTCTGGGACGTCAGGCATCTGGGATGTCATACCTCGGACAGGGTTCGAGGTTAACACTCGGAATTGAGAGCTCGAGTAGCACGCGTAGCTTATGGCCGTTACATGATGTCTGGGACGCCAGGCATCTGGGATACCAAGGATTGGTATAAAGGTGTTTTATTAGATTTACTAATTTACGAATGTTTGTGTTTATGGATTTGGGCAGTGGCCCACATGATTTGGATTTGTGATTTTGGGCTGAGTTCTCATACGAGTGGTTTTGTGGTTTTGGGCTAAGGCCCTAATGATTTGAGGAAGGAAATGACTTTGGTTTTATAAACGATTTTTATTATATTTGATTTGATTGAGGTAACTGGTTTTCGGATGCATGCATGCTTTTTAGTGAAGGACATAAATGTCTTCTTATGAAAATGTGTTTTTGTTAAACTCTTGATTTTTTCGCCACTCAAATCTTTTAATGGTTTTAATGCCCTTCAGGTTGATCGCGGATGCGGGCTGTAGTAATGACCGAGACTTCACACTCCTCCATCGATCCTGACGCGCTCTGGAAGCCCCAAACGGGCTGAGATTTGAGTTATCCCTTGTTTGACACTTCGTGTCAGAGGGGAGCATGGCACATCCTGCGTTAATCCCAGGGGGATTGGGATGGGTCGTTTTATGGTGCCCATGGGTTAACTATTTAACTTATTGTCATATACTATATTTTCTGGATTGGCTAACCTCAGGCGATTGGATCGCCTTATTCAGAATTGGACTTTACGGATCCTAGAGACGAGCTCAGACGTATACGGGTTGGACCCACGCGTACCGACTGGGTTGGACCCTGGAGTTCCTGTACACTCCTACCGGTAGTGCACATTGGATGCTAGTTAGACTAGCGGGATGAGGTTTGACCGAGAGCTGGTTAGTCCAGAAATAGAAAGTTTGGTATTTACATTGAAATTATGGTTTTTCTAATGATTTTGTGTAAACGTTTTCAAGCGGCTTAGAGCCAACAATTTTTGTAGTATGTAAGCTTATGGGCATTTTTACCTGTATATAGTTTTGGGATTAGATCCCCAGATTTTCTATTCACACTATGGTTTTACTTGAGACAATGGTTTCTGGTTACGCATGCAAGTTTTTCTAAAACGGAGGGTTAATGGATATGTTTCGGAAAAATGGTTTTCCAGTATTTAATTTTTCTGTCCACTCACACTTTGTTTTGGTTTTGGCACCCTCCAGGTTAGTTGCGGACGCGAGTTGCTGAGAGGCCGAGTCATCACGGTGAGTGCGTAATCTAATTTGTCTAGTTACATTGCGGAAGTATCCCTAGTTTGACACGTGGATAGGATATTATATGGAAAGTAAGGGTATTTTGGTCATTTCAAGAGAACGTGTCAGACGGGAGCACAACCATCCTTGCTAATCCAGGGGGATTAGGGGGCGGGGTGTGTCATCCAAGATCATATAAGGTACAAATTGTAGTTGTATTTTTTTGATGTGAGACTCTTTTCCTCACATCCCAAAACACCCCCTCACGAGTGGCTGATTTTTCAGCCTAGCACGTAACGATTTGAATGGGTACGTGTGGCACGTAGTGTGTAACCACCCGTCCTAGAAATCAGGATTAAATTAGTGGTTAGTGACTGATTAGTGAAGTTAATCGGTGATTATTTGGATGTTTTCGGATGGACGGTGCGAAATAGCTATTTTGCCCCTGGAATTGGGCAAACGGTTGACTTTTCGTTCGAGCGGTCAAATGGACTTTGACCGATGATTGTGACGTAGTTTGGGACGTCACGAGTCCGTAGACAGGCGGCATGCGTTCATTGGAGTTCGGATGATAACGTTATGGGTCTAGGAACATGAGGGGCAAAATGGTAATTTGTCAAGTCAGGGGCATTTTGATCCTTTTGATGCATTGGGATCTTTGACCACGGAACTTCGGCCACTTGGCTATCTTGGGATGGTGATGATATGGGATTGGGACACTTCTCCCAGCTTTAGAGGGTTATGGAACCTACATCACCGTCTCACACACATTTAAACATGAAATGTTGGTTGCACGGTGACCGTGAGAGAAAAACAGAGGGACAGGCGTGATCGTGAAACCCAATCCTCTCAAACCGATCAAATGGTGGTAGGGTGTGAAGGATATATGGAAGGGAGGCTGTGCTGAGATTCCTGGTGGCCACGACGAGGCACGACGACGGAGGATGGCGGTGGTAGCCAAGGAAACACGAGAAGTCCCCTGTTTGGGGTTGATCATGTGGAAGTTGGATTTACGGGTTAAGGATCGAATTGGTTAAGTGGGTCATGTTTTAGAGATCATCAGGAAACATTTGAGCCTGTGTACGAGGCCAGAGATGAATGGTAAGTCTAAGTTCCATGAAATTCTCTTTTAATATCAAAAATGGCAATTGATGATTCGATGGGTTTTCATACAAATACTGGATTAGGTGAGGCTCTGGTAGATGTTAGGAAGTCATTGGGCTAGAAAGGGAGGCCTGAGCTAGCTGGAAACGTGGAAACAGAGAGAGGGAACAAGTCGAGTTGCAGGTTGCTTGGAAGGTAACTTACAGACCTCGAAGTGGTGTCTAGATCGTGTAAATAGCTAGGAAATAGTTTGAGGAACCTGTAGAAGCAGAAAGGAATAAAAAAGAACAAAAAATGAAGAAGGAAAGACGTTGAACTGGCCTCGCCGATTCGGCTGAACTGAGACCGGGCTTGACAGAGGTTGAAGGAGATAAACAGTAGGCGCGTGAGGCCACACGCAGCCCCTTTGGGAGGCGCATGTGGGCGCGTGGCACACATTTTGAGGAAGTGTTCAACATGTGAAATGATGTAATCGATGTAACGAACATTTTGACACTAGTTTCGAGTCAATCAGATATCATCTCGACATGTTTCTCGATGTCCAAAATTTTTAGGGCACGTTTAAAAATAGTTAAAAATTCAAAAAAAAATACGGGGCTTTAGTATAAGCTTTATGAAGTAGTTAGTGACCTTATTATGGGATTTGGATAGATTCGGGAAAGCTGGTGATAACGGATTAGCCGGGAATGGCAAACGTGCGAGTGTATCGAGGCGACGACGCTATGGTCTGTGAGTGGACCTTGCTTTCTAACTTATGATGCATGCATATATGTTTTCATATATTTTCTATACGTGATTCTATGAATTGATTTATGATCTTGATGGTTTACGGTTTTGCACGGTTTTCGAGATATTTATAGAATTGCGCTTTTTACGAGATTTCGATTAATGTTGTGATTTAAATATGGTTTAGATGCTTTGATTTCGGGATTTGAAATACGATTTGATTTCAAATATTTAAAATGGATTTTGGAAAGTGATTTCAGGCTTGATGCCCAGTTCAGAAAAGTGGTTTTAAAGAACGTGATTTCGGGTTTTTGAATTGGATTTCAGAATGACAATTTTGGATTCGATTTTGAAACTTGAAAGTGGATTTCCAAATTTGGGTCTGGAATGGTTATTCCAGATGCCAGCTTACGGAATGATGGTTTTAGACTCGGATTTGGAAACGGTTATGGATATGAGTTCTGGGTTTGGATTCGGAATCCTGATGAGATTGCAGATTCGAATTCGGAAAGGGATTAATGGTTTTGGATTGGATTTGCTGGATCTGGTTATTGGGTTTAAAGACCCGGATATGATATGACGGGTGCGGGCCCAGATTGAGTTTAAAGACCCGGATTGAGTTTAAAGACTCGGGAGTTTAAAGACTCGGATATTGATATTTCCCCCGTAGGCCTATTGAGTTTAAAGACTCGGGAGTTTAAAGACTCGGATTATATTGAGGTCTGGATTGAGTTTAAAGGCTAGGATAGAACCAGCAGGTTCGATGGATGGAAATGTGGTTTCAAATGTGTTTTGGATTTCGATGTGAACTTGATAACGATGGTTTTCAATAATGGTTTTCAGATGATTTGGGCTTCGACCCGGATGAAACGGATTTTGATGGTTTTGAGCTGAGGCCCGGGAATTGAGAAAAGGAAATGATTTCAGTTTACATAACTAGTTTTATTATCTCGGAAATAACCTGGTTTGATATGCATGCATTAGTTTTCAATGGAGGGTATAAATGTACTTTTCTTATAAACTGTTTTCTGAAATTATTATTTATTTTGTCCACTCACAGTCGTTTGTGTTTCAATACCCTCCAGGTTGTACGGTGCGGGATGTTGATCGAGAGAGACGGAGACATCACATACGGGAACCACAGTAGAGTTTACGCGCTCTGGGAAGTACGGAAGTTTGGAACGGTGTGTTGGAAAATCACTTGTCCGAATAACGTGTCACATGGAGGTTGGACGTCGGTTTAGCCTTCGTGTCATGCGTAAGTTAAACGGGAGCAGGACTAAGCCCTTAATCCAGGGGGATTCGGGGTGGGTCCTGTCATAGGGCGATTAAGCCTATCACATGAGATAAACTCCATTCTGATATCATGTAAGTTTGTTTGGCTTAGATAATTTTCTGAGATGAATTGTAATTGTTTAAATAGGATTGCATGATGTAGAGTTGGATTACAAAACTAAGTATAAAAGATAAGTAGAAAGTATAAAATATGAACAAGAAGATGATTGTGATAAGATCCTCATCGATTGATAGCTGTAGAGTTGGAAATGGAGTCTTGTGATAATTGAGGCACAGTTGGTTTAAGAAATGGAATTTCGGACTAAGTTCCTTGAATTTGGAAATTGAATTTGTGGAAACGTTTTATGAAAGTTATACTTCGGGTACGAGACCCATTTATGGATTTACTATGGCTTTATGGAAGCCGGGCATAGGCCCAATTAAAAGGTTTTAAAGGGATTTATTAGACGTTTTTCCATGTACCATCCTTACGTATGGTTTTTCCATGGGATGCTAGTTAGACTAGCAGGATGAGGTTTGACCAGGAGCTGGTTAGTTCAGAAATATCAAGTTCGGTATTTACACTGAAATTATGGTTTTTCTAATGATTTTGTGTAAAGGTTTTCAAGCGGCTTAGAGCCAACAATTTTTGTAGTATGTGAGCCTATGGGCATTTTTACCTGTATATAGTTTTGGGATTAGATCTCGTTGTCTATTGACACTGTGGTTTTACTTGAGACAATGGTTTCTGGTTACGCATGCATGTTTTTCTAAAACGGAGGGTTAATGGATATGTTTCGGAAAAATGGTTTTCCAGTATTTAATTTTTCTATCCACTCACACTTTGTTTTGGTTTTGGCACCCTCCAGGTTAGTTGCGGATGCGAGTTGCTGAGAGGCCGAGTCATCACGGTGAGTGCGTACTCTGATTTGTCTAGTTACATTGCGGAAGTATCCCTAGTTTGACACGTCGATAGGATATTATATGGAAAGTAAGGGTATTTTGGTCATTTCAAGAGAACGTGTCAGACGGGAGCACAACTATCCCTGCTAATCTAGGGGGATTAGGGGGCGGGGTGTGTCATCCAAGATCATATAAGGTACAAATTGTAGTTGTATTTTTTTGATGTGAGACTTTTTCCTCACATCCCAAAACACCCCCTCACGAGTGGCCGATTTTTCAGCCTAGCACGTAATGATTTGAATGGGTACGTGTGGCACGTAGGGCGATTAAGCCTATCAGATGAGATAAACTCCGTTATGATATCATGTAAGTTTGTTTGGCTTAGATAATTTTCTGAGATGAATTGTATTGGTATAAATAGGATTGCACGATGTAGAGTTGGATTACAAAACTAAGTCTGAGAGATAAGTAAAAAGTATAAAATATGAACAAGAAGATGATTGTGATAAGATCCTCATCGATTGATAGCTGTAGAGTTGGAAATGGAGTCTTGTGATGATTGAAGTTGTAGAAATGGAGTGGGAGTAATGTTGGAGAGGTTTAGACAAGTGTTGTGCGTTAGTTTAGTTTTGTAAAATTAAATGGATGATTGACTGTAAACATCTTAATTGTTACAAAAATTATCAATTTGTTTGATACATTTGGATAACTTAATGTTCACTAATTTAGTTGATTTTTGACAAATTCGATTTTGAAATTGTGATTTAAGATCCCTAATTGTTACTAAACTGTCGATTTTCTTTATACAGTTAATAACTAAATGGTAGCCAACCAACAAAAATAGTAAAATAAAAGATTTATAATGAAGAATGAAACAAATAAATAAATATAATAAAAAATTATAAATGTATAAATACGTATTAGAAAGAGAAAAAACTTTAATTACTTGAAATTGAAGCATCACTGGCACTTGCACGTTGTGAGGGATGAGTACCTCCACCTATAAAAAGTAAGTTAACATATTTGAAAATTCAAAAGAATCTTCCACTAACAAATTTTTCTCTTCATTTTTCATGATTGTCGATCATCTCCTAAATTATTAATTAATTTTAAATTATTTTTCAAAAAATTAGCTGAAATGGAAGCCTATTTTTTAATGATTCATGTGTATAATTAAATAGATAGTTCATTAATTTTTTTTTACTTATTATCAAAATTGTCAACTTATTATATATATATATATATATATATATAATTTTGGACTTTTAATTATTACCCAAATCCTTATGCGTTCACTTTTTACGTACCTACGTGTGGACAATCAAAGGATTACTAATACTTGGGTTTTTACATATGGGATATTGAAATAATGATTTATAACTTTTAGTTGTTACTTAAATCATCGCATATATATATATATGTATATATATGAGATTTAGATATATGGGTATTTTTTCTACAAAAAGAGAGAATGTTTTCGCCGTATAAGTTCAAGATACACAAACTTTCAGTTTTTCATAAAGCAAGAATTACAACTAAAAATTATAGTTATGAAGCTAAGGTACATGCGGGTCCTAAAGCTAGAAATAGTTGTTCAGAAAATCTATCAAATACGAACAGTAGAAAAGAGAAGACAGAAACGATATCATACGTGCCGAAGGGGCACCTGGGACGGTTTCAAGAGCACAAGGCATGCTGAAAATGGAGGACTTCTTCGTCAAGCAAAAGGAAAGATAGATTGCATGTCATGTGTAAAGCCCCAGTTTGTTACTTAAATAGAGGATTAATTATTGTCTCTTTCAATAAAAATGATAGTTATCTACAGGACGGACTCACAAAGTGGCTTAATTGGGTGAGCTCCATCCACCTCAAATGTGAGCAAAAAAAAAATTAGATATAATAATTCTCATCCAGTCTAGTACCAACCCAATTATTTCATATTAGTTTGAATATTTCTATGTTTAATTTAATGTTTGAAATATTTAGGTTGTCTCTTTTTATTTCTTATCACTTTATAAGACCAATATATAGTTTAATTTCACATTTTATTTATGTATATTACGACTGAGAATGAAATATTATCTAAGAAGTATCATCAAGTTTAATTTGATAGAATACGGAAAAAACCAAAATAATTTTTAGTATATGTGTATATATACATTTACTTTTATTTCCAATCACGGTTCGTATATATATATATATATACATATATATATACATATATATATATACACACACACTTTTATATATTTAATATATGTGTATGTATATACATATATTTTTATTTCCAATTATGGGTTCATATATATATATATATATATATGCACACTTTTATATAATATATGTAGCATATAAAACCTATATATATATATATAGGGAGGGGATAATTACATTATATATACATTGGGTATCGGTCTCACTCTATGAAAATCGAACCCGAGACTTCCCACATAACATGTTGAGAGAAATAAAATAATAGGCTGTGATAAGTAAATTTTCCAACTTATTTTTTTTTTATATAATGATATTGGGAAGAGGAAGTATATTATATATAGATTAGATATCGACCTTATCTAAAAATAGACGAACTGAAGACCTCCCACATAATATATAGAAAAAAAATATCACATTAGACTATAGCACTAAATGGCAGTTAATTAATTTTTCTAACTTAAATTTAGCAAATTTTCATTACTCTGATTCTAATTCTAGATTTATCCTTCTAGTTTATGTTTTTTTTTTGTTGTGATAATTACATATCAAGGGTTGGCTCTAACTTTGAGCAAAGCTTCAGTGATGAAGAGGTCAAAATAAAAAGAGAAATTCTAATTAAGTTCTCTTGTTACAGCTAAGTGGGTTTAACTTTAAATTCGTATGTTTGAATTCTAATAACATCTTAATTTATAGTAGGAATTTCCCCTATCATGTACTTACCTTTCGAGATCTCAAATATAACAAAAGTTATTTTGTTGCAAGCTTTAAGTTATTAAGCCAACAAGCTTTGAGTTATTAAGCAAAAACTATCATATATATATGAATGGTGATAAAAGTGGAAAGGGTTTTTTTTTTTTTTTCAGTTGAAAGAATGGTCTCAATTATATAAGGCCCAGCCTTGCGAGTTCTCTGCATTTATTTTTCCGCATTTATATACATTTAAATTTAGGATTTAAATTATATTACGTCACCCTTATAGTATTAGAAAAAACTTCACACAACGCACCTTCTCACTGCCCATCGATGAGCGATTTCTCCTTCTCATCTCTTGCGCTTTCCTTTCCCTCTTCTATCATATAATTACATCTTGATTCATCCAATTTAAGTGTTGCTCCTTCTCTCTCTTTTTTTTTTAGTAATTAATAATCCAATCCCAACTATATACATCTTACAGAATAATAGCGAGGAAGTAGCGACATATTACGTTGATGAAGAAGACGGTCTGAATTTAATTTGTTTTTATTTATTTATAATTTTTTTTACATAGTTACTTTTTAGAACATCCATATCAGATAACTAATTTTTTGAACGAATTTAACTTAAAATAACCTAAAAATTATTATTTGCTAGCTAATCTGATAATTATCAAAATCAGACTTTTTATATTTTTATCAACTTTGAATAGTAAATTTATTTTTTAAATTTGAATATATAACAATATAATTTTTTTACAATGACTAATTTGTAACGGTTAAAATAAATATATATTTTAAGTGCAAAATCGATCCAGCTCGTAATTTGGAAAATTCACTATATATATAGCAAGTTTTTTAATGGTTTAAATATATATATATGTCCATTTTAATAGTGAAATTAGATATAAAGAATTCGGAGCTAAACGCTATATCTAAAATTTCAAATGGAAAACCATCTCAAGAGGAAATGAGAGTAACAACTATAAACTTCAAGTCCTTGTTTGAAGGATGATATATGTAACAAAGATATTTTTTCGTCTCCAAGAAAGCAAGGAAATGTTACCACCGTGATTTATGTGGTAAATCTCCTAACTTTTTTTCCTTTCTTTCTTCTAATTGATGCGTTAAAATTATCATACACTAACTCTATTTGTGGCACCAAGACCTTTCCAATCGTCATCTAAAGTTGAGAAACATCAAAACCTCAATTTTCTAAATACTAAAAAATTCAAATTTTTTACAATTCTATATAAAAAATCCAAGTCAATTAACGACGAAAAACAAAAAAAAAAAATTAGAAATTCATTTTTTTTACAAATTTTTGGATAACCCATAAAAATTTAGAACTTGCGAATGCAAATGATGGTGAGTTTGGGAATGAAGAAGAGAGTTTGTGAAGAAGAGAGGATGAAAGGATGAAGGATATAGGAGAGAGAAATAAGATGAAGATAAATTTACTTACTCTGCTACACGACAATTTTGATACTTTTAGATAAATTTCTAATTAAATTTGTCTATTCTGTTACAGATGCTCTTAAATTTTGTATCTAATAAATGAAAATACTTAATGAAGTGGAATCTTGGTTGTTGGATTACTTTATACGTACTGCCTTGATCAAATTATTGATAAAGGCGAATATCCTCTATTATATGGAATAACCAACTCCATTAGATTGGTGAGTATTATTTCAAATGCATGTAAATGCGTAAATGATAAATGTAGAGGCTTATGCGAGTTTCTGCATTCAGCATGTGCACATTTACGTACATTTACATAAAATTTAACTATTAGATATGCGTCTTATGGATTTTAATTACTCCACATCCCAATAAGTACATTAGACTAAAAATATGTATCATATCACTAATTATTGTATTTTATTTATTTTTTCATTTAAAAAGAAAAGATCAAAAGATATATAAAAATTAATTTTACTTAAAAATATTGAACTACAAAGGATATTTAAAAATTATTTTTTCTTAAATAAATTAATTCAATAAAAATATTTAAAACTTAATATTTTTAAAAGGAAAATTTGTATTCATCATTGTTGTGATGTCGACAATATTCTAGATACATACAATCAAAATTTCCACCCAATTAAGATTCGTTGAATTTCAATTTAAAAATTTGATGACCTTATGTACATTTTTTTTTTAATTTTTGTGACGACACAATATACCACACTCAAATTTTCCACAGATTTTTCCTTAAACTTAAATTTAAATTTTGAATTTGATAAAAAATAAAGGACCAGGGCTAGATAAAAGGAAACAGATAGCAGTGATAGGGTAGATCAAGTCTAGTTTAGTCTAATGTAATAAATGGAATGTGGAGTCGTTAAAAACCATAAGGGACTCCTGATTTAGTGGTTAAGATTTACGTAAATACAGTAAATAGGCAGCTGTTAAATGCAGATAATGGTAAGTCCTTATAACAAATATCAATTAGACTTTATTTTATTTGAAAAAATAGACTATTTTATATATTTATATATATATATATATAATATAACAACTACAAATATCAAATTCCAGTTTCTTAGGCAGCTGGCTCAACCTGAGGTACTAGGTCGTATATGCATGCGAACCCAATTAATTAATAATCACCAGCATCTGACATTTTACAAAAAAAAATACCAATCACTAGCTTTCAAACATATCATATATATTGTGGAAGATTCATTAGCACTTACAAAAGAAAAAAAAAGAAATTAATTGGCATATGATCGACATCATGGCAGTTGACAATCAAAGTCAGACCAATAAGAACGAGCGCCACCAAGTATAATTTATACCTTTGCTGTTTCCTGTTACAAAGTTGACATTCTCAATTACAAATATGAACCAAGAAAAAAAATATATAAGGTATATATATATATATATATATATATTATATTATATATGCATATATTATAGTACTTGCTTTCTCAAAAAGGATCTATGTGCTACTTGGGACTTTATGCATAAGGGTAAAAATATTGATATCGACGGAAATATCAATAGTTAAATTTACCTAAATATCGATGGATATTTCGATATCATTTACACTTAATAAAAATAGTAAAAATGACACACCCCACCCCCTAATCCCCCTGGATTAGCCGGGAGAGATGTGCTCTCGTCTGACACGTCCACTTGAAATGACCAAGCTACCCTTACCTTTCCATAGAGTATCCTATCCACGTGTCAGACCAGGGATACTTCCGCAGTGTAACTAGATTAATTAGAGTACGCACTCACCGTGATGCTTCAGCCTTCTAGCAGCCCGCGTTCACAACCAACCTAGAGGGTGCCAAAACCAAAAACAAAGTGTGAGTGGATAGAAAAATAAAACACTGGAAAACCATTTTCCGAAACACATCATTTAACCCTCCGTTTTAAAAAAAAAACATGCATGCGTATCCAGAAATTATTGTCCCAAGTAAAACCACTGTACGAATAGAACAACCCTGGGATCTAATCCCAAAAATATTTATTGGTAAAAATGCCCATAGGCTCACATACTTCGAAAATCGTTGGCTCTAAGCCGTTCGAAAACCTTTACACAAAGCCTTAGAAAAACCGTAGTCCCAATGTAAAAAAACCAAACCTGATATTACTGGTCTAGCCAGCTCCCGGCCAAACCTCATCCCGCTAGTCCAACTAGCATCCCATGTGCACTATCGGTAGGAGAGTACGAGAACTCCAAGGTCCAACCCCATTGGTACATGTGGGTCCAACCCATGTACGTCTGAGCCCGTCTATAGGGATCTGCGGAATCCAACTCCGAATAAGGCGATCCAATCGCCTGAGGTCAGCCAATCCAAAAAATATGGTATATGACGATCAGTTTAAAACAGTTATCCCACGACATAAGCCCAAAATAGTGATCCCCCCGAGCACTAGCCCAAAACAAGGTATCCCGGGCACTAACCCAAAATAGCATATCCCCGAGCACTAGCCCAAAACAGTGTATCCCCGGGCACTAGCCCAAAACAGTTAACGCTGAGGCACCTTGTCAAAAACCCGGTTTCCCAAAAACATGATAACATCAAGAACTGGAAACCACACATAGGTTGTACCAAAACCACACGCAAATCAAATCTCGACATACAGTCATAACACAATAAATTGAAGACCCGGAATCATATCCATAACATGTGAAAGCATATCACACAATCAATGAAAACATATATATATATATATATATATATACATATGCATGCATCAGAGTTGTGAAAGAAAAATGTCCACTCACAGACTGTCCTAGCTGCATCTCGATACGCATGTCATAAGCCTCCCCGGGCTAAATCACCACCTCTGGAACCTCCGAACCTGTCCATATCACACCAACAATCACTAACGGACTCCATAAGCGTATAACTAAAACCTAGAAATAATACCGGCTCGGGAACGCGTCCCAAACACGCTTCCCGAGGCTAAAACCCTCAATTTGACCAACCTAACAATTTCCGATTGATCCAAAACTGCCACCATTGGATCCGGATCGTCAAAACCTTTAAAATGAATCTGGGCCCACCTCAAAATTTGAGCCCACAGGCCTCCACTCGCGTGGTCAACATGCGGTTAACGTTGATCAACGATCAGGTCAATGGTCAGTCAACGCTGACGTCATCAGATGACGTCATTGCTAATGTCATCACTGACAGGTGTTAGACCTGATAACTGACGTCGCCTGATGACGTCACAGATGATGTCATCATCTTTTCCTTGCGACGAGTCTGCAATTCGGGTCGCACAGTACCCGCGACCCGACCCGGTTCCAACTCATTCGATTCTAAACCTTTTTCAAATTCGTTTCTTCCAAATTAATCGTCTAAACCTTCCTAATCTATCCCCCTAATTAAAACCACGAAATCGGGCATGAATCATACCTGTTTGTATGGGAACAGTAACCCCGTTTTCAAACTCTGTTTCCAGCCAACTCAGGTCCTCCCAGTGTTCGATACCCGTCCCAACAGACTCGTCTAAGCCCCAGGTACCTCGTCCAATCAATCAAATCGGTCAATAACCACTAAAACTAAATCCACCATTTTCGAACCAAGAACTGGGCTCACGGGTTTTATCCTTACCTCACTGTCGTTGCTCCGCCATGGCTACCACCACGATCGTATGCGCATCCCCTTTCATTTTCCTTCACGGGTCACAAGCAACATAGGGGGTTTGAGGGTCGCTGGTGTGGGTTTGGGTTCACAGGATCAAGAGAGGTCCATGGTTCTAGGACAAATGAAGGAGATGATCGATAAAAGGGATAAGGATAACCATAATTAATTGGGTCTTGGGCCTATCAGATGGGTAACACTTGTCACTCATCTGGTGGGTCCCTCTAGAATTTTCCTCCAATCCAAACCTGCCACGTGTCCCACTCTCGATTTGTGTGCATAGTACCTCAAAACTTCCTAGACCCGTAACTTTCTTGTCGAACGATCGTTTTCGACGTACCACTTGTCTATGGACTCGTAATGACCCGATCTACATCACAGTTATTGGTCAAAGCCCATTTGACCGTCCGTGTCAAAAGTCAACTTTTTGCCCAATTCCTGGGGGCAAAATAGTCATTTCACACCGTCCGTCCTTGATCTCTCGACTAATCCTCGATTAGTCCCGATAATCCTTAATTACTCCTTAACTCATCCCAAAATCTGAGACGGGCCATGATAGAAAATTTAATCTAAATGTTGAATTTTTTTAATGAAATTTTGAGAAAAGGAAGAAGAAAGGGAATGTCACTGCTGTTTTAAGTGAGTGGAGAGTTTTCTCCACGAACCAGTCTGTCGGGCCAATTTTAATGATACACTAAGAAAACGTGGGTGGCAAGTTCGATTTTAGCGAAACTTTAGCAGAATTTTTTAATTTTCGCGAAATTTAACTTTGCTCGTCGAATATAACCCGAATAACTATCACACTGATGCAGGAGGAAAAATATTGATTAATATCTCAACAAATTGATCATTATCACACCTATTATCCGAATCACTATCTTCTTGATGGGTCCCGTGAATTGAAGATGTTGTTGCAATAAAATTTTGTTCACTGTGATAGATCCAATTAGTGTAGTTATGTATGATCCTGTTCCGTGCCTGATGCAAATGGACATCACTCACCGACATGCAACAACAGTTGTTACATTTACGACACGAACATAATATGCGTCTTTGATCACTACAATGACTACGTGCAAAGGCGATGAAGCTGTCAATCCCATCCAAATACTGATAAGAAGATCTATCCAACATTTTCATCCTACCTTTGTCCATTGTTTCTGTTTCCACAAAATAGAATCAATGTAAATAGATCATTATATATTGTTCTGTAATATCAAAACCGGCTCGTCTCCTTATGCCTCCGGTGATTTGGTCATATCCTATTCGAGAATGCACGTTATGTGCTATATAATTTGTGACCTTTGAGGCAAAATTTCGACTGAGAGAAATTTCGGAAACATCACCCCACAGTTTTCCAAATGCACGACTTAAATATTTTAAACGAATATCTAATATGCATTCAGAGAACATTGAGGGATATAAACTGAATTTCCCACGATCCAACCCCAACTACATAGACAGAAAACTACACAACACATAGTTTTACACTCCCAAACTGTCCTGATAAATGGACAATTCAAGAGTTAATCAATCAGTTTGATTCACTGACTCTCAAACCGGTATAAAGTGACAGGACTCATTCCTATAACACTTTCATATTCGTGAAGGGTCCTGCTCTCGTATGACAACAAACTCAAATTACCAAAAGTAACCTTACATATATAACAGTACAATACGAAAAATATTGTCAGACCAGGGATAACTAACCATATAGAACCGTTGACACAAAAGTTTGACTAGTCAACAGTATTATAAAGCATAGGTGACTGTACAGATAAGGTATCAAAATCCTACTCTGTGAAGTGTCTGAGTGCGCAACGGTATATTTATGCCTCTGCCTCGGTATCAACTTTGGTACCTATGCAATGGCCTGGAGGACAAAAATAAACATTTATAAATACATTTGAAGAAAATTAATCTTACCCTCTAGTTTAGAAAGTATGAATGCATATCATAAAACATGATTAATAGGATGAAATCAAATCAAGTATCAACAATGGACCAATAAAATTATAACATGTTTCGAAATTCCCATGGCCCACGATTTCCTGACTCATGTTCACAAATCAAATCATGATATGAAATATCTGGACACAAATATCGATAAATAAAAAATACTAGATTTCAGAGTAATCACATATATCATAATCCGAGTCTTTAAACTCAATATCATATCAGGCCACCTGGGTTAACGAGTCTTTAAACTCCGAATCTTTAAACTCAATATCATATTAGGCCTCCCAGATCAACGAGTCTCTAAACTCCGAGTCTTTAAACTCAATATCATATTAGGCCTCCCAGATCAACGAGTCTCTAAACTCCGAGTCTTTAAACTCAATATCATAGTCACTGAATCCAGTAAACTTATATTAAAACCATTTATATTTCAAATCGAGTAAAAAACATTTCAACAGGGTGTATGCCTGAGACATAGCTTCACAAAGCAGTTTCCACAAAACTGCGATAAGCCAGTGTCCAGAACTCATTTCATAAATATGATAACCATCAATTCAATCATGTATTCACACTTGACTCCAAATTCAAGTCAAAATCATCATCCAAATTAGGACTCAAGCCCAAACTACCATTTTCACAAAAATCTGTAAAATTATCCATAAATCAATACTTAAATCCACAAAATTATCAAGCAATGATATCAAATCATCATTCAAATCATTTCAACTCAAATCATATGATAAAGCATTTAAAACATTTTATGCATGCATCACAGTTATAAAACAAAAGTCTACTCACACACCGTCTAAGCTGCTCAATCTCGAGTTGTTCACTCCTCAGGATTCTCGGGAATATTCCAGCCAGTAAAACATAACAATTTAAGGTCACTAAGCCATTACATAACTTAATATAACAATCCCTTAAACTTCGGAAGTTAATAACGATATTTGACGCAAAATACACACTTCAGACACCCAAAACTATCCCGAAACAACGTCTGATGGACTCGAAACCTGTGCCAATAAGTTCGAAATATCGAAAACATCAAAGAGTGTGTTGAACACTTCCCTAGGAAGTCATCCACACGCCTCCACGTGTGGCTTGAATGGACTGTGAGTGAAACCACGCACCGATGAACAGTGAAACACTGTTCATCGTCCCAACCTGGATGTTTACAAACGGGTCACCCAAACCTGGTTTCAACCCATTTTCAAACCTATCCAAGCTCCATCGATTTCTCAAATCTAATTCATCCAAAAGCATCCTAGGATCATTATAAACATGTTTCCAACATCAATTGCATAATTGCTCACCTCAAATCGATCAATTTCTCTTTGAAAATTTTGAAGGTTGTCGTAGGTTCGTTCTAGGTGAATTCTTGATCGATTCACTTCAATTTTGAGATGTTTTGACTCGTTTGAATCCCATGGAACTTAATTTAAGCTTGGTTTCAACAATTATAATCCAACAATTCAAATTCTAATTTTGGACAATTTGAAGGTTTCTGGGTTTTGGTTCTTCGTGTTTGTAAGACCCGGTCTTGGAAGCAAGAACGGTGAGCAAGACCCGTGAGCTTGAGAAGCAAGAACGGTGAGCAAGATTCGTGAGCTTGGAAAGGTAAGATCGGTGAACGATCCCACATCGCTCGGGGAGGGAAAGGTGAAGTACCTTATATGTGTGGGCACGTATCTATCTAACACAAGGCCTTTTGGGAGCTCAGTGGCTTTGGGGGGGATTGGAACCCCAAAGTTAAGCGAGTTGAGGCTGGTGCAATCCCATGATGGGTGACCTACTGGGAAGTTTCACGTGAGCTTCCGAAAACAAAACCGTGAGGGCTGGGCCCAAAGCGGACAATATTGTGTTAGATGGGCCGGGTCGTGACAGTGTTCCTCTGTGTTTTTCCTCTCTTTTTCTTTCTCGTTTTCACTCTTGCTTCCTTTTCGTCTTTTACTCTCTGTAATTAAGGTTGATGTATGGAAAATTTGGATCAATCACTCCTCTGTCTTTATTTTTTTTTCTCTTTTGTTGCACAGATAACACACACAAACCGATTAACACACTCCCATGTGGGCCAAGAGGGCCACTAATTCAAATGTAACAGGTGACATGTGTTCCTTTTTGGACTGGGTGAGTCACAATTTGCCGATTCATCAAAATCGGGAAAAAGATCAAATTTCCCCTTAAGGTGCAAATGACCAAAATGCCCTTGGGCTTCAAATTACGAAAATGCCCCTAACTTTCTTAGACCCATAACTCATACACCCAAACTCCGATTTCAACATGCCGCCTGTTTATAGACTCAGCGTCTCGAGCCCTACACAACGTTCCTCGCAAAATGTACAAAAAGTATTCGAAATGAAAAGTCAACTTTTAACCACAATATTTACAAGGGCAAAAACATCATTTTACATTCCAATTTTCGAAGTTACATTCTTTGAATTTTCGAGCCTTTACAATCTACCCCCTTTAAAGAATTTCGTCCTCGAAATTCAACTAAACAAGTAGGGGTACTACTTTTGCATATGTGCCTTCGGTTCCCACGTAGCTTCCTCCACATTGTAATTCCTCGACAGTACTTTCACATGAGGAATAGTCTTTCACATGTCCTAAGAAACCGACACTGGTTAACCAAAATTGGCATTTACTTAGCAAAAAGCTAATTCTCTCTTAGTGTATTAAGCACAATCCTCAAGTGTTTCTCATGCACCTTCGTGCTATTTGAATACACCAAGATATCGTCAATAAACACGATGAAAAATTGATCTAGGTATGACCGAAACACTCGTTTCATTAAATTCATAAATGTAGCTGGTGCGTTTATTAATTCAAACGGCGTCACCAAAAACTCATGATGGCCATGCCGAGTCCGAAATGCTGTCTTCAGAACATCTTCCTCTTTTACCTGTAACTGATGGTAACCAGACCGAAGATCAATCTTCGCAAATTGCTTGGCCCCTCTCAATCGGTCAAACAAATCATCGATTCGAGGCAGTGGGTACGTATTCCTTATCGCCACCTTATTGAGCTGCCTATAATCGATACATAATCTCAAACTGACATCTTTCTTCCTCCCAAACAATATTGGGGCTCCCAACGTCGATACAATCGGCAGAATAAACCCCATGTCTACCAGGTCTTGTAACTGCACCTTCAATTCCTATAACTAAACTGGCGCCATACGATAAGGTGCTTGAGAAATAGGTCGCGTACATAGAATAATCTCGATGGTGAACTCAACCTCTCTGTGTGGTGGTAATCCTGGTAGATTCTCAAGAAATACATCTGGGAACTAGCGTACCACTCGTATATCCTCTACTCTTGATGGGGTATCTTGTACATGAACCACATGAGCAAAGTAACACTGGAAACCTCTCCTCAACAATCTATCTGTCGTGAGTGCCGATATAACTCCGGAGGGTAACACCCTCTGATCCCCCTGAAATATAACCTCTGCCAATCTTGAGCTCCGAAGTATCACCCTCTTATCGAAACACTCGATAGAGGCATGATGGGTTGTCAACCAATGCATCCCAAGGATAACATCAAAATCATACAAATCTAGGAGTATCAAATCAGCCACTAGATTAATGCCCCTTATCATCATAGGGTAACCTCGTATCACCCGGTTTACCACATATATATCTCTAGTCGGTGTACCGACTCCCATCTCACAACCAATCGCGGAGATCTCTCTATCTACCAACAATGCCAAATCATGAGAAACAAAAGAGTGGGTAGCTCCCGGGTCTATTAAATACATGCATCAAGACCAAATATAGTAAGCATACTTGTCACCACTCTAGGGGCTGCTCGGGCCTCTTGTTGAGTAACTGTAAACACTTGGGCATGCGGTTCTGATGTCCAACCGCGTCCTCACGGTACACCACAAGCCCTATCAACTCCTCTCCCACCTGTCCCATCAGAAGTCGAGGCCGTGCTCAGACCCTACTCAGCAGTGACTCAACCTGTGCCGCTACCACTGGGTAAAAGTGGACACTCTCTCCTGAAATGGACTCGCTTTCTACAATAGTAATAAATAGGAATATTACCTCAGTTGGGCGCACTACTCTATCTTCCAGTGGACCCCACAAACGTCCCACTGGATTGAGCTGTCGCCTGTGGTCTAAATACAGATCTCTGTGTACTCCCACCATCGCCAAAGCATGAAAAAACACCACCAGAAGTTCCAGAACTAAAACTACCACTCTTCAGGGTTCTCTGGCTCGAAGATCCATGATACTGATGCTCTCGGTGCCGAACAAAGCCTGAAAACTAATGTCGTACTAGCAAACTCACCTCAACTCTAACGGTAGTGATAAGCCTTGATTTAAGCATCATTTTATACCTTTTTAATTATATTTTAATGTTTAAATACCAAATAATTGTAGAAAATAATATATTTTGAAAGAATGTGCAGAATTGGATAGAGCTTGGAATTACGAGAATTTACACGAAAGAATCACCTCAATCGGAATTATATTGAAAAAGTTATGACTGAAATAAGGGAAGCAACCAAAAATCACTCAACATTTCGATAGGAACCTATCGAACCAAAATAGACAGCCACTACCTCTATTCGGTGTGCACCTACTGAACCAATGAGCATGGCTTCACGTCCAGAAATTCCATATATCCTATCGATGCGTGTGCACCGAACGCATCTGCCCCTTCCTCAGTCACACTCAACAACGCCTGTTTTTAAATATTTTTTAAATACCAAATAATTGTAAGAATCTACTGTCAGGACCTGACCCTCCTCGATCAGGACCCGACTCTAACCCAATATTGTTTGCTTTGGGCTTCCTCGCCCTCACGGATTTATTTTCGAGAGCTCACAGTGCAACTTCTCAAGGGGTCACCCATCATGGAATTTCACCAGCCTCAACTCGCTTAAATTTGGAGTTCCAACCAAACCCAAAGCCACTGAGCTCCCAAAAGGCCTCGTAGACCATTCCCCTCGCAAGAATGTGGGATTGTTCACTGTTCCCTCCATGACACGGGTCTTACAATCCACTCCCCTTAGGGCCCAGCTACCTTGCTGACACACTTCCTGGTCGGGGTTTGGCTCTGATATCATTCTGTCAGGTCCCGACCTTCCTCGGTTAGGACCCGACTCTAGCTCGATATTGTCCGCTTTGGGCCTCCTCGCCGTCATGGTTTTATTTTCGGGAGCTCACGGTGTAACTTCCCATGGGGTCACCCATCGTGGAATTGCACCAGCCTCAACTCGCATAACTTTGGAGTTCCAACCGAGCCCAAAGCCACTGAGCTCCCAAAACGCCTCATGCTAGATAGGTGTGTGCGGACACCTTTAAGGTACACCGCCAATCCCCTCCTAGACCATTCCCCTCCCAAGAATATGGGATCGTTCACCGTTCCATCTTTGACACGGGTCTTACACCTACCGAACCAAAGAGACAGCCACAACCTCTATTCGGTGCGCGCCTGCTGAACCAATGAGCATGGCTTCGGTATGCTCATCCAGAAATTCCATATCTCCTATCGGTGAGCGTGCACCGAACGCATCTGCCCCTTCCTCAGTCACACTCAACAAAGCCTGTTTTTAAATATTTTTTAAATACCAAATAATTATAGAAAATAATATATTTTGTAAGAAATGTGCAGAATTGGATAGAGCTTGGAATACAGAAAATTTAAGCGAAAGAATCACCTCAATCGGAATTATATTGAAGACGTTATGGTTGAAACAAGGGAAGCCACCAAAAATCACTCAGCATTTCGGTAGGAGCCTACCGAACCAAAAGAGATAGCCACAGCCTCTATTCGGTGCGGGCCTGTTGAACCAATGAGCATGGCTTCGGCGCCCGCGTCCAGAAATTCCGTATTTCCTATCGGTGCGCGTGCACCAAACGCATCTGCCCCTTCCTTAGCGCGTTTTCACCGAATGCCAGTAATGTGTTTCGGCCAGTGCCTACCGAAATGATCCTCTTCCTTCAGCAGCTTCCTACTGTGTCATTTACTGTTACTATTCCAGCAAGCAAACTTCAATATTCCTTCTTTTATTAGGTTTTATATTTCCTTTTTAATTAAGATTTGTTCTACCTTTTTAATTAGGATTTGTATCACCTTTATCCTTTAGGACTTTAATTTAATTAGTTTAATTATTTTTCTTTTAGGATTTAAATTGTGAACTCCTATTTATTTGAGGATTAATTTTCTGCTATAAATAGAAAGGCTTAGGTTATTTGTAAAGGGTCGCTCTTTTTGTACCAAAGTTCTGCTTAACCAAATTTCCCTTTTCATCAATTAAAAATATGCTTAGCAAAATCCAATCACACCATATTCCATCATAAACACTTTCATCTGTGACATATAAGGCAGTTCCCGAGTGTCTCACTAAGGAGTGTCGACCACTTAGCATCCATAAGGCAGTTCCTGAAGAGAAAAAGTGTAACACGACCTCTTTACTCTATGATTGTCTTTTGTTATTGAATGATTATTTTGTTGGATTGACCTTTAATATAATTATGGTTTTATATCTTATATGAATTTCAATAATCTTATTTGAATAGTGAAACACTGTTCATCGTCCCAACGCGGATGTTTACAAAAGGGTCACCCAAACACGTTTTCAAACCCGTCCAAGTTCTATCGATTTCTCAAATCTAATTCATCATAAAGCATCCTAGGATCATTATAAACATGTTTCCAACATCAATTGCATAATTTCTCACCTCAAATCGATCAATTTCTCTTCGAAAATTCGAAGGTTGTCGAAGGTCTGTTCTAGGTGAACTCTCGGTCAATTCACTTCTATTTTGAGATGGTTTGACTCGTTTGAATCCCAAGGAACTTAATCTAAGCTTGGTTTCAAAAATTACGGTCCAAAAATTCAAATTCGAATTTTTCTGGGTTTTGGTTCTTCGGGTTCCTCTGTGTTTTTCCTCTCTTTTTCTTTCTCGTTTTCACTCTTGCTTCCTTTTTGTCTTTTACTCTCTAATCCACTCGATTTCTCTGTAAGCAAGGCTACTGTGTGGACAATTTGGATCAATCACTCCTCTGTCTTTTTTTTTTGTTTCTCTTCTGTTGAACAGATAACACACACAAACCGATTAACACACACACACACGCGGGCTAGCAAGACCACTAATTCAAATGTAACAGGTGACATGTGTCCCTCCCTGGACAAGGTGAGCCACAATTTACTGATTCATCAAAATAGACAAAAGGACCAAATTCCCCTTAAGGTGCAAATGACCAAAATGCCATTGGGCTTCAAATTACGAAAATGCCTCTAACCTTCTTAGACCCATAACTCATACATCTGAACTCCGATTTCGACGTGCCGTCTGTCTACAGACTCAGCGTCTCGAGACCTACACAACAGTTCTCGTAAAATGTACATAAAGTATTCGAAATGAAAATTCAACTTTTAACCACAACATTTACAAGGGCAAAAACATCATTTTACATTCTGATTTCCGAATTTACATTATTTGAATTTTTGGGCCATTACATAAAGTTTTCCATAAAATTTTGTTGTACAAAGTTAATCAATTAGATTAACTTCGTATTAACGGATAAATCACAATTCCTCTAACATAATTGTATCCAGAATTCTAAATATTTTCCACAATAAATCACAATTTTCTAACATAATTAAATACAAATTTTTCAGCAAAATTAAATTGAGAGGCAAACACACATACTTTTTTTAAGTAACCCTTCAAATCAACCACAAATTAGCTAACACAAAATTTTTTTTAATAAAAAATAAAAAATAAAAACAAAAAAAACAAAAAATAGTAAAATAATATAATTAAACCTTAGATGAAGTAATGATAAAGTGACGATGAAGTGATGAAAAAATGATGATGAAATAATGAAGAAATTATGTACAGAAGGTGAGAGTGAGTGAGAGAGAGTAATGAGGAAAAAGATGAAGAAATGAATCTGCTGCTTGCACTTATGCAGATTAGACCTTTACCAGCGAAAGGTTCATCAGACAAACTTTAATGACCGTCTGGGAAACGTTTAGGCACCAAAATACCTTCGTGCCAAAATTTTTCCCACCGCGGGTTAATGGAAAGGGTTTGCACGGTGAACACAATTCGTCGTTAACTTTGCTCGGCGGAGGTTGACCACTCGCCGGAAAACCTCTCCCTTTTTGCGTGCCAATGGCCACCGCTTCATGCACATGGTTTGCTCGGCGAGCTTTCCTGCATTCACTAGTTAAAGGCAATTTTACTGGCAAATTTCGCTTCACCAGGCAAACCTTGGACTGGCATGGTGTATTTTCTTACTGTGATTGTTTCTTTCAAAGACAGGAGATAAAAAAAGAATCTCCATTGTGTTGTATGTTCCAGGTTTAAACTACAACCTTCTAAGTATTGGACAACTACTTCGAGAAAGGCCACGATATTCACTTTAAGGGAGATCAATGTATCATTATAGACAAAAATTTCTCTCTAATTACAAAGGTGCATATGTTAAAAGATAATATCTTCTCGGTGAACATAAAGTATGATTCATTTTCTTGTTTAAGTGCCCCCGTCAAGAACACCTCGTTATGATTCATTTTCTTGTTTCTTGTTTAAGTGCCCCCGTCAAGAACACCTCGTTATGATTCATTTTCTTGTTTAAGTGCCCCCATCAAGAACACCTCATTATTATGTTCTTGGTGAACATAAAGTATGCTCCATTTTCTTGTTTAAGGTTGATCGCCATCCTGGAATGCCAACCTGGTAGACGTCCTGGGAAAGTTGTATGGGCATAAGGAAATGGTTCATCTGGGATGTCTAGAGCTAATATTCGAGTTTTCCTTGAAGTGCCAATCTCGAGGAGGTCTCACAGCTCAAGGAAAACGAGGAAACCATCGAGGCAGAGAATGTCAAGATCAAGTCCTAGAATGGGAGCATTCGGGCCCAAAAAAAGCCAATTCAGGCCCAACTCACCTTCCTATTTATCCGTATAGGTGAGCGTGGCTGGATGGTCTTGACTTGCATATGTAGGACTCGATTTGACAGCCCATCCACGACGCTAATTGCCCCGCTTATCCAAATCCACCCCCAACTCATTAGTTTTTTTTAAGAATTTTTTTTAATTTTAAATTATGTAAAAATATTACATTTGATTATATATATATTATTTTAATTTTAATTTTTCTATTGTTATCTATTTGAATAAATAGTCATATTAATCATATATATATATTTGTTCAAATATTGAAAATATTAAAAAATAAATATATTTAAAATTTTTCCTAGTGAAGCTTTTGTTGAGCAAAGTTTGTTGTTTACACGTTCGTTGGGAAAAGTGGTTCATGACAACCCTTGCTCAGCGAAACACTCGCCTAGTAAAGTTTGAAATGAAAACCTTGCTTGACAAAACCACTCGTCGGGCAAGGTTTTGCATGTTGCTCGTTGTAGTCCTGATTGGTCGTTTTGCTCAGCAAATGGCTTCGTAGGGAAAAAGTTGTTGACTTCAAGCTTGCTTGGTGATCGTTCTTCTTCGTTGAGCGAAGGCCTAGGCCGAAGATTCTTGTGACTGAGGTCACTTGGCGGAGCTTCAATCGCCAGCCGATAAGCTACCCGATCGCTTGTCAAGTTGTCCTTCTTGCTCGACGGAACCCCTTCACTGCACCAGCCTTGTTTTCTTATAGTGTTCTTAGACTTGTAGATTTTGCTTTCGTCTTTTTCATTTTTACAGCTAACTCACGCCATCCAAAATGAGATTAAACTCATTTTAGTACCAGATGCAATCAGCATCTGTATTCAATTTAATTAACATCGACCAATATTAAAACTCTAATAAATAACGAAAAACAAATATAGTTTATAAGGTTTACAAATGGAACTAATTATCAGCTTAACATATATCCAAATAAGCTAAGGATTGAAATGTGTTGATGCATGAAATGTGCCAACTTAGGGAGCGAATGCTGCTCTGCCACGTGCCCTTGAATATACCTGAAAGAGGGGAAAACTGGCTGGTCGGTCAGAGTATAGGCACCGGTGTGGTACCGGCCCAAAGGTACTCCGATGCCCAAGTTAGTAATCGGTCTGAGGTGTAAGGCGTATGGTAATTAAAGTACTGTAAAAGTGGTTGTGAATAGGAAACGCTTAGTTACCTTTATTTGACAAATGGACCCCTTTTGTATGGGTATGGTGAGTATAATAATTGTATTCTTCCGATGTGGGACAGATGTCAGCTATTGTGGGGCCGACATGTAGCAGTATTGGTCAGACCCTACTAGTGTTTGCTCATCTGAGTGGGTCTGGACCCCTAGGCTTGTGGTGATATGTTGGGCGGAAGTACTGGGCCTTTGGGTCGGTCTGGCCGACGCATCGACCGATAGAGGACTTGGCCTCCAGAGTCAGTCTATGGCATGGTGCTAATAGGGGGGATGGACCTTCCCAGTCGGTTTGAGCCGGGGCACAGACTGACAGAGGGCTGGGCCTCTAAAGTCGAATTGGGTTGATGCAGTATCTGACAGTGGATTGGGCATACGGGTCGGTATGGGCCCTTTGGATCGGTCTGGGCCAATATGTTATAAACAGAAGTCCCCTAAGTTCATGACCAAGGTGGAATTTCTCGGTTGGGGACTTGTAAGAAAGAGTGCCCCAGACCGGATGTGTATGCCTCCAGTCCCCTAAGTCCCCAAGACCAAGACGAGGGAGTGTACCGAGCAGAGTAGTTTGGGGTGGAAGGTAAAAGGGAGACCAATCGGATTTGAGTCAGTCGGTGTGGTGGGGAAAACGAGGCCTACTCATATTGTGTTAGTAGGTTGGGAAGTCGAGGAGCCGTTTGTGTCACGGGGTGTTCGGTGTGACCGTTGGGATTTGCGACCGTTGGGTGCTAGCGAGTCGTGCAGGGACACGTGAGGTCTGTGGAAGACAGCTGGCATGGTAATAAGTGTCACGTGGAATGTGGTGACTCTTTGGCTACTAACCTGCGCTTATAAATAGTGAGTGAAAATACATTTTACCCTTTTCACTTTCACGCACTTTGACTTCTGAGATTTTTCTGTGTTGAGGCGATTTCCGGTGAGGACGACCTTCACATAAGAACAAGGTATGGCCTCCTTCCTTCACCTTTTTTTTTATTCTGCATTTTGATTTCTGAACGAACTGTGAACGAACTCGGGGTCGGACGTCGGTTCGATCCTAGGAACATAGTGGTCGGTGACCAAAATGTGTTTTTCTGTCTATGTTTGCAGATTGTGCCGATGTCTGACAGAGATAGCCAATCGAATGAAGTGCGTGACTACGATGAGGGAGACTGAGAGAGCTCCTCATTGGACGTGGCACCCTTGGTGGAGGAAACACCGATGAGGCATTCCGTGAAAAAGCCTAGCAGAAGCGATCAGACCGGAGTGTCGGTGTCTAGTCAGCCCAAGGGGGAGGATAAGGCTGAGTCCAGCAAGAAAGGGTATGTCAGTGTGAGCACTGCGCAGACGGCTGAGGTACCGACCAAGGAGTCTATCGACACGGTCTTGTGGTCAATAGACGCATATGAGAGCCGGGAGATAGAGGCCTCGGTAAAGAAATTTCAGTCGGTATGGGCGGTGTCATCGGATGTTGAGCTGCGGATGGTCGATCCCATATACGCTCGACACATTACCGAGCCACTCGACACACTACCGAGCACCCACATACGCTCGACACGGTAACGTGCCGCTCGACACACTACTGAGCACCCACATATGCTCGGCACATTACCGAGCAACTCAACACACTACCGAGCACCCACTTCGGCTCAACACATACCGAGCTGCTCGACACATTCCCGAGCACCCACATTAGCTTAACGCATACCAAGTCACTCATCTATCGAGCCTACTTTCAACGCTACACCTAACTCACATGCCGAATGACACAAATGTACATCAAAGAATCACTCACAAGCAGTCAGATTCGTACCTGGAGTCATACTCACCGGGGGACTACCATAGCAAAATCACTACAACGTCAATCCACTCAGACATACAACACACCACATGGCCTATTTTCTTCCGCACCCTATCTCGACTGAGGACTTGGGGGACTAGTGATACACCGAGCGAAGCAGTGCAAGGTGAGGAGTTGCTCAGTCAGTGCACTTTACTTGAAAGTCCTCAACCGAGGCAGTTCCCCTCAGTCAAGAACTGGGGAACTTGTTGACGTGACATCTGACTAAGCAATGGGCCTATCAAAATACTATACTGAATCACGGGATAAGCCCACCAAGAAGACTTCAAAAATCACACAAGGCCCATCACCACTACCATAACTTAAACCCTAGATAACTTCTATAAGTAGGGAGCTCCTCCCTCATTTGAGGGGATCGCTCTCTCTCTCTCTCTACACTCATTCTCTCTCTTCTCTCTACATATACTACTTTCTCTCTCTAAAGGCTATTAGCCAATTGTACCATGTACAAATACTATTATATTAATGAGAGTGAGGTAACATCGTGGACGTAGCCCGATTTGGGTGAACCACGTACTTTTTTGTGTCTTGGTGTGCATACGTGTCTTTACAGTCTCGTTAGTACAATTTTTGTATCAACAAAATGAAATTATAACATTATCCAAATCAGCCAAATTCTGCCGTTTCCGGCTTCATTCCGCCCTTGATCTTGCCACAATAATCCCTTTACACTGTTTTTTTATCAAAGCACAACAAATACAAAAGCCGAACAATATATACCAGACATATATATATATATATATATCTAAATATGTGATCGATGACTTCTATTTGGTGGAGAGTTTGGGCATCGTACTAGGAACATATATACCAGACATAGTTATACACTAAGCCACTTCCGTTTATTTGGATGGAAAAAAGACCTGGAATAATATGTTGAGTAGACTATATCGATGAAAAGAGGATACTGCAGCAGAGAGAAATAAGCAGCCAGAGGAATTACCAGTATGTAAATAAGAGTCATTGGTATCCATTTCATAATGTGAGCCTGATATGCTATGAACAAGGCCGCTCCAAAAGAAACCATCAAGGCTGAGGCCGAGATGAAGACTGCTGTGAGCCCAATGATCAGTTTCAAGGGCAGTGATTCCAAGAAATCATTTTCTTCAAAACGTGACGAAAGTATGGACATGAATGTTAGGAATCCAGTTGAAGAGGACAACAATGCCACGGCGTCCGATATGAGGAAGACCCTATGTTGTAAACCGTGATATTTTGCATCAAAATTCTCATGATCGGATAGGCTTAGTGCTGTCGCAAACACTGAAATGGTAATGAGGACCGAGGCAAGTGTGCAAGACTTGGCAATACTCCTCATCCACGACTTTCCATTTTGTAACAAGACTTCATGTTCTTCGGTAAATATATTTCCAGGCGTTTTACCTTCTGAATTCTTCATCTCTACATAAAAAGGCGGCACGGTCTTTTTCACTTCCTGCATGAACAAAATCAGCCATTTTCCATCAGCTATGAACCTTTTTAATTGATGGGAAAAACTTCATCTTATCCAAAACTTGGTTGTTTATCAAAATGGATCACAATGTTTGAGTTTTCTCATTTTTTTTTAAAAAAAATTCCAAATATTGCATCAATTTACATTCTCCGGTTAATTTGATTGTCAGTCTTTATTTAAATTGGTGTAGTGACACGTAAGATACCGACGTTATGTTACTATAGCTCACACACAAAAAAAAAAACGCAAAGTTCTTTTTAAAAAAATTTTTCTTAATTTCTTTTTTCTTTCGGAGTGATAATATATAAAACACAAGTTGAATATATATTTTTTTTTGAACAATTAGAAAAAGTAAAGCCTTTTATAATATTTTCTAATTACTTATTATTTGCAAGTCAATAGAAAAATATTGGTCGTATATATGTGAGGTCACAAAATTTAACTGAAAATTAAAAGCCAAATTAATAAATAGTACTGTCAATTGATGCATTTTGAAAAGCTTAATTAAGCTGTAAAATGAAAAAAAATAAGAATAATGCTATTTGGACTTTCTAAATTGATCATATTTAGTGGTCATGTTGATGTGACAATCAATGAATGATATTATTTTAATAAATGAAATTATTCTATATTTATATTAGACCATTCATTGATTGACACATCAATATGATCACTAAATTTGGTCAATTTAGAGGGTTTAAATAGCATTGTCCAAAAAAAATATAATCCCAAATCTTACTGTGTTCAATAAAATTTTCCCTAATTAAGGAATACATAAAATATAGACACGCGTACACAAACTCCCACTATATATATTTATTTATTTATTAAAGCGTGTAACTACTTTAGCTAGCTTATGTTTAATTTTCATTCAGATATGTTGGGAACCTGTGTGTGTGTGTGTGTGAGAGAGAGAGAGAGAGAGAGAGAGAGAGAGAGAGAGAGAGAGAGAGAGAGAGAGAGAGAGAATTGTTTACCTCAAACCACAATAAATCTCGTTGCATTTGAAGGGCAGGTCCTGATATGACATTCAATTGATTCAGTGGAGCTGACTTTGCAGCCAAATGTAGTATGTTATTGTCCTTATCATCTTTGTAAGAGAGTATGAAGTCCTTGTATAAACCTAACTGATGAATCAGATTGAAGATGCTAGCATGATGGTACATAACTGCATTGTGAAATAAGCTCCGATTGCGGCCGTCGGTTTCCCATATCAAATCAGGATATGAGCCAATAAGCTCTTTCAGGAACTCACAGTTTCCCATTTCTGTTGCCGTAAATAATACATTTGACGGCCATCTTATAAGGCTGGAGATGGTCAAATTGCTCTGACTTAATACTTCTTCCCAAAGGCATTTCAGTAATTGAAGGCCGGGTCTGCTTCGACTACCTCTTGTTAATTTTCCGGCCTTATGCGTACCTACCTTCCACAATTAAGATATTAATTAATTACAAGTTGATTATATAATTTTAATTTGTATTAATTTGAGTTCGTACTTTGTACTTAGCTAGTTCTATAATAGGGAAAATTCTGCTGTCTATTAGTCATGTATCTATACATCAAATAATATAAACATTTAATTGAACATAACATAATCAATATTTAATGGCAATTTTCGTATCCTACATATGGTACCTTCTTGTCCCATCGATTTATCGTATTATATATATATATTATAATAGAAGTCGTTCAAACTATAATTAGAATCGCTCAAACTATAAATCATTATATCAAATTTTTTTTGAGATCGTTTATTAATTCATATTTATCGATTAAATAGACAGTTTGCTATAAAAAATTTAATTCTCACCAAAAATGTTTATTTATTTGATACATATGAATGACGAAACAACATCCAATCTTATTGATTTTTTTACGGAGATTATCTTATCATGATGATTTAAAGAACGAATGGTTTCAATTGTGATATATATATACATAAACAATTATATAAAAGGAGTAATTATAAATAGGTTTTTTTATTAGAGTACATGTTATAAATTAGTCTACTATAGTAAATAAGAATAATAAATATATATAGAATCACATAATTTTGTGATTGTAGTTTAATTCGTATCATTTGTTTACTCCATTATTTGTTTTCAAAATCACAAGCATGCCATTTAAATCTCTATATCAATTTTTAGGTAATATATATATATATATATCATGGTAAGCAAATTGGAAATTAATTTAACTAGGATAGTGTTTCCATATAAATGTGGACATAAGTATATTATACCAAATTCACCTTTCTCAGAGACAATTGTATCTTCAGTCTATCATTTGGAATTTAATTGTTCGCAATTTATTTTTATTTTTGGTAGAATAAATTTTAAAGTATAAAAATTATGGAAATAGAATGGTAGATTAATATATAAAGGAAGGATAAGTAATAGGTAGATAATTAATAATTTATCTTCGGAAAAAGAATCATTAATTTATCTACAATACCTTTAGTCATAAGGAATAAAACAAACAAAATAAATAAATAAAATGCTTATATGATCGTAATCTTGTAAAAATGTCATATGGTATCTAAATAGTTCATATGACTAAAATGATTGGTAAAACAATTCGTAAAAAAATTATTTGGAATAATTGTCTTTATCAAAATAAATATTAAAATTAAAAATCAAATATAAAATATTTAAAATTTGAAACGAGATATATAGACTCCTAAAAAATAGGTGTAGTAGGTAAACAATAGGTTAAAATGGTACAGACGGTATTAAGAAATTAAAAAATTAATTAAATTAAAGAAAAAGGTGAAATAACCTAGTAAATCAATAAATAGACTAATTTATATATTATATCTCAAAAGTGGATTAGTTTATAATTAATTTTTCTGTAAATAAAAATGATGGTCTGATGAAGTGCCACCAATGTGAGATGTCAATGTTTTCCTTAATCTTATATCAATGAAGCAGCATATGGAAGACAAATTTTTCATTAAAAAATTGGTGTACCGAGATGGCCAAAGTCATAATGAAGTTTCATACTTAGTGTAAACATTTGATCGAGAGGATAGCTTACAAGGGTAATCCAAGCTTTCCCACGCTACAGGATTCTTGCCCGCAAGTGATGAAGGCTTTTTGGCCAACAAATGCAAAGCTGTATCACTATTCGTGTCACGAGCCACTGCAAGCTCCGAGTACTCATGAAGCATTTTCAAGGCTAGTTCTGAACAACAAAAACAATCGATCACAACGGTAACATAAATCATTTTCAGTACTCTTTTAAGTATTATGAAAACATCTCAGCATGAATATATCAAATGTATATGCTTTCTTACCAAACAATTCAGTGTGGATGCAGGTAAAAAATAGCCCAATAAGTTCCCCTTCTCCAAGAACAGCAATAATTTTAGGGTACAGATACGTGGCCATGTCCCGGTGTCCAAACAAAGTGGCGAAATAAAGAGGGGTCATTCCTTCGCCACCACGAATTTTTGGCAGGGTTGGATTTTTTTCTATCAAAATCTTAGCTATTGCTAGAGCTCCAGCTGCCGCAGCAAAAGAAAAGGCTGTGTTCCCCTTTCGATCTTGCAAGGCCAACTCATGTTGGTCCATCAATGCCACCAACTCCTTCACAAATTCAACATGCCTTGCTCCTGCCGCCACATGAAGAGCAGTTTGCCATCCTTTTGTGATGCTTGTACATAAAATTTCACGATCTTTACTTATGATTTGTTTGGCCACCTCCCAGTCACCTTCAAGGGCAGCTTTGTATAGGGGCACACATACCCTTAAGTACTTTTGCCTTGCTTCCACTGTAAAATAATAATAAAAAACATGATATATGAATTTTATATATACAATATGCATGTACTTGTAATATCAGTGGACACCATGTCCTTGTAAATCGTTTAATTTTTATTTTAAAAACGAAAATGTGTATTAACATCTATATATAATTTATGAAAGATTACAAACTATAAATAATGAAGAAAAAATTTCTTGCCATCAAAACTTTGTATTATAACCTCATTTCCATATAATTTAAGTAACATATCTCTTACAATATAAACAACCAATCTACTAATCAATCATTAACCCCACATAAACCTGGTGTTAATAAACATGGTGTTAATAAATAATGAAAAAAATCCTTATGAATTTTATTTAGAATTAGGGACTCAACAAATAGAATAAACATGGTGTTAATTTACAGGTAGTTTTTTTTTTTCGCATTAGAATTGAATATTTTAGATTAAAATTATCTTGGTTTTTTTTTCTTGAAATTAAAAAGTAGCCTGATTATCTTTCTTTTTTTTTAATATCGAATATTAGTTATTATTCATCACTTCTAGCTTCACCCTCCACTCTTCATTCATCGTTTTAGTTTCGCACTGGTACCTTGACAACCGGCCACCACCTACTGCCTTCCTAAATTACCACTCGATTATAATTAAGTGTTAAGTCGATGGATCTGCGATGGCAACCACAATGCCAACCTCTTTCTTCCTTCATCATATTTCATCATCACCCACACTTTATCCCCTAACATAAAAATTTGACTCTCTTCTCGATCAAGCATGTTGTTGAGGCCAATGAAGGGAAGAAATTAATTGTGGACAGTGGTTAACCTATTGCATAAAGAAAGGAATTTCCGGGAATTGAGGTCTAATTTGTTGGAGTGTGATGATAAAATTCACACATCTAAAAATCTCAACTCAAATATGTACGTGTCTTAAATAGAGTTGGTTTACTCCCCCTATTACTAGTTGGTTTTGGAATGAAACCTCAATTCTACATAGTATCAGAGCGAGTTGCCCCACATGATAAGATTTAACCACCACATATGTCATACGACTCATTCACTCGCCACATAATAGGAGTCACATCGCCATACGTAACGGGGCGTATTGAAATGTGAGGCAATGACCTGTACGAGTGTAAAATCATATCTCACATCATCACATGATCATAAGCTGGAAGATCTGCGATAAGTGAGAGGTATATTGGAGTGTGTATGCAAGAATAAAAGTCTCATGTCGGAAAAGCTCAAGTCAAATATGTGTCTTAAATAGACTCGGACTATTTTCCTATCACCAATTGGTTTTAAGGTGAAACTAACCTCACTTTCTAACTGTATACTTGCCCCTTCTTGTTTATTTCAAATATGTCATGATAAAGTATTAAGTCTAGCAATTACAAGTAGCTAGAATCTAACTCTATTAGACGTATACTCCATAATATATGATTTTGAATAATTTAATTTTCCCAGAAATTTTTTATACGTACTACCATTGAATAAATAAAATTCTCTGATAACAAAAGATTTGGAAACAACAGGAAAAAGTGGAAAGAGAGATTACTTACGAGAATCTTCAAGTGGATAAAGGGAAGGTGTTCTCCTAGGACTTGAAACAGTGTCCGATGAAGTGGGCAAGGTAAAATCTTCGCCAGGCGCCTTATGTTCAGCGTCCGATTGAGGGCCGGCGAGTAAATTTTTTATATCATGTGATTGCTGTGCTGGATCTTCTGATGCCATTATTAGGATAATAGCTACGTACGGACATCCATGCGAAGAATTGGGGGGGAGAGAGAGAACAGAAAACAGAAAAACAAAGTAGCTGTAATTAGTTCGAACTTAGATATTATGAGGAATTACAAACATAATTTGAATCAAATGATGAACTCAAGTTCATGTCTGTCGTATAAATGAATAGTGAAATAAGAATATATATTGTATATATAGAGTAACGTGAAAGATACTTCAGGTTCATTAATTGTCGACCTTTGAAGCTGGAGGAAAATAACCTAATTTTCTTAAGGATTAATATTATTTGAATATACTAAATTGATTATATTTAGTGATACGATTAATATTTCAATTAATAAATTATTTTATTTTTAATAATTTAAATAATTTGGTACACACATTTCATTATTAATTAATTGCTACATTAAGTATATATTATTAAATATAGATAATTTAGTTTGTTTAATAATACTCTTTTTTTATAAAAAAAAAATTCTTGTAAATGGATATATATGTTTTATATATATATTGATTATTGAATTTTATTTATGCAAATGTCATAATTTAAAAAAAAAACCCCTTAATTTATTCAAAGACTAAGTAAAGATAATCTTTACAAATAAATTAATCTAACTTAATTGTAACCAAAATATCTGATTAAGAAATTCTTATATCCCCTGAAATGTGCAAATCGTAGAGATCGACGTAAACAAGATATAATAGGTGGAACCGTGAAGGGTTTTCTATTAATTAATTACGTACTACGTACTGTCGGCAAGTATATATATTCATCTATCTCAACTTTATATATTATCAAAGTTAAGTCAGCAGATACATGTTCAGATATTCGGCGCTTAGCTTGAAGTAACGGACAAAGCAACATTTACAAATATTGTAAATTATGAATACTTAATTATCTATTAAATCATTGTGTTTTTAAGTGATTTTCTTATCGATTTGGTATCTCCTCGTAACACTTTTTTGTTTTATTAAATATTTATATATAATATTATAATCGGAAATATTCATTGTCTAAATTATCATCATACGATATTTTTTTTGTGAAAAATCAACAAAACTGAAAGTTATTTAGTTATTCATATATATATATATAATAAATCAATAGTTTTAGTAGGAATTAAGATCATCATGGCAAACTGTTCATTTAGTTGACATAGATAAATAATTACATAACATTCAATTTTATTGATTTTGTATGGAGATGACATTAACTTAAAGATTAAAAAATAAACAGTTTCGATTATGTTATATGTACAAAAATAATTAGATAAATCGAAACAGTAGTATAAAAATGTACTATTAGGGCAAAATAGAAGTATATATTGTCCTTATCGATATTTAGGTTACATTCCTTTAATTTGTTGTCAAAACCTTATTTTTAATTCAATATGGCCACATTTAGTGCAGCTGAATTAAATAATTTTTTTCTGTTAATTACTCTATCTAATCGCCTTATAATAAAAATATATTTTATTACTAATAAAGAAGTATATATAGCTCAAATTATGTGCTTCAATATAATTATCAGGAGATTGACCCCGTCGCTTATTTGAATATATATTATAAAACAACATGCATGATGTCGTGAACAACTGAACATAGATAGCCATTTGTAAATATTAGAACAAAATAATAATAATTTTCACTGCGACTATAGCCTAATAAGTAGAAAATTCGTACCTGCATCTATGTATCCTTTTCATATTAAAGGACTATATATTGGACCCCAAAAATAAATAAACAAAAGCACTGTATCATGCGCAATAATTTTATTTATTTATATATATATATAATAAATTCACATATGATATATGACATTGACATCTCAAAAAACAAAAGAACTTTTAAAAAAAAAAGTATATATAACCCTTCTTATTGTTTTTTAAAAAAATAATAACCTGTAACTCCATGTTCTTGGTCTTAATTAACATGCTTATGTTCAAGGTTGAATTGATGTGGTCAAATTTATCTACACCAAACGTAGAGGAACAAAAAAACTTAACAAGGCCCCGGCCCTTCTTGTGTTGTTTGCCCCTGATGCATGCTGATTGTATTTTCTTTATAGTCTTTATGAATGAAATCATCGTTTTTGTTTTTAAAAAAATATATAGAAAGAGTTGCAATGAGGAAGAACAGAGAGAAGAAAAAACAAAATAGAAAAGGAAGCTAGAATCATAATTAATGAAAAATAATTAACAGAAGCCATAATCACAAAATAGTAAACTGGAAAGAAAAATTATTTGAAGAAAGAAAAATTAAACTGGAAAATTAAAGTCAATCTAAAACTGGATGGATCTAAGTACGAAATTTATGTCAAAAGTTACGTAAAAATTGTGGATATATATATATATATATATATGTGTATGTGCGAGTATGCATGTGTTTGTACTATTCGCGGACTCTGTACTCCAATTTGAAGCGCTGTGCGCAGTATGTGTCACTTCTGATATGGTGGTAAAAATAAGCACACAATACGAAAACAATTTCCTCCATAACTTGATCGGCATATTGTATACGAGAAACATATAAATAAATAAAGGATTTCGTAATTGATATCTTGAGATCGAAAATCGAAAAACCGAGCATACGTACCTTGGAAATTATTTGAAACTGGGCAAACAGCGCCAGAGCAACAATGGTAGACAGGATCGGAGCACCGGATTAATACCGATCAACTATCGTCATAATATCTGGCATAAATAGTAGGAGTTATGGCTTATCATTCTAATAGAAAGTCAACGGCCTGTTTTTCATAGATTTAATACGAGGGGTTATATATTATTTAAAATCTTAATGAGGTTTCTTTGTAATTGTCGAAAAATGGCTATAATCAACAAGTTTGCTTTCTAAAGCACCTTTGACGGATGAATAATGATATATATATATATATATATATACATATTTATTTATTTATTTATTAAAAGGGAAAGGGAATTTTTTGAAATGATCCATATAATATGTCATAGAGGTTCAAATTTGTGACCAATTGTTTACAAGTCAACACTAAAACCCACTGAACTAGATCTACTTGACGATGAATAATGATATTTGAACTCGTATAAATGACTTTGTTAAGTAATTAGTAGACAATATGGTACATTATATATATAGTAGTTAATATGTTATACCATATCAATAAATTAAATCTTTGAAATATATTTTAATGTTTTTAATGAATATATAAAATATCATATTAAATTTATGAAATAATATCGTCAATTAAATATGTCCAAATGAACTACAATTTCTTGTAACCATCCCACTAAATACGATAGCTAGCGCCTCATCCATTGGAAGAGGCAACATAAATTGGATATGACAAAGGAACTAATTAATTATATGGTGTAACAACCCGTCCCAAATTTACCGGATTAATTAAGGACTAAATAAGGATTATCGTGACTAATCGGGGATTAGTCGAGGATTTTCGGACGAACAGTGTAAAATGACGATTTTGCTCTTGGGAATGGGCAAAAAGTTGACTTTTGGCCCCAAGGACCGTTACATAGATCGAGAAGTTACGAGTCCGTAAATAGACGGCATATCAAAATCGAAATTCGTACGAGAAAGTTACGAGTCATGGAAGTAAAACGGTACTATTCACATAAACCGACAAAATTGGACAATTGGAAATTTTGGATTGGGTTGAAAATCTGGTTGGACCAATTAGTGAGTGACACCTATCCCTCATCTAATTTGCCCAAAACCCAAGCATTTGGGATCCTATTTTGTTCCTTGTTTTCCTTTGTTCCATTTTACCCGAAGCACAAACGCACCACACTACCCAAACCCACCCAAACATCCTTTAATCCTCCTCCATTGCCTCTAGACTGTGAAGGGAAGGGAAAGAGTGTGACCAGACGATCACGACGGTGGCAACGGCTTGGACGGAGGTGCACGGTGGCCGGAAACCCGAGACGGTACGTTTTTAAGTTGAAAAATTGAAAGTTGAGATTTAGGGTTTGTTGATCATTTTTGTTGATTGAAAAATGTTCCTAGGAACCCTACAAACTCAAGAGAGTAAACGGGAAGGATCGAGGTGGCCAGAATAGCCCAGAAACCCAATCGAAAATAACCCGAAAATCTTCAAGTCCAAAGGGTAATTTCTAGACCTTTTCTCATGTTTTTAGGGTCATAGATCCCTTCTAGAGGTCAGTACAAGTCTATAGGAAGAAAGGGGGATGAATTTGGGGCAAAAATGGTGAATTGGGAGTTAGGTCAGGTCGCGGGTCTACACGACCTGGACCCGGACGAAGGTTGAAGACGATGATGACGTGTAACAACCCGTCTCGAATATCAGGATTAAATATTCATTAATTATGGATTTAGAATGACTCATCGGGGATTAGTTGAGTGAATTCGGACGGACGGTGTAAAATGACCGTTTTGCCTCTAGATTTGGGAAAAATGTCGAATTTTGACTTAGGGAGTCAAACGTACGAGGACCGATGACCGAGACGTAGATCGGGACGTCACGAGTCCGTAGACAGACGGCACATCGAAATCAGACGTTCGATGGGAAAGTTATTGTCACATGAGTGAAATTGATTAAATGTACGACCCGAGAACTTAATTAAAATAATATTAAAATAATGAAATCTGATTTGTCATTTAATTAAACTAGAACCCTTGGATGAGTGACAAGTGTCACTCATCCCACGGTTACTTTTTCCCCAAATTGTGGATCTTTTCCCATTGGTGGATTTATTTATATTTTATTTCCCCCACATCTCTCTCTTCCCTTCTCGTGCACTCATCTTCTTCATTCTCTAATTTCTTCCTAAACAAACACACAAAAACAACCACATAAACAACTGTCAATCTTCATCCTTTTCTTGTGATCCGTGAATGAAAATTGGAGAGGACATTGAGACGAACCAAATAGTGGCCACGACAAGGACTGTCGTGCACGGTGGCTGGAGTTTCGAAGGTAAACCCAAAAATCCTATTTTTAGTTCAAAAATGGTGGACTTGGTTTTAATGGTTGTTGATCGATTCTAAACCTAGGTTTATGTTCCTTGAGCTCCCTTGAGCACGCAGGTTTAATTTGGGACGGATTTGGACGTCGGAGGTGGCCAGAATGATGACCGGAATTCTGGCCGAAACTTTGAACGGTCATAACTTTCAGACCAGATACTTTCTGAAATTTCTGGGTTGATATTTGAAATCCTTGGCTCGAGTATATGGATTTACATAAGTAGAACGTTGAATTTGGTCAAGAAACGAGTGAGATATCGAGTTTTGAAGTTTGGGGCATCAATGGAGTTTTCCAATGAGAAATTCCTGCCAATCGCCAGCGAGTTGACTAGTTGACTTTGACCCGTTGACTATTGACCTATTGACTTTAACCCGTTGACTATGCGCGTGGGCTAAAATTTCGAGGTGAGCTCAGTGTCATTTTAAAGTTTTCGACGATTCAGATCCAATGGTGGTGGTTTTGGGTCGATCGGAGAACGTTAGGTTGGTCAAATCGAGGTTTTTCACCCCAAAAATCGTGTCCGAGACACGTCAAATTTTTTGAGAGTTTTAGGGTTTTATCCTATGGACTTAAATAGATGATTAGTAACCTTCGGGTGTGATTTGGGCAAGTCTGAAAGTTTCAGAGACGGTGATTTAGCCCAGAGAGGCTTATAGCATGCATATCGAGGCGGTAGCGTATGACGGTCTGTGAGTGGATATTGATTTCTAAATTGTGATGCATGCATAAATATTTTATATGTTTCATATATATGATTTCCACGAATATGATTGTGGTATCGATGATTTACATATTTGCACGTATTTCAAGGTTTACGATTTTCTATTGTGTTTATACGTGCTTGTATGTCAATAATGTTTTGAGGAATTGATTTTGGATTTGGAAATATGGAATTGGGCTTGAGGCCCATTTGATTTACGAACTATCGGACTTCGAGTCCATTTGATTTAATAAGGCATCGGACGGGGGCCCAGTTGGTTTACATGATCGGGCTTGAGGCCCAAGTGGTTTATGATATCGGGCATGAGTCCCATTGTGGTTTATAAATATGATATCGGGCATGAGTCCCATTGTGTAACGACCCATCCCGGAATTTGGGATTAGGTTAGAAACTAATCAAGATTAATGGGGGTTAACCGGTGGTTAGTTGGGTGAAATCGGACGAACGATGCAAAATGACCGTTTTGCCCCTAGTCGTGGGCAAAACGTTGACTTTTTATTCGGACGGTCAAATGGACTTTGACCGGTGACCGTGACGTAGTTTGGGACGTCACGAGATCATAGACAGGTGGCACGTTCGATTCCGACGTTCGAGGTGGTAGTTATGACGTTCGGAAGCCCAATGGCATTATCGTAATTTGGACGAAATAGGGGAAAATGTTGACTTTTTGATCGGGAGGTTCGATGGCCGAGGACCGAGGACCATTTGGTTCGTCTCGAGGCCCCGAGTACAACGACAGGCGGCACGCGTGAAACGGACATCGGATGACCAAGTTATGGGTCTAAGGAAATGGAGGGGCAATTTCGTAATTTGGTGCACAAGGGCAGTTTGGTAATTTTCACGGGGGCCTGTTTGGAACCGCGACGCAGGGGCTGAACCACCGTGCGTGGGTGGTCTGTCCGGGAGATTATTTTACTAGCTAGTGGCCTTGGTGTGTGAGTGTGGGAGCTTGGAACTGATGTGCGGTATGGGATTAGGATTCTTTATGCACGGGTTGGCATTTTGAGGTGAGGAAAATCAGAACGGGCAGAAACTGGGTGTGCACGGGCGAGGTTGGAATTGGAGTGCTGTCGTGGACTAATTGTTTATGCAATTAGTGAGGAATCTGAGGCAGAAGGCTGAGCACGGGTGTGGCTGGTCGAGGTGAAGTGTGGGGAGCAAGCACTGCAATCTGTGCTGAGGCTCGTGAAATGGAAAAACAGAGCACTGTCGGGCTGGTGGGCTTAGTGCTGGTTTGATAGACTTCTGGGAGGAATGAGACGGGCAGAGGACTGGTGAGAGTGGGAGAGAAGGATAGGAGAGATGAGTGGATGGTTTGGGTGAGTAGGGGCTCTGGAAACCCGAAACAATGGTCGAGCTAATTTCAAAATCCCAATCCAAAATGTAGGCCAACCCAACAAGAATTAAGGCTCAATTCAGCTTTCTTGGACATCATGTAGTCGAACCAGATCGACAAGTCGATGCTCTGAAGCCCATGGAGCTCTGAACGGACAAGTGGAAGACCGGAAAATCGCGTGTCTGTGATCGTGCATTTAGAGGTGAGTTCTTGGTAATTTGGTTTCAAAATAACCGTCTATGTGAGGTTACAGTACTTCCAAGCTAATCAATTGAGGAATTGAGGGACTGTGAAGTGTGTGGGGACTTTGAACCCGATTAGGACCCATGTACCATTAAGGTGGTTTTAGGCAATAACGATGGGCAAGGATGCCACACACCTTTAATTAAACTCATTTCGATCCTGTTTAAGGGTTCAATTAAGGAAAACTAATTGGTTATCGCAGGGACTTGGCCGGGTCAAACACGCGGGTCGACGACCCGTTTACTAGGGAATCGGGTGAGGATGGTGACCGTTGGGGTTACTGTAGCAGGCGCGTGGGTGTCACGCGCAGCCGCTTGCGGCGGCGCGTGACGGCGCGTGGGGCCAATTTTCGAGGTAGGTCCAACATGACTTTTGTCCTACACATTGTAACGAACATTTTAGCGTTGGTTTCGAAATTATCGGACACCGTTTCGATCTGGTTCCGAGGGTCCGAAGATTTCTATTATGTTTGTAATTAATGATTAATTCCCGGAAAATTAGGGGAAATTAGTATGTTTTTATGTAAGCCCTTAGTGACCCTAAAGTATGTTTTCGAGCAGGATTTGGAATTTCTGGAAAATATCGGAAATTACGGAACTGCGTGCGGCATGAAACCGAGCCCTATTGAACGGTGTGTGAGTGGACGTTTCTTTCAAATTTAATGCATGCATAAATTATTTCTATGATTTTATGATTATGATTATAAGTTGTGATTGATTTTGATTTCCGTATTTATACGTATTCGATTCCCGTATTTATACATATTTTTACTATACATGTGAAATTACACGTATTTCGAGACTATGATCACTCGTGTGCTTAATGATGGTTTATTGAAAGAAGTTATATGAAATGGGTGTAAAGTGATTTAAGAAGGTTGTTTATGATTGCGAGTGTGACTTACGATTTTGACACGTTTTTCGAGAACGTTCCGGATTTGCACGTTTTACGGGATTTTAAGTTATTGTGATTTGTTCATTGTTGATGTTTGAATTGGGGAATTAAAATGAGACTTTTGATTTTGAGGATTTTAAATGTGGGCTTTGAGTATGTTTTGCTTGGATCGTGATTTTGGTAATTATGATTGTGGTCTTGATGTTTTGATAATGAGATTTGAGAAATGAAGTGATTTCAAGGAATTAAAATGGATTTTGAAAAAGGTGATTTCGGGCTTGACGCTCGGGGCATAAAAGAAATTTTAACGAACGAAGTTTCGGTTTTTCGGAAATTTAAAGTGGATTCTTGGTTTGGGTTCGGGATGATGCTTCCGGATGCCGGCTTACGGAATCATTATTGCGAATTCGAATTCGGGAATGAAAAATGATTTAATAAAGTGATTTGGTCTGATTTTGCATGCCCCGTGTTTCATGATGATTTGATTATGTTTGTAAAGTATGATTTGGGGAAGATGAATCTGGAAATTTGGACCATGGGTCCTGTTGTGAAAAATATGATTTTGGGGATGGATCCCACGTTGTCGTGGTTGATAAACTGTTTTGGGGTTTAAAGACCCGCTGAGAACTGCTTTGGGTTTGAAGACCCGTTGTTGTGTTTGGAAACTGTTTTGGGTTTAAAAACCCGGTGCTATTACTGGAGCACGTTTTGAGTTTAAAGACTCGGTTAATTGATGACGGGGGAGGGCCCTTAATGAGTTTAAAGACTCGTGAGTTTAAAGACTCGGTTACTGTGATACCCCCGAGGCCTATTGCTTATGTTTTGAGTTTAAAGACTCGTTGATATCCCGGGAAGGCCTGTATATGCGCATGGTTTTGAGTTTAAAGACTCGGGCGCACTTGATATCCAGCAAAATGATTGACTTGTGATTTATTGATGATTTCTGATGTTTCAGTTGGGTTGGGCAGTGGCCCGGTATATGGTTGTTGGTTTTGGATCATGTTGTGCATTTGGTTTTGATTCGTGGTTTTGGGCTGAGGCCCGGTGTTTATGATTGCGGGCTAAGACCCGATGGTTGAGAAAGCGAAAAAAATGATTTTGAGATTCATACGAGTTTTCCTTATGTTGGAATTTAATACACAGTTTTTATTTTGTGCAAAATGTTAACCGATTGCGAAATGATTTCTGTATGCATGCATTGGTTTTTACGCGGAGGGTAAAAACGTTTGTTGTAACTGTTTTACTAAACTGATTCATTTTGTCCACTCACACCTTTTGATTTTATTGACCCTCCAGGTCGTGGCGCGTTGTCGAGGCTGTACAGGGGCGGAGGCATGAGTAAGCATATGTGGCTATCCCTGGTCTGGCACATACTGAGGGTAAACTTGGGTATTTCAGTCGACTTGCCAGACGGGAGCAGGACCGGGCACGGTTTTCGATGCCCCTTCCGGGGGCGGTCCTGTCATTTTGGTATCAGAGCGCTAGGTTGCTGATTCTGTTGCCACATCATGCCTCCGGAGCGTAAGCCTCGTGCGCGACCTAGTAGTGAGACGAGTAGGCGAGGGTGTTTGGGACCTCGTGTTAGATCTCAGGTGAGATTGACTCTGGTTTGAGGGTCGGATGTCGGGTAGTGTACGCTGTGGACTGCGATTTGTTAGACGTAGAATTACGTGGGTCGCAAGGACGAACGAGACTGGTGGCTGGAAGGCCGCATTGGTGGAAAAATTGTACTTTCTCTTAGGCCCTATTGGTCGAATAAGAAGTGGGCGGAGCATTGGATATTGCTCGGGGGTTGGGTATGTCAGTGATGACATGATTGGTTTGGTATGAGATTGGACTCAGGAGGAGTCAAGATGTGGATGTGGGACTCACGATGAGTCAGGAATTTGGGATAGGAACGTGAGGCGAGTCATGATATGGTGTCAAGTCTTGAGTGGAGCCAGAAAGGCGGAGTGAGGAACGTTTGGCACTTAGGATGCCAAGGACCGATTTATGGTCATTTCTTGGACGAGTTAGAAAATTTTGGCTCGATTTTGTGGAACGGTGGTGTAGGGTAGATGGCTTATTGTCGTGAGTACTTGGTGTATTGGTAGTGGTTGAGAATCAGGGGGCAATCTGAGAACGTTCATCTATCCTAATGTGGATTGTCGGGATGGTGGTACCCATGGTTGTGGGGTACGAGTAGTGATGTGGGATCGTCGCTCGGCATGAGCGGAGATCCGGGGCTACCCACTTTGCCCACGGTGTGCTAGTGTGGATGTTTGTATGTTGGTGCACTAGCGCCGGTGCTGGTGTCCGTAAGGGAGATTGTGTGAGCCACGATTGGGATGTGACTCTACTATGATGGGCACATGTTCGGTATTTGAGATTCAGTAGTGGTCGAGTCATGGACTGGATGGGATCCAGTAGAGATGGTGAGGTGTTGGGATAAGTCCCAACAGTGATGAGTGACGAGAGATGGGTGGATTAAACGGTATATTTGGGACATGAGGAAAATCATTGGTGATTGGTATTCGGGGTCATCGGGGTTGACTTCATACCTTCTGCCCTGGCAGACGTTGATCGCGGATACCAGTACGATGAGCGTGTATTGGGTGGTGGACCCATGTGTGTTTTGGGGTCATCGGGTGGAGTTTCTTTTATTTTTCGAAGTTGGGCAAACGGGATTCCCATTTTCTGCTTGGTGGCAGACGATGTTGGATATTCGGTACGGTGGGTGCAGCGAGTTATGTTTGCACTCACAGAGGATGGATGTCGATGACATCGTATTGGACCATCCTTGGTCTCTCCTAGGTGGAGTGGCAGGGATCGGTATGAGGTAATGGGGGGGATCCACAGAGTGAATGTGTTACGTTGTTGAATGTTTGATTGGAGGAGAAAATAGTTGAGGAGTGTTGGGTGGTTGACAAGAAATCCAGTGGGTGTAAGACCCTATTATCGAGTCCCAGGTGGATTGCCAGCTGTGAGCATGAGTGGATCCTAGGTGGATCTGGATTATGAGGTTGTGGGCCTTGCGCGTGGTGACGATCTAGGATCGTGGTGTTACCAGTCGGGTGACGCGGTAACGGACTCGAAATGGGATCGCCCTGATCAGGCTAGGTGAAGAGCTTATCGCTCTGTTGTGAATGTTTAGTTATGGGGATTGTTGGATTGAACTTCTTTTCGAAGTTAATCCGTGCTCGAGCGAGTGGGGATGGTTATGAGATGAACTCGAGGCTTGACTTGTGGATGAGTGGATATCCAACAGGGTCTAATTGGTCAGTCATAGTGATGGGCGATTGGGATTGGCTTCTTTTCGAAGTCAATCGGATGTGATGTGGTAATCGTCGAGCGAGTATAGGTTCAGGGTTGGTGCGCCTCGGTAATTGTGAGTAAGATCATATGCCCATTCGGCGTGACTGTACACGCCTTGGCGAGCGTGCTTGGATTGGTACATCTTGGATGACGTGTTTGGGGGTTGATTTTGTGTTATTGTTCGGGTGACCATGGGATCTAGAATGGATGATGAGTTAGAATGATCATTTTTGCCTAGTATGAGATTGGACAAGAAACCCCAGTGTCAGGTTGTGATCGACTGTGAACATTGTAGTGGACTCGTTGGAGATGGGTGTGCGTACCCTATACGGTGTATGAGGATTGGTACCGGACAGGTCGAGTGGTATCTAGTGACGGTACGTGGGAGGTACCAGTGGTGTGTTTGTACGTGTTGGCATTCAGCTTAGTTCCGACACACCTGGGATTGGCGTGAACTGGACTTTGAGTTTGATATATGCCGCAGGGTTGGGCTTGCCCTGCGAGATGAGAACGTGTTATTGATCTTACGCTACCTCAAGGGACACCCAGTGGCTGTGATTGCCGCTTTATCAGGGAGGTTTAGTGACGACCGTTGGGCTGGTAGCGTCAGCACGGACTGACGAGTGAGAGTTGGTGACTCCCAGTGGGAGCAGTCGTCAAGTGATCATTTTCACTCGAGGTGGTCGAGTGTGGTCGGTACTGGGACGTCTGGGTACAGATGAGCTAGTTGGTGTACGTGTGTACACGTGTTGCGAGGTCAAAAGTTTTCCACGTGGTGAATATGGAATAAGGATAGTTGGAAATTTCGTGAACGAAACTGGTTTTAGGAGGGAGAAACGGTTGGAATTTCGGGGACGAAATTCTTTAAGGGGGGAAGATTGTAACGACCCATCCCGGAATTTGGGATTAGGTTAGAAACTAATCAAGATTAATGGGGGTTAACCGGTGGTTAGTTGGGTGAAATCGGACGAACGATGCAAAATGACCGTTTTGCCCCTAGTCGTGGGCAAAACGTTGACTTTTTATTCGGACGGTCAAATGGACTTTGACCGGTGACTGTGACGTAGTTTGGGACGTCACGAGATCATAGACAGGTGGCACGTTCGATTCCGACGTTCGAGGTGGTAGTTATGACGTTTGGAAGCCCAATGGCATTATCGTAATTTGGACGAAATAGGGGAAAATGTTGACTTTTTGATCGGGAGGTTCGATGGCCAAGGACCGAGGACCATTTGGTTCGTCTCGAGGCCCCGAGTACAACGACAGGCGGCACGCGTGAAACGGACATCGGATGACCAAGTTATGGGTCTAAGGAAATAGAGGGGCAATTTCGTAATTTGGTGCACAAGGGCAGTTTGGTAATTTTCACGGGGGCCTGTTTGGAACCGCGACGCAGGGGCTGAACCACCGTGCGTGGGTGGTCTGTCCGGGAGATTATTTTACTGGCTAGTGGCCTTGGTGTGTGAGTGTGGGAGCTTGGAACTGATGTGCGGTATGGGATTAGGATTCTTTATGCACGGGTTGGCATTTTGAGGTGAGGAAAATCAGAACGGGCAGAAACTGGGTGTGCACGGGCGAGGTTGGAATTGGAGTGCTGTCGTGGACTAATTGTTTATACAATTAGTGAGGAATCTGAGGCAGAAGGCTGAGCACGGGTGTGGCTGGTCGAGGTGAAGTGTGGGGAGCAAGCACTGCAATCTGTGCTGAGGCTCGTGAAATGGAAAAACAGAGCACTGTCGGGCTGGTGGGCTTAGTGCTGGTTTGATAGACTTCTGGGAGGAATGAGATGGGCAGAGGACTGGTGAGAGTGGGAGAGAAGGATAGGAGAGATGAGTGGATGGTTTGGGTGAGTAGGGGCTCTGGAAACCCGAAACAATGGTCGAGCTAATTTCAAAATCCCAATCCAAAATGTTGGCCAACCCAACAAGAATTAAGGCTCAATTCAGCTTTCTTGGACATCATGTAGTCGAACCAGATCGACAAGTCGATGCTCTGAAGCCCATGGAGCTCTGAACGGACAAGTGGAAGACCGGAAAATCGCGTGTCTGTGATCGTGCATTTAGAGGTGAGTTCTTGGTAATTTGGTTTCAAAATAACCGTCTATGTGAGGTTACAGTACTTCCAAGCTAATCAATTGAGGAATTGAGGGACTGTGAAGTGTGTGGGGACTTTGAACCCGATTAGGACCCATGTACCATTAAGGTGGTTTTAGGCAATGACGATGGGCAAGGATGCCACAGACCTTTAATTAAACTCATTTCGATCCTGTTTAAGGGTTCAATTAAGGAAAACTAATTGGTTATCGCAGGGATTTGGCCGGGTCACACACGCGGGTCGACGGCCCGTTTACCAGGGAATCGGGTGAGGATGGTGACCGTTGGGGTTACTGTAGCAGGCGCGTGGGTGTCACGCGCAGCCGCTTGCGGCGGCGCGTGACGGCGCGTGGGGCCGATTTTCGAGGTAGGTCCAACATGACTTTTGTCCTACACATTGTAACGAACATTTTAGCGTTGGTTTCGAAATTATCGGACACCGTTTCGATGTGGTTCCGAGGGTCCGAAGATTTCTATTATGTTTGTAATTAATGATTAATTCCCGGAAAATTAGGGGAAATTAGTATGTTTTTATGTAAGCCCTTAGTGACCCTAAAGTATGTTTTCGAGCAGGATTTGGAATTTCTGGAAAATATCGGAAATTACGGAACCGCGTGCGGCATGAAACCGAGCCCTATTGAACGGTGTGTGAGTGGACGTTTCTTTCAAATTTAATGCATGCATAAATTATTTCTATGATTTTATGATTATGATTATAAGTTGTGATTGATTTTGATTTCAGTATTTATACGTATTCGATTCCCGTATTTATACGTATTTTTACTATACATGTGAAATTACACGTATTTCGAGACTATGATCACGCGTGTGCTTAATGATGGTTTATTGAAAGAAGTTATATGAAATGGGTGTAAAGTGATTTAAGAAGGTTGTTTATGATTGCGAGTGTGACTTACGATTTTGACACGTTTTTCGAGAACGTTCCGGATTTGCACGTTTTACGGGATTTTGAGTTATTGTGATTTGTTCATTGTTGATGTTTGAATTGGGGAATTAAAATGAGACTTGTGATTTTGAGGATTTTAAATGTGGGCTTTGAGTATGTTTTGCTTGGATCGTGATTTTGGTAATTATGATTGTGGTCTTGATGTTTTGATAATGAGATTTGAGAAATGAAGTGATTTCAAGGAATTAAAATGGATTTTGAAAAAGGTGACTTCGGGCTTGACGCTCGGGGCATAAAAGAAATTTTAACGAACGAAGTTTCGGTTTTTCGGAAATTTAAAGTGGATTCTTGGTTTGGGTTCGGGATGATGCTTCCGGATGCCGGTTTACGGAATCATTATTGCGAATTCGAATTCGGGAATGAAAAAGGATTTAATAAAGTGATTTGGTCTGATTTTGCATGCCCCGTGTTTCATGATGATTTGATTATGTTTGTAAAGTATGATTTGGGGAAGATGAATCTGGAAATTCGGACCATGGGTCCTGTTGTGAAAAATATGATTTTGGGGATGGATCCCACGTTGTCGTGGTTGATAAACTGTTTTGGGGTTTAAAGACCCGCTGAGAACTGCTTTGGGTTTGAAGACCCTTTGTTGTGTTTGGAAACTGTTTTGGGTTTAAAAACCGGTGCTATTGCTGGAGCACGTTTTGAGTTTAAAGACTCGGTTAATTGATGACGGGGGAGGGCCCTTAATGAGTTTAAAGACTCGTGAGTTTAAAGACTCGGTTACTGTGATACCCCCGAGGCCTATTGCTTATGTCTTGAGTTTAAAGACTCGTTGATATCCCGGGAAGGCCTGTTTATGCGCATGGTTTTGAGTTTAAAGACTCGGGCGCACTTGATATCCAGCAAAATGATTGACTTGTGATTTATTAATGATTTCTGATGTTTCAGTTGGGTTGGGCAGTGGCCCGGTATATGGTTGTTGGTTTTGGATCATGTTGTGCATTTGGTTTTGATTCGTGGTTTTGGGCTGAGGCCCGGTGTTTATGATTGCGGGCTAAGACCCGATGGTTGAGAAAGAGAAAAAAATGATTTTGAGATTCATACGAGTTTTCCTTATGTTGGAATTTAATACACAGTTTTTATTTTGTGCAAAATGTTAACCGATTGCGAAATGATTTCTGTATGCATGCATTGGTTTTTACGCGGAGGGTAAAAACGTTTGTTGTAACTGTTTTGCTAAACTGATTCATTTTGTCCACTCACACCTTTTGATTTTATTGACCCTCCAGGTCGTGGCGCGTTGTTCGAGGCTGTACAGGGGCAGAGGCATGAGTAAGCTTGGGTATTTCAGTCGACTTGCCAGACGGGAGCAGGACCGGGCACGGTTTTCGATGCCCCTTCCGGGGGCGGTACGCATTTTGGTCATTTTGGTCGGAGGGCATTTTGGTCATTTTACCAGCTGGGTACTGTTCACGCATCAAACGGACAGGCGGATGACCAAGTTACGGGTAACGACAGGCGGAGGGCATTTTGATCATTTTACCAGTTGGGTACTGTTCACCACCGTGGGAAACAACCTGCACGGCCATGCCGTGGGTGTTTGAGCGTGCAATTGTTTATGGTGTTAGTGGATGGCCAGAATGAGTAGTTTAATGTAATGACCCGTCCTGAATATCGGGATTGAATATTAATTAATTATGATTTAGAATGACTAATCGGGGATTAGTTGAGTGAAATCGGACGAAACGTGCAAAATGACCGTTTTACCCCTGGTATGGGCAAAATGTTGACTTTTAGTTCGGGCGGTCAAATGGACTTTGGCCGATGACTGTGACGTAGTTCGGGACGTCACGAGTTCATAGACAGGTGGCACGTTCGATTCCGACATTCGTAGAGAGAGTTTTGATGTTCGGAAGTTGAGGGGTATTTTGGTAATTTGGCATATTAGGGGCTAAATGTTGACTTTTTGATCGGGAGGTCCGATGGACGAGGGCCAAGGACCGTTACGTAGGTCTCGTCGATACGAATCCAACGACAGGCGGCATGCCGAAATAGGAGATTCGACGACGAAGTTATGGTCACAGAATCGGGCTCGATTAACCGAACGAACCGGGATTAAAATAATATTTTAATATGAACAGTACCGGTGACTGTGCACATCCGGATGAGTGACAAGTGTCACCCATCCCTTGATTCCAGCTCCATGTTTCCCTCCCAACACCATCATTACAACATCATCATTTATCCTTCATCATTTCCTCCATTTTCTCCTTAATTTTCTTCTTCTTTGTTTCTCTTACCCGTGAGCATTGAGCAGCAGAATTGGAGAGTGTTAGCTGCCATTTCTAACTGGTTTTGAGGGCAAAATCGAGTGCTTGTTGAGACTAACTCAACTGGGTAAACACGGGAGATTGAGAGTGAGCTGGGAACTGGAATTCGAAAATTGGGTTTTTGGGAGGAAAAATCAAATTGGATGAATTGAGCCTTGTTGATCGAAATTGGGTTCAGTTTCAGTCTTCTGGGATTACTACGATCAATTTTGTAGAAGGAACTAAGTGGAATTGAGGTCGATTTGAGGTAGAACTGAGGAAGGAAGCTTTCAGAAATTTCGAGCTTGAGTCGAGGAATTGGAGGCTTCGATGGATGGAATTGAGCTGGGGATTATGTTCCTGAGGATCCCACGTTGCTTCTGGATCCATCAATTGGACGAAACTGGTTGAGATTGACTGAACTCCATGGTTGCACAGTGACGAAGAATCGAGTTTGAGTCGTGGAGTTTGAGCCACGAATTGATTCAATTGATTTGGGGAAAAGGTTTACCTGAGTCCCTTGATGCTTCTGGTTGAATCAATTAAGAGGAATCGATTGAAATTGAGGGAGTTCTGATGATGAACAGTGTGCGGGGTGTCCTTTGATTGTTCATCCTTGATCGTGAGGATTGAGGTAATGTTTCAAGTAATTGATGTTACAGAACCCTAATTGAACTTATAACGAAACTAACTGAATGCTCAATTGATGAAATCAATGTCGAATTGATAGGATTGGAACCGGGTCTGATCGTAGGTTGAACAGCCCGTTTTACAAAGAAACGGGTTAGGCTGGTGACACTGTAGCTGGCGCGTGGATTTCACGCGCAGCCACTCACGGCGGCGCGTGAGGGCGCGTCCGGCCTAGTCTCAAGGTGAGGTCAACATGACTTTTGATCCTCTCAGTGTAACGAACATTTTGACGTTGATTTCGATGAAATCGGATATTGTTTTGTTAATGTTCCGCGTATCCGAAGTTTTGTATTACGTTAAAAATACATATTTAAATCCCGAAAAAATTGGGGAAAATTATATGATGTATTTTGAGATGTTAGTAACCCTCTATAATGATTTTGGACAGGAGTTGTGATTTCCAGATTTTACGGAAAAACGTGTAGCTCGAAAACGGACCGTTTTGGACGGTGTGTGTGAGTGGACATTGTTTTCTAACCGTGATGCATGCATATATGATTTAAATGCCTTATTATATGATTTTATATGCTTGGGCATGATTTATGTTTCAATCCGGTAATTTCTCGGTTTTATGATTATTATATTATTATTTTGGGCGATTTGCGAGAAATTACGAAATTTGGTAAAAAAGATGTTTGGACTTGGTTTATGAGTCTGGGATTGAAATTGATTGAAAATAATGTTTGGACTCGGATTATTGAGTCATGGATTGAAAAATGATGTGGTGACTCGGGAATGAGTCAATGGTCAATTTCGTGGATTTACGTGAAAATGGCAACGGAGGTTGCAACGCATGGATTTGCGTGATAATATTATTTTGGGCATGAGAACCCAAGTGAATAGTGATGTTGTCTCGGATTTGGAGTCACTTGTGAAATTGTGAAATTAATGATTTATTGGGATTTTCTGATTATTTTAATCAGTCTTTCGGGCACGTTTTACGAGGTACGTGCAAATGATGTTTTGGGCTAGGCCCGGAGTCTAAATGATTTCTAAAATGATGTTTTGACTTAGTTGGGATTGTTTTTGAAGGTTAGAGCGGCCTGGAAAAGCCGTGAACGGCGGAGGAATGCACGACCGCCATGGTCAAGCTCGAAGGTATGGTTTTCGGTGTTTTCCTTCCATTTTAATGTCATAGAACCCTAGGTTAGGATTAGAGGATGAAAATGGGAAAAACGGGAACGGTTTTGGTGGCCGGACGGCGGAGAACCGGTCGGGTCAAGCCGCGGGTCACGGCGACCCGGTTGCAGACGTTCGTGTCGACCCGCGGGAGGAGAGGGATGACAGGTGACGTCATCCTGCTGACGTCATCATGTCAGGGATGACGTCAGCATTGTCAGATCTGACAATGTCAGTTGACATGTCAAAAAATGGGCCAATAGGAGTACGACACGTGTCACATGTCAGTGCACAGTCAGCACTGACATGTCAGTGACGTGGCCCAATCAGGGGCTGACACGTGGCACTGACGTGGACCAGTGCCGTGATGACACGTGGCACATGTCAGACTGCCACGTGGCACTGACAGCACAGTGACATGGAAAAATGGGAGCTTGACACGTGGCACCTATCAGAGTCTGACATGTCAGACCTGACAGCTGTCAGATGACGTCATGCTGACGTCAGCGATGACGTTAGTAGGTACTGTAGCAAGCGCGTGAAGCCTACGAGCAGCCACATCAAACGGCGCGTGAGGGCGCGTGGCAGGGAATCTGTGGAAGGTTCCAAAATACGAAATCTTCTATTCGATGTAACGAACATTTTGGGACTGGTTTCGTGTCGATCGGACACCGTCTCGATATGTTTCGGGGCATCAGAAGGTTTAGGTTCGGTTTTAAAAATAGTTAAAATACGGGAAAATTACGGGGTTTTAGTAGGAGGTTAATTAAGTAGTTAGTAACCTTCTATTACGATTTGGACAGGTTTGGGAGTCCCGGTGACGGTGATCGGCTCGGGGAGCCGTATGACACGCAAATCGAGGCGGCAGCTCGGACGGTCTGTGAGTGGACCTTGTTTTCTAAATTGGCGCATGCATAAATGTTTATTATATGTTTTATTACTTGGTTGATGATGCCATGGGTGCATTTGTATGTGGTTACGTATAAGCACGTATTTCGAGGTTTCGGCCTTATACGGTGCTTATACGGGTCTGTATTTCTGTATTGATTTAATGAACTGGATTTGGATTTCAAAATGATAAACTCGGGTATGAGACCCATTTGGTTTTGTCTCGAGCATATGACCTCAGATATCGGGCACGGTGCCCAACTGATGTCCTATGTTCGGGTACGAGACCGAGTCACTTTACGGTTTTGATTTCAGGTCAGGGAACCTTAAATGGATTCCCAGGTTCATGACGGTTTATGGGAACCGGCATGAACCCTCGTTATAGTATCGTGGTTCATGACGGTTTATGGGAACCGGCATGAACCCTTGTTGGTTATTACGGTACATGACGGTTTATGGGAACCGGCATGTTACCTCGGTTATGTTATTACGGTACATGACGGTTTATGGGAACCGGCATGTTACCTGATTATGGATATTATGGATCATGACGGTTCAGGGGAACCGGTCATGAATGTTTATGTTATGTATATATATATGTTCATCTACCTTCCTTTACTTCCATTATCTCCTCCGGGGAGGGTCGTTGGCCTGGGTGGACCCCGGAGTAGTCACAGAGCACCGACTGAGTGGAGTCACCCCCCAGTTGGGTTCCTTACTCTCAAGAAGGCTATGGTTACTATTACCTCGAGTAGGGTCAGTGGTCTGCGGACATTGACCTTGACTTTGAGAAGACTCGGATTGAGACCCGGGTAGCACGCGCGTAGCTTTGGATACCGTGTCAGGATTGGTTGTGTGACTTATATATATGTATGTGATGGATATATGATATACGATATGTGGTGTGTACAGGTGTGCACAGGATTTGAGAAGTGGCTCGTGTACTTGGTTTCTTTATGGTTTGGGGCCGAGTCCCTTATGGATTTGGGCAGTGGCCCGTATGGTCGTTTTCATTGTGGTTCTTTCGACCTTGGTTTATATCTGCTTTGGGCTTCGTCCCACATATTGTTTGTTTTGGATAAATGGTTTTCGAATGCATGCATGCTTTTTAGTGAAGGGTACAAATGTCTTCTCGTTAAAATGTTTTTTTATAAATTCTTGTTTTGTCCACTCAAAGTTTTTAATGTTTTGACTGCCCTTCAGGTTGACATCGGATGTGGACTGTAGCAGAGACCGAGATATCACATACCTCTTCCAGATCCTGGCGTACTCTGATAGCCCGGGAGGGCAAAGGACGAGAATATCCCTTGTCTGACACTTCGTGTCAGACGGGAGCAGGGTCATCCCGCACTAATCCCGAGGGGATTGGGATGGGTCTTGTCAACGTGGTATCAGAGCGGGGTTGTCTCTATTCGAGCAACCGTGTAGCTCTTGGAGTATGTATGCAGGTCGAGGATGTGATATCTCAATGGGCTACAGTTCGTGATCAACCTGATAGTTGGGGTGCCGGTACGATAGTTAGTAGGATTGGCATGCCTTGGTTCGGCATTTGATGCCAGGGTTGCCATAGTTCTATCGTGGTTGGCAGTGTGGAACCCTACGAAGGGTGAACGTATTCGTACGTTAGCTTTTGGATCGTGAGACGGTTAGTTGGGATCGTCTTTCACGATGTCGTAGGATTGGTTCCGACGACTAGTTGGGAATTGTGATCATCGGATGGTTGAATATTGTTGAGTTGGATAATCGGATTTGGTTGAGTTAGATGGATTTACTGCAGTTAGCAGTTAGCAGCTGGATTCGGGGAATCCTAGTTGGATTGACGGTAGGATTGGATTGACGTCTTTATGATGTCCAGACCACGGGGTCGGTCAGATCGTGGATTTTACAGCCTTATGCAGTTGGGTTCAGAGTGACCCTAGGGCTTGATTGTGGAACCCTACCGTATGTGTATGGTTCGGAAATGGGAGTTGACGAGTGGTTTGACTTGGACGATTAATCGAATTTGGATTCGTTAGTCGATCTAGTCATGTCAGTTTGTGTTGGGACTGCACTTCGCAGTCAGGGTTGTACGTATCGGTTAGACCGAGTTGGTTGTCGTGCTACTTCAGTTGTGGGTTGGTGCAACTAAGGTCGCGGGTGACCTGGTAGACGACATTGGCTTAGTCGAGTTACGACTGGTTAGTGTTTGGTTGGACAAGGTATCAAGGTTGGTACTTGTCGATGGAATCTTTGAGTGGGAGACGAAATGGTTGGTACGAACGGTTGATTCCGTTGGATGCGGAGTCTCGATACTGATGTCTGGTAGTGAGGTCTGCACGAGTGTGTGGCAGACACTACTACTTAGAGTGGTTGTAGTTACGATTGTTGGGAATCGGGGACGTTCGGGGAACGTTTTCCTTTTCTCGTATGAGTTGTCAGGGTGACTGTACCCAGAGTTGTTGGGTACGAGGGAGACAGAGTTTCTCCTATTCGAGCAGAGGTACCGAATCATCTCTCGGTATGAGCGGAGATCCAGGGTGTCAGTTTTGCACACGGCGTGCTGATACTGACACTAGTTTTGGTGATAGTGCGTGGTGCTGGTACTAGCGCTGGTACTGGTGCCGGTGATCTTGATGACGTTGAGTCACATCCGTCGTAATGGGCATATGTTCGGTATCTGTGGTTCAGGAGTGGAACTCAGATAGAGTTAAACTGGTTAAGGGACACGTGGTTGATGTCTGGGTATGTTGTTTCCAATCTGGTTGGAACTTCGGAATCGCGAGAGGTTGCGATTGAGGTGACGAGTGGAATGTGGGTTTTCCGCGTTGGTATTGAGTATATCGACGTCGGGTGACTGAGATTCTCATCTTCTGTATGGTGGCAGACGATGTTGAATTACGTGGCGTGGTGAGTGCAGCGAGTTTTGGTTGCATTCACGTAGGATGACTTTTGATGTCATTACCTTGGATCATCCTTGGTTTTCCTAGGTGGAATGAAAAGGATTGATATGAGGTAATCAGTGAGAACCCACAGTCTCGGCGTGTCTCGTCATTGACTGATCTGTTTAGATGTGGGAATTGGTTTAGGACTTTGGATATTGCTATGGATCTGGATCGTGATCTCGATGATCCAGATAGGTGGAGAGTTTATTACTCTTACTGGGATGTTTGAGTTGAGGATGATGGGACTGAACTTCTTTTCGAGGTAAATCCCATATGGCTTATTACTCGCCTGAGTAGTTGTCCGATGAGTAGTTGTCTGACGTGGTCGGATTTGGTCAACCTAGATGTGTTGATGTTGGGATTGGCTTCCTTATGAAGTCAATCGAGGGTAATGTATAAATCGTTTGAACAGGTATCCGATAGGTTCAGATATGGTGCGTCTTGGTAGACGAGAACGAGATATTTCAGGTTTTGGAATCAGATTTCTGGATGACGATTCAGGATTTGATTTTGGAACTTGAAAAAGGATTTCTAGATTTGGGTTTTGGAATCGGATTCTGGGTGACGATTCAGGATTTGAGTCTAGAGCTTGACTGTAGATTTTCTTTTATGGATTTGGGTTCGGAATGGTTATTCCAAATGCTAGCTTACGGAATAATGATTTTGGATTCGAATTTGGACATGATTATGGATATGATTTCTGGATTTGGATTCGAGATTTCTTACGAAATTGCGGATTCGGATTCGGATTTGGAAATGGATAATGGGTCGGAGTTTCAATTTGTCTAATACTGGATTGGACAAATGGACTCTATAGTAGAAACGTGTTTGGCTATGACCTAGGTGGTTGTAGTTAGGTTGATGGATAGACGTCTGTACCTTGTACGTAGTTCGAGGTACGACACTGGGCAGACTTGTGGTGCCTAGTGACAGTATATAGGTTATACTCGTAGTCTGTTGGTGAGCGTGTTGGTAGTCGGCTTAGTTCCGATACCATTGGATTAGTTGAGGTCGTGAACTGGACATTGGATACCGTGCATTGGGTCATGGTATTTCTGATGGGTCTAGTTACACACAGGTCTGGTGAATTGTTGGTTAGTGTAACCACGAGTGAGTATAGTGACAGATTTCGATTGACGACTGTCAAGTGGTGACAATTTGTCGGAGGTGTCATCGTGGATCGGTCAGTGAGTTTTGGTGACTCCCAGTGGGAGTAGATGTCAGGATAGTTAGTGGTTGAGCACGGAACCGTCTAGTTGGTTGTATCAACGAAACGGTAGATTTGACAAGTAGTGTCAATTCAGAACGTATGACTACTGTCATTCGACGTAGTCGAACGTAGTCGATACGACATGGATGTTAGCGGTACGTCTGGCTGCAGACGAGTAAGGATGGTTCTGGTTAGTTGGTGTACTAGTGTACACGTATTTTGAGGTTGATTCTACTTTCCACGAGATGGATGTGGAATCAGGATAGTTAAAGTTTCAAGTACGAAACTAAATAAGGAGGGAAGAACGGTTAGATTAGGTCGGTTGGAATTTCGAGGACGAAATTAATTAAGGAGGGAAGGTTGTAATGACCCGTCCCAAATTCCAGGATTAGATTAGTGACTAATCACGATTAGTGAGGCTAATCCGTGATTAGTTGGGCGAAGTCGGACGAACGATGCGAAATGACCGTTTTGCCCCTAGTGGTGGCAAAACGTTGACTTTTCAATCGGGCGGTCAAATGGACTTTGACCGATGACCGTGACGTAGTTCGTGACATCACGAGTTCATAGACAGGTGGCACGTTCAATTCCGACGTTCGAGGAGGAAGTTATGACGTTCGGAAGTTTAGGGGCATTTTGGTAATTTTGGATAAAAGGGGTCAAAAGTTGACTTTTTGACCGGGAGGTCCGATGGCCGAGGGCCGAAGACCGATACGTAGATAAGGACGATACGAATCCATAGACAGGCGGCACTCTGAAATCGGACTTCAAACGGGAGAGTTATGGGTCACGGAAGTTCGATTTCACTATGCACGAACTTCGAGACAGGGACGTTTCGGCGAAATCTGATTGGGTGGATATTTTGGTGGGCCCCATGGATGAGTGACAAGTGTCACTCATCCCATTGACTTGATCCCCCAAATTGTGGATCTAAATAATTAAATATTATTATTTTAATTATTATATAATTAAACCTAACGACCATTAATCCTAACCATCCATTACCAACTAACTATCAATCCTCACCATCAATCCTCTCTTCTCTCATCTGATCACATCTCCTTCTCTCATCAGCCATCCCCCTTCTTCTTTGTTTCCTTACCACCCGAAACCCCATAACCCCATTTTCTCCATTTTCTTTCAAAAAACCGAAAGACACACACCCATCAACATTCATTGCTTGGGTGTGACCGTGAGTGACGGGAGGGAAGGACAGAGAGGCTGGGATGACGAGTCACGGCGACGGACGACGGAGGACACGGCGGAGGAGCTCGACCCGTGAGGTGAAAATATTTAAAATCCAAGTTTTGTTTTTGTTAGGTTTTAATTGAAACTAATGATTGGGTTGTGCTTCTGGGGGACCTAGGAGAGAAATGGGATTGTTTTTGAAGGTTAGAGCGACCTAGGAGAGGAATGCACGGCCGCCATGGTCAAGCTCGAAGGTATGGTTTTCGGTGTTTTCCTTCCATTTTAATGTCATAGAACCCTAGGTTAGGATTAGAGGATGAAAATGGGACAAACGGGAACGGTTTTGGTGGCTGGATGGCGGAGAACCGGTCGGGTCAAGCCGCGGATCACGGCGACCCGGTTGCAGACGTTCGGGTCGACCCGCGGGAGGGCAGGGATGACAGGTGACGTCATCTTGCTGACGTCATCATGTCAGGGATGACGTCAGCATTGTCAGGGATGACGTCAGCATTGTCAGATCTGACAATGTCAGCTGACATGTCAGAAAATGGGCCAATAGGAGTGCGACACGTGTCACATGTCAGTGCACAGTCAGCACTGACATGTCAGTGACGTGGCCCAATAAGGGGCTGACACGTGGCACTGACGTGGACCAGTGCCGTGATGACACGTGGCACATGTCAGACTGCCACGTGACACTGACAGCACAGTGACGTGGACCAATGGGAGCTTGACACGTGGCACCTGTCAGAGTCTGACATGTCAGACCTGACAGCTGTCAGATGACTTCATGCTGACGTCAGCAGGTACTGTAGCAGGCGTGTGAAGCCCACGCGTAGCCACTTCAGACGGCGTGTGAGGGCGCGTGGCAGGGAATCTGGGGAAGGTTCCAACATACGAAATCTTCTATTCGATGTAACGAACATTTTGGGACTGGTTTCGTGTCGATCGGACACCGTCTCGATATGTTTCGGGGCATCGGAAGGTTTAGGTTCGATTTTAAAAATAGTTAAAATACGGGAAAATTACGAGGCTTTGGTAGGAGGTTAATTAAGTAGTTAGTAACCTTCTATTACGATTTGGATAGGTTTGGGAGTCCCGGTGACGGTGATCGGCTCGGGGAGCCGTATGGCACGCAAATCGAGGCGGCAGCTCGGACGGTTTGTGAGTGGACCTTGTTTTCTAAATTGGTGCATGCATAAATGTTTATTATATGTTTTATTACTTGTTTGATGATGCCATGGGTGCATTTGTATGTGGTTACGTATAAGCACGTATTTCGAGGTTTCAACCTTATACGGTGCTTATACGGGTCTGTATTTCTGTATTGATTTAATGAACTGGATTTGGATTTCAAAATGATAAACTCAGGTATGAGACCCATTTGGTTTTGTCTCGGGCATATGACCTCAGATATCGGGCACGGTGCCCAACTGATGTCCTATGTTCGGGTACGAGACCCAGTCACTTTACGGTTTTGATTTCAGGTCAGGGAACCTTAAATGGATTCCCAGGTTCATGACGGTTTATGGGAACCGGCATGCACCCTCGTTATGGTATCGTGGTTCATGACGGTTTATGGGAACCGGCATGAACCCTTGTTGGTTATTACGGTACATGACGGTTTATGGGAACCGGCATGTTACCTCGGTTATGTTATTACGGTACATGACGGTTTATGGGAACCGGCATGTTACTTGATTATGGATATTATGGATCATGACGGTTCAGGGGAACCGGTCATGAATGTTTATGTTATGTATATATATGTTCATCTACCTTCCTTTACTTCCATTATCTCCTCCGGGGAGGGTCGTTGGCCTGGGTGGACCCCGGAGTAGTCACGGAGCACCGACTGATTGGAGTCACCCCCCAGTTGGGTTCCTTACTCTCAGGAAGGCTATGGTTACTATTACCTCGAGTAGGGTCAGTGGTCTGCGGACATTGACCTTGACTTTGAGAAGACTCGGATTGAGACCCGGGTAGCATGCGCGTAGCTTTGGTACCGTGACAGGATTGCTTGTGTGACTTATATATATGTATGTGATGGATATATGATATATGATATGTGGTGTGTACAGGTGTGCACAGGATTTGAGCAGTGGCTCGTGTACTTGGTTTCTTTATGGTTTGGGGCCGAGTCCCTTATGGATTTGGGCAGTGGCCCGTATGGTCGTTTTCATTGTGGTCCTTTCGACCTTGGTTTATATCTGCTTTGGGCTTCGTCCCACATATGGTTTGTTTTGGATAAATGGTTTTCGAATGCATGCATGCTTTTTAGTGAAGGGTACAAATGTCTTCTCGTTAAAATGTTTTTTATAAATTCTTGTTTTGTCCACTCACAGTTTTTAATGTTTTGACTGCCCTTCAGGTTGACATCGGATGTGGACTGTAGCAGAGACCGAGATATCACATACCTCCTCCGGATCCTGGCGTACTCTGATAGCCCGGGAGGGCAAAGGACGAGAATATCCCTTGTCTGACACTTCGTGTCAGACGGGAGCAGGGTCATCCCGCACTAATCCCGGGGGGATTGGGATGGGTCCTGTCAGGATGTGTTCGCCCAGAGGTGACTGAGCCCGAGGGGGTTGAGCCCAGAGGTGTCTGTTCCCGAGAGTGACTGGATATTGGCCTACGCGTAGTGCATCACTTGTGAGTAGTGCAGTTTGATTGATTGTGCACTTGTGAGTAGTGCAGATGTGATTTGTGATATTTGATGCATTCGTGAGTAGTGCGGTTTGATTGGATTGTTATAGTTCTGGAGCACTAGTGATTAGTGCTGATTGATGTTGTTGTGATGATGTACTGGTATTGAGTACGGATTTTTGGTCTTTGTGGCCAGGTGATTATGTTTTCACATGTTTTGGCCTGAGAGCCGGGATTTGATGTTTTATAACATGAACTGATTTGTTGAACATGAGTTTTATGGACCATGGGAAAATATGTTTTGATTTTATCGGTCACTCATGTTTTAGGATATGCATGCAAGTTTGTGAAAACTGGAGGGTAAGATTGTATTTTGATAAATGTTTTTATAAGAGGTCATTTTTGTCCACTCACACCTTTTCTGTTTTGTGACCCTCCAGGCCGTGGTACGACGTTCGGGACTGATCGTGAGGTAGTGACAGCAGCAGAAATCCGCGCAAACATCCCTTGTCTGGCAAGCACTGAAGTGGAGTTTCGGACCTTTGGTTGACTTGTCAGACGGGAGCAGGATCGGGCATGGTTTTTGACGTCCAGTTGGGACGGGTCCTGTCAAATTGGTATCAGAGCATTTGGTTCTTGATTTCTGTTGATACGTCATGCCTCCGAGTCGTGCGTCCCGTACACGGTCTGAAGATGGGAGGGGCGAGAGTAGTGTTAGTAAAGGCCCAGATATTGAGCGAGCTCGACGGTTAGGAGCCACTGTGTTTCGTGGTGATTCGGGACCGGATGGTGCCGAAGATTGGCTTACTCGATTGGAAAGGATTTTTGAGGTCATGATATGTCCCCTGGAGGACATGGTGCCCTTAGCCACTTTTCTTTTGGATGGCTATGCTTATAGGTGGTGGCATAGTTTACAGTTGACTGGCTGGGATGCCCGTACCTTGGCATGGGATGCATTCCGAGAGCGATTTTTGGATCAGTTTTATCCTCGCTCATTTCGAAACGCTAAGGAGGTTGAGTTTCTCCAATTGCAGCAAGGGAATCGGTCAGTGGTCGATTATGAACAACAATTTTTGCACTTATCTAGTTTCGCTCCTCTGTATGTGGCTACTGAGGAGGATAAGTGTCGAAGGTTTGAGCAGGGGTTGAGGAATGAATTACGAGGTGCTGTAACTGTTGGCTCGTATTCTACCATGAGGGAATTATCGGATGCTGCTATCCGAGTGGAGGCTACTATTTTACCTGTGCCAGAACAATCTTTGGGCTCTGGACGGCGCCGAGAGCGTCAGGATACTGAACAGATAAGTCAGGAAACATCGAAGCGAGTTAGCCTTCATACTCTTGTGTCGCAACCCTCGGTGGGTGTTCATTCGGGATGAACTTCAACCCAGTCAACAAGTAAGCGGCGTGGTGGGGCAAGTCGCCTCAGCACTGACACTTGTCACTTTTGTAGGAAACTTGGACATTTGCGAAGGAACTGCCCCGATCGACTTGACCGTAGGTCAAAATAATTGTATTGATACCTTGTAAATGGTTTGTATTGTCCATTTGTGTTGTAATATTGTATCATGTGTTTTGAATGTGTCGGACTAGTGTGGGTCCGGATGGTTGTTTTTGTCAACAGTTTGGTTTGTAGATGGGCGTGTTGGGCCCAGAATAAACTTGACCCGGGGATGAATATTAGTGTTATTGTTTTGGATCATCCTTGGTTTTCCCTAGGTGGGATGGCAAGGGTAGATATGGGGTAATCAGTGAGAACCCACAGTCGCGGCATGTCTCGTCGTTGACTGAACTTTTAATTGTGGGCGTTAGTTGTCAAACGTTGTGACAGTACGCGAATTAGATGAGGGTGTAAGACCCTATGGTTCCTAGTAGTTAACCGTGTGGATCCTAGGTGGATCGGGTTTGTGATGTCGTGGACATTGGGCATTGTGACGATCTAGGATCGTGATGTTCATGGTCAGCTGACGTAGTGATGGATCTGGACCGTGATCCTGATGATCCAGTTGGGTAGAGAGTTTGTACTCTTACTCCGGTATGTGAGTCGTAAATGACGGGACCGAACTTCTTTTCGAAGTGGATCCCTTTATGGTATATTACACGAGTGAGTAGGTTTCCGAAGTGGTCGGATTTTGTCAAGCTTAACCGTGTGGTTGTTGGATTGGCTTCCTTATGAAGTCAACCGAGTATAATGAATGGGTAACCGATAGGTTTGGTTTTGGTGCATCCGAGTGGACGTGAACGAGATTTCGGGTTTTGGAATCGAATTTCTGGGTGACGAATCAGGATTCGATTTTAGAACTTGAAAGTGGAATACTGGATTTGGGTGCGGAATGATTATTCCAAATGCTAGGTTACGGAATAATGATTTCGAATTCAGATTTGGACATGAATTAAAAAGGTGATGTCTGGGTTTGGATTCGAGATTTCTTACAAAATTACGGATTCGGATTTGGAATTGGAATTAGCTAATTGGTGGAGTTTCGATTTGTCTCTTGCTGGTTTGGGCAAATGGACTCCATTATTGGAACATGTTTGGCTATGACCTAGGTGGTTGTAGTCTTGTCAATGGAAAGATGTATGTACCTTGTTTATGGTTTGGGGTACGATACCTTGCAGACTTGTGGTGTCGGGTGACGGTATACGGGTTATACCAGTAGTACGTTGGTGAACGTGTTAGTAGTCGGCTTAATCCTGATACCATTTAATGGGTTGTGAACGTGAACTGGACATTGAACACGATGCACTGGGCAGAGTGATTCTGATGATTTCAGTGATTGTTTGAGCAGGTGCTCTTAGCCGTGGTTGGCTAGTATAACTCTAGTGTTGAGTTGTGTGATCACTGCTAGGCTGGTGTTCAATGTGTTCCAGTTACACCGTCTGTTTGAGTGTGATGACCGTATGCGTATACTCAGGATGAGTGAGTTGGTGGTTAGTGTGACCGCAAGTTGTTTTGCAGCGAGATGTTACCTTGTCGTGACCTTACCAGCATCTGGGATCGCTGAGGGGGTGACAGTTGTGGTTACTGCAGTTGGTATTTGTCGCAGGATTGAGTTTGCCCTGCGAGGGGAGATCATGTTGTTGATCTTGTGCTACATTGACGGACGTTGTAGTATGATGTGTTGTCACTGATTTGTTACTGATTGGCGCTTTACTAGAGTGGTAAAGCTTGGTGGTGACAGTTTGACTTGTAGTGTCGGCATGGACTGACAAGTGAGTTTTGGTGACTCTCTATGAGAGCAGATGTCAGGGCACAGTAGTGATTACGTGGGGCCGTCAAGCTGAAAAAGTCAGCTTAATGATGACATTGCCAATTTCTGGTGATTAATTTTCACTCGGGGTGGTCGAGTGTAGTCAGTACGACGTGCATCTGTGATGTGACGTCTGAGTGCAGACGAGTTCTGTATTGGTTAGTGGGTGTACAGGTGTACACGTGTTGTGAGGCCCATTTGTTTTCCACAAGGTAGTTGTGGAAAACGGATAGTTGGGAATTTCGGGGACGAAATTCTTTAAGGAGGGAAGGTTGTAATGACCCGTCCCGAATATCGGGATTGAGTATTAATTAATTATGATTTAGAATGACTAATCGGGGATTAGTTGAGTGAAATCGGACGAAACGTGCAAAATGGCCGTTTTGCCCTTGATATGGGCAAAATGTTGACTTTTAGTTCGGGAGGTCAAATGGACTTTGGCCGATGACTGTGACGTAGTTCGGGACGTCACGAGTTCATAGACAGGTGGCACGTTCGATTCCGACATTTGTAGAGAGAGTTTTGATGTTCGGAAGTTGAGGGGTATTTTGGTAATTTGGCATATTAGGGGCCAAATGTTGACTTTATGATCGGGAGGTCCGATGGATGAGGGCCAAGGACCGTTATGTAGGTCTCATCGATACGAATCCAACGACAGACGGCATGCCGAAATCGGAGATTCGACGACGAAGTTATGGTCACGAAATCGGGCTTGATTAACCGAACGAACCGGGATTAAAATCATATTTTAATATGAACAGTACCCGGTGACTGTGCACATCCGGATGAGTGACAAGTGTCACCCATCCCTTGATTCCAGCTCCATGTTTCCCTCCCAACACCATCATTACAACATCATCATTTATCCTTCATCATTTCCTCCATTTTCTCCTTAATTTTCTTCTTCTTTGTTTTTCTTACCCGTGAGCATTGAGCAGCAGAATTGGAGAGTGTTAGCTGCCATTTCTAACTGGTTTTGAGGGCAAAATCGAGTGTTTGTTGAGACTAACTCAACTGGGTAAACACGGGAGATTGAGAGTGAGCTGGGAACTGGAATTCAAAAATTGGGTTTTTGGGAGAAAAAATCAAATTGGATGAATTGAGCCTTGTTGATCGAAATTGGGTTCAGTTTCAGTCTTCTGGGATTACTACGATCAATTTTGTAGAAGGAACTAAGTGGAATTGAGGTCGATTTGAGGTAGAACTGAGGAAGGAAGCTTTCAGAAATTTTGAGCTTGAGTCGAGGAATTGGAGGCTTCGATGGATGGAATTGAGCTGGGGATTATGTTCCTGAGGATCCCACGTTGCTTCTGGATCCATCAATTGGAAGAAACTGGTTGAGATTGACTGAACTCCATGGTTGCACAGTGACGAAGAATCGAGTTTGAGTCGTGGAGTTTGAGCCACGAATTGATTCAATTGATTTGGGGAAAAGGTTTACCTGAGTCCCTTGATGCTTCTGGTTGAATCAATTAAGAGGAATCGATTGAAATTGAGGGAGTTCTGATGATGAATAGTGTACGGGGTGTCCTTCGATTGTTCATCCTTGATCGTGAGGATTGAGGTAATGTTTCAAGTAATTGATGTTACAGAACCCTAATTGAACTTATAACGAACATTTTAAAGAGAAACGGGTTAGGCTGGTGACACTGTAGCTGGCGCGTGGATTTCACGCGCAGCCACTCACGGCGGCATGTGAGGGCGCGTCCGGTCTAGTCTCAAGGTGAGGTCAACATGACTTTTGATCCTCTCAGTGTAACGAACATTTTGACGTTGATTTCGACGAAATCGGATATTGTTTTGTTAATGTTCCGCATATCCGAAGTTTTGTATTACGTTAAAAATACATATTTAAATCCCGGAAAAATTGGGGAAAATTATATGATGTATTTTGAGATGTTAGTAACCCTCTATAATGATTTTGGACAGGAGTTGTGATTTCCAGATTTTACGGAAAAATGTGCAGCTCGGAAACGGACCGTTTTGGACGGTGTGTGTGAGTGGACTTTGTTTGCTAACCGTGATGCATCCATATATGATTTAAATGCCTTATTATATGATTTTATATGCTTGGGCATGATTTATGTTTCAATCCGGTAATTTCTCGATTTTAAGATTATTATATTATTATTTTGGGCGATTTGCGAGAAATTACGAAATTTGGTAAAAATGATGTTTGGACTTGGTTTATGAGTCTGGGATTGAAATTGATTGAAAATAATGTTTGGACTCGGATTATTGAGTCATGGATTGAAAAATGATGTGGTGACTCAGGAATGAGTCAATGGTCAATTTCGTGGATTTACGTGAAAATGGCAACGGAGGTTGCAACGCATGGATTTGTGTGATAATGTTATTTTGGGCATGAGAACCCAAGTGAATAGTGATTTTGTCTCAGATTTGGAGTCACTTGTGAAATTGTGAAATTAATGATTTATTGGGATTTTCTGATTATTTTAATCAGTCTTTCGGGCACGTTTTACGAGGTACGTGCAAATGATGTTTTGGGCTAGGCCCGGAGTCTAAATGATTTCTAAAATGATGTTTTGACTTAGTTGGTAAGTCAATGATGATTTCTGGATTATTTATTGTTCTAAAAGGTGATTTTAAAGAAATACGTGTAAATGGTATTTTGGGTTTGAGACCCAGTCAGGGATGATCTTGACTTGGTATGAAGTCAAGATTTGATTGAAATGTTTTGGGATGTAATTCCCGGGATGGTTTTCATTGTGATTGTGATATTCCCAGACGGTCGGTGCTTGGGGGGATTACCCAGACGACCAGAGCTTGGGGGATGTGATTGTAGGATCGGGAGTTGATCCTATGGTAGTCAGCTTCTCGGATGAGACTGAGCCTGGATGTACCACTCGGAGGTGTCTGAACCTGGGGATGTGTTCGCCCAGCGGTGACTGAGCACGAGGGGGTTGAGCCCAGAGGTGTCTGTTCCCGAGAGTGACTGGATATTGGCCTACGCGTAGTGCAGCACTTGTGAGTAGTGCAGTTTGATTGATTGTGCACTTGTGAGTAGTGCAGATGTGATTTTTGATATTTGATGCATTTGTGAGTAGTGCGGTTTGATTGGATTGTTATAGTTCTGAAGCACTGGTGATTAGTGCTGATTGATGTTGTTGTGATGATGTACTGGTATTGAGTACGGATTTTTGGTCTTTGTGGCCAGGTGCTTATGTTTTCACATGTTTTGGCCTGAGAGCCGGGATTTGATGTTTTATAACATGAACTGATTTGGTGAACATGAGTTTTATGGACCATGGGAAAATATGTTTTGATTTTATCGGTCACTCATGTTTTAGGATATGCATGCAAGTTTGTGAAAACTGGAGGGTAAGATTGTATTTTGATAAATGTTTTTATAAGAGGTCATTTTTGTCCACTCACACCTTTTCTGTTTTGTGACCCTCCAGGCCGTGGTACGACGTTCGGGACTGATCGTGAGGCAGTGACAGCAGCTGAAATCCGCGCAAACATCCCTTGTCTGGCAAGCACTGAAGGGGAGTTTCGGACCTTTGGTTGACTTGTCAGACGGGAGCAGGACCGGGCACGGTTTTTGACGTCTAGTTGGGACGGGTCCTGTCATTTAAGCCCTTTGAGGCAGTGTGAAACAAGGCTGAATGTTGGGACTGTATGCAGAGCACGGGAGAGATTTTTAAAAATGGTTATGGTTTCTGTTTGCGGGAAACACATTTCACAGAGACCTCTGATGGATTCCCACGGGTTGTTTGCCACACTAATCGATTAACTGAGTTAGGGGAAGTGAGAGGGTTCATTTGGAATGAGTTGAGGGCTGAGAGCTGGAGAGAACTGGGAGGAAACCATTTCGGATATTTGGAGGGAAAATTCGAAGATTGGGTTTTGAGGAGAGTTGGGCCAAACTAAGAGTGAGATTAGACTTCTGGGTTCACTACGTACTCAACCACGAAAGAATTGAAAGGGATTGAGCACTGGTTGGCCGGGAACCTGAGTTCCAGTTTCTGGAAAATCGCAGTGTTGAGGATGGCGACTTCCAGGCCCAGACATTTCCGAAGCTACAGAAGGGCGCACGGGGCGCGATTTACATGTCCGAAAACCGTCGTGGTACAAGTTCGGGGGCTAGCGCCGAGGCAGAGGCAGAGGCATAAAGTTTTCCGTTGCGGAGTAGTTAGTTCACATAGTAGGATTTGTTCTTATCCTTTTTTGTAATATTATGCTCTGTGAAACTATGGACTTGATGTCCAGTCGGTTGTATTTGCTTAATCTCCCTGGTCTGACAATGGGTGTGATGTAATTTTATTTGGTTTTCTGGTCTTTCGTGTTCGATTGTCAGACGGGAGTAGGATGCTTCCCGATTATCGAGGCGATAATCGGGGGTGGGTCCTGTCATGGGTGGACCTTGGAGTAGTCATGGCGCACTACCTGAGAGGGACTGCCCCCGTGGGGTGGGTCCCAATCAGGAGGGCATTTATGGATGATAACCCCCAGTGAGGGTAATTGATCTGCGGACATTGACTTGGGTGGACCCTGAGGAGACTTGGGACTTGAGACTCCAAGTAGCACGCGTAGCTTTGGAAACCGTGACAATACTGATTGTGACATCGGAGATGTAAGGCATTAGGGAGCATGGCATATTCCGCGTTAATCCCGGGGGGATTGGGATGGGTCGTGTCAAGTGGTATTAGAGCAAGGTTGTCGCTATTCGAGCAAACCGTGTAGTTCTTGTGGTACGCGTAGGTCGAGGATGTGATGTCGCTATGGGTTGCAGTTCGTTATCAACCTGATAGTTAAGATATCGGTTTGATAGGTAGTGAGAATGAGTCGTTGATAGTTTCGGTTTGACATTTGATGCTTATGTGTGCTATAGTTCTGTTGTGGTTTGACTTTGGCGACTTTTTGAAGTCGAGACCGTTGGTCAGTCATGTCATGCCAACTTTGGTGATGGTACTGCACTCTGCAGCCGAAGTTGTGATAATCGGTTAGGCCTAGTTGGTTGTCGTGCTACCTTAGTTTGTGATACATAGTTTGGTGCAGCTGAGGTCGGCGATAACTCGGTAGACGACACTAGTTGAGTCGAGTTGAGACTAGTTAAATATTGGTTAGAGATTGGTTGGACAGATTTCCAGGGTGTGATACTTGTCGATGGAATCCTGGAGTGGGGATACAGAGTAGTGAGTACTGGTGGTTGATTCTGTTGGATGCGGAATGTCGATAACGATGTCTGGTGGTTGGGTTTGTACAAGTTATGGCAGGCACTACTATCGAGGATGGATGCAGTTGTGGTTGTTGAGAATCGGGGGACGTTCAAGGAACGTTCATTTTCTTGTACGAATTGTCAAGGTGATTGTAACCAGAGTTGTGGGGTACAAGGGAGGTAGAGTTCCTTTAACCTGAGCGGAGGTACGAGGTCGTTGCTCGGTATGAACAAAGATCCAGGGTTGTCTGATTTGCACACTGTGTACTAGTGATTGTGATGTCGATGAGCCACGAGTTGGGATGTGACTCCATCGTGATGGGCATACATTCTGTATATGGGAGTCGGCAGTGCATGAGTTGGACTGGACGGGATCCAGCAGTGGATGAGATGTGTTGGGACTCTAACCCAATCCTGATTGTGGTAACTGATGTGATTGGAATGATTAAGTGGTAAATGAATGGAATGGTATGAATGAATAGGTAAGTTGGGGTACCAAGTTAGCTTGGTACTAACACGTGGTTGATGTACGAGTGTGTTGGTTCCACCATGATTGGAACTTCGGAATCAAGAGAGGTTGTGATTGAGGCGACGAGAGGAGTGCTTGATTCAGCATTGGTAATGGGTATTTCGAAGTCATTGAGGGTGACTTCTCATGTTCCACCCATGGCAGATGATGGTTGTTTTCACTAGTACGTTGATCATGTATTGGTTGGTGGACTCGTGATGACAGGACCCATCCCAACTGGACTTTGATAACCGCGTCCGGTCCTGCTCCCGTCTGACGAGTCAACTGAAGTCCCAAACCTACCCCTCAGGACCTATCAGGCAATGAATAACTGTATTGATTGCTGCTTATGCCTCTGCCTAACGATTAGCCCCCGAACATCGTGCCACGGCCTGAAGGGTTATCAAAAACAGAAAAGCTGTGAGTGGACAAAAATAATATCATTTGAAAACACATTTCAAAATACATTATTTACCCTCAAGTTTATCAAACCATGCATGCATAGGGTCAAACACATGAATCACCGGCTTTCAAGCCAAAACACATGAAAATCATTTCATAAAACCATTTTATCATAAAAAAATCATATAACACGGGAATCACACAATCGAGGTTCCTCTGGGAATTACACATCCAGAGTCTCTGAAAATTACACATCTAGATTTGCTGGGAATTACACATCCAGCCTCACTGGGAATTACACATCCGGAGTCACTCCGGTAATTACACATCCGGAGTCTACCCACGAATTACACATCTGGGGGCACTGAACATAAATCCAATCAAAATATTTATTTCAAAATTGTCTTTAAAACCAAGTCAAAACCATTTACAACAGGGTCTCAAGCCCAAATTGGAAGGGTCAAAACCAAGTCATCACAGCCCACAATTCCAATTTCGAATTTTTGGAAAACATGAACTTCCACGGGTTTGGTTCTTTGGGTTTGCTTCCATGGTTCCAGGTTCTCACTTCTCTGTTCTCTTTTTCTAATTCCTCTCATTGAGTGAATGACTGGTAGTGATTTGTAGGAATATGGTTTTGATTCACCAGACTCTGTTTTCCCCCTTAGAAGACTATACACAAACACACTGTTAAAACCCATTTAAATTCATTCCACCGCCATCCAATTCGCACAATCACTACCACTAATTGGGTTTACCATGTCACGTAGGGGGCTTAATAACTCACTGATATAGCTGAATCAGCCAAATTCTGTCCCAATTTACCATTTTGCCCTTGCGTAACAAATTACCAAAATACCCCTCACATTCCAAGACCTGTCACTTTATCGTCTGAACTACAATTTCGGCATGCCGTTTGTCTACGGACTCATCGTCTCGAGACCTACCCAACGGTCCTTACGGAAAGTCCAAACAAGGTCCCGATCAAAAAGTCAACTTTTACCCCCCTAACCAAGGGCAAAATCGTCATTTCCTTCCAATTTTCCCAATTTTTTCCTTTTTCGAATTTTCGGGTCATCACACGTGATATGTTTTGGGTCATCAGGAGGAGTTGGGAATTTCGAAGTGAGGTGAATGAGATTTCTCATTTTCTACTTGGTGGCAAACGATGTTAGGTTAGATGGTGTGGTGAGTGCAGTGAGATTGTGTTTGCACTCACGTGAGATGAATTTTGATGTCATTGTCTTGGATCATCCTTGATTCTTTCTAGGTGGAATGAAAAGGATCGATATGAGGTAATTGGAGAGAACCCACAATCTCGACGTGTCTCGTCGTTGACTGATATGTTGAGATGTGAAAATTGTTAAGAAGCGATTTGATAGTATGCGGATTCAGGGAGGGTGTCAGAACCTATGATCTGAAATCTGGTAGTTAGCTGAGTGAGAATATGTGTGGATCTTAGTTAGATCGAGATCGTGACATTGAGGATATAAGGTGTTGTGATGATCGAGGATCATGATGTTAATGATCGCGTGATGTTGTGATGGATCTGGATCATGATCTTGATGATCAGGTCATGTGGTGGATCAGGATGGCGTGGATCATGATGTCGTGCCCGTGCTGGCAGACTTCCCCTTACTGATTATGCTAAGCTAGAAGCAAAAGAGAATCGTATTGTGGCACAGTTGAAGAATCTTTTGGAATAGTTAGTGAGATGTTAAGACAGGAGTTGAATATGGGAATGTTGGGTCGACTTCTTTTCAAAGTTAATCCGGTATGAGACGGTAGTTGAGTGAATTGTGGTGTATATGATATATCTTCGATATTTGGATATGGGGATGATGGGACTTACTTCCTTTCGAGGTTATTCCCGTATAATATATTAATAGAATGAGTGGGTATCTGACGGAGTCGGATTGGTCTGTCTTGGATATGTGAATGATGGGATTGGCTTCCTTATGAAGTCAATCGAATATGATATGGTAATCGAATGGGCAAGTAACTGATAGGTTCGGAGTTGGTGTGTCTCGGTAGACGTGGGTGAGATTAGATGCCCATTTGGTATGAACGGGTACGCCTTGGTGGGTGTGAGTCGGATTGGTAAGTGTTGGATTACGTGATTGGGAGTAGACGGTATGGTACTAGTAAGGTGACTAGGGGACTCAAAATGGATGATGAGTGGGAGTAATTGATCTCCCTAGTACTGGACTGGACAGATGGACTCTAGAATTGAAGTGTGATTGGCTACGAGCTATGTAGTGGGCTGGTTAGTGGATAGATGTACGTACACGGTACGTTGTGCGAGGACCGATACTAGACAGGCCTGAGTGATGCCTGGTGACGGTATATAGGATATACCAGTGGCATGTTGAAATACTTTCTTTCAAACGGGAGGGTATATACATATTCAAATACTTTCTTTCAAATCACAATTCAACTCGGTCTCATACCCGAACATCTCAACAGGATTCCTCGAATCCGATTCAAATCCAAATCTCACAGGGACTCAAGCCCAAATTCATATTTCAGTAGGATCTTAAACCCGAATTCTCGTTTCATGAATCATAACTAGGACTCAAGCTCGATATCACAATTCAACGAGGCCTCAAGTCCGATTTCCCAATCAACTGGGCCTCAAGCCCGATATCACAACCAACTGGGCTTCAAGCTTGATACCATAAATCATTGGGGCTTCAAGCTCGATATCACAAATCAATTGGGCCTCAAGCCCGATACCATAAATCAACGGGGCTTCAAACCCAATATCACAATTCAATTGGGCCTCAAGCCCGATACTATAATCAATGGGGCCTCCAGCCCGATTTCTCATTAAATCAAATGGACTCTAAGTCCAATGGTTTCCAATCAAATGGACTCCAAGTCCAATGGTTTCCAATCAAATGGGTCTCATGCTCGATTCCATATTTTTCATTCCGAAATCATTTTAGAAATCAAATCACTCGATACCACAAGCACGTATAGGCACAACATAAAGCCCAAAATCTCAAAATACATGCAAATGTGTAAATATCAAATACCACAAACATATGCATTCATGCCATCTCAAAAAATGTTCATAAACTCATATAAAACATTTATGCATGCATTGAATTAATAAAACAAAGTCCATTCACAGACCGTCCTTATTGCGCCTCGATATGCGCACCATAAGCCTTCCCCGGGCCAATCACTGTCACCGGGGTTCCTAAACCTATCCAAATCATACTAGAGGGTTATTAACTACTTTAATAACCTCTCATTAAAGCCCCATAAGTTTTCTGAAATTTTAATTATTTTCAAACTCGATCCTAAACCTTCACGCACTGGCTACAAGTTGTCTTCAACCTTCGGCAGACCTGGTCCGGACTGGGTCTCTGGTTTTCGGTCCGACCGGATTGGCGAGACCGGTCTAATTTTTTATCTCCTTCATTTTTCATCCTTTTTTATCCATTCCAATTCCTATAGCTTCCTCTCATCAATTCCTATCATTCTACGGTCTCAAAACGTACAAAAGGGGTTAGGAATTTACCTCCCCAATCGAAGTACACACGACCTAGTTTTGGCCGTTCTTCCAAGGTCGTCCGACTGTCGATTTCCCTTGCTTCCAATCTTTACAAGCTCGTCCTTGTCCCAGAAACCAGAACCAATCATTAAAACCCACCCTCAAACGTCCAAACACGTAATCAAAAATTTGAACATAACATGGTTGTCGAGTTTACCTTCCTCCCGGGACTCCACAGTCGTCCCCGGTTCTATCCTCGATGAGCCACAATCAACTCACCATCAGCCTCACTCTCTTGGCCTCAAGCTAAATCAAAGGGGAAGGGTTTGGTTTGGGCTTTCGGGTTGTTCGATCCAATGAGGAAATAAAGAAGATGGGTGGTGCATGTATCTGTGTAATGGGAGCAATGGATGGGTGACACTTGTCACTCATCCATTGGGCCTAGGGCCAAAAAAAAGGCAAGTCAACTGCCTCGTAAAGCATGCCACCATGCCACCGTAAATAGTTCCTCGGAAATTCCGTGAACAGAAACTTTCCCGTCCAACGTTCAATTTCGACGTGCCGCTTATCTACGAGCTTGTATCAACCCGATCTACATAACGGTCCTCGGTCCTCGTGCATCGGACCTCCGGAGTCAGAAGTCAACTTTTTATCCTCATTTAGGGGCAAAATTGTAATTTCACCCTGAACGTCCGATAATCCTCGATTAATCCTTAAAATTAGGGACGGGTCGTTACAAACTTCCCTCCTTAATGAATTTCTTTCTCAAAATTCTAACTGACCCAATTCCACAACTAAACTATGGAAATCCAATCATGTCCCCCTACTCGGGCACTCTCGTGTAATCTTACACGTCCACCATAACCACTGTACTCGACCGGCACGCATTGTTACCGGAGCTTCTAAAGCTCCAACTCAACCCTTGAGAAGCCACACGTCGGCTCGTAAGTCTCATTCGAGACATAGACACTCGTCGATCTCGCCTGTCACTCACTCCGACAGGTCAGATATAGTAGGTTGTCATCCAAACGGATTTTCAGTCTAATGATCCTTCTTATCTGACAATTGAGCTGACATCCTGCTCAGAATCCGATCTGACAACATCCGCTAGATTCTTCCATCACCATGGCAAGAATCATATCTCGCAGGCCATACTCAAACCTGTAGCATTTATCGACCTCGGTACTCACATCAACCAACTGCTTCGTTTCCCATGCTCATGCTGACTCTCACTAGAGTCCTATCACTACACACTAATCCAAACTCGTTGGATACCAATTTGTTCCATCACCACTATCATGACCCACCGGCAACTCCAAGCTCCACTGTGCTTTCGCTACGCTCCTCTGATCTCGACTCGCTCTTGAGTCCCCACATCATAACTCGTGTCACGTATCCTTTCAAAACACACTCGAAGCTCACCCATCCTGGGTGTATCTGGACTCCATCAAATACTTGCCTCAGCAGAGATAGTCACAACAAATTACTAGGGTTCCTCCAGCCCATATGGCACTAAGCCTTCGGCTCACACAATCGCTGAACCCTACCCATCCACTATGCTCGAGCACACAATAGTCGACGTCCAGTCAACATATCATCATGTCAGAACACATCCGATCATGGTACTCATCGAACTGTCACCATCGAAGCTAATCCGATCACCATCCCATATCCATCTAGGATTCTATCCATTCGAAAAAATATTTATACTCTCGGGGAACTCTCAACCCGACATACCAGTTAATCGTGGTCAACCCTATCGTCCATTGTGCACAACACACCGGTGTACCCCCATCAAATCAATCATGGCAATACTCCAGGACTACACTCTGGCAACATCCAACCGTGTACTACCATCCGCACTCCAACCATGGCTCAGACCTCAACCGTCCGTCACCAGGCGAACATTAATCCGTCACAATCTCTACTCTCATATCCAACTTGAGGTATCAGCAATTCATCTCTTCCGGATTGATATCCATGTATCATTCCCGTCTCATATTAATCCACATATCCAACCTCCATCATCTCGATCATCATAATCGTCATCACACTACTCAATCTACCTCACCTCGATCCACCGTGGGTCCACTACCTTGGACTCACTCGCCACATCTGGTGACGCTAAGTACCATCTAGTAAATGGCAGAAAACGAGAAGTCTCCTTCATCGGCTTCGGACTATCCATATCTAATCCAGAATCAAGCACTCTTCTCTTTGTCTTAATCACATCCTTTTTTGGTTCCAAAGTCACAAGTATGTTGGAAGCATATCCATCTTTTCCAACCAATTATAACCGTTGATAACTACTGTATTGACTCCTTCTATTTCTCACAATCAAATTTCTCCTCAAACAAGCTTATACACAACTCAATAGATATGGTTAACCGCAGTCAACCAAAACCAACTCTCAATGGACTCTCAAGTCCTCGACTCATCCGGACAACAACCGCCTATGTGTATCTTAAACCGTCCAATCACCACTTGATTATCTCCATCACATATGTCCTCTCAAATACCGTTGGGGAGAGTCCCAACACATCTCAACCACTACTGGATTCCATCCAGTCCACCTTATCCGAGATCTCGCTGTAGATTCTCAAGTCTCACAATCATATCGACAGTCGAGTCCGAAGCTCTAACCAACCAAACGGAAAAAGAGAAGTTACCTCTTCTGACTTAGAGTATTCTCTGATAATTATTGTAATGATTAATCCTTTTCTTCCAAACTAGACACTTACATTGATTCTCTCCAGCTTCTTTCATCACCATCATCGTCGGCTTACTGGTTCGCACGTCCCAACCCTTATGGGGCCAATTTCCATCACCGAACACTCTTTTCATCCGTCCAAAATGAGCTAGGGTACCTATCACCAATCCAGGTATACTTCGTGCTTCGCACTGAGGGATCCTCTCTGTCCTGCTCAGTGCCCACCAAACTCACATGTTTGCCACCCAAGGGCACGTCTACCATACTAGTCGTAAACTAAGCCCTCACTAACATCACATCACTTAGATACACACAGTGTCATTCGAAACTATCCAATTACTATTGGATTCCATTCAACTCATCTTTGGCATCTCCCACTCATCTCAGTCACTTCCACAGAGGTAGAACGGCATACTCGCCAACATCCAGGGCTCATATACTTCTGTCATCGCACTCAGTCGTAACCGAGTCAAATCCAAAAATCACTACTCGTATTGCGCGTCACTCGCGCACCTCCCTATCCTCATAACGATTGACGAATCTCCATAATCTCAGACGTCATGGTAACACGAGCCTACCCACTCGATAAGACTCATCCATCGATCTCAACTCCGAAGAGTCGTCATACTTCGATACTGGTGTCCTACCAACTGGTAACCACAATCCAAAGGTCTCAACCACTCGTACCCTACGACCTCCTCGGTGTCTACCACCGCTCAACCCTGGCATGTCATACCATACCACACAATATCTACACTGTGGCATCCTCTGCCAGTCAATATCCCTCTAAGACTCGACATACTGAAACATGGCATATCACTCCAAGTAGAATCACGCGTTCCTATTCCCAATAGTCTCAACTGTGGTCATCCATGACCTCAGCTGCTCTCTATAGCACACTCTCCAATCCGACATGACACAACCAACCAATAGTCCCAACTTTGGAAATCGACATTCCAAAACATCTACTAACTCGCATGTCCAGATCATCAATCCCAAACTAGAGTTTGAGGAACCCGGATGCTCTCTACCGTACCTCTAGCCCGACATGACCGCTCAGCGGTCTCGACTCTCAGGTCGTCATACTGCGTCTACTGGTCCACTAGATCCTATCCACCAGTAACACTACGGTTCTAAGACGTTGAATTCCCATGCACATCGATCCTACTCAGGATCAACCTCTCGAAAATCCGATATCCCATGCCAATTGAACCCTAAACTGTCGCACCTCGTGCCAAACATAATCTAACCAGGGTTCGATTCCACTGAATCCTCACTATTAGGCTGATGACGGGCTGTTACCACTGTAGAGACATCACATCCTTGACCTGCGCATACCACAAGAGAAAACCGTGCTTTGATACCACTTGTCAGGACCCGTCCCGAATCCCCCGGGATTTAAGAGGGACGTGCCTACTCTCATCCCACACGAAGTGTCAGACAAGGGATAATTCCAACCTTAGCCCACTTCCAGGGCTTCTAGAGTGCACCAGGATGGCAGGATGAGTGTGAAGCCTCGGCCTCTGCTACAGCCCGCATCCGCGATCAACCTGAAGAGCATTAAAATCATTGAAAGATGTGAGTGGACGAAACAAATAATTTAATAAAATTCATTTCACAAAAAGGCATTTATGCCCTTCACTAAAAATCATGCATGCATTCAAAACCATTTCTCAATCCACTTAAATCATTAGGGCCTTAGCCAAAAACCGTAAACCAAAGTATATGGGAACTCAACCCAAAACCGTTCAGGTGGGTCTCAGCCCAAAACCAAAACCGTAGGGACTCCGCCTAACTCAAGTCACGTGGGTCTCAGCCCAAATCCAGTACACGTGGGTCTCACCCCCAAAACCAATCTCCGTAAAACCTCATACATACATACATATATATATAACCCATCCTCGGCATCTCATATGCCCAATCAAGAACCCATCACGATATATCTAAGTATGCATACTACTCGGGTCTCATCTCTGAGTCTACTCCCAGGATCTACGATGTCTAGGAGGGCCTGTCACCGGACCTAGTCCGTGACTATCTCATATCTCTCACTTATGGGATGTGCTCCCTCTTGGAGTCATTTATCCCAGGCAGTGGATCTTGTCACTCTAGGATCATCGAAGTCTGGAGGAGACTATTCATATGGGAGGGTATATACATATTCAAATACTTTCTTTTCAAATCACAATTCAATTGGGTCTCATACCCGAACATCTCAACAGGATTCCTCGAATCCGATTTGAATCCAAATCGCATAGGGACTCAAGCCCAAATTCATATTTCAATAGGGTCTTAAACCCGAATTCTCGTTTCATGAACCAGATCTGGAACTCAAGCCCGATATCACAATTCAACGGGGTCTCAAGCCCGATTTCACAATCAACTAGGCCTCAAGCCTGATATAACAACCAACTTAGCCTCAAGCCCGATACCATAAATCAATTGGGCTTCAAGCCCGATATCACAAATCAATTGGGCCTCAAGCCCAATACCATAAATTAACGGGGCTTCAAGCCCGATATCACAATTCAATTGGGCCTCAAGCCCGATACTATAATCAACTTGGCCTCCAACCCGATTTCTCATTAAATCAAATGGACTCCAAGTCTGATGGTTTCCAATAAAATGGGTCTCATGCTCAATTCCATATTTTCCATTCCAAAATCATTTTAGAAATCAAATCACTCGATACCACAAGCACATATAGGCACAACATAAAGCCCGAAATCTCGAAATACAAGCAGATATGTAAATACCAAATACCACAAACATATGCACTCATTCCATCTACAAACATGTTCATAAACTCATATGAAACACTTATGCATGCATCGAATTCATAAAACAAAGTCCACTCACAGGCCGTCCTTACTGTGCCTCGATACGCGCGTCATAAGCCTTCCCCGTGCCAATCACTGTCTCTGGGATTCCCAAACCTGTCCAAATCATACTATAGGGTTACTAACTACTTTAATAACCTCTCATTAAAGCCCCGTAATTTTTTCAAATTTTTAACTATTTTTAAACTCGATCATAAACCTTCGAACATCCCGAACTATATCAAAACAATGTTCGATCGACTCGAAACTAGTCTCAAAATGTTCGTTACATCGAAAGGATGATATCATATGTTGAAAACATCCCCAAATTCCTCCCCACGTGCCGACACGCGCCGCTCAAAGGCCCTGCCCATAGGCTTCACGCACCGGCTACAGGTTGTCTTCAACCTTTGGTAGACCCGGTCCGAACCATGTCTCTGGTTTTCGGTCTGACCAGACCGTCGACTCCTGTCCAGTGTTCTATCTCCCTCATTTTTCATCCATTCCAATTCCTATAGCTTCCTCTCATCAATTCCTATCATTCTACGGTCTCAAAACTTACAAAAAGGGTTAGGAATTTACCTCCCCGATCGAAGAACACACGGCCCAATTTTGGCCGTCCTTCCAAGGCCGTCCGACTGTCGATTTCCCTTACTTCTAATCTCCACAAGCTCGTCCTTGTCCCAGAAACAAGACCCATTCATTAAAACCCACCCTCAAACATCCACACACGAAATCGAAAATTTGAACATAACAGGGTTATCCGGTTTACCTTCCTCCCGGGGCTCCACCGCCGTCCACGGCGGTTCTATCCTCAACCACCCACCATCAACTCACCCTCAGCTTCACACTCTTGGCCTCAAGCTAAATCAAAGGGGAAGGGTTTGGTTTAGGCTTTCAGGTTGTTCAATCGAATGAGGAAATGAAGAAGATGGGTGGTGCATGTATCTGTTTAATGGGAGCAATGGATGGGTGACACGTGTCACTAATCCATTGGGCCTAGGGAAAATATTTGGGTCCACTCCAGAAAAAAGGAAAGTCAACTGCCTCGTAATGGGTGCCCCCTCAAATAGTTCCTCCGAACTTCCGTGAACCGTAACTTTCCCGTTGAATGTCCGATTTCGACATGCCACCTGTCTACCGACTCGTATCGACCCATTCTATGTAACGGTCCTCAGTACTCATGTATCAGACCTCCCGAGTCAAAAGTCAACTTTTTACCCTTGTTTAGGGTCAAAATCGTAATTTCACTCTGAACGCCTGATAATCCTTGATTAATCCTCAAAATTGGGGACGGGTCGTTACACTAGGTACCTTCTGAAATTTCTGGGTTGATATTAGGAATCCTTGGCTCGAGTGGATGGATCTACATAGGTAGAACATCGAATTTGGTTGAGAAACGTGTGAGATATCGAGTTTTGAAGTTCGGGGCATCAATGGAGTTTTCAGGCGAGAAATTCCAGCCAGTCGCTGGCTAGTTCACTCGATCGCCAGCGAGGTGACTCATTGACCGACGAGTTGACTCGTTGACTTTGACTCATTAACTTTTGCATTGACTACGCGCATGGGGCGCGTTGTCTCGAATTTCATGGTGAGCTCAATGCCATTTTAAAGGTTTCGACGATCCGGATCCAATGGTGGTGGTTTCAGGTTGATCGGAGATCGTTAGGTTGGTTAAATCGAAGTTTTTATCTCAGAAATCGTGTCTTGGACACGTTGACTTTTTCGAGTGTTTTGGAGTTTTATTCTATGGACTGAAATAGATGATTAGTGACCTTCATGTGTGATTTGGACAGGTCCGGAAGTTCCGGAGATAGTGATTTAGCCCGGGGAGGCTTATGGCACACATATCGAGGCGACATCGTAGCACGGTCTATGAATGGACATTGATTCCTAAATTGTGATGCATGCATAAATGTTTTATATGTTTCATATATATAATTTCTACGAATATGATTGTGGTATTGGTAATTTACATATTTGCACGTATTTCAAGGTTTACGATTTTCTACTGTGTTTATACGTGCTTGTACGTCAATAATAGATTGAGGAACTGATTTCGAATTTGGAAATATGAAATCGGGCTTGCGACCCATTTGATTTATGAACTATCGGACTTCGAGTCCATTTGGTTTAATAAGGCATCAGGTTGGGGGCCCAGTTGGTTTACATGATCGGGCTTGAGGCCCAAGTGGTTTATGATATCGTGCATGAGTCACATTGTGGTTTATAAATATGATTTCGGGTTCGGTGACCCTAAATGGATTTGGATTTGAGAAATTGAATTTCTGGGTTTACGATGGTTTTATAGGAAACCTGGCATAGACCCTTTGAAAAGTTTGAATGGTTTTGAGATGATTTACAAAAGGTTTTCTAATATACCATGACAGGACCCATCCTAATCCCCCCGAGATTACCGTGGAATGTGCCCTGCTCCCGTCCAACAAGGGGTGTCAGACAAGGGATAACCACAAGCCACTGCCCAAAAGGGCATCCAGAGAGCGCAAGGATCGATGGAGGAGGTGTGCAATTTCCCAGTCTCTGCTGCAATCGCATCCGTAATCAACCTGAAGGGCATTAAAACCAAAAGCTGTGAGTGGACAAAAACCAATAAGTTTACCAAATACATTTATAAGTCATTTATGCCCTCCAATAAAAACGTATGCATGCCACGAAAACCAGTAACCAAAACGTCTGCTCAACCGAGCCATTAGGCCTTAGCCCAAAAACCGTTAACCAAAAACCAAGTGTGGGAACTCAGCCCAAAACAGTGGAATATCACAACCATACATAAACAACAATAAATCCAAAAATCCAAAACCATTTAGGGTCCCCGACCCGACATACCATTTCATAACCAATAATCCATTTTTACCACATAACACATATCCAACCGAAAAGCCATTTCATAGACTCATTAATCCATATTTTACCATTACCATCACCAGCATCCCAGATGCTTAGCGTCCCAGACGCTTGACGTCCCTGACGTCATATCTCATGGTTTCAAAAGCTACGCGTGCTGCCCGGGGTCTCTCCAGGTCCATATATCTGACATCCCTGATGTCTGACGTCCCTGACGTCAATCATAGCAATCCTGCTCCTGAGTCATCATACGGTCCGGCTGCTCCGTATAATGACCCCTCGCAGGCAATGCACCGTGACTTCCCCAGTGTCCCAGACATCTGGAGGAGACCATCATATATCCTTGTATCCAGATGGTATATGGAAAACAGTTTTATTAAATCCTTTTATCACATCATTACAATGGGCCCTGCCCGAAATTTCCATAAAACCATGTAATACCATTTAGGGTCCCTGATCCAAAATCACAATTATTAATCATAGGGTCCCTGACTTGAAATCACCATTATAATCCAATTGGGCCTCATGCCCGATTTTATGAACCACTAGGCCCACGACCTGATTTGTAAACCAACTGGGACCGCAGCCCGACTTATAAACCCACTGGGCCCACGGCCCAAATTCGTAAATCAACTGGGCCCCTGGCCCGATAACATAACTCAAATGGGTCTCAGCCCGATTTCATATACACTGGGCCCCTGGCCCGATTTCATTAACCAACTGGGCCCCCAGCCCGATTCTCAAATGGACTCCAAGTCCGAAATTTCCAAAACAAGTGGGCCTCAAGCCCGAGTTCATATTTCCAATTTCAAAACCATTTCATCATATTATATCCAAGTCATAAATATGGAAAATCCATGTAAAACCGGAAAACCTCGATTTACGTGCAAGCACGTAAATCGCCTCGAAATACGTGAAACCGTACAATTTACCAACAACCAAATCAACATCATACAATCACAACCATAATCCATATAAAACATTTAAGCATGCATAGAATTTATAAAACCAAAGTCCACTCACAGACCGTTTAACCGTGTGCCTCGATACGCGTGCCATAGGCCTTCCCGGGCCACATCACTATCACCGGGACTCCCAATCCTGTCCAAATCACATTAGAGGGTCACTAACCTTCACATTAACATCCTATTAAAGTCCCGTAATTTTCCCGAATTTTTAACTATTTTTAAACTCGATTTAAAACCTTCGGACATCCCGAACAATATCGAGACGGTGTCCGATCAACACGAAACCTATCCCAAAATGTTCGTTACATCGAATAGATTAAAAGTCATGTTGGAAGTTTCCCCAAAATACCCTTCACGTGCCCCCACGCGCCAGGTCAACACTCAGGTCAACCTTGATGATGTCATGCTACAGTAACCGGGTTCTGAAACCGGGTCTATAACCGGGTCGCCGTCGACCCACGGCTTGACCCGATCACAGATCGAGTTTCAGACCACCATTTTTTATACGGTTTGATCCTATGGACTCGTCATAACCTCTTCTACGGTTCTGTGACATCCAAACTCATTTTTAGGTTGATTAAACTACCTGAAATCTGACAAGAAAATCGGCTGAGAACTCAGGTCATCATCTCCGGCGACTCGTCGAGATTCCGGCCGTGGTTCATGGTCCAAAATGGTCGTCTAGGTTCCTAGGACATGTCTCAAAAACAACCAAACATTCATAACGTCAAAAACGGACGTTTCAAAGCAGGGAAGTAAATCGGGTCTTCACGGGTTTCTGGACTTACCGCCGCCGTGTCGCCGCCGTGGGCTGCCCAGTCGTGGTCTGAGTCGTCCTAAGGTCACACTGATCCTAACCCTACGTTGGTTCGAGTCCAGGTATGAAGGTTTGGATGGTTGGATCGATTTGGGCTATTCGGGTTCCTCTCGGGTCTGTGGGTTTTCCGGCCGTGCAGGGTGGCCGTGAGGTGGTGGCCGTCGTCTGGAGGTGGCTGGGGTCTGTCTGGAGGTGTCTGGTGTGTGAGGCTGGGCTGTGAGGTGGTAGAGTGATCGTGCAGAGAGTGAGAGTGCACGGGTTGGAGGAATGAAAAATGAGAGAATGATATTTGATGGTTTAAAACAGAGAGAGCAGATGAGATCAATGGCCAGCATTCAATCCTGAGTTCAAAATGAAGAGTGAGGATTTGAGGAGAGGAAATAATTAATTAATTAAATGACCAACATAGATCCCTGATTTAGGGAATGAAGGGGATGATGACATGTGTCACTCATCAAGGGTCCAGATTGGTTTGGATTAAAGTAATCAGATTTATTATTATATTATTATTTTATTCCGAGTCTCGGTTAGTTCGGTTTAATCGTAATTGCGTCCGTGACCATAACTTTTTCGTCGCACGTCCGATTTCGGCATGCCGCCTGTCGTTGGATTCGTATCGACGATACCTACGTAACGGTCCTTGGCCCTCGTCCATCGGACCTCCCGGTCAAAAAGTCAACATTTGACCCCTAATAAGCCAAATTACCAAAATACCCCTCAACCTCCGAACCTCATAACTTTCTCTACGAATGTCGGAATCGAACGTGCCACCTGTCTATGAACTCGTGACGTCCCGAACTACGTCACGGTCATCGGTTAAAGTCCGTTTGACCGCCCGATCAAAAAGTCAACATTTTGCCCACGACCAGGGGCAAAACAGTCATTTTGCACAATTTGTCCGATTCCGCCCTACTAAGCACCGTTCAACCTCACTAATCGAGATTAGTCACTAAACTAATCCCGGAATTCGGGACGGGTCGTTACAATCTTCCCTCCTTAATAAATTTCGTCCTCGAAATTCCAACCGCTCTAAACTCAAACGTTCTTCCCTCCTTAATAAGTTTCGCTCTCGAAACTCGACTATCCTGATTCCACAAACACCCCAAGGAAAGTGGAATCGACCACGCAACACGTGTACACCCGTACACCAACTACTTAGACAAAACTTGCCTGCACCCAAACGTACCACTAGTACTCATAACACAACGACTACATTCGACCCTGTCGAATGACTGAAACTACTTGTTTCGAATTTGACACCACTTATTCAATCTACCGCTTTCGTTGACGCAGAACTCGACGGTTCCTTTCCCACTCCCACTAGGAGTCAGCTGACCCCACTCAACCATCTATGTTGACACATCCTGACAATCTGTCACCACACAGTTGTTGTCAGTCGAAAACTGACACTAGACTCACTCGTGGCTGCACATGCCACCAACGTACTTGACTTAGTAAACATTTACCGACCTTTCACACGATCTGTGTGTAATTAAACACATCGGAAATACCATGACCCATTGCATAGTAATGTCCGGTCCACGACTAATCCAGTGGTATCGGAACCAATCCGACTACCAACACGCTCACTGACACACCTCGGGTACAACCCGTATACCGTAACTAGACATCACAAGTCTACAAGGTATTGTACCTCGAACCATGTACGAAGTACACACATCTATCTAATAACCAGACTACAACCACCTAGGTCATAGCCGAACACGTTCCAATAATGGAGTGCGTTTGCCCAATCCAGCATGAGACAAAACGAAACTCCACCCATCATCTAGTTCCAATTCCGAATCTGAATCCGCAATTTCGTAAGAAATCCCAGAACCAAACCCAGATATCACATTTTTAATTCATTTCCAAATCCGAATCCGAAATCATTATTCCGTAAGCTAGCATTTGGAATAATCATTCCGTACCCAAATTCGGAAATATACTTTCAAGTTCCAAAATCGAATCCTGAATCGTCACCCAGAAATTCGATTCCAAATCCCGAAATCTCGTTCACATTTACCAAGACACACCAAAACCGAACCTATCGGTTACCCGTTCAATACCTCCAATTGACTTCATAGGGAAGCCAATCCAACCTCCACACGTCTAAGGTTGACAAAGTCCGACCAGTCGGAAACCTACTCACTCGAGTAAGATACCATACGGGCTCCACTTCGAAAAGAAGTTCAACCCCGCCGTTTACGACTCACATACCCAAGTTTGTATCGATCCTTGTCTTTCCACCTAGGAAAACCAAGGATGATCCGAGATGATGACACCAATACTCATCCTACATGGATGCAACAAAACTCACTGCACTCACAACATCCTCTGCCAACAAGCAGAAAATGAGAAATCTCGTTTACCTAATTTTGAATACGCAACTCCCCCTGATGACCCCACAACACACATGGGCTCACCAACCAATACACGCTCAACGTACTGGTAACTACAGTCAATGTTTGCCAGGGCAGAAAGCAAGAAGTCAACCCCAATGACTTCGGAATATCAATCACCAAAAACGAGCACCACTCTCGTTCCCCAATCACAACTTTCCTCGAGTCTAAGGTTCCAACCATGATGGAAACAGACATGCTCCCAACGAGATGTCAAGTCCAACCACTGGACTTCCTACCTCCTCAATTCACTTGGACAACCCCGTGTCCACAATCAATCCATTATTGTTCCGTTCGCACATCCCCACCTTTACAGGTTCAACACTCAATTTTCTAGGTTCTCAATTACAAATTTCCACATCTATACCACTAATGGTTTTCCTTGTCTTTTCCAGTTTTAATCATTTCCATGTACATTTTAGGGATATTTAAAAACATAAAATCACACAAATTTTGGAGTTGCCAACAACTCCCCCAAATCCACCAATTATCATGACGTAGGGGACGTCTTCCCAAGATTACTCAAGTCTCAATTATACCCTTTTAATCCACTCATCACTTGTCATTTTACCCCTGTCGGGACTAATCCCAACACATCACAATCTCAACTGGATCCCATCCAGTCCATCACTCAACCACTACCAAATCTCAAAGACCGAACATATGTTCATCATGACGGAGTCACCCCTCAACTTGTGGCTCATCGTCAACACCATCACCGACACTAGCACCAGCGCTAGTACCAGTACCAACACATTATCAACAACACTAGTATCAGCACCCATGCATCCATACTAGCATCGGCACAAAAGTACCAACCCACAAACATTCATACTTGCACACCGTGTGCAAATACGACAACCCGGGATCTCCGTTCATACCGAACAACGATCCCGTACGTCACGACTATGGGTACCACTATTCTGACAATCCACATCAGGAAAATGAACGTTCCCTGAACGTCCCCTGATCCCCAAGTATTATAACCACACTAATTACCCTCGATAGCCAGTCATCTCCATATGACTTCCGACTAACTGTCATTGCTATCGAGATCCGCATCCACACATCACACCAATACCCGATCCAACACGGGATTCCATAATTTATCTCAGAACCGTATCCGTAAATCGAATCCCATAGTTCTGACTAGACTCACCAGAGCCATCCACAAGGTCATCCATGACCTCAGCCGCTCGTCGCAGCATAAGTTCTCACCCGCTAATCATTATTAAGGTTTACCTTTTTAATACTAGGGTTCCACAATCACACCCTATGGTTCAACCGAACCAAACAGCTCTCCGTAATATAAAATCCACAACCTGACCGACCCCGCGGTCTAGACATCGTATAGACGTCAAATTCAATCCTACCATCCCATCAACGTGGGTTCCACCACTAAGGTCATCGGCCAACTCCGATGAATCAACATCCCTCACACTAGAAACCACCACAAGGGTTCACATTTTTAAACCATTACTCACATGAGGTTCCCCGAACCTAGCTGCACCTAGCAGCACAAAAATTTAATATTACATGACCGAACCGACGGTCCCACAATACCAATTCATCACAATCAACCCCACCTGGGTCGAATCACAATAACGCACGGCGTATCGGGCCAATCATATTCTATCCACTATCCAAACCCAAAAACTATCTATCAGGTTGATAACGAATTCCAGCCCAAAGAGACATCACACCCTCGACCTGCGCGAACACAAGAGCAACCGTGCTCTGATACCAAGTTGACAGGACCCATCCCAATCCCCCCGGGATTACCGTGGAATGTGCCCTGCTCCCGTCCAACAAGGGGTGTCAGACAAGGGATAACCACGAGCCACTGCCCAAACGGGCATCTAGAGTGCGCAAGGATCGATGGAGGAGGTGTGCAATGTCCCAGTCTCTGCTGCAATCGCATCCGTAATCAACCTGAAGGGCATTAAAACCGAAAGTTGTGAGTGGACAAAAACCAATAAGTTTACCAAATACATTTATAAGACATTTTTCGCCCTCCAATAAAAACGTATGCATGCCACGAAAACCAGTAACCAAAACGTTTGCTCAACCGAGCCATTAGGCCTTAGTCCAAAAACCGTTAACCAAAAACCAAGTGTGGGAACTCAGCCCAAAACTGTGGAATATCACAACCATGCATAAACAACCATGTGGGCCATCGCCCAAAGCCATAAATATAAATCCAAAAATCCAAAACCATTTAGGGTCCCCGACCCGACATACCATTTCATAACCAATAATCCATTTTTACCACATAACACATATCCAACCGAAAAGCCATTTCATAAACTCATTAATCCATATTTTACCATTACCATCACCAGCATACCAGATGCTTAGCGTCCTAGAGGCTTGACGTCCCTGACGTCATATCTCACGATTTCATAAGCTACGCGTGCTGCCCGGGGTCTCTCCGGGTCCATATATCTGACATCCCTGATGTCTGACGTCCCTGACGTCAATCATAGCAATCCTGCTCCTGAGTCATCATACGGTCCGGCTGCTCCGTATAATGACCCCTCGCAGGCAATGCACCGTGACTTCCCTAGTGTCCCAGACATCTGGAGGAGACCATCATATATCCTTGTATCCAGATGGTATATGGAAAACAGTTTTATTAAATCCTTTTATCACATCATTACAATGGGCCCTGCCCGAAATTTCCATAAAACCATGTAATACCATTTAGGGTCCCTGATCCAAAATCACAATTATTAATCATAGGGTCCCTGACCCGAAATCACCATTATAATCCAATTGGGCGTCATGCCCGATTTTATGAACCACTGGGCCCACGGCCCGATTTGTAAACCAACTGGGCCCGCAGCCCGACTTATAAACCCACTGGGCCCACGGCCCAAATTCGTAAATCAACTGGGACACTGGCCCGATAACATAACTCAAATGGGTCTCAGCCCGATTTCATATCCACTAGGCCCCTAGCCCGATTTCATTAACCAACTGGGCCCCCGGCCCGATTCTCAAATGGACTCCAAGTCCGAAATTTCCAAAACAAGTGGGCCTCAAGCCCGAGTTCATATTTCCAATTTCAAAACCATTTCATCATATTATATCCAAGTCATAAATATGGAAAATCCATGTAAAACCAGAAAACCTCGATTTACGTGCAAGCACGTAAATCGACTCGAACTACGTGAAACCGTACAATTTACCAACAACCAAATCAACATCATACAATCACAACCATAATCCATATAAAACATTTAAGCATGCATATAATTTATAAAACCAAAGTCCACTCACAGACCGTTTAACCGTGTGCCTCGATACGCGTGCCATAGGCCTTCCCGGGCCACATCACTATCACCGGGACTCCCAATCCTGTCCAAATCACATTAGAGGGTCACTAACCTTCACATTAACATTCTATTAAAGTCTCGTAATTTTCCCGAATTTTTAACTATTTTTAAACTCGATTTAAAACCTTCGGACATCCCGAACAATATCGAGACGGTGTCCGATCGACACGAAACCAATCCCAAAATGTTCGTTACATCGAATGGATTAAAAGTCATGTTGGAAGTTTCCCCAAAATACCCTTCACGCGCCCCCACGCACCAGGTCAACACTCAGGTCAACCTTGATGACGTCATGCTACAGTAACCGGGTTCTGAAACCGGGTCTATAACCGGGTCGCCGTCGACCCACGGCTTGACCCGATCACAGATCGAGTTTCAGACCACCATTTTTGATACGGTTTGATCCTATGGACTCGTCATAACCTCTTCTACGGTTCTGTGACATCCAAACTCATTTTTAGGTTGATTAAACTACCTGAAATCTGACAGGAAAATCGGCTGAGAACTCAGGTCATCATCTCCGGCGACTCGTCGAGATTCCGGCCGTGGTTCATGGTCCAAAATGGTCGTCTAGGTTCCTAGGACATGTCTCAAAAACAACCAAACATTCATAACGTCAAAAACGGACGTTTCAAAGCAGGGAAGTAAATCGGGTCTTCACGGGTTTCTGGACTTACCGCCGCCGTGTCGCCGCCGTGGGCTGCCCAGTCGTGGTCTGAGTCGTCCTAAGGTCACACTGATCCTAACCCTACGTTGGTTCGAGTCCAGGTATGAAGGTTTGGATGGTTGGATCGATTTGGGCTGTTCGGGTTCCTCTCGGGTCTGTGGGTTTTCCGGCCGTGCAGGGTGGCCGTGAGGTGGTGGCCGTCGTCTGGAGGTGGCTGGGGTCTGTCTGGAGGTGTCTGGTGTGTGAGGCTGGGCTGTGAGGTGGTGGAGTGTTCGTGCAGAGAGTGAGAGTGCACGGGTTGGAGGAATGAAAAATGAGAGAATGATATTTGATGGTTTAAAAACAGAGAGAGCAGATGAGATCAATGGCCAGGATTCAATCCTGAGTTCAAAATGAAGGGTGAGGATTTGAGGAGAGGAAATAATTAATTAATTAAATGACCAACATAGATCCCTGATTTAGGGAATGAAGGGGATGATGACATGTGTCACTCATCAAGGGTCCAGATTGGTTTGGATTAAAGTAATCAGATTTATTATTATATTATTATTTTATTCCGAGTCTCGGTTAGTTCGGTTTAATCGTAATTGCGTCCGTGACCATAACTTTTTCGTCGCACGTCCGATTTCGGCATGCCGCCTGTCGTTGGATTCGTATCGACGATACGTACGTAACGGTCCTTGGCCCTCGTCCATCGGACCTCCCGGTCAAAAAGTCAACATTTGACCCCTAATAAGCCAAATTACCAAAATACCCCTCAACCTCCGAACCTCATAACTTTCTCTACGAATGTCGGAATCGAACGTGCCACCTGTCTATGAACTCGTGACGTCTCGAACTACGTCACGGTCATCGGTCAAAGTCCATTTGACCGCCCGATCAAAAAGTCAACATTTTACCCACGACCAGGGGCAAAACGGTCATTTTGCACAATTTGTCCAATTCCGCCCTACTAAGCACCGTTCAACCTCACTAATCGAAATTAGTCACTAAACTAATCCCGGAATTGGGGACGGGTCGTTACAATCTTCCCTCCTTAATAAATTTCGTCCTCGAAATTCCAACTGCTCTAAACTCAAACGTTATTCCCTTCTTAATAAGTTTCGCTCTCGTAACTCGACTATCCTGATTCCACAAACACCCCGTGGAAAGTGGAATCGGCCACGCAACACGTGTACACCCGTACACCAACTACTTATACAAAACTTGCCTGCACCCAAACGTACCACTAGTACTCATAACGCAACGACTACATTCGACCCCGTCGAATGACTGAAACTACTTGTTTCGAATTTGACACCACTTGTTCAATCTACCGCTTTTGTTGACGCACAACTCGACGGTTCCTTTCCCACTCCCACTAGGAGTCACCTGACCCCACTCAACCATCTATGTTGACACATCCTGACAATCTGTCACCACACAGTTGTTGTCAGTCGAAAACTGACACTAGACTCACTCGTGGCTGCACATGCCACCAACGTACTTGACTTAGTAAACATTTACCGACCTTTCACACGATCTGTGTGTAATTAAACACATCGGAAATACCATGACCCATTGCATAGTAATGTCCGGCCCACGACTAATCCAGTGGTATCGGAACCAATCCGACTACCAACACGCTCACTGACACACCTCGGGTACGCAGGATGAGCCATGCTCCCGTTTAACCCACGTGTGACCTAAAGACTAGACACCTGTCTAACCTCCATGTAACACGAAGACTAGACCAGGGATACCCAGGCTAACAGTCTAACCGGCTTCCAGAGTGCGCGGGAACAGTAGTGTGGAACGTGTGATGTCTCGGTCTCATCAACAGCCCGTATCCGCTATCAACCTGAAGAGCATTAAAAACCAGAAAAAACTATGAGTGGACGAAAATAAATAAGTTCATAAAATATTTTAAAAGAAAAGACAATTATGCCCTTCACGTAAAACAATGCATGCATTCAAAAACCATTTGATTTCCAATGTAATAAAAATGTTTATTAAACCAAAAGAATTTCATTTCTCAAATCACTGAGCCTTAGCCCAAAACCATGAACCCAAACCAAGTGTAAAACCGTAAATCCAATCACATGGGCCACGTCCCAAAACATCTGAAAACCATATGAAAACCATCATGATATCACATAAATCTGAAACACATATTAGTCAATCGAACCTACTGGATCACATATCACCGAGTCTTTAAACTCAAATAGCATATCAGGCCTTCCCGGGTAACGCGTCTTTAAACTCAATAATAGGCCTCCGAGGGTAATAAATAATGAGTCTTTAAACTCACGAGTCTTTAAACTCAAATAACATATCGAGCCTACCCCCGGTCAATCAATCAACGAGTCTTTAAACTCACGGGTCTTTAAACCAAAACATAGCACCGAATCCTGCAAATCCAATTTAAAACCGTTCATGTATCAAATCAAAATCAAATCCATAAATCCACTTTATCAAATCCAAATCAGAATCCGAAATCATATTTATCAACTGGAATCCGAATCCGAATCTGAAACACATTTAATCAAAATGGGACTCATGCTCGAATTCAGCTTTCAAATCCAAAATTGTGTCATCAAATAATTATCGAAACACAGTACAGATAAACAATATAAAATCATCCATCAAAACCATTATCAAGGCATAGCACGAAACCATATCCTCGAAAAACGTGCAAATACGTAAATCATCACGAAATACGTGCAATTATGTAAATAAAAAATATCGCAATCATAAGCAGAGAAATCACATATAGAAAACATAATAAACAGTTATGCATGCATTATAAGTTAGAAAACAAAGTCCACTCACAAACCGTCCTAGTTGCCGCCTTGATACGTGCGTCATATGCCTTTCCGGCTAATCCACCATCACTGGAACTCCCGGGCCTGTCCAAATCACACCCGAAGATTACTAACTACGTCAAACAACCTCACATTAAATCCCCCATTTTTTCGGGATTTTTTTAATGTATTTAATATAATCCCTAAACCTTCGGACACTCAGAACTACCCCGATACGGTGTCTGATCGACTCGAAACTTGTCCCAAAATGATCGTTACATTGAAAGGATAAAATTACATGTTTATCATGCCTCAAAATACAAGCCCACGCACCCTCACGTGCCGCCCAAAGCCACTTCATGTGAAATCCACGCGCCAATGAATAGTGTCATCATCTTCTTTTGATCAAACCCGGTTCAGCCTAGTTCTCTAGTCATCCAATTTGATAAGACTGGAAAGAACGGTTCTTCTTCATTGCTAACCCGTTTTTCAACCCCGTTTATTCCTACAGCTTCGTTCTTCATTTCCTATCAATCTACGTGATCAAATTCATTAAAGAGCAACTAATTTTACTTGTTCGAACATGAAACAAGAAGTCCAAAATTCCCGTCGTCCAAGTCTCGTGATTCCGGCCATCTCCATCATCAATTTTGATCCCAGAATGTTCATACAACCTCCAAGAACACGTTTCCATCATCAAGATCGATCAACAAACACTAAAAACTAGATTTCCATTTTTGAATCGAAACAGAACAGTTCGGGAAATTGCTTAACGTCGCCGTCGTTGTAACGACTCATCCCGAATTATCAAAATTATCCCGAATCAATTACGACTCCATCTACGTCTCGATCTACGTTGGACGATGGGATTGACCACGGTCAATTGGTATGTCGGGTTGAGAGATCCCCGAGAGTATGAATGTTTCGAAGGGTTAAAGTCCTAGATGGACATGAGACAGTGACCAGACTTGATTCGATAGTGATGGTCCGACGAGGATGATGTTCGAATGTGTTCCGACATAGGGATGACATGACTGGACGCTGAATACTACTTACTCGAGCAGAGTGGATTGCTAGGGTTCAGTGATTCTTGTGAGCAAGGACTCAAGTCGTGAATGAGTAAGGGAACCCTACAGTGCAGGGTATTTTCTCTGCTGAGACAATTATTCGATTTAAGATCCAGATACACCCAGAATGGGTGAGATGTCGCATGTGTGTTAACATGAGGAGTAGTACGGCAGTTGAGACTCGAGGTGGGTCTAGATGTCAACGGAGATCGCTGAGTGATGCGAGATACGATACGGGGACTCAAGAACGAGTCGGAATCAGAGTGGCGCAGCGAAAGCTCAGTGGAGCCAAGAGTTTCCAGGTGGTCATGATGGTTGTGACCTATTGTGGTAATGGATTTAATAGGTATCCAATGCGTTCAGATTGGTATGGATTGATGGGACTCTAATGAGAGTCAATTTTAAGTATGGGAAAATGAGAGAGTTTTGTCAGACGAGTATCGAGGTCAATTAAACCTACGGCATAGATTTGAGGATGACCTGTGAGATAGGATTCGTGCCATGGTAATGGCAGGATCTGAAGAATTTGGTCTGCGTGGATGTTGAGATGGATGCCAGCTTGGTTGTGATAGCCTTAATGGGAGTACGGATGTCAGCCTGATGGTTGAAGGTTGGAACGTGTCAGAGTGGTAGGCTGAAAAGCCGTTTGAATGTCAGTTTGGTATTGCTAACCTGTCAAGTGAGTGACAGGCGAGATCGATGAGTGTCGACGTCTCAAGGGAGACTTACGAGCCGACGTGATGACTCTCGAGAGTCAACGATCGGAACACGGTTAATGAGGGTTGAGTTGGAGATTTGGAAGCTCAGGTGACAGTACGTACCGACGAGTACGACGGCTGTGTCGGGCATGTTTGTGTACAGGAGAATAAACGAGTGGAGGAGACATGGTTGGATTCCACAATTTGGTTGTAGAATCGGGTCAGTTTGAATTTCGAGGACGAAATTCTTGAAAGGGGGAAGATTGTAACGACCCGTCCCGAATTATTGAGATTAATTAAGTCTTAATGATGGATTACAGAGGCTAATCAGAGATTAAACGAGGATCAACAGATGATCAAGGTGAAATTATGATTTTGCCCTTAAACGAGGGCAAAAAAGTTGACTTTTGACTAGGGAGGTTCGATGGCCGAGGGCCACGGACCGTTATGTCGATCGAGTCGATACGAATCCGTAGATAGGTGGCACGTCGAATTCAGACGTTCGACGGAAAAGTTACGATTCACAGAAGTTTCGAGGAAGTATTTACGGTGGCACGTTTTACAAGGCGAAAAGGGGCCTTTTGTCCTAAATGGGCCCCAGATATTTCTCTGCTGGCCAAAGGATGAGTGACAAGTGTTACTAATCCATTGCCCAGTATGATTGCATACATGCATTCCCCTTGCCCGTGTTCGTCCAAAGAAAAACCGATGTAACAAACATGTAATTTCATCTATTTGATGTAACGAACATTTTGGTACTGGTTTCGTGTCGATAGGACGTAGTTTCGATATAGTTTGGGACGTCCGAAGGTTTAGGATCAACTTTAAAAATAGTTAAAAATCCCAAAAAATTAGGGGGCTTTAATGAGAGGTTATTTAAGTAGTTAGTAACCCTATATTACGATTTGGACAGGTTCTGGAGCCCCGGTGATGATGATCGGCCCAGAGAGGCGTGTGGCACGCGTATCAAGGTGCGACTTCGGACGGTTTGTGAGTGGACTTTCTTTATGAATTCGATGCATGCATAAATGTTTATAAATGTTGATAAATGCTTTAAATACATGTTTTGTGATGCCATGAGTGCATTTGTTTGTGGTAGCTTAGGATTAACATATTTGCGCACTTTTCGAGGTTTTTCGGCTTTATGTCGTGCCTATACGTACCGTGTTTTCAATGATGGTTTGATGAACTGGTTTTGGATTTAGAAACATGAAATCGAGAATGAGACCCATTTGATTGGTAACTCTCGGACTTGGAGTCCATTTAATTTGACCAGAAATCGGGCTGAGGGCCCCTTTGAGTTATATAATCGGCCCAAGGGCCCCATTGGTTTACGAATTCGGGCTTGATGCCCATTTGAGCTATGATATCGGGTGTGAGTCCCAGTTGATTTATGGTATCGAGCTTCAAGCCCTGTTGATTTTGAAATCGGGCATGAGGCCCCGTTGAGTTATGGTTTCGGGCTAGAGGCCCCGTTAGTTGCGATATCGGGATAGAGGCCCAGTTGATTGTGAAATCGGGCTTAAGTCCCAATTTGGTTTACGAAATGAGAATTCGGGTCTGAGACCTATTGAACTGTGGATTTAGGCCGAGGCTTGTGAAAGTGGATTTAAATCGAATTCGAGGATTCCTGTTGAGATTCGGGTATGAAACCTAGCTGAGAAAGAAAGTATTTTGAAAATGTATATACCCTCCGACATGAGTTGTTTGGTCTACTCCAGACGTCAACCTGGAGAGTCACGATCCACTACCCAGAATGAGTATCCCCATAGGGAGCACATTTTAGGAGTGGAAGTTATGATATGGTCTCGGATTGGGTCCGGTGATAGCCAACCAGACGTCGTAGATCCTGGATGTTAGATAGAGCCTCCCAGATGTGGAATTCCTAGGGGTAGACTCGGAGTGAGACCCCGAGTAGTATGCATACTATTATATAGATGAATCGTGACAGATATCGGGGATTTGTTCCCTAGGGGCTGTGTACCCCGAGTTGGCATCTCATCTGAGATGTCGAGGATGGGTTATATGTATGTATATACATATGAGGTTTTAAGGAAAAGTAGTTTGGATAGGAGACCCGGTGTTTTATGTTTTGGATATGGTTTTGGGCTGAGACCCACGTATATTGATTTGGGCCGAGTCCGTACGGAAACTGGTTTTGGGCTGAGTTCCCATGTACTTGATTTACGATTTTTGGTCAAGGCCCTAACGGTTTTGTGAATGTTTTGATAAACGGTTTTCGAATGCATGCATGTTTTTAGTGAATGGCATAAATATCTTTTATGAAAATGTTTTTATCAAATTCTTTGCTTTTTCCACTCACGACTCTTAATGTTTTGAATGCCCTTCAGGTTGATCACGGATGCGGGCTATAGCAGAGACCGAGACATCACACTCCTCCTCCGGATCCTAGCGTTCTCTGGTAGTCCCGGTTGGGCAAATGACGGAACTATCCCTAGTCTGACACTTCGTGTCAGACAAGAGCAGGCACGGCCCACATTAATCCCGAGGGATTTGGGACGGGTCCTATCAAGTTGGTATCATAGCGTGTTTTGCTCTCAGAGTGACACACAAGTCGAGGATGTGATGTCTCTATTATCGTAACAACCCGTCATCAACCAAATAGTTAGGGTCTTAGTATGAGGATTCGGCTTAATCGACCCGAGTTAGATTTTTTTTTGCACAAGGTGCGATTTTTTAGGGTCCGATTGGCATGGGATGCCGCGTGTTTCGAGGAAGTAGATCCTGAGTAGGATCGATTTTCATGGGAATCCAATGGCTTGGAGCCGTAGTGTTACTGGTGGATAGGATCCAGTGGACAAGTAGACCCAGTATGACGACATGAGAGTCGAGACCGTCGAGCAGTCAAGTCAGAAATGGATTGGAGCAACGTGGAATTGGCTAAGGTTGAATACTAGGGACGTCTATGACAAAAGTACCAGAATTGGAGATTGTACCGCTAGGAGCAGTCAGGTGCACGATGACCCTAGTTGAGATTGGTTGGAAGAAGAACGTTGACCCTATGTGACATGAGATGCCATGTTTCAGTGTGTTGAATCCCGAAGGGATGTCGACTGGCAAGGGATGCCCCGAAGTAGTTGTTGTGTGACATGGTAGGATGCGATTGCGACTCATAGTGCTTGTGCAATGTTAGGCACGGTGGATGGCCAAGTCCTTGTGGAAGGCTAGAGGCTAGGAGCCGTGTAGTTACGAGGGGACGAGATCCTCAGATTGTGGTTGCTGGTTGGTTGGACACTAGTATCGGAGTACGACGACTCTTCGGAGTCGAGCGTGAGGGATCACTCGAGATGGACGTCCTGCAGGGAGCAGTCGGGTTTACGATAGCCCTAGTTGGTGAGTGATTAGATAAGCTACCCGGAGAGTGGTACTTGTTGATCGAATTTCGAGGCGGACCGATCAACAGACGTTGTGTGTTGAGAAGTTGGTACCGGTGATGAGTTGACCGCTTAGGTTCAGAGTCTCGATGGTAATGTATGTGGGTTGTGTAGGTACCAGTTCGTGGTAGGTACCACCATCGAGGCTGGAATTGTTGATGGTTGTTGAGAATCGGGGAACGTTCGGGAAACATTCATTTTCCTACAGATTGTTAGGATGGTCGTACCCAGAGTGTGGGGTACGAGGGCTAGCCCTCCGACCCGAGCAGAGATAAGTGGTGATTGCTCGGTTTGAGAAGGGTTTAGGATTGGTTTGATTTGTACTCCGCGTGGCGCTAGTGTGATGACAATAACGAGGAGAGACGACGAGCCACGAGCTGAGGGTATCTCAATCGTGTTGTGCTCATGGTTGGTTTCTACCACTACATGACGAAAACTACATGACGAAAAGGATCCGTCGGCTAGTGTAGATTCTGAGGACTTGTGTGGAAACGATAGATATGATGGAGATATGTTGGGTGGAACCCAATAGTGATTGAACCGGACATGGAATCTATCCCAAGAGTTTGAGATGGCTAAGTGGTAAGTAGACATGATGGTATTAATGGACGACACGAATACTATCATGGAAATTAGTGACCGAGTTGGTAGGTGTGCCCTAGAGTGGTAAACAAGTGAGTTCGGTGGACTCTGAGCGGGACAGAGAGGATCCCGAGTGGCTCGGTGTGAAATATGGCCTATTCCTGGATTGGTGATAGGTACCCTGGGTCGTTGTGGACGGACGACTCGAGTGTTGGGTACTAGAATACGATCCCATAAGGATTGGGACGTGCATACCAGTATGCAGACGTGAACAGTGATCGAGGAAGCCGAAAAGAATCCATGGAAGTGCTTAGTTCGAAAGGAAATGATTAAGCATTACAGTAATTATCAGAGAATGCTCTTAGTTGGAGAAGGAGACTTCTCGTTTTCTGCTCTTTTAGCAGATAGTGCTTGGTGCCGCAGGATGACGTAGGAGGAACTTTGATGTCATCATCTTCGACTTTCCTCGTGTGGGTCGATGAGGAAGGAGATGACAGGTAGAGGACCTAATGAAGGTGTAAGATTGAGACACCCAGACTGAGAGTCAAATTTGAAAGACTAGAAGAGCAGAGGGTAGTTAGCGTCACTGGATGTGGCAAGTGAGTGTCCGAGGTAGTGGACCCACCGTGGATCGAGTCGTGTGGTGACGATCAGGATGATCAAGATGATCGAGGTGTTGAGGCGACCTTGAGGCGAGTGGACTGAGGTCTGGTCGTCATTAAAGTGAATTACCTTGCTGATTATGCTAAGTTAGGAGCAGAGGAGAACTGTATCGTGAGATAGTTAAGGAATCCCTTACCATAGTCAGTGAGAAGACAAGACAAAAGTTGGTTATATGAGTGTATGATCTGTCTTGGGTTTGAGAGCAGAGAGTGTGCTGGATTGAGGTTGGCTTGTGACGGACAGTGAGGTCCGATTCATGATTGGAGATAAGAAAATAGTGTGTGTTAGGTGTTGCCAGAGTGCAGTCCTTGGGCAGGCTGAGGGGTGCCTTGATGATTAGTGATGGAGGTGCACAGTGCGTAGTGCACGTTGGATGATGGGATTGACCACGGTCAATTGGTATGTCAGGTTGAGAGATCCCCAAGAGTATGAATGTTTTGTCGAAGGGTTAGAGTCCTAGAGGGACATGAGACAGCGATCGGACTGGATCCGATAGTGATGGTCCGATGAGGATGATGTTCGAATGTGTTCCGCCATAGGGATGAGTTGATTGAATGTTGAATACTGTGTACTCGAGCAGAGTGGATTGGTAGGGTTCAGTGATTCTTGTGAGTAAGGATTCAAGTCTTGAATGAGAAAAGGAACCCTACAGTGAAGGGTATTTTCTCTGCGGAGACAAGTATTCGATTTAAGAACCAGATACACCCAGAATGGGTGAGACGTCACATGTGTGTTGACAGGAGGAGTAGTACGATAGTTGAGACTCGAGGTGGGTCTAGATGGCAACGGAGATCGCTGAGTGATACGAGATACGATACGAGGACTCGAGAGGGAGTCGGGATCATAGTGGCACAGCGAAAGTGCAGTGGAGCCTAGAGTTTCCAGCTGGTCACGATGGTTGTGACCTATGGTGGTAATGGATTTAATCGGTATCCGATGCGTTCGGGTTAGTATGGATTGATGGGACTCTAAGGAGAGTCTGTTTTGAGTATGGGAAAATGAGAGAGTTTTTTCAGACGAGTATCGAGGTTCTATTAAACCTGCGGCATAGATTTGAGGATGACATGTGAGATAGGATTTGTGCCATGGTAATGGCGGGATCTGAAGAATTTGGTCTGCGTAGATGCTGAGGTGGATGCCAACTTGGTTATGATAGCCTTAGCGGGAGTACGGATGTCAGCCTGATGGTTGAAGGTTGGAACGTATCAGAGTGGTAGGCTGAAAAGCCTTTTGAATGTCAGTTGGTATTGTTGACCTGTCAAGTGAGTGACAGGCGAGATCGATGAGTGTCGACGTCTCAAGTAAGACTTACGAGCGGACGTGATGACTCTTGAGAGTCAAGGATCAGAACGCGGCTAATGAGGGTTGAGTTGGAGCTTTGGAAGCTCAGGTGACGGTACGTACCGTCGAGTATAACGGCTATGTCGGGCGTGTTTGTGTACAGGAGAATAACCAAGTGGAGGAGACATGGTTGGATTCCACAGTTTGGTTATGGAATCGGGTCAATTTGAATTTCGATGACGAAATTCTTGAAGGGGGGAAGATTGTAACGACCCGTCCCGAATTATCGTGATTAATTAAGACTTAATGACGGATTAACGAGGCTAATTGGGGATTAAATGAGGATTAACGGACTTTCAAGGTGAAATTACGACTGTGCCCCTGAATGAGAGCCAAAAGTTGACTTTTGACCTGGGAGGTCCGATGACTGAGGGCCATGGAAGGTTTCGTAGATCGAGTCGATACGAATCCGTAGACAGGCGGCACGTCGAATTCGGACGTTCGACTGAAAAGTTACGATTCACGGAATTTCCTAGGAATTATTTACAGTGGCACATTTTACGAGGCGAAAAGGAGCCTTTAGTCCTAAGTGGGGCCCAGATATTTCTGTGCTGGCCAAATGTCCTAAAGGCCAAAAGTGTCACTCATCCATTGTCTTGTGTGATTGCAAACATGCATTCCCCTTGCCCGTGTTCGTCCAAAGAAAAACCGAAACCCCCATCTTGTACAAACCACCCTCACCACCCCCTAAACCCAATCCAATACTTGTGGCACGTGAGGGAAACAGAGAGAAAAGATTGAAATGATGAAGGTGGTGGTAGGATCGCAGGCCGCCGTGCACGGTGGTGGTGAAATAGCGAAGGTATGCATTTTTCCATTCAAAATTCCATTTTTGGTTTTAGACGTTGGGGATGATTTCTAGTGATTGGGGGAAGTTCCCTGGGTAATTAGGAATGCCTAGGGATGGTTTTTAACGGCTGAGAGGGGTGGTACTGCCCAGGGGAAGGATTGAAACATTGGACCGTGAGGGGAGATATTGAACTGGTCGGGTTTTAAGGGTTTTTTTTAGTTTTCTTCATACCAATAGATTTCTAGGGATTAGATAGGAAGATTAGGATTGAAAGGGGAAGAAACGAACCAAAAATGAGGGAGGAATAGACAGGATCAGTTCCATCGGTCCGGCCGGAACGGAATTACAGGTGGACCAGTCGGACCCGGTTTGCCGAAGGACAGGGATGGGTACTGTACAGGGCGCATGAGCCACACGCGCAGCCCCTTTGGGAGGCGCATGGGAGCATGTGGGCCATCTTTTGGAGGTGGTTCGTGAGGGGTTATTTAAGTAGTTAGTAATTTCGGATGGTCTGTGAGTGGACTTGTTTTATGAATTCGATTCATGCATAAATGTTTATAAATGATTTGAATACATTTTTTTTATGCCATGAGTGCATTTGTTTGTGGTAGCTTAAGATTAACATATTTGCATGCTTTTCGAGGTTTTTTGGCTTTATGTCGTGCCTATGCGTACCGTGTTTTCAATGATAGTTTGATGAACTGGTTTTGGATTTACAAACATGAAATCGGGCATGAGACCCATTTGATTCGAAACTCTTGGACTTGGAGTCCATTTGCGTACCGTGTTTTCAATGTTGGTATGATGAACTAGTTTTGGATTTAGAAACATGAAATCGGGCATGAGACCCATTTGATTGGAAACTCTTGGACTTGGAGTCCATTTGATTTGACGAGAAATCGGGCCGAGGGCCCATTTGAGTTATACAATCGGGCCTAGGGCCATGTTGGTTTACTAATTCTAGCTTGAGGCCCATTTGAGCTATGATATCGGGCTAGAGTCCCAGTTGATTTATGGTATCGGGCTTGAGGCTCTGTTGATTGTGAAATCGGGCCTGAGGCCCCGTTGAGTTATGGTTTCGGGTAAAAGGCCCCGTTAGTTGTGATATCGGGTTAGAGGCCCAGTTGATTATGAAATCGGTCTTAAGTCCCAGTTTGGTTTACAAAATGAGAATTCGGGTCTGAGACCTTATTGAACTATGGATTTAGGTCGAGGCCTGTGAAAGTGGATTTGAATCGGATTCGAGGAATCCCATTGAGATTCGAGTATAAGACCCAGTTGAGAAAGAAAGTATTTTGAAAATGTATATACCCTCTGACATGAGTTGTTTGGTCTCCTCCAGACGTCGACCTAGAGAGTCACGATCCACTGTCCGGAATGAGTATCCCCATAGGGAGCACATTCTAGGAGTGAAAGTTATTATATGGTCTCAGACTGGGTCCGGTGATAGCCATCCAAACGTCGTAGATCCTGGATGTTGGATAGAGCCTCCCAGATATGGAATTCCCGGGGGTAGACTTGGAGTGAGACCCCGAGTAGTATGCATACTGTTATATAGATGAATCGTGACAGATATCGAGGATTTATTCCCTAGGGGCTGTGTGCCCCGAGTTGGCATCTCATCTGAGATGCCGAGGATGGGTTATATGTATGTATATATGTATGCGGTTTTACGAAAAAGTGGTTTGGGACAGAGATCCCGTGTTCTATGTTTTGGATATGGTTTTAGGCTGAGACCCACGTATATTGATTTGGGCCGAGTCCATTTGGAAACTGGTTTTGGACTGAGTTCCTATGTACTTGATTTACGGTTTTGAGCCAAGGCCTTAACGATTTTGTGAATGTTTTGATAAACGGTTTTCGAATGCATGCATGTTTTTAGTGAAGGGCATAAATATCTTTTATGAAAATGTTTTTATCAAATTCTTTGTTTTGTACACTCACAACTTTTGATGTTTTGAATGCCCTTCAGGTTGATCACGGATGTGGGATGTAGCAGAGACCGAGACATCACACTCCTCCTCCAAATCCTAGTGCTCTCTGGTAGTCCCGGTTGGGCAAAGGAAGAAACTATCCCTAGTCTGACAATCCGTGTCAGACGGGAGCAGGCACGTCCCACATTAATCCCGAGGGATTAGTGACGGGTCCTATCAGCCGTGGCCTCCACGCTCATCGTCTCGACTCTCTCTTTCTTTTTTCTTCACACATCACAAACAAAGGATGTGGTTTGAAGGGAATTATGGGGATTGGATTTCACGGTTGCATGCGATCCTCTGTTTTTCTTCCTTCTCGACCATCATCCCCTGAACACACGTCAATCATCCTCACTTCCTTTTAAAACCATTGAGAGAAGGTTTACAGGCTTCCACAGCCTTCCTGAGAAGGAACAACGTCCCTGTCCCATTGGGCACAATTCCCAATGCAAGGCAAAAAGACCAAAAGGCCCTTGCACCAAATTTACCAAATTATCCCTATAGTTCGGAGACCCATAACTTTTCCCTTGAAGGTCAAAATCGGATGTGACGCTTGTCTACGGACTCGTGACGTTCCGACCTACGTCACTGTCATCGGTCAAAGTCTGTTTGACCATCCAAATCAAAAGTCAACATTTTGCCCATTTCTATGGGCAAAACGGTAATTTCGCACCGTCCGTCCGAAAGCTCTCGACTAATCACCGATTAGTCCACTAATCCTCCATTAATCACTAATCTAATCTCAAAATTCGGGAGGAGACGTTACATGCGTGCTTTTTAAATGAAGGGTATAAACGTCTTATTGTGAAATGTATTTTATTAAATTAATTATTTTTCTTCCACTCACAGCTTTGACGTTTTTAATACCCTTCAGGTTGATCGCGGATGCGGGCTGTAGTAGAGACCGAGGCATCACATGTCATCACAAATCCTAGCGTACTCTAGATAACCCCGAGCGGGTTAAGGTGAAGTTTGTCCCTTGTCTGACACGTAGTGTCAAACGGGAGCATGGTACATCTAATCCTGAGGGGATTGAGATTGGTTGTGTCATATAGCGTCGTTTGGTACGTCATATTGTACTAACTATATTAGTCGGATAGACTAATATGTCCATCAAATAGACTGACTATTTATTTAGGCGTATGATACGTGACCGAATTAAAATGCCGACTATATTATACTTAACGAATTATACTATAGTAGTTGATAAGAAAGATTTATATATAAATATTAATTATGTGCATTATTATTTTATTTTTATTATTTATTTTAATTAATGATTGATATATTATTATTTATATTTATTAAAATTTTATATTATTATTATTATTATTATTATACTTTTCAAAATTATTAGTTATCCGACTATTTAATACGGACAATTTGAAGAATATTATTTTAATGTGTCTAGACCGTATAAAGACATTCAATTTTATTAACCTAATTAATACGAGTGTTACCAAATACTGATTTTGTATTATATTATCTTATCCAGTTTTTTATACAACATACCAAATGTAGTCCGAGAATAATACTAAAATGTCTTGGAAAAGCACATAGTATGTTCTTTTTGAGAAATATCTAAATCATTCTTTTATGAAAATTATGTTATATTTATAACGGAGGAAATTTTCGTATATAAAAAAATGAAAAAAAAAATCAAGGAATAAATATTATAAAATTTGTTAAAATGGCTATATTTGTTGGAGTTAGCATTTCTAATTATACTCATTATTTATAAATTAAATTTTAACTAAAAACATTATATATTTATTTAGGAGCTCTCTACTTATTTTCTACTCCAACCATACATCAAAAAAATTATATATGCTATATCCCAGGGAAGGTCCAAGCACTTAGGGCAAAAACGTAAAATTTTCCCAACTATTTACACGCTAATTAATATAATCTTTACAAAAACTACATAATAAAATTTATAAGTTCACTTTGACTCGTGTCAAGACTTATTTAGCTTCAATTTGATACTACGTACAACGATGACAACTTGAATTTTAAAATAAAATAAAATAAATTACTTGTGAACAAGCGGCGTGAAACATACCTGATAACCACCTTTAACCACTCCCATCTACCACTATAAAAATAATTGTTTCTTCAAACAACATGTAACTGGGTCAACTATTCAATCCAATGAAATTGAGCATGTTTCCCATACTTCTTGTAGCCTAGCTTTTAGGGAATAATTGGCAAGTAAATTATTGTTACACCTTTAATAAATTTTATTATTATTTAAATCTTTTATATTTCAATAAAAAGAATAAGTGAGTTATTGAGAATTCGTTAAACAATTAAAAATAACATTGTTTATTTTTTGTCTTCTTTGTCTCATGTGCCCCATAGTATTTGATTTCTTTGGCCTCTTGGGCCTTTCATTATATTATGCATATAATAAATATTATATATGTATACTATATATATTGTATATATTTACAATTGAATTTTTTCTAGAAAATAAAAAAATCAAGTCTGTATTGTCTATAGTTTAACATTAGGATATATAATTTTTTTTTGTTTGGTGAGGGGGGCACTTGAGATATTGGTGGTGAAAAATCATACGACATAGGGTTTAATTCTCGAATTGTGACACAAAATTCAAGAATTAAACCCTAAACTATACAAAATTAATCAAAATTTTTAATATCGGAAGATAAAGAATTTTTAAATTTAAAATTTAAAAGTATTTTTGAAGAATTATTGATTTTAATTATCTTATTTTAAGTTAGATTATATACTCATATTACTTTTAAAATGAGCAAGTGAAAAAAAACTATATAAATAAGAGTAATGTTTTTATAATCCTCAATATAATCTTATAATAAAAAAGTAAAAATAAAAAATAATGTTGAAATCATGATAGATTTTGGTAAGTGCTTTTTAGATTGCCGTTGGACTAGTTTACAATTGGATGACATTAATTGTAATTTATATAAAAATTATTATCTATTTTAAATTATATAATTTTTTGACTAGTCAAATAACCTATGAGTTTAATTTTTCTATATTCAAGTTTTAAAATAAATTAATTTATATATTAGTAAGGATCTATGAATTAATTTTCCTTTACAATAACAAAATTATTTTAACCCTGGATGATCAAAACTACATATTCCAACGAAGCTATCATAGGCTTTCCGGTAGGCTTGAAGATCAAGTTAAAATAAAAATGAAAAATGGTTGAAAGAAATATTATATCTTAATAAATATATATATATATATAATGATTTTGGAACTTAATAAAGCGATTTATGTGATTTTTGCAACCTATTATTTTGAAACTTACAAGATTTAAGTTACTAATATTATGGGTTTAGGGAGTATTTTATACTCATTCAAATATGATGATGAGAAATTTCGATTTTCGTATAGAAAGTCAAGAAAAATTATAAGATTTAAGGCACTAATATAATTACTAATTTATTGAACATTTAACTCATTCAAATTTATTCCTGTACAAAAAGGTGAAAAATAATTACAATATTTAAGATTTTTTTATATAGAACTGATGAGTTTTCTCCGAAAGAAATTAACTAGGGTAAGATGATGGCGCTTCAAACAAATAAAACAAAAATGGGAGAAAATGAAATGAAATAAAATAAATTTAGAGGAGTGTATTTAATTAGAATTATTGAGATTTTTGAACAATTTTTTTTCAGTGATGAATTCTGGAATTCGAATATAATCTTAAAGGATCTATTGGAACTTTTGGTTATTTGTATAAATTGTACTTTAAAATCTGGATAGATTTATATAATGCATCCAATGGTTTTTGATAAGATTCTTTTTGGTAACGATCCTCTTCCTTGAAGCAAACATCTTCTCAATCTGAAAAAGAGTCCGAGAGTCAAAGCCAGCTCTGCTCCGAGTCGACTCAAATCCTTGTAATATATCAAGACCAATGAGCAGTTCTGCGCATCATTGGTTTTGAAATATTTTAATGTATTATATATATATATATATTATAGTTAATTAAAAACTTATTAATAAATGAGGATTATATATTTTACTCAATTATATAATTTGAGATTTTCAATCAATTTGAAAATACTTCTTAATTAATTGACACATATATCATTATTATATATAATTTAAAATTAGAGATATTTTGATATATAAATATGTCATTTGTATTATACCTTTTAGCTATTTTTTTTAATTCTCAAAATTTTATGCATTTCTATTATTTTAACGTATATTATGATGAGTTAAATTATATTTAAAAAAATTCAAAGCATTTATAAACAAAATCCCGTAGATAAATTTATGGTATGACGGAGAGTATTGATGGAATGGATTATATATTTTTTTTTATGAATGATACATTTGAATATTACATTGAGTATTTATAAGTGCACTTGCACATTACATGAATAGACACACAACTTCACTATTTAATTAGAACTCTTAAAATTCTTATTGTTTTGAATACTCAAAATTTTGATGGACATTTTTAAAATTCAAATTGAACACAACATAATATGAGTGAACATTTTAAAAATTCATAAAGGTGATCAACTAATACCTCCGAGTTAATATCTTTTAAAATATTAAAATATTCTAATTAATTGAATGCATAGAATTTTTTAAAATATTAAAGTCATTCACAATTCCAATTTAATAAAGCCCCTGAAAGAGAGGCTGAAAGATGAATTGTTCATTCAAAATCCACGACAAACCCCCATGCATTGAGGCTTCCATGTCCACTTCATAAGAGCAATATATATTTATTTTTTTCTTCAGTGCTCGAAAGAGCAAGACAAGAAACAGAAAGCAAACAAACAACAATCCCAGAAACAAATAAACGGAGAAAGAGAGCAGCGGCGCTCCCCTTAGACATTATCTGGTTCAGCAATGGAAGACGTCAGAGGACAAGACTGACGCTCACAAGAGGGCACGTGCACTAAAATGCTGGAGAGGCGGTCAATTCAAAGAGCAATATTTTTTGTATGCTCGAACGTTTAAGAAGTTTCAACTTACAATAGAGTTTAAAAATGGAATCATGGGCCAACTATGGTATACAAAATGAGCTAGAAAATATCATGATCTCATCATTAGAGCTAGAGGTGTTGATATCTTGCAAGTACGTCTAGGTGTTTTTGTTTCAAATGCTTCTTGAGTCTTCACATTAAATCTAATTTAATGAGTATCGAGTCTGGAAAATGCATGATCAAGCATTGATGCAGCTCATTACCTCAACATTGTCTCCTGCAGCTCTCTCATGCATTATTGGGTGGGTGCAAAAGTGCTCAAGAAATGTGGCTTAGCCTTAGAGATAGGTTTGCCTCCTCAACAAAGGCTTCAATTTTTCAGATGAAAATCGACTTGCAAAACATCAAGAACGGATTAGAAAACATGGTCCAATATCTATAAAGGATCAAAGACTCAAGGGATCTTCTTGAATCTTGCAATGTGATCTTTGGTGATGATGACATTGTGGTACTTGCCCTTAGTGGTTTACCTATGGAGTTCAATACGTTCAGGTCTGTCTTCGTGGTAGAGAAAACTCAATAAGTCTCAAAGACTTCAGGTCCCAACTTCTAGCTGAAGAATCTGTCATTGAGCAGTCAAATGAACATAACTTTCTCTCAGCATTAACTGCCACTAAGAATTCAGGCTCCAGTCCTACACAGGTTGTGCCTGAAATTAGTCCTTCCAATCCCTTCACTGCCAATTTTGGTACATCACATTCCTCTCAAACTTGTTTCCAGCCTGAAAAAAGCACACTAGCATCCACCAATCAAGTTTAGTATCAACAGATCTCTAATAACTTTCATCAATATGGATTCAATGGAGGATACTACCAATATCAAAACAATAACAACTTTCACAATGGCTACAAAGGGAATGGCTACAAGGGAAAGAACAAAGGAAAATGGAACTCCAGTTACAGTAACAATGGATCCAGATATTGGAACAACAACAACAACAATACCAAGAACAACTCTAGTATTCTTGGAGCACCAAATCAACAACCGTTTTTCCCTTCCCCTATTTGTCAAATATGTGGTAGAAAATGTCATACAGCTTCAGACTGCTATCACAAGCATCATAATGATCCTACTCAGAATGGAGATGGAGAGCAATGTTAAATTTGCTGGAAATTTGGTCATTCAACCCTTAACTACTATCACAGAGGGAATTACTCCTTCCAGGGCTCATCACCACCACAAAATCTCACTACCGTGAGTGCTCAAGGTCCTCTTTCCTCTTAGCAACAAGAATACTGGATTGCTAGAGCTACAGTACATATGACATCTGAGATGTCACAGATTCAAAGGCCTTGTCCATCTGTCTCCACTGATGTCATCACTATTGTTGGAGGCACAGGTTTGAAAGTGGCACATATTGGAAAATCTACCCTTGTCACCACTCAGCCTTCACCTCACTTTTTTTATTTTTCTGAAGTTCTTCATGTCCCTCATATATCTGCAAATTTTCTTTCTCTTAACAAACTATGCAAGGACAATCATTGTCGTTTTGTTTGTGATGATTCAACCTTTCTTATACATGACAGAACCACATGGACAACTGTAACGACCCGTCCCGAATATCGGGATTTAATAATATTTAATTATGATTTACTAATCTGGGATTAGTTGGGTGATTTCGGACGAATTGTGCAAAATGACCATTTTGCCCCTGGGCGTGGGCAAAACGTTGACTTTTATTTCGGATGGTCAAATGGACTTTGACCGATGACCGTGACGTAGTTCGGGACGTCACGAGTTCATAGACAGGCGGCACGTTCGATTCCGACGTTCGTGGTGAAAGTTATGATGTACGGAAGTGCAAGGGCATTTTCGTAATTTGGCATATTAGGGGCCAAATGTTGACTTTTGACCGGGAGGTCCGATGGACGATGGCCAAGGACCGTTACGTAGGTATCGTCGATACGAATCCAACGACAAGAGGCATGCCGAAATCGGAGATTCGACGACAAAGTTATGGTCAAGGAAACGAATTTACGAACCGAGGCTCCGATTAAAATAATAATATAATAATGAACAGTAACCAGTGACTGAACACACTTGGATGAGTGACAAGTGTCACTCATCCCTTAATTTCAGGCATAAGACCAGGATCCATGTTTTGAGGGAACATTATGATTATGTTTTATTAATTAATTATGTTTAATTATTGTTTAATTTCCATTAAACCTCTTCTAATTTCCTAACCGTGTACTACCCAAAACCACAATTCATTCCACCCTTAATCTCCTCTCCATCAGCTGATATTGAGTGTGCAAATTGGAGACAATTCAGAGACGGATTTAGTGAGGGAAACACGAGGGATTGAGGGGGACCGTAGAACTGGAATTCGGAAATTTGATTTTTGGGAGGGAAATTCGAATTGGGAGAATTAGGCCGTGAGGATCGCAATTGAGCTCACATTCAGCTTCCTGGGATCACAACGATCATAATTGTCGAAGAAACGAGATGAATTGATGCCGTTTTGGCTCTGATCGAGCTTGGTGACAGAGGAAGAAAATCGAGGTTGAGTCGTGATCGTGGAGTGTTTAGATGACGGAATTGAGGTGGGGAAACTACTTCTCATGATCCCACGATGCTTCTGGGTTCGTCAATTGAAAGAAAACGGCTATGGTTGACAGAACTCCATGGTTGAACAGTGACGGTGTTCGTGCTTGAGTCGTGACGATTGAGCGCGGGATTGAAGCAATTGAGTTGGCGGAAATGCTTAACGGAGTCCATGGAAGCTTCTGGTTGAATCAATTTAAGGAAATCAATTGGAATTGAAGAAATTCCATGAACGAACAGTAACCGGAGTGTTCTTGGTGTTCATCATCGAATTGTGGAATTGTAGGTAAGGAATTGTGTATTTGAGTTTACAGAACTTAAATTGAATTTAAAACGAAACTAAGTGAATGATCAATTGGAAGATTTAGGGTTGAATTGATGGACTTTGAACCGGGTCGTCTCACGGGCTGTTTGGACCCGTTTACCAGACATACGGGTTAGGCTGGTGACATTGTAGCAGGCGCGTGGCTTTCACGCGCAGCCACTCACGGCGGCGCGTGACGGTGCGTGGGCACGAATCTCGAGGTTAGGTCAACATGACTTCTGTCCTATTTAATGTAACGAACATTTTGGAATTGGTTTCGTATCGATCGGACACCGTTTCGTTATTGTTCGGGATGTCCGAAGGTTTTAAATCCAGTTTAAAAATACTTAAAAATTCGGGAAAATTACGGGACTTGAATAGGATGTTAATGATGAGATTAGTAATCCTCTAATGTGATTTGAACAGGATTGGGAGTCCCGGTGATAGTGGTGTGGCCCGGGAAGGCCTATGGCACGCGTATCGAGGCGCTCGGTTAAACGGTCTGTGAGTGGACATTGGTTTCATAAATTCGATGCATGCATAACTGTCTTATGATTGTTATAATTATGATTAAATGATTTACTTTGGATATCGGTGAATTTAAAATGATTTCACGTATTTCGAGGTGAATTACGTATTTGCACGTAAACCGAGATTTTCTGGATTTTCACCGATTTCCATAAATGTGGTTGAATATGATTTCATGAAACGGTTACGAACTTGAATAAAGTAAAATCGGGCCAGGGGCCCAGTTGAACTATGAAATCGGGCCAGGGGCCCAGTTAACTTGTGGAATCGGGCTAGGGGCCCAGTTGATTTCTACATGTGATTGCGGGTCGGGGACCCTAAAATGGAATTGAATAAATGTTTTCTGGCTTACATTTTATATATGTTCACATGCTGGAATCAATAAATGGTTTTGATGATATTTCGGTTATGGCACGTTTCACGGTATTTGGGCATGAGACCCGTTTGATGAAACTTAATGATTGTTTCGGATTTTATCTAGGCATATATATGCCTTGCATGTGGATATCAATAAAATGTATTTGGTACTGCACTGTATAGATCCTTCCATATTATATTGTCTCCTCCGGATGAGGTACCCCGGAGAGGTCACGGACGTCTAGTACGTCCAGCGTCTATGACGCTAAGCATCGGGGATGCTGTACCCGAACGGGGTTCGGGGATTGAACTCGGAAATTGAGACCCGAGTGGCACGCGTAGCCTTGTGATTGTGACCTTATTGACGTCAGGGACGTCAGACATCAGGGATGTCGGATTGGAGTGTATAGTGCAGTGGCTAAAATAATGGTTATGGTTTATATTATATGCCTTATGGTTCATATTACTGGATTTATGAAATAACTCTTGGATTTACTTTTGGAAATTGAAACTATGCTTTGGTTTCCGGGCTAAGCCCCTAATGGTTATTTCTAAATAAATATGGGATTATTGGTTTTGGTGCATGCATATGATTTTACTGAGGGGCATAAATGTCTTATAAATGTTTTAAGCAGACTTGTTTATTTTCGTCCACTCACAGCTTTTGTTTTCAATGCCCTTCAGGTTGATTCCGGATACGACTGCAGCAGAGACTTGAGCATCGCACACCTCCTCCATCGATCCTTACGCACTCTGGAAGCCCGTTTGGGCAATGGCAATCGGTTATCCCTTGTCTGACGCCTCTTGTCAGACGGGAGCACGTCACATTCCATGGTAATCCCGGGGGGATTGGGATGGGTCGTGTCAAGTGGTATCAGAGCAGGTTTTGCTCTTTTGTGCGCAAAGGACGAGGGTGTGATGTCTCTTTGGGCTGCTGTTCCGTTGTCAACCTGATAGATAGTTTTGGTAGATTGGGTGTGTTTGGCCCGATACGCCGTGCATTGATGCGATTCAACCCAAGTGGGGTTGTATACGATTAACTGGTAATGTGGGGACCGTCGGTTCGGTCATGTGATGATGGATTGTTGTGCCACTGGGCACAGCCGGGTTCAGGGAACCCCATTGGAATAATGTTATGGAAGTACGAAACTCAGTTGAGTATTGGTCTAAGTTTTGGACCCTAGTAGTGTTGGCTAGTGTACGGGGTGTTGGTGCATCGGAGTTAGCCGATGACCTTCGTGGTGGAATCCACGATGGAACCCACGTTGAGTTGATGATTGGATTAGATTTGACGTCTATATGATGTCAGGACCGCGGGGTCGGTCAGGTTGTGGATTTTACTGCAGAAGGCAGTTGGGTTCGGTGGAACCCTAGGGTGTGGTATTGGAACCCTAATTTATAATCGATGGACTGGAAAAGTGAACCTTAAATGAGAACTTGTGCTGCGACGTGCGGCTGAGGTCGTGGATGACCATATGGATGACTCTAGTGAGTCTTATGGGTTTCAATCCACGGATGCGGTTATGAGATAAAATATGGAATCCCGTGTTGGATCGAATATTAGTGTGAGGTGTGGTTACGGATCTTGACAACGATGACTGTTGGTCGACAGTTGTATCGAGATGACTGGCTATCGAGAGTATTTAGTGTGGTTTTCACACTTGGGGATCAGGGGATGTTCAGGGAACGTCCATTATCCTGATGTGCCAGTGGTCAAATTGGAGGTACCCATAGTCGTGGGGTACGAGTGGTGTTACGGGATCGTCGTTCGGAATGAACGGAGATCCAGGGTAACAACTTTGCACACAGTGTGCTAGCATGGATGTTGGTATGGTGATACCTTTATGCCAATACTAGTATGGATGCCTGTGTGCTGATACTAGTGTTGATGATGGTGCGTTGGTGCTGGTACTAGCGCTGGTGCTGGTGTCAGTAATTGTGTCGACGATGAGCCACCATTTGGGGTGTGACTCTGTCATGATGGACATATGATCGGTATCTACGACTCAGTGGTGGTTGAGTCTTGGACTGTATGGGATCCAGTGGAGGTTGTGTCGTGTTGGGATAAGACCCAACAGATTTATGATGACAAGTGATGAATGGATAAAAAGGTATGATTGAAAATTTGGGGAAATTTGGGATGCTGTTCCCTACGTTATGAGAATCAGTGGATTTGGGGAGTTGTTGTCAACTCCGAGATTGGTAAGATTGTTTACCTCTAATATCCTCAGAGGGTACAAGGAAATTATTAAGATTGGAAAAGTCGGGGAAACCATTCGTGGTATTGATGTGTGATTTTGTGATTGTGAATCACTTGGAACATGAGGATTGAACCTGTAAAGGTTGAGATGTGAGACAAAGGCAGTATGGTATGCACATCAGGGCAAAGTTGTGGATTTCCCGTTCGGAATCGGGGCGTGTGCATACATGAGTATTGGCGGACGTGAGGTCCGAGTAATGAATTGATTTTGGACACGTGGTGGTCCAAGTGAGGTAAGGACGTGGGCAGTCCAGTGGTTGGACTTAACATCTCATTGGGAGCATGTCTGTTTCCAACATGGTTGGAACTCCCGATTTGGGGAGAGTTGTGATTGGGAGACGAGAGGAGTGCTCGTTTCCGCATCAGTGATTGGTATTCCGAAGTCATTAGGGTTGACTTCTTATTTTCCTGCCGTGGCAGATGATGATTGTTGCTACCAGTACGTTGAGTGTGTATTGGTTGGTGGACCCATGTTTGGCTTGGGGTCATTGGACACAAGCAGTTATGTATGATTTTGGATTTGGTGGTGAAATGCGAGGTCATCTTTCCACCAAGGGAAATTTGGCGAAGGATTCAATTGAGGGTGTAAGACCCTACGATCAGCGTCCAGATGGATTGTTAGCTATGTGAGCATGTGTGGATCCTAGGTGGATCTGATTTGTGATGTTGTCGACTTTGGTCGATGTGACGATCTAGGATCGTGATGTTACTTGTCGGGTGACGTAGCGATGGATATGGATCGTGATCTTGATGATCCAGATAGGTGGAGAGTTTATCACTCTTACCTTGGTATGCGAGTCGTAAATGACGGGACTGAACTTCTTTTCGGAGTGAAGTCCATATGGTTTGTGACTTGGTTGAGTAGGTTTCCGATGTGGTCGGATTTTGTCATCCATTGACGTGTGGATATTGGGATTGGCTTCCCTATGAAGTCAATCGAGTGTTTTGGAGAGGCAACCGATAGATTCGGTTACGTTACGTCTTGATGGACGTAAACGAGTTTTGGGTTTTGGAATCGAATTTCTGGGTGACGATTCAGGATTCGATTGCGAAGCTCGAAAGTGGTTAAAGGATTTGGGTGCGGAATGATTATTCCAATGTTAGCTTACGGAATAATGATTTCGGATTCGGATTTGGAAATGGAATAAAATATGATGTTTGGGTTCGGATTCGGGATTTCTTACGAAATTGCGGATTCGGATTCGGAATTGGAACTAGATGACGGGTGGAGTTCGTTTTGTCTCATGATGGTTTGGACAAAGGTACTTCATTATTGGAACGTGTTTGGCTACGACCTAGGTGGTTGTAGGCGGATTGATGGATTGATGTACGTACAGGGTACGTTGTGCGAGGATTGATACTGGTTAGGCTAAGTGGTGCCTAATGGCGGTACATGGGATGTACCAGTGGTGTGTAATTAAACGGGTTGGTAATCGGCTTGGTTCCGTTATCATTTGTTTGGTTGTGATTGTGGACTGAACATTGGATATTGTGCGCTGTGCAGAGTGATTTTGTCGGGTTCAGTAATTGTATGAGCAGGTGCTCTTAGCCATGGTTGGCTTGTGGAACCCTAGTATCGAGATGTGTGGTCACTGCTGGGCTGGTATTCAATATGTACCAGTTACACCACTTGATTGTGTAAGTTGACGGTGTACGTACACTCAGGATGAGTGAATTGGTGGTCTGAGTAACCACGAGTAGCCTTGTGTGACTTGATCACACTGTGATTTCCCAGCGTTTTGGTTCGCTGAGGGAGTCGGCGATTATGGACATTGAGATTTATTTATGTTGCAGGAATGGGTTTGCCCTGCGAATTGTGATCATGTAATTGATCCTACGCTACATCGGGAGTGATGTAGTACGTGGTGTTGTCACCGACGGACAGATGGTTGGAGCCTTACCAGGGTGGTAAGTTTTGTGATGACAGTTGACTGATGGTGTCAGCATGGACTGACAAATGAGACTTGGTGACTCCCAATGGGAGCAAATGTAAGGATATATTGATAATGGAAAGGAACCATCTAGCTGAAGGAGTCAGCTTAATGGTTAAGCGATTTTATCGCGGATCAGGTGATCAATTCCACTCGAGGTGGTCGATTGTTGTTGTTATGACGTATGACTGTGATGGGATGTCTGGGTGCAAACGAGACTGGTGTTGTTCCAGTATGTGGGTGTACAGGTGTACACATGGTATGTGGTCGAAATGTTTTCCACAAGGTGGTTGTGGAATAAGGTTGTTGGTAATTTCGAGGACGAAATTCTTTAAGGAGGGAAGGTTGTAACGACCCGTCCCGAATATCAGGATTTAATAATATTTAATTATGATTTACTAATCTGGGATTAGTTGGGTGATTTCGGACGAATTGTGCAAAATGACCATTTTGCCCCTGGGCGTGGGCAAAACGTTGACTTTTATTTCGCATGGTCAAATGGACTTTGACCGATGACCGTGACGTAGTTCGGGACGTCACGAGTTCATAGACAGGCGGCACGTTCGATTCCGACGTTCGTGGTGAAAGTTATGATGTACGGAAGTGCAAGGGCATTGTCGTAATTTGGCATATTAGGGGCCAAATGTTGACTTTTTGACCGGGAGGTCCGATGGACGATGGCCAAGGACCGTTACGTAGGTATCGTCGATACGAATCCAACGACAGGTGGCATGCCGAAATCGGAGATTCGACGACAAAGTTATGGTCAAGGAAACGAATTTACGAACCGAGGCTCCGATTAAAATAATAATATAATAATGAACAGTAACCAGTGACTGAACACACTTGGATGAGTGACAAGTGTCACTCATCCCTTAATTTCAGGCATAAGACCAGGATCCATGTTTTGAGGGAACATTATGATTATGTTTTATTAATTAATTATGTTTAATTATTGTTTAATTTCCATTAAACCTCTTCTAATTTCCTAACCGTGTACTACCCAAAACCACAATTCATTCCACCCTTAATCTCCTCTCCATCAGCTGATCTTGAGTGTGCAAATTGGAGACAATTCAGAGACGGATTTAGTGAGGGAAACACGAGGGATTGAGGGGGACCGTAGAACTGGAATTCGGAAATTTGATTTTTGGGAGGGAAATTCGAATTGGGAGAATTAGGCCGTGAGGATCGTAATTGAGCTCACATTCAGCTTCCTGGGATCACAACGATCATAATTGTCGAAGAAACGAGATGAATTGATGCCGTTTTGGCTCTGATCGAGCTTGGTGACAGAGGAAGAAAATCGAGGTTGAGTCGTGATCGTGGAGTGTTTAGATGACGGAATTGAGGTGGGGAAACTACTTCTCATGATCCCACGATGCTTCTGGGTTCGTCAATTGAAAGAAAACGGCTGTGGTTGACAGAACTCCGTGGTTGAACAGTGACGGTGTTCGTGCTTGAGTCGTGACGATTGAGCGCGGGATTGAAGCAATTGAGTTGGGGGAAATGCTTAACGGAGTCCATGGAAGCTTCTGGTTGAATCAATTTAAGGAAATCAATTGGAATTGAAGGAATTCCATGAACGAACAGTAACCGGAGTGTTCTTGGTGTTCATCATCGAATTGTGGAATTGTAGGTAAGGAATTGTGTATTTGAGTTTACAGAACTTAAATTGAATTTAAAACGAAACTAAGTGAATGATCAATTGGAAGATTTAGGGTTGAATTGATGGACTTTGAACCGGGTCGTCTCGCGGGCTGTTTGGACCCGTTTACCAGACATACGGGTTAGGCTGGTGACACTGTAGCAGGCGCGTGGCTTTCACGCGCAGCCACTCACGGCGGCGCGTGACGGCGCGTGGGCACGAATCTCGAGGTGAGGTCAACATGACTTCTGTCCTATTTAATGTAACGAACATTTTGGAATTGGTTTCGTGTCGATCGGACACCGTTTCGTTATTGTTCGGGATGTCCGAAGGTTTTAAATCCAGTTTAAAAATACTTAAAAATTCGGGAAAATTACGGGACTTGAATAGGATGTTAATGATGAGATTAGTAATCCTCTAATGTGATTTGAACAGGATTGGGAGTCCCGGTGATAGTGGTGTGGCCCGGGAAGGCCTATGGCACGCGTATCGAGGCGCTCGGTTAAACGGTCTGTGAGTGGACATTGGTTTCATAAATTCGATGCATGCATAACTGTCTTATGATTGTTATAATTATGATTAAATGATTTACTTTGGATATCGGTGAATTTAAAATGATTTCACGTATTTCGAGGTGAATTACGTATTTGCACGTAAACCGAGATTTTCTGGATTTTCACCGATTTCCATAAATGTGGTTGAATATGATTTCATGAAACGGTTACGAACTTGAATAAAGTAAAATCGGGCCAGGGGCCCAGTTGAACTATGAAATCGGGCCAGGGGCCCAGTTAACTTGTGGAATCGGGCCAGGGGCCCAGTTGATTTCTACATGTGATTGCGGGTCGGGGACCCTAAAATGGAATTGAATAAATGTTTTCTAGCTTACATTTTATATATGTTCACATGCTGGAATCAATAAATGGTTTTGATGATATTTCGGTTATGGCACGTTTCACGGTATTTGGGCATGAGACCCGTTTGATGAAACTTAATGATTGTTTCGGATTTTATCTAGGCATATATATGCCTTGCATGTGGATATCAATAAAATGTATTTGGTACTGCACTGTATAGATCCTTCCATATTATATTGTCTCCTCCGGATGAGGTACCCCGGAGAGGTCACGGACGTCTAGTACGTCCAGCGTCTATGACGCTAAGCATCGGGGATGCTGTACCCGAACGGGGTTCGGGGATTGAACTCGGAAATTGAGACCCGAGTGGCACGCGTAGCCTTGTGATTGTGACCTTATTGACGTCAGGGACGTCAGACATCAGGGATGTCGGATTTGAGTGTATAGTGCAGTGGCTAAAATAATGGTTATGGTTTATATTATATGCCTTATGGTTCATATTACTGGATTTATGAAATAACTCTTGGATTTACTTTTGGAAATTGAAACTATGCTTTGGTTTCCGGGCTAAGGCCCTAATGGTTATTTCTAAATAAATATGGGATTATTGGTTTTGGTGCATGCATATGATTTTACTGAGGGGCATAAATGTCTTATAAATGTTTTAAGCAGACTTGTTTATTTTCGTCCACTCACAGCTTTTGTTTTCAATGCCCTTCAGGTTGATTCCGGATACGACTGCAGCAGAGACTTGAGCATCGCACACCTCCTCCATCGATCCTTACGCACTCTGGAAGCCCGTTTGGGCAATGGCAATCGGTTATCCCTTGTCTGACGCCTCTTGTCAGACGGGAGCACGTCACATTCCATGGTAATCCCGGGGGGATTGGGATGGGTCGTGTCAACAACACTCTTCTAAGGACTGAGTAGAAATGGTCTCTATCCACTCCCCTTTCACTTCTCTCCCACAACTCAATCAACTCCTCATGTTTCCTTTCTTGGAAAAGCAACCCAAATCCAGGTATGGCACAGAAGTTTAGGCCATCCCTCAAATTAGATTGTAACTTGTACTTTGAATAAGGCACAAATCCTACACTCTAAAGACTCTTCACAAAACATCTGTGAATCCTACCTTAAAGGGAATCTGTCTAGACAATCTTTCTCAAGCTCTTGTTCTAAATCTTATGTTCCTTTTGAGATTGTACACTCTGATATATGGGGTCCTTCTCCCACTACCTCTCTTGAAGGTTTTAGATACTATGTCAATCTTGTTGATGAATGTACACATTTTAGTTGGATTTTTCCAATGAAAAATAAATCAGAAGTTCACTCCATCTTTTTCTATTTCTATTCCTATGTTCCCAATCAATTTTCTGCCTCAATTAAAACCCTTCAAAGTGATGGTGAGAGAAACGTGAAGTGCCTTAAATGTGTGGGCACGTATCTATCTAGCGCGAGGCCTCCTGTGAGCTCACTAGCTTTGGATTCCTGGTGAACTCCAAAGTTAAGCGAATAGGGGCTAGTCCAATCCCAAGATGGGTGACCCACTGGGAAGTTGTACGTGAGCTTCCGAGAACAAAACCTTGTGGGCAGAGCTGGTTGGATCGACGAGTCCAGAGGAGACAATATCGTGTTAGGTAGAGTGGGGCGCTGTGCAACTCTGATCTAATCGAGGCCTTTTGGGATCTCACTAGCTTTAGGTTTGGTTGGAACCCCAAAGTTAAACAATTTTGGGTTGGAGCAATATAACGACCCGTCCCGAGTTGACGGGATTAATTAAGGACTAATTGGCGATTATCGAGACTAATCGGGAATTAGTCGATAATTTTTCAGACGATCGGCGTAAAATGATAATTTTGCCATTGAAATGGTCAAAATGTTAACTTTTGACCTAGGAGGTCAAAGTCTTAATGATCGAAGACCGTCACGTAGATCAAGATGATACAAATCTGTAGATAGGCGGAACGTCGAAATCGAATATCGTACGGGAAAGTTACAGGTCACAGAAGAAAAATGGCACTATTCATATTTTACGAGGAAAGTGTACAGTTGGCTTGTTTAGATTGGTTCAAAATCTAGGTGGACCAATTAATAAGTGACAAGTGTCACTCATCTAATTGGCCCATATACCCATAATTTTGGGATCCAACTTCATCCATCTTCTTCTTTGTTTTCTCGCTAACCTGAAACCCATACAAATCCAATGCACCCAAACATCCTCCAAACTTCATCCTCTGTTGCTGGTGTGAACGAGGAAGTGAGAGAGTGGACTGAGATGAGCTGAACGATGGCAATGGTGTGGACAACCGTGGACGATGGCCAAAAACTCGAGAAGGTGAGTTTTAAAGTTCAAAATTTCAAAATCAAGTTTTGATGTTTGTTGGACTCCTTGGTTGTTCAGAACGTGTTCCCAGGAACTAGACGAACATGAAAGGACAAATAGGAAGGATTGAGGTGACCGGAATCGACCTGGGGAAGGTCTGGAATTTCAACCAAAAATTACGATTCTGGATCGTTTTTGGTGTTTTTGAGGTCATAGGCTTATTACTAGGTTCATTGCGATCCTTTAGGAAGAAAAATGGATCGATTTGGTTGAGTTTTGGATGAGTTAGAACCAGGTCAAGTCGCGGGTCTAGTCGACCCGTTGCAGGGAATCAAGTGACGTCATCATCTGTCAGAGGTGTCAGGCCATGAGGCTAATAAGGAGCTAACACGTGACACACTGTCAGGTACAGTCAACACTGACATGTCAAACATGTGGGCCAATTAGGGGCTAACACGTGGCACATGTCAGACCTGACACATGTCAAACTTATCAGGATGATGTCGGCGTTGACTTTTTCTAACATCAGCATTGACTTTTGACTAGAGTTGACTGGGAAGTTTGATCAGCACATGGGCACATTTTTCGAGGTGAAATCGTCTTGTTCAAAAAAATTTTGACGTTATGAATCCAATAGTGGTCGTTTCAGGTCGATCGAAGATCGTTGGGTATGTCAAATTTAGGTTTTTAGCCTAGGGAAGCGTGTTCGGGACATGTTGACTTTTCCAAGAGTTTGGGATTTTTTGATTGGGACTTATCTAAGTTGTTAGTGACCTTTCAGTGTGTTTTGGACAGGTTCGGATGGCCCAAAGAGTTTGGATTAGCTCGGAGTGGCTTACGGCGCAGCGTGCATACGCGCAACATGGATGGTCTGTGAGTGTACATTTGATTTCTAAATATGATGCTTGCATAACTTTTTTATATGTTTTACATATGTGATTTGAGATGCCTTGAGTTCATATGATTGTGGTGTTTTAACATTTTCGTACAAATGTGGTATTACACGTATTTCGAGAGTTATGCTTATATTGTACCTTGGGCTTAGGCCAGGTTTTTATGCATGCTTGTGTTTTTAAATGATTTGAACAATGAAATGATTTCGGATTTAGAGATATCATCCCGGGCTTGAGGCCCAATTGATTTTATGAGATATCGGACTTGAGGCCCGGTTGGTTTATGGTATCGGGTTTGAGGCTCAGTTGGTTTATGGTATCGGGCTTGAGGCTCAGTTGGTTTATGGTATCAGGCTTGAGTCCCAATTGTGATTTATGAAATGAGATTTCGGGCTTGAGACCCTATTAAGATGATTTGGGCTGAGTCCCTATGAGATTTGGATTGGATTGGATCAGATTCGAGGAATCCTGATGTTGTGGAAACGGTTTGTGAAAGCTATGCCTCGGGCTGAGACCCTGTTGAAACGTTCAAAACTTAATTGGAGGTATAAATGGTTTTACAATGGTTTTCCCCTAGTTTTGATTATAGTTTTACATATACCATCCTTATGAGTGGATTGTCTCCTCCGGACGACTCATAGTATCTTGTAGTAGTCACGATTCACTGCCTGAGAGGGGCCGCTCCGAGGAGAGGTTTAGGATTAGGAGTGTTAGAGATTGATATCATCCTAGACAGGGTCTAGGGAAGGCATACCATTATGTTATCACCCCGGACATTGGTGGATCCTGGGGAGGACTCGGACTTGAGACCCCGAGTGGCACGCGTAGCCTTAGAAACCATGACATTATTGATTAGATATCAGGAATGTCAGGAATCTAGGATGTCAATTATTGGGTATACTATATTTTACTGATTATATTTTACTGATTTGGGTAGAAACCCACGTGTTTTGGTTTTGGGCTGAGACCCTACTGAGCAAATGGCTTTGATTGAGAAATATTTTCACTGTGTATTGATTTGAAAAGTCATATGATTTGATTTAAAGAAAATTATTGTGATAACTTTTTTTTTTCTGATGCATGCATGCTTTTTAGTGAAGGATATAAATGTCTTTTCGAAAATGATTTTTATAAACTGTTTATTTTCGTCCACTCACAGCTTTTACTATTTTCATACCCTTCGGGTTTATCGCGGATCCGAGCTGTAGCAGAGACCGAGACATCACATGCCGCCACAGATCCTAGCGTACTCTAGTAACCCCGAGAGGGTTTTTGGTTTATCCCTGGTCTGACACGGGGTGTCAGATGGAAGCATGGCACATCCCGCGTTAATTTGGGAGGGGGAGATTGTGATCGGTTGTGTCAAGTAATCCTAGGATGGGTGACCTACTGGGAAGTTAAGCGTGAGTTCCTAGAAACAAAACTGTGATGGCTGGGCCAAAAGCGGACAATATCGTGCTAGATGGGTCGGATCATGACAAAATGGTATTAGAGATAGACCTCGATAGGAAGTGTGTCAGCGAGGACGCTGGGCCCCAAAGGGGTGGATTAAAAGACCCGTTCTTGAGAATAACGGTGAACAATCCCACATCGCTCGAGGAGGGAAAGGTGAAGTGCCTTAAATGTGTAGGCACATATCTATCTAGCGCGAGGCCTCCTGTGAGCTCACTGGCTTTGGATTCTTAGGGAACTCCAAAGCTAAGCGAGTAAGGGCTAGTACAATTCCAAGATGGGTGACCTACTGGGAAGTTGCACATGAGCTCCCAAGAACAAAATCGTAAGGGCTAAGCCCAAAGCGGACAATATCGCGTTAGATGGGTCAAGTCGTTCAGAACTTTAGTCAGGCCCTTCATAACTTTCTGTTTAGTAAGGGAATAACACATCATAGATCATGCCCTTATACACCAGAAAAAAATGGGCTTGCGGAAAGAAAACACAAACATATACTTGAAACAACTATTACTCTACTTCAAACCTCAGAACTACCTGCCAAATTCTGGTTTTCTGCTTCTACAACAACTACTTATCTTATTAACAGAATGCCATGTACCATACTTGATATGAAATCCCCTTTTGAATCTTTATTCAGTACATTACCACTCATAACTCATTTGAAAGTCTTTGGCTGCTCTTGCTTCCCTTTACTTCATCCATACAATAATACCAAACTGAAACCAAAAACAAAAAAAAATGAATCTTCCTTGGATATGCTGACAAATACAAAGGATACATTTGTCATGATCCTGTGTCAGAAAGGAACTTTGTCTGTAGGAATGTTTTGTTTTATGAAAGTCAGTTTCCCTACTCTAGTCTCACTTTCTCTTCCCAAACCACCACTTCTCAAAACTCCAATCCATTACCACCTCTTATCCATTGTTTTGTCTTCCCTTCCTAATTTCAAATTCAACCTACTTTTACTCAGTCCACTCAGAGTCCTGTGCATTATGCTCCTAGTGAAGCCAATGAGGCACACTCTTTTTCTACGTCACATTCAAATTCCACTGAAATTTCCCACAGTGTTATAGGAACTTAATCAGATCCCCCAACATCTCAGGAACCTACAGCACCTAACTCCTCCTTTCTGCATCCTAGCAACATCACAAACAATGATTTTCAACCTCAATATCTGGAGGTTGTGTTATCAATATGCATCCAATGCAAAAAAGATCCAAAAATGGGATTGTTAATCCTAAAGCTCTTCTTTCTACCTACACCTCTTCCCTTGAAGATGATCTCACTCAAGTTGAACCATATACATTTAAGATAACCTCTAATGTTCCCATCTAGCAGCAAGCAATGCAGGAAGAAATGAATGCTCTCTATAGCTAAGATACTGGGTCCTTGGTTCCGCTTCCACCCTCAAGGAATCTAGTTGGATGCAAATGGGTCTATAGGATTAAGAAGAACACTGATGGCACTATTGCACGACACAAAACAAGGTTAGTTGCCAAGGGATTTTGTAACGACCCGTCCCGAATTCCGGGATTATATTAGTGACTAATGAGGGATTAGTGAGATTAATTGGTGATTAGTTGAGTGATTTCAGACGGAAGGTGCAAAATAACCGTTTTACCCCTAGTTTTGGGCAAAATGTTGACTTTTGACTCGGGGGGTCAAACTTACGAGGACTGATGAACATGAAGTAGATCAGGACGTCATGAGTCCGTAGACAGACGGCACGTCAAATTCGAACATCGAACGGGAAAGTTATGGTAACGGGATCGAAATCAAGAGTTTAACGTCTCGAGATTCGATTAAAATAATATTAAAATCTGATTGGGCAGATATTTATGTGGGGCCCTTGGATGAGTGACAAGTGTCACTCATCCCATTAGTGTTTTTTCCCTAAAAATGAGATCTATATCTAATTGGTCATTTTAATTAATTAATTAATTAAACTCATCTTTCATCTCTCACATCACAACCATCCATCTCTATCTCTTCCTCTCATCTCCACCCTTCATCTCCATCATTTTTTATCATCTAATTATCATCATCAAACTTCATCATCTTTCATTTTTCTTCAAAAACCCGAACACCCATTCCCCTACAGCCCTCCAAACCGCATTATTTGTACGAGGTATTTGAATGGAAAAGTGAGAGGGAAGATAGACGATGATGATAAGGACATCGGGGAGGACCGTCGTGGACGGTGGTGAAGGCCCAATGGCAAAACCCGTGAGGTATGGTTTTTACTTCAAAAATGGAAAACTAGGATTTGAGGTGTGTTAGTCGATTTGATCAATCCTATTGTGTTCTAAGGACCAGGACGAGTCGTTTGGTGCTGGTTTCATGGACCCAGGTGGTCGGAATCACGAGAAACCGACGATGGGACCTTGGTCGTTTGTTTTCCGATCGAGAAGGTGAGTTTAAGACCTCATTTCCATGTTTTTAGTAGATAGATCGATTACAAATAATCGGACAAAGAGATAGGAATTAAAAGGGTTGAAAAATATGGGAAAATAGGGAGAACCGGCCTCGACGGTTAGCCGGTCCGGTCGAACCGAAAAAACAGGCTAACTCGGTCCACTCGAGGTAGACGATGACACTATTCATCGCGCGTGGGCTTCAAGCGCAGTCGCTTGCGACGGTGCATGGGGGCGCGTGGGAAAAAATTTAGTGATGTTGTCAACATGTGATTTCATCTATTCTATGTAACAAACATTTTGGGACTGGTTTCGTGTCGATTGGACATCATTTCGATATAGTTCGGGGTATCCGAAGGTTTAGGATCGAGTTTAAAAATGTTTAAAAATTTGACAAAATTACGGGGCTTTAATGAGAGGTTAATAAGGTAGTTACTAACCCTCTAGTATGATTTGGATAGGTTGGGAGTCCCGAGGACGGTGTTTTAGCCCAGGGAGGCTTATGACACGCATATCGAGGCGGCAGCATAGGACGGTCTGTGAGTGGACCTTGATTTCTAACCTGTGATGCATGCATAAATGTTTATATGTTTTATATATATAATTTCTATCATGAGGATTATGGTATTGGTGATTTACATGATTACACGTATTTCGAGGCAATTTACGTATTTGCACGTATATCGAGGTTTATGGGTTTACACTAATTATACGTGCTTACGATTTCGGTGATGGTTTGATAAAATGGTTTTGGATTTGAAAAGGTAAACTCGGGCATGAGACCCATTTTTTTTGGAAATCCCACCCTCGGACTTGAAGTCCATTTTAGTTACATTATCGGGCTAGGGGCCCAATTGGTTCGTGGATTGATGGATTGATTTTGGATTTGGAAATATTGTAACGACCCGTACCGAATTCCGGGATTGGAGATTAGTGATGTTAATCGGTGATTAGTCGGGCGAAATCGGAAGGACGATGCAAAATGACCGTTTTACCCCTGGTTGTGGGCAAAATGTTAACTTTTGACCCGGGAGGTCCGATGGCCCAAAACTATTACGTAGATCGGGTCGATACGAATTCATAGACAGGTGACACGTCGAAATTGGACTTTGGGCAGGAAAGTTATGGGTCACGGAAGTTCAATTTCGCTATGCACACATTACGAAACGGGGATGACGTGGCGATATCTAATTGGACAGATATTTTAGTGGGACCCATGGATGAGTGACAAGTGTCACTCATCACATTGGTCAATTCCCTAAAAAGTGGATCTATCTTTAATTAAATAATAACATTTTGGATTATTTTATAATTAATCCTACCCACCTCTCAATCCTAACCCTCTATCTCATCTAATCTCTCAATCTTCACCATCCATCTCATCTCTCTCTCTCTCTCACCTGATCATCATCTTCTCTGTTTCTTAAAACAACCCAAACTCGACCCCTCCATCCTCCATTTTCTTTTGGAACAAATACACACACACGGCTTACCACCCCACTTGCATCCATACGAATATGTGAGGGTTCATGGGAGACGGAGAGAGGCTAGGACGACACGGTGAGGGATGGCAGGCCACCGTGGTGGACACAGTGGAGGTGAGTTTACACGAGGACCCTTTGATTTTCAAAATTTGAAAATGATTTTTAGAGGACGGTTTCGAGTTCCTATTGATCCTAACATAATCTAAGGACCTAGGGGAGTCGAGATGGATCGATTTCGAGGGCTAGGACGGCCAGAGGCCACGGCGGCGATTGATTGCTGGTGGCCGGTTCAAGCTTCGACCATGGAGGTGAGATTTCGACGCGTTTCTTCTATTTTTAATTGCTAAATTATTTAGGTTTAGTGTTATGAACATTTAGGAATAAAAATGGGAAGGAATGGACTGAAAACAGGTGAGAAATAGGGCTAGACCGTGACCGTCGGTTCGGTTGGACTGAATCGGTTTGAACCGATCTGAACCCGGCCGGCTAGAGGTTAGGGATGATGAATAGTGTCCAATGCATGGGACTGGTTTCGTTTCAATCGGACATAGTTTCAGTATAGTTCGGGACGTCCGAAGGTTTAGGATCGAGATTAAAAATAGTTAAAAATTTGGGAAAATTACGAGGCTTTAGTGAGAGGTTAATAAGGTAGTTAGTAACCCCTTAAAGTGATTTGGACAGTTTGGGGAGTCCCAGTGACGACGATTAGCCCGGGAGAGCCGAATTGCACGCATATCGAGGCGGTAACTCGGACGGTCTGTGAGTGAACCATGTTTTCTAAATTGATGCATGCATAAATGTTTATTATGTGTTTTAATACTTGTTTTATGATGCCATGAGTGCATTTGTGTGTGGTTACGTATTGGTACGTATTTCGAGGTTTCGGCCTTATATGGTGCCTATACCGGTTTGTATTTCTACTATGGTTTAAATGAAATGGTTTTGGATTTAAAAAGGATAAACTCGGACATGAGACCCATTTGGTTTTTTCTCAGGCATGTAGCCCTATTGGTGACCTACGGGTTTGATTCGTGGTCGCGGCGAGTGCTTTGTGCACGGCGAGTGCTTTATGTTCGGGGGACGTTTTCTTTTCTCGTATGAGTTGTGAGGGTGACTGTACCTAGAGTTGTTGGGTACGAGGGAGGCTGAGTTACTCCAATTTGAGCAGAGGTACGGGGTCGTCGCTCGGTATGAGCGGAGATCCAGGGTTGCCTAATTCGCATAGTGTGTGCTCGTATTGGTGCAGGTGCTGGTGCTGACTATTGCGATGACGATGAGTCACGAGTCGTGATGTGACTTTGTCGAGATAGGCATAAGTTCGGTATCTGTAGTTCGGGAGTGGATCACGGATAGTGATGGGCTGGATTTGATCCAGCAGTAGTTGAGACGTGAGGATCGAGTACTGTCGTGGGGATTAGTGATCGGCTGGTCAGAGTTGGTCAGAATTGGTCAAGATTGGTCAGATATGGTGGTATGCAGAGATTTGACTGCATATCACAGTAGGAGCCTGTTGTGACTCTTCAGTTGAGCGGTACATCAGGTTAGGATGAATTGACATCCTTTTGGATGTGCATAAACGGTGTAAACTGATAGGCGAACTTGGTAGTGAGTTAGACTGGTTACGGACACGTGGTTGATGTCCGAGTGTATTGTTTCCAATCTGGTTGGAACTTTTTAATCGAGAGAGGTTGCGTTTGAGGTGACGGATGGTTGCACGCATCATTAGGATCGAAATCGTGACTGACCCTGAGATATTGGGCACGATGCCCAGTTGAGTCATGTGTTCAGACACGAGACCCAGTTACTTTATGTTTATGATTTTGGGTCGACGACCCTAAATGGATTTCTAGTTTCATGACGGTTTAAGGGGACCGGGCATGAATGTTTTCGTTATATATATATATTCATAGACCTTCCTTATTTGGAATGTCTCCTCCGAGGAGGGTCGTTGGCTTCGGTGGACCCCGAAGTAGTCACGGAGCACTAACTGAGTGGAGTCGCCCCAGTTGGGTACCTTACTCTCAGGAGGGCTTGGATTATAACCTCTGGGAGGATCATTGATCTACGGACATTGACCTAGGTGGACCCTGGGAGACTTGGGCTTTGAGACCCCGGGTAGCACGCGCGTAGCTTTAGAAATCGTGACAGGATTGGTTATGTGATTTATACGTATATGTTATATATTATATGATCTATGTACTGGTTTTGGGCTGAGTCCCACATGGATTTGGGCAGTGGCCCGTATGGTTGGTTTCATTATAGTTCTTTTGGATAAATGGTTTTTGAATGGATGCATGCTTTTTAGTGAAAGGTACAAATGTTTTTCAATAAAATGTTTTTATAAATTATTGTTTTGTCCACTCACAGCTTTTAATGTTTCGAATGGATGCATGCTTTGGATTGGAGTTTCGATAAAATGTTTTCGGCACGTGGAACCAAATCTCGAGGTGAGTTCAACTTGAAACTTGTTCCTTTTAATGTAACGAACATTTCGGGACTAGTTTCGAGGAAATCGGATATCGTTTCGATAGTGTTCAGTGTATCCGAAGTTTCCGTATACGTTTAAAATACGTATTTAAATCCCGAAAAAATTGGGAAAAATTATGTGATGTATATTGAAGTGTTAGTGACCCTCGATATTGATTTTGGACAGGAATTATAATTTCCGAAATTTACGAAAAAACGTGCAGCTCGGAAGCGAGCCGTTTGGACGGTGTGTGAGTGGACTTTGTTTTCTAAATTTCAATGCATGCATAATCGTTTTCTATGCTTTATATTTATGATTTCTATGCTCATGGTAATTATGATTTTTGTATTTATATGCATTTCGATATGCAATACGTAATTGCACGTATTTCGAGACTATGGTTTCTCCTATGCTTTGATGATGGTTTAATGAATAATTTTATATGATTTGTGCGTATTATGTTTTGATGATGTTTTGATTATGATTGTGAGTATGATTTACGATTTTGGCACGTATTTCGAGATTATTACGGTGTTGTACGTTTTACGAGATTTCGAGTATATTGTGATTTGACCATCGTTTTGATGACTTGAATTTGGGATTTGAAAAATGATTTGATTTCAAAGATTTAAAATGAGTTTTGGAAAAAGGTGATTTCGGGCTTGATGCTCAGTTCATAACAATGGTTTTGATGAACGAGATTTCGGGTTTCAGAAACTTGAAAGTGGATTTCCGGGTTTGGGTTCGGAATAATTATTCCCGATGCTAGCTTACGGAATAATGGTTCTGAATTCAGATTTGGAAATGGATGATGGATATGATGTGAAATTTGGACCATGATGGATTCTGGATTTGTTATGATTTACACATGTTTTGGGTTTAAAGACCCGGTACTATTGCTGGATCATGTTTTGGGTTTAAAGATCCGGTTGATTGATGACGGGGGAGGACCCTTGATCAATATGTTTTCAGTTTAAAGATTCGATTACTGTGATATCCCCTGAGGCCTATTGATTGTGTTTTTAGTTTAAAGACTCGTTGATATCCCGGGAAGGCCTGATTATGCACATGGTTTTGAGTTTAAAGACTCGGGCGCACTTGAGATCCAGTAGATTGATTGACTTGTGATTTACTGTTCATTTCCAATGTTTGCGGATGTGTTGGGCAATGACCCGGTTTATATGGCTTGATGGATTTTTGGGGTTATGTTATGTACTTCGATTTTGATTCGTGATTTTGGGCTGAGGCCCCGTGTTCATGGTTTCGGGCTAAGGCTCGAGGTTTGAGGAAAGGAAAATGATTTTGATTTTTCATACATGATTTTCTTATACTAGAAATGGAATGAGTTGTGAACTGATTTTCGAATGCACGCATTAGTTTTACGTGGAGGGTAGAAATGTTCTTTCTGTAAACGTGTTTTATAACTGATTTATTTTTATCCACTCACACCTTTTCTGTTTTTATTAACCCTCCAGGTTGTAGCGCGATGATCGAGGCTGATTGAGAGGTGGAGACATGAGTGGGCACATGTACGGTTATCCCTTGTTTGGTAAGTGCTGAGAGTAATTTGGGAACTTCAGTTGACTTGTCAGACGGGAGCAGGAACGGGCACGGTTACCAATGTCCCTCTAGGGACGTACCTATCAATAGAGATGTCTAGGTCTGCACGAGTCTGTGGCAGGCGCTACTGCCGAGAGTGGGTGTAGTTACGGTTGTTGGGAATCAGGGACGTTCGAGGGACGTTTTCTTTTCTCGTATGAGTTGTCAGGGTGACTGTACCTAGAGTTGTTGGGTACGAGGGAGGTAGAGTTACTCCAATTTGAGCAGAGATACGGGGTCATCGCTCGGTATGAGTGGAGATCCAAGGTTGACTAATTCGCATAGTGTGTGCTGGTATTGGTCCTGGTCCTGGTGCTGGTGCTGGTGCTGGTGCTAACGATTGCGATGACTATGAGTCACGAGTCGTGATGTGACTTTGTCGAGATGGGCATAAGTTCGGTATCTGTAGTTCGGGAGTGGATCACGAATAGTGATGGGGTGGATTGGATCCAGCAGTAGTTGAGACTTGAGGATCGAGTACTGTCGTGGGGATTAGTGACCGGTTGGTCAGAATTGGTCAGGATTGGTCAGATATGGTGGTATGCAGAGATTTGATTGCAGATCACAGTAGGAGCCTGTTGTGACTCTTCAGTCAAGCGGTATATCAGGTTAGGATGAATTGCCATCCTTTTGGATGTGCATAAACGGTATAAACCGATAGGCGAACTTGGTAGTGAGTTAGACTGTTTACGGACACGTGGTTGATGTCCGAGTGTATTGTTTCCAATCTGGTTGGAACTTTGGAATCGATAGAGGTTACGTTTGAGGCGACGGTTGGTTGCACGCATCATTAGGATCGAAATCATGACTGACCTTGAGATATTAGGCACGATGCCCAGTTGAGTCATGTGTTCGGACACGGGACCCAATTACTTTATGTTTATGATTTTGGGTCGACGACCCTAAATGGATTTCTAGTTTCATGACGGTTTATGGGGACCGGGCATGAATGTTTTCGTTATATATATATATATATATTCATATACCTTTCTTATTTGGAATGTCTCCTCCGAGGAGGGTCCTTGGCTTTGGTGGACCCCGAAGTAGTCACGGAACACTAACTGAGTGGAGTCGCCCTCGTTGGGTACCTTACTCTCAGGAGGGCTTGGATTATAACCTCAGGGAGGGTCATTGATCTATGGACATTGACCTGGGTGGACCTTGGGAGACTTGGGCTTTGAGACCCCGGGTAGCACGCGCATAGCTTTATACACTGTGACAGGATTGGTTATGTGATTTATACGTATATGTTATATGTTATATGATCTATGTACTGGTTTTGGGCTGAGTCTCAAATGGATTTGGGCAGTGGCCCGTATGGTTGGTTTCATTATGGTTCTTTTAATGTTTTGACTGTCCTTCAGGTTGATAGCGGATGCGGGCTGTAGTAGAGACCGAGCGGGCTAAAGTCATAAATTCCCTTGTATGCCACTCTGTGTCAGACGGGATCAGAAATGTCCCGTGTTAATCCCGGGGGGATTGGGAAGGGTCCTAACAAATATGGAATCGGGCATGAAAAGGCATCGGGCTGGAGGCTCATTTGGTTTACAAGATCGAGCTCGGGGTCCAGTTGGTTTACGAAATCGAGCATGAGGACCAATTGTGTTTTATGAAGTTGATTTCGGGGTCGGGGACCCATAAGTGGATCTGGATAAATGGATTTGGATTTGGAAAGAATGGATTTCTGGATTCATGACGGTTTTATGGGAAACCGGGCATGAACCCTTTGAAAGATTTGAAAGGTTTTAAGAATGATTTCGTAATGGTTTTTCATATACCATACTTTTATTTATGGATTTTCTCCTCCGGGGAGGGTCGTTGGCCTGGGTGGACCCCAGAGTAGTTACAGAGCACTACTTGAGTGGAGTCGCCTCCATGGGGTACCTTACTCTCAAGAAGGAATTTATGGATTATAACCCCCAGGGAGGGTCAATGATCTGCGGACATTGACCTGAGTGGACCCTAGGGAGACTTGGGATTTGAGACCCCGAGTAGCACGCGCGTAACTTTGGAAACCATGACATGATTGGTTATATCATATTTGGTAAACAGGGTTTCTTGGATTTATGAAATGGTAATTGGATTCCAGATATGGTATTTCTGTGTTTTATGGATTTGGTTAGTGACCCATTTGGATCTGGATTTACAGATTTTTGTATTCTATGGTTTTGGGCTGAGTTCCCACGTATGACATAGATTTACGAAATTTGGGTTGAGACCCTAATAATGGTTATTTGAATAAATGGTTTGATAAATGGTTTTCGTATGCATGCGTGCTTTTTAGTGAAGGGCATAAACTTTTTTTTATGAAATGAGTTTTTATTAAACTATTTATTTTCGTCCACTCACAGCTTTTGTTGTTTTTAATGCCCTTTAGGTTGATCACGAATGGGGGCTATATCAGAGATCGAGACATCACACTCCTCCACCAAATCCTGGCGCACTCTAGAAGCCCTATCGGGCTGAGGTTTTGGGCTATCCCTTGTCTGACACTTCGTATCAGACGGGAGCATGACACATCCCGCGTTAATCCTGGGGGGGGATTGGGATGGGTCGTGTCAATTCAGTCAGGAAGAAGGACTTGATTACAGTGAAACCTTCAGACTAGTAGTCAAAACCACTACTGCTAGATTGGTGCTTTCCTTTGCTGCTCGTTTTCAGTGGAATCTTAGACAACTTGATGTTAAGAATGCCTTGTAACAAGGTGAGCTCAAAGAGGAAGTGTACATGTCCCAGCCTCCAAGTTTTGAGGATCCCAAGCATCCAGATTATGTGTGCATGTTACAAAAGTCAATCTATGTGTAACGACCTGTCCCGAAATCCGAGATTAGATTACTGACTAATCACGATTAGTGAGGTTAATCGGTGATTAGTTGGGCGAAATCGGATGAACGATGCAAAATGACCATTTTGCCCCTAGAATGGGTAAAATGTTGAATTTTCATTCAGGAGGTCAAATGGACTTTGACCGATGATCGTGACTTAGTTCGTCACGTCACGAGTTCATAGACAGGTGGCACGTTCAATTCCGACGTTCGAGCAAAAAGTTATGACGTTCGGAAGTTCAAGGGCATTTTGGTAATTTTGATTAAATGGGGCAAATAGTTGAATTTTGGACTGGGATGTCTGATGGCCGAGGGCCAAGGACCATTACGTAGATCGGGACGATACGAATCCATGGACAGGCGGCACGCTGAAATCGGACTTCGAACGGGAGAGTTATGGGTCACGAAAGGTCGATTTCACTAGCACGTACTTCGAGACGATGATGATTTGGCAATATCTGATTGGGCAGATATTTTAAGTGGGACCCATGGATGAGTGACAAGTGTCACTCATCCCATTAGCCAATTTCCCTAAAAAGTGGATCTACATAATTAAATATCATTATAATTATTATTTTATAATTAATCTTTCTACCACTCAATTCTAGCCCTCCATCTAATCTACATCTCTCAAATCCTAACCATCCATTTAATCCTCCCTTCTCTCATCTGATCAACCTCACCATTTTCTTTATTCTTCTTCAAAACCCGAAACCATATTCTCCATTCCTCCATTTCTCCATACAAACACACACCACACCACACCTCACCACCACCATCACCGTGCATCAACATGACTGTGTGAGGAGTGAGGAAGGACTGAGGAATACAAGAACGATGGTGAGCCACGACGGCGGTCCACGAAGGAGGAGAAAACCGAGACGGTGGGTTTTAGTTTAAAAATTTAAGTTTCCGTTTTGTGGGTTTTTACTCGATTCTATTAATGAGGTTGACTTCCTGGTGGTCTAAGGAGAAGGCCTGGATTAATTTTGAGGCTTGGGATGGCTTGGAATGACGGTGGACGGTGGGGGAAGTCACCACCGCCATGGACGGTCAAGGAGGTACGGTTCTCCTTGCTTTTCTTATGCTTTTGATAGTTAGAAAGACTAAGTTTAAGTAGGGGAAACTTTAGGGATTAAAATGGGAGAAAATGGATAAAAAAATATGGAAGTTATGGCCTTGAACCGGTCCAGACCGGTTCGGCCGGTCCAGGAACATGTCCAGACCGGTTCAGCCGGTCTAGGAACCAGAAAATCGGTTCAGCCGATTGTAGGGGAAGATGAATAGTGCCCGCACGTGGCTTTCAAGCGCAGGACTTTCCTTGGGCGCGTGTGAGTGCGTGAATAGTAATTTGGGAAAGTTTTCAACACGTGAAATCTTCTATTCGATGTAACGAACATTTTGGGACTGGTTTCGTGTCGATCGGACACCATCTCGATAATATACGGGGCATCGGAAGGTTTCAGATCAGGATTTAAAATACTTAAAACTTCGGGAAAATTATGGGGCTTCAATGAGAGGGTAATAAGGTAGTTAGTAACCCTCTAGATTGATTTAGACAGGTTTGGGAGTACCGGTGACAACAATTTTCCCGGTGAGGCTTACGACACGCAAATCGAGATGGCAACATAGGACGGTGTGTGAGTGGACCTTGATTTCTAAACTGTGATGCATGCATAAATGTTTTATATGGATTATGAATGTGATTCTATGATGTTGATTTGGATGGTTGTGAATTACATGGTTTGACGCTTTACGAGGCGATTTACGTGCTTTACACCGATTTTCCATACTTATGGTTTTAGATATGATTGATAGGTCCTCAAATAAGCGTTATTTTATATTATTTTATACCCTTTATACTTGACTTTTAATATTAAAATAATAAATAATTAGACAAATTAATTTATTTTGTGATATTTTTGTAGAAATAAATAAAGCTTGGAATTTGGAGCATTTTGGTGAAAGAATCGTCCCGATCGGAATTATAACGAAGAAATTATGGACGAAATATGAGAAACCACCGAAAATCGCAAGGAAATTCGATGGGAAGCTGCTGAAATCCAGCATCCCAAGCCAAAAATCCAGCAGCCCCCCAATAGTTCCCAAAATCAGCATATTTGCCCCAAAATCAGCAACTTTTCCCCAAAATCAGCAACTTTTCCCTAAAATCAGCATATTTGCCCCAAAATCAGCATCTTTTCCCACCCAATCTCATCATTTCCATCACTTCTTCATGTACTATTTTATTCCTATTTTTATATTTTAATTTTGTACTTTTAATTAAACAATTGTGGCACTCCTTCTATAAATAGGGAGGTCATTTCATGTATTTGGGGAGTCCCCAATTAGTTTCATTCTTCCATTTCTTTCATTTTCCTTAGTTCTTAGTTCTTAGTTCTTAGTTTAGTTCTTTTGTTTCTCTCTTTTGAGAGACATTTTTGGGGACCATTTTTACTTCTTGTAGATTTTCTTATTAATTAGTTTTCTTTTAATTCTTATTCGTAATTTATGTTATTTTTATGTTATTTTCATTTCTTCTTTACTATTGTTCTTGGTATTTTCTTTCTAACATTTGTAAGTAAGAATGCAATCTCCATGTGTTTTACTTTTTGAATTTCTTTTACTTCATATGTTTTAGTGCTTAAACTTCAATTTGATGTTAAGTGTTTTATCCGCTGTCGGTGCACTTAGAGTAGAATTGAAGAGATTAAATGTTGATCGCTGTCGGCGCATTTAATTATAAACTTAAGGTAAATCATGTTGTAAATGTTTGAAGCATATTGATGTTTGACGCACATTAATGGTTGATGCATTTATAATATTGAAAGATGTATGTAAGTATTTGAGATGATGAAGGTAGGATTTCGTGATTGGTTTATTATGAGCAAAATGTTAGAATTAATGTGATTGTTAATTCGAAATTACTTACGTAAAAGTGTGGGTTTTGTCTATGAAACTACTCTATGGTTTGTAAGTTCTAATTAGCATGAACATTTACATTTTAATTTTTAGTTAGTGTTGTCTTTAGCTTAAATTACAAATCTTTTCAAAACCCCCCTTTTTATTCTTTATTCTTTTATTCTTTTATTCTTTTATTCTTTGATCCCTTTTATTTTTTATTCTTTTATTCTTTTATTCTTTTAATTCTTTATTCTTTGAATCTTTTATTTCTTTATTCTCTCATTCATCTATTCTTTAATTTATTAATTCTTTGATTATTTAATTCTTTGATTATTTAATTATTTAATTCATTATTTTTTTTATTCATCTCCCACTAACACATTATTAATGTTCTCTAATTTCTCCGGTTAAGAACGATCCCTATTTACCAATACTACATCTACACAAAAAGGGTTTAAATTGCACAATACTCAAATTACGTATTTAATTTAATGCGTAGTTTGGGCATAGTCAATTTTTGGCGCCGTTGCCGGGGAAATTGAAAATCATTTTTAATTTGTTAGTGTATGTATATAAATTGTGCATATTATACTTGTTTATAAATTTTACTTTTGTTAATATTATATTTATCCATCTTATTATTGTTCTTATTATTTTTGTTTATAATGCTCATACTTTACTTATTCTTAATTTCTAATTTATACTTGTTCATCAATGTTCATAATTTTTTTTTTTTTTGTATTTGTTCATATTAAAATTAATACTTGTTCATAATTTAATTTCATTTGTTTACTTTTACTTTTACTTGTTCATATTAAAATTGATACTTGTCATAAATGTATATTGTACATATTCACTTTTCCTTACTTTTATTTTTTGTTTTCTTTACACTTTCTAACTTGTTCTTTAATCCATTAACTTTAATTTTATTCCATAAACTTTTTCTTTATTCCTTTAACTTTAAATTTATTCATTAACTTTTTATTCCACTAACTTTTTATTCCATTAACTTTTTATTCCATTAACTTTTATTCCATTAACTTTATTCCATTAACCTTTTATTCCATTAACTTTTTATTCCATTAACTTTTTATTTCATTAACTTTTTATTCCATTAATTTTATTCCATTAACTTTTTATTCCACTAACTTTTTATTCCATTAACTTTATTTCATTAACTTTTTATTCCATTAACTTTTTGATTACACTTATTTTATTCTTATGTAATTATTTATTTGGTTATGTCTTGATAAAATTTAAATTTAAATTTTAAAAAAATCAAAGTAAATAAAAAATTTTAAAAAAAAAACTTATCTTAGCTTTATGTTAGTGTTAATTCATACTTGTAAATAAATGTTGTATATATGTTACTTGTTACCTTTTATACTTGTTCATAAATTGTTCATAACTTTTATATTTTATAATATACATACATACTTGTTCATAATAGACTTTCATTTATGTTTGTTTATAATTCTCTTACTTGTTATATTATTCTTGTTCATACTTGTACATAATGTTCATTCTTTTTAAATGTTCATAAATGCTTATAGTAATTATTCACTTTTCCTTATTTTTATTTTTATATTTTTTTGTAAATAAAAAAAAAGCATAAAATTCGTAAAAAAAAAAAAAATCTTCATTTGTTTTTTTTTAAATTCCGAAAAAAACATAAATTTTAAAAAATAATAAATTTAAATTTCTTATCTTCACTTTGTGTTAGTGTAAATCTCAATGGTTAAATAAATCTTATACTTAGTTTGTTAATGAGAATTTGTTTTGTAAATATCATTACTTGTGAATGAAACCATACTTGTAAATAAATTGTTCATACTTGTATAAATTGTTCATATGTAATTGTCATGTTATATTTGTAAATTGTGCATAAAAACATACTTGTAAATAGTTATTGCATTCATGCATCAGTCTCGGCTATATGTAGATCACTTGTGTTTTGAAATTTAGATTTTGATCTTTATCGGCGAAGACTCTTTTGTTAACTCTCACTCACGGTGATTGTTAACACTTGAGTCATCTTAATTCCTCTGGAGTAAGAAATTTTTGAGGGTGATGTCTAGGATAAGAGACGGTACTCATAACGGGTTTTGGGTCTAAGAAATTAGCCCTGCCTCTTATGTGTATTCTTTCTAACCTGGTCACTTTTGAACTTGCCCAAACAGTTGAATTAATCCAAGATATTTACTTGGGCCGCACGGACGTATAAGTCTCCATCTAAACTTTGAAGCTATGTGAACCATATATATCTTTGACTTCCCCCGACATTTAAATATTGTTTATATCTTAATTTACATTATTTGTCATGACAAAATTAAATTGCATCTTTAGTGTAACTAACTTGCATCTTTCATTCTAACTTGCATTTCATCTTTCATTCTAACTTACATTTCATCTTTCATTTAACTTGCATTTTCACTTAACTTGCATATGTAGTTTAACTTGCATTGCACTCTTCCTCTAACTTACATCTTTAACTCAAATTGCATCCTTAACTTCAATTTGCATATCTAATTTGCATTCTTGACTAACGTACATCTCTGACTAACTAACTTGCATCTCTGTCTAGGCTGGATGAACGTTAAACTTCAAGCGCTTGTTGGGAGGCAACCCAATGTGTTCCCGAGATGTGAAGTCGTCATCAATCCAGATTTGCTATCCTTCTACCCTTCACTCTCTTTTATTTTGTTTATTTAATGTTTTCCTATTATTTTCTTAAATCATCTTCCTTACTTTGATTCTATGTTTAATTACTTCGTATTTTCCTACATTGAGGACAATGTAGAATTTAAGTGTGGGGGAATGGTTTACAATTTTGAGTTCAAAAAAAAATAATAATAATTAATTAAAAAAAATAAAAAAAAAATATATATATATATATATATATATATAAAAGATGAAAAAAATGAAAAAAATAATAATTAATTAAAAAATATATATATATAAAAAAGATGAAAAAAATGAAAAAAAAAAAAAATTTCTTGAACCTTTTAACTTAGTATTTTTTTTATGAGTCTTAAGTTTCCCTTTAACTTGTCAATGATATAAATGAACGAAAATGAATATGTTATGGCCATAAAGATAATCACTACAACTTGAATTTGTTTGTTAATATTTTGTGATTAAGTGTTATAACTTGAAGATAATGCATGTAAATTGGCACATAAACGAGCATGATAAGATAAGTATGAATCATATGAACCTTATGTGAGCTTTAGAACTTTATATACATCTTTGATGAGTGATTCATAAGTTCTTTGTTTAAATTGATATACATATGCCTCATAACTGCTTGTCATAGCTTTTAATGAACTCTAGAGTACTAGAACTTATTCTATGTGATTTTCAAAGCTTTTGAGTCAATAAACTCTCTGATTTTGGATATGATTAAGGCATTAGGGTTAACACCACAAATTCAAACATCCATGTTCCCTATTTTGTGCGCACGAGTTGCGACCCCCTTAGTTTTAACCCCTTTTGAGCCCACATCAAGCCTTTCTTTCATCACCATGATTATCTAAACACTTGAGCTTAGTATAGACATCCTTTACCCTTGTTCCAAGAACTCGGTTGAAGACATATTGATTGTGTAAAGAGAAAATAATGATATTGGAAAGACTTTCATGTGAATTATTTGGATTTACCGACTCAAGCTTTGTTGTATTGTTGACGCATGTTATTACCTTGATCAAAAAAATAAAAAAAAAATCAAAAAAATCAAAAAAAAAAAAAGTTGAGTCTCGATCAAGGTAATAAGGTTTGGTTATGTAATGTTTGAGTTAAGTCCCTTACATTGGTAAATCCGACACAAAGAATGAATTCGAGGCCCAACAAGATGAAATTAGGCCTATGTTCGAAGGGATGGATTATTGACATCATTGCACTAAGGTTGGGAAGTTATGATACGTTTTGGGAGTCTATTGAGTCTTGGAACGAATTGAGCACCACTTGTCCTATATTTTCCTTGCCTTGAATCTTAGCCCCATTACAACCTTCGTAAAGACCTTATGATCCTTAAGATGGTAAATTTTGATTAGTTGAGTTAATCACTTGAGTAAGCTTATGGTTTTGGTTCATTTGCGCAAGTATGTGTTGTTTTTATTTTGAGGTGTTTGTTTGAGATTTTGCAAAAGTACTTCATTTCGATTATGTGAGTAATTCTCACATACTTTGAGTGCAAACACAAACCCTTACAAAATTGAGTGAATTTATGAGTGCATATCCTTGTGAGTTGATTCATACTTGTTTTATTCATGTTAAGATCCATTTCACTATATTTACTCATTATCTTACTTGTTAAAACATTTTGTTACCACATATTAACTCTTGAATTCCATATGCTTAAATGATTTAAGTGAAAATCTTTTATGCCATGATTGTAATAATGAAATATTGAGACAAATGGTTAAAGGTTACTTGTTTTGATTTTGTAGTTTAATTTTAGTATTTGCTAGGGACTAGCAAAGTTAAGTGTGGGGGTATTTGATAGGTCCTCAAATAAGCGTTATTTTATATTATTTTATACCCTTTATACTTGACTTTTAATATTAAAATAATAAATAATTAGACAAATTAATTTATTTTGTGATATTTTTGTAGAAATAAATAAAGCTTGGAATTTGGAGCATTTTGGTGAAAGAATCGTCCCGATTGGAATTATAACGAAGAAATTATGGACGAAATATGAGAAACCACCGAAAATCGCAAGGAAATTCGGTGGGAAGCTGCTGAAATCCAGCATCCCAAGCCAAAAATCCAGCAGCCCCCCAATAGTTCCCAAAATCAGCATATTTGCCCCAAAATCAGCAACTTTTCCCCAAAATCAGCCACTTTTCCCTAAAATCAGCATATTTGCCCCAAAATCAGCATCTTTTCCCACCAAATCTCATCATTTCCATCACTTCTTCATGTACTATTTTATTGCTATTTTTATATTTTAATTTTGTACTTTTAATTAAACAATTGTGGCACTCCCTCTATAAATAGGGAGGTCATTTCATGTATTTGGGGAGTCCCCAATTAGTTTCATTCTTCCATTTCTTTCATTTTTCTTAGTTCTTAGTTCTTAGTTCTTAGTTTAGTTCTTTTGTTTCTCTCTTTTGAGAGACATTTTTGGGGACCATTTTTACTTCTTGTAGATTTTCTTATTAATTAGTTTTCTTTTAATTCTTATTCGTAATTTATGTTATTTTTATGTTATTTTCATTTCTTCTTTACTATTGTTCTTGGTATTTTCTTTCTAACATTTGTAAGTAAGAATGCAATCTCCATGTGTTTTACTTTTTGAATTTCTTTTACTTCATATGTTTTAGTGCTTAAACTTCAATTTGATGTTAAGTGTTTTATCCGCTGTCGGTGCACTTAGAGTAGAATTGAAGAGATTAAATGTTGATCGCTGTCGGCGCATTTAATTATAAACTTAAGGTAAATCATGTTGTAAATGTTTGAAGCATATTGATGTTTGACGCACATTAATGGTTGATGCATTTATAATATTGAAAGATGTATGTAAGTATTTGAGATGATGAAGGTAGGATTTCGTGATTGGTTTATTATGAGCAAAATGTTAGAATTAATGTGATTGTTAATTCGAAATTACTTACGTAAAAGTGTGGGTTTTGTCTATGAAACTACTCTATGGTTTGTAAGTTCTAATTAGCATGAACATTTACATTTTAATTTTTAGTTAGTGTTGTCTTTAGCTTAAATTACAAATCTTTTCAAAACCCCCCTTTTTATTCTTTATTCTTTTATTCTTTTATTCTTTTATTCTTTGATCCCTTTTATTTTTTATTCTTTTATTCTTTTATTCTTTTAATTCTTTATTCTTTGAATCTTTTATTTCTTTATTCTCTCATTCATCTATTCTTTAATTTATTAATTCTTTGATTATTTAATTCTTTGATTATTTAATTATTTAATTCATTATTTTTTTATTCATCTCCCACTAACACATTATTAATGTTCCCTAATTTTCCCGGTTAAGAACGATCCCTATTTACCAATACTACATCTACACAAAAAGGGTTTAAATTGCACAATACTCAAATTACGTATTTAATTTAATGCGTAGTTTGGGCATAGTCAATGATTTCATGAAATGGTTTTGGAATTGAAAAGGTAAACTCGGGTTCGAGACCCATCTGTTTTGGAAACCCTCAGACTCTAAGTCCCTTTTAGTTACGTTCTCGGGCCGGAGGCCCAATTGGTTCTTAAATTGATTTCGGATTTGGAAATATGGAATCGGGCATGAGACCCATTTGATTTATGAAATCGGGCACGAGGCCCAGTTGGTTTACGAATCGGGCCTGAGGTCTAGTTTGTATGTGGATTCGGGCCTAGGCCCATATATGATTTAAGATTGTGATTTCGGGTCAAGGACCCACAAATGGTTTTTATGGTTCATGACGGTTTATGGGAACCGGCATGAACCCTTGAAATGGATTTATGGTTCATGACGGTTTATGGGAACCGGCATGAACCCTTGAAAGGATTTTATGGTTCATGACGGCTTATGAGGGCCGGGCATGAGTCCTTGAAAGGTTTAAAGAATATTTTCAAAAGGTTTTTCATATGCCATCGTTTATATATGATTATCTCCTCACGGGAGGGTCGTTGGCCTGGGTGGACCCCAGAGTAGTCACGGAGCACTGACTGAGTGGAGTCGCCCCCCAGTTGGGTTCCTTACTATCAGGAAGGGCATGGTTCGTAACCTCTAGAGAGGGTCATTGATCTACGGGCATTGACATGGGTGGACCCTAGAGAGACTTGAATTTGAGACCCTGGTTAGCACGCGCGTAGCTCTTAATTACCGTGACAGGTTCGGTGATATGAAATATAATGGATAAACATGATTTCAATTGGTTTGGGAAATTGTGTTTTATGATGATAAATGGATTTGGGCTGAGATCCCGCATATGTTTACTATGTTATGGTTTCTGTAAATGGTTTGGGCAGGAGCCCATATGATTATGGTTGTTTAAACATATGTGATTGGATAAACAGTTTTACTATGCATGCATGCTTTTTAGTGAAGGGTATAAAGGTCTTTATAAAATGTGTTTTACGAAACTTATTACTTTTTGTCCACTCACAGTCTTTCTGTTTTTAATACCCTTCAGGTTGGATACGGTGCAGACTGTAGCAGAGACCGAGATATCACATACCTCCTCCGGATCTTGGCGCACTCTGGAAGCCCGAGAGGCTAAGGTCGGAAATTTCCCTTGTCTGACACTCCGCGTCAGACGGGATCAGGGTCGTCCCTCGTTAATCCCGGGGGGATTGGGGACGGGTCCTGACACTATGGCCTTAAACAGGCCCCTCGAGTCTGGAATGAAAATTTTACAAGTTTCCTTCCTAAGCAAGGTTTTCAAACCATTTGGGCAAATTCTTCCCTTTTTGTTAAGAAAACACCCTATGCACTGATAGTTCTACTGCTATATGTAGATGGCATCGTAATTATAGGAAGTAGTGATGATGTTATCTCCAAAATTGTCTCATCCTTAACTGCTACCTTTGACGTGAAGGATCTTGGCAAGCTACACTATTTTCTAGGACTTCAGATTAACTACACTTCAACTGATCTCTTCATCTCTCAATCAAAGTACATCAGTGATCTACTCACTAAGACCTTAATGCTTGACAGTTCTACTGTCGAAACAGCAAGTGTTCCTAGTTCAAGATTAAAGAAGGGCGATGGTCCCCCTTTACAGCAATCCAACGAATTACATGAGCATTGTTGGTGCCCTGCAATATCTGACCTTCACAATACCTGATATAGTCTTCTCTGTGAATCAAGTATGTCAGTATATGCATACTCCCACAGACTCTCACTTCATGGTCGTTAAACGAATCCCCAGGTACCTCAAGGGTACTCCTTATCATGGAATCACATTTAAGTCAGGATCATTGGATCTGATTGCCTACACTGATGTAATTAAGCAGAAGATCCCAATGATAGACGATCCACCACAGAAGTTTTTGTTTACCTTGGTGAGAATCCAATCTTCTGGATGTCCAAGAAACAAACCACTGTTTCACGGTCTAGTACTGAATCTGAGTATCGTGGCTTAGCCATTACTACTGCTAAGGTTTCATGGATCAGACAGCGCTTATGTGCTCTTCACGTCCCTCTTCTCAAACCTCCATCGATCTACTGTGACAGTACCTCTGCAACAAGTCTATGCGCCAATCCAATCTTTCATTCTCGAGCAAAACACATTGATATAGACTATCGCTTTGTGAGGGAAAAGGTGATTCGAGGTGATCTCACTGTTCAACACATCTCTTCAGGAGATCAAATTGCAGACATCTTCACTAAAGCCCTCTTTGATGACATTTTCTATCTGCACTACTCCAATCTGATGCTCGAAGCATCTTCTTCATCAGTTTACGGGGGATGTTAGCTAATGATGTCTCATTTGTGATGGTGCTGCAATGCAACTGATGATTGCTAATGATGTATCATGATCAATGATGATGTTGCAATATACCTAATACATTCTCTATTGCTACTTGTGTGCCAAGTGTATAGAGTTGGTTGGACAGCTCACAAAGTTGTTAATAGTTTGTTACCTTTCTGTTAATACGGTTAAATAGTTAGTTGATGTTTCTTAGTCTGCAAGCATCACTGCCATACTAGAGTTGAGTATATGTACTTGTACGATTGTAATAGTGTAGTATGATTGTGTTGTAAACATCAAGTAAATTAATCTATTAAGAAATACTAGAACTAAATCTCTGCTCCTTCTCCTGCTCTTCAATTCCCTCCAATTTTCTCTTTTCTTCTTCTTCCCTCAAATCTTTCGAGTATGATCACCAAACATTATGCATGTGTAAGTATTTTTGTACCCATCATGTAAGACTCTTCGATCGTACCGCCAAGGCCTCCCTAATAAAAGATGGCAAGCATCCATGGACACGACATCACACCAAACATGATCCCTGTAAGTTTTTTCAATTGAAAGTGATACTAGACATCGCTTGTCAATAGTTACCTCTCTCCCTTTCTTGAACCAAGAAAGCTTGTAAGTTGTTGAACGCTCCTCTGCTTTTAGACTCATCTTGTCCACCATTTCTTGTGATACCACATTTTCATAGCTGCCTCCATCAACAATCATGGTGTTGATTTTGCCCTTAACAGTGCATCTGGGGTGAAAAATATTATGGCGCAGCCACTCATTATTTTTTACCTTTGTTGTGTTCATGCTTCTCCGAATGACAAGAGCTTCACCATGATCAGTCCAGGTAATGTCTTCCTCTTCACCCTTGTAATCATCGTATATTGGGGCTTCATCTGCTCTTGTAGAATCTTCACAAAATAAAGCCTCCTCTGCTAAATTTTAAAAATTCTTGTTTGGACAATCTACTTGTATGTGTCCTAGGCCTGAGCACTTGAAGAATTTGACCAATTGATGGATTTGATCTTTTTGCCAACTTGACCCAACATTGGTTTGGCTACTGCTCCTTCTTTCATAAACTTTTGGATTCAATTTCTCTATGGTCAAAACTAGTTCAGATGGATGCTCCTTCCGACTGAAATTTCAACCATTGAAATTAGCATTGGGTAGATTTAATTTCTGCTTTAATTGCTTCTCCACCTTAATAGCCAGCTTGTAGACATCATCATAAGACCAATATGTTTGCAGAGTAACAACATCATGAATTTCCCTTCGTAAACCACCTAGGTAGTGGGCTATGGTTTGCTCCTCTAGTTCGTCCACCCCACAGTGGACCAAGAGTAAATCAAACTCCTCCGTGTATTCATCCACTGACATACTACCCTATTTGAAATTGTACATCTTGGAGTACCATTCTTGGAGGTAATTATCAGGTAAGCACTTCTTTCTCAATTCCATTTTCATCTTGTACCATGAGGTGATTTTTTTTCCCCATCTTTTTGTAAAATATTCAAGCCCAATACTAAAGTATAATAAGCATTTGGGCTTCTATATTATTGGGCTTTATCTAGAACATAATTTTTGGTTCTAGATTAAAGTGTATGACCCCAAGAAATGTGTAGAAGGTTCATGAAGTGAGTAGTTAGAAGATTCAATAAATGAAGTAGGTGGGTGTATGAAGCAATAATGAAGATATCTAGATGGTTCCTCCTTGGCCTATATAAGGAGGAGATCTTGGCCTCATTTGGAAATCAAGGAGAACACATCACAAGTGAGTGAGTGAGTGAGTGAGTGAAAGCAACTCTAAGGATCTTCGGGTATAGAAGTAAGGTGAGTTGTGAGTGTTTCAAAAGTGTGCATAGCTCTTGGGGTAGAGTGATCTTCTAGGTTGAGAGAGGGTGTACAAGGGGTATCCTATTGGATACAAGGGCTCAGGTTGGGTATAAACTTGAGTGGTGTAATCTTGTACTTTTTATTCTCTCGTAGTGAAGGTGAAAATTCTCCGAGGACATAGGCAAGTTATTTGGCCGAACCTCGTTAAATATGTTGTGTTCTTGGCTTCTTTATTTCCTTTCTTCCATCTTTATTCCTTGTACTTGTGTGGCGGAGGATTAATGGTTTATCAATCGTGGGCGGTTTGTCATGGTAAGTTCTAGCATCTCACATTTCAAGGTGGAGCAGTTTGATGGAAAAGAAAATTTCACTCTATGACAAAGGAGGGTGAAAGACATCTTAGTTCAATAAGGTCTTGCAAGACCATTGAAGGGAAATGATGTGAAGCCGGAGAAGATGTTAGATGAAGATTGCGACGAGTTGGAGTCCAAGTGTGTTAGCACTATTAGGCTTTATATTGTTGACAATATTACAAATAATGTTAATGATGTAGATTTTGCGCCTAAGCTTTGGGAGAAAATGGAGAAACTTTATCTGGGGAAAGACTTGCAAGCGAAGCTTAATTTAAAGCGGGATCTCTACAAGCTCAAGATGGGAGAAGATGCGAATCTCATGGAGCACATGAACGTGTTCAAGGGATTGATAAATCAACTAGCAAGAGTTGAGGCTAAAATTGAGAAAGAAGATCAAGCCCTTTTTTACTTCTTACCTCGCTTCCTGATTCATATGAGAATATTGTTACTACAATTGTGTATGGTAAGGATACACTGAAGATAGAAGAGGTAGAACTGACTCTCTTATCACATGAGAAGAGAAGGAAAGCCGATGATTCTCAAGGTTCCATCTTTATTGCTCATGAACAGATAAAGCCAGTCTAAATCCAAAGGCAGGAGAAAGTGCAAGTAATGCTACAAGTGTAAGGAGTGGGGACACATAAAGCCGGATTGTCCATTGATGACAGAGAAGGATGTTAAGGGCTCAGATTGCTCCTTGGCCGGTGTAGCGGAGATGTTTAGAGATTTTAGGGAACTTCTCACAGTCTCCAAAGGTAATTACACTTTTTCTCAAGATGATTGGATATCAGATAGAGGTTATTCTCATCACATTTGTTCCAGGAGATAATATTTTGATACATTCCAAGAAGTCCAAGGATTTGTGACTTAGGGTGATGGCACAAGGCGTCATGTCATGGGTACGAGAACTGTGAAGATCAGGATGGTCGATGGAGTAGTTCACATATTAGGTGATGTGGTGTATGTCCCAAAGTTTCGAAGAAATCTAATATTCTTGAGCCAACTAGATTCGAAGGGCTGCAAGGTTTCGTCAACAGAAGGAGTTATGAAAATGTCATGTGGCTGCATGGTCCTAATGAAGGGAGAAAATTGTAAAAGTATGTTTCGTCTGATAGGAAAAATTCAGACCTCGAAGGTTGTTGGGAAATAGCGTGCACGGGAGAACAAGTACCTGAAGCGGGTCTCGTTTACGGGTATAGCAGAGACGCTATCTACATGTTTCCAAGTTTTACACGATGGTGAGAAGGATAATCTTGCTAGGGAAGAGGTAAAGTTGAGGTCCCTCTTCGGAGCCAACTGGTGATTGTTGACTCGGAGCAGCTGCATATAACATTGGCCATTTTGAATCAGGGGGAGCTAGGACCCTATGCAACTGATTCGGGGTATGTGTATCTAGTACAAGAATAAGGCCAATGGAATGCTTATGGGTATATCAAGCGGTATCTCAATATCAGATGAACTTCAGGGATTAAAGTGACGGTGCGACACTATCCACCTAAGTTGGCTTGGAGGGGAGATTGTAAAATATTCAGGCCTAATACTAAAGTATAATAGGCATTTGAGCTTCCATATTATTGATCTTTATCTAGAACATATTTGTGGTTCTAGATTAGTGTATGAACCCAAGAAATGTGTAGAAGGTTCATGAAGTGAGTAGTTGGAAGATTCAATAAATGAAGTAAGTGGGTGGATGAAGTATTAATGAAGACATCTAGATGGTTCCTCCTTGTCCTATATAAGGAGCTGATCTTGGCCTCATTTGTAAATCAAGGAGAACACATCACAAGTGAGTGAGTGAGTGAGAGCAACTTTAAGGGCCTTCGGGTATAGAAGCAAGGTGAGTTGTGAGTGTTTCAAGAGTGTACATATCTCTTGGGGTAGAGTGATCTTCTAGGTTGATAGAGGGTGTACAAAGGGTATCCTATTGGATACAAGGGCTCGGGTTGGGTATAAACTTGAGTGGTGTACACTTGTACTTTGTATTCTCTCATAGTGAAGGTGAAAACTCTCCGAGGACGTTGGCAACTTATTTGGCTGAACCTCGTTAAATTTGTTGTGCTCTTGGCTTTTTTATTTTCTTTCTTCCATCTTTATTCCTAGTACTTGTGTGACAGAGGATTAATTTCCTAACACTTTTCTCTACGCACTTTCAACTGCTCCTACCAAGCTGATGCATATTTGGTCAGCTTAATGACGACAATTTTTTTTTCACCTTGCGACCATTCAAAACATCTTTATAATCAAAGATTCTTTGAATTGTGTTTAACCAATCGAGAAACTCATCAGGCCTAATCTTTCCTTCAAATTCTGGAATATTCTTCATATTGATATCATGAAACTTACAGTGGATATCACCATCGCGCATGCCCTCTTCACTCGACTCATCACGCAGAGCACAATGGTGAAAGGGATTATCTTCTTCATCAGAGGTAGTGCCTTCTTGCCAACCATGGGCCTCGAGACGCTCCATCCGCTCTATCAACTGCTACACTTGTCTTCTTAATTCTTCGTTCATAATATCACGAGTGTCAACTTCATGTTGACCACGCCCACCACCTCGTCCACCTCGAGCCATTGCCTTCAGATTGGCTGATGAAAGCGAGAGCCCAAGAAGAACACTGATACCACTTGATGCAGTCTCAAAATGAGAAATCTACAAAGAGGGAGAACAAGAATAAAAGACTGCCACAAACCAAGAATATTTCATTTAAATCAGACTACCTTTCCAACTCAAACACCACTAAACATATAATGAAAGAATACACTAAAAATAGAAAATGATATTAAGAGACACGAATAGACTCGCTAGGTATCATAACTCAATAAAATATTTCCCAACATATTTAATGCATATCCTGGAATTTTATGGGTGTTTTTCTTTGGGGCGTCCCTTGGGAATAGGAACCGCCGAATTTACTGAAGGCTCAGGTGACCCTTCGGCTGGTCCACCATCACGGTTAATCCAAAGAGTAATATTTTTTGTATGCTCGAACGTTTAGGAGTTTCAACTTACAATAGAGTTTTAAAATGGAATCATGGGCCAAACTATGATATACAAAATGAGCTAGAAAATATCATGATCTCATCATTAGAGCTAGAGGTGTTGATATCCTACAAGTACTTCTAGGTTTTTTGTTTCAAATGTTTCTTGAGTCTAAATCTAATTTGATCCTTCAATTTGAAGATTTTAAGACTAAATTAAATCTCTTGAAACCAATAACTATTTTCTGTTTCTGTATTTTTATTTCACTAACAGTATTTCCTTATCTTTCCATCCAAAAGCCATTTATTTTATTAGGTAAGTTGGTGTATGTTGTGAAGGATTTTAGGAGGAAGGGATTGTAGAGAAAATATGGAGAGTAGATGAGAGACATTGGAATGATACGTACGTTCAGAATAAAAGAGTTAGGGTTTACAAAGGTAATTGATCCCTTATATAAGGAGGGATAAATAATGAATACAAAATGACTATACTACCCCTAGTAACTTTTACATAAATAGACACAACTGTTTAATTATTTACAACACTCCCCCTTGGATATTTCATGTAATGGTATTACTTGGCAACGCACTTATATGTTGCCTCGTTAAAACCTTAACAGGTAACAAAAACCCTATGGGACAAAAATAACCCTAGTCGAAGGAAAAAGAGTGCAACGCGCGTGTAGGTGATCACATCGGAATCTTCTGAGGTAGCTGATGTCGTCTCTTCTGGAATACGGGTAGATAGTACGCCTTTGAAACAAAACCTTGCCCGGTAAACCCAATGGGAAGAACCCGTGGTCGAAGGGAAAAGATGAGCAAACGCATATGAGTCAAATCAAGGCATCTTCGGGATGCATTGTTAGCGGGGTGATCATATCAAAATGTGCCTCATTAAAACCTAGCCAGGTAACAAAACCAAATGGGACAAAATAACCCTGGTCGTAGGACAAAATAGTACACAATGATCATGTGAGTATACTTCGGGATACTAAGTATACTTCCGGATACTTGGTATACTTCAGGATACTCCACCTGAAACTACAGATTAGGTAGATTAGCCCGTCTATGTAAACCAATACCTCGCACATGCTGCTCGAATGTGGCTTTTGGTAATGACTTGGTGAACAAGTCCACATGATTATCTTGAGATCGTATGGACTTGATCTCAATCTTCTGATGTTCTTACTGTTGTTGGTTGAAGAAGAACTCCGGTGCGATATGCTTGGTGTTGTCACCCTTAATGAAACTGGTCTCCATCTACTCTATGCAGGCAACATTATCTTCGTAGATAACCGTAGGTTCATTATGGGTGCAATTCAGTCCACAAATCCTTCGAATATGCCTAGTAATGGCACTTAGCCATATGCATTCCCGAACTGCTTCGTGTAGGGCTAGAATCTCTGCATGATTCGAAGACGTAGCAACAAGGTTCTATTTTGTAGACCCCCAAGATATTGATATGTTCCCAATGGTAAAGACATAACCAGATTGGGAACGTGGCTCGTGTGGGTCTGATAGATAACCTGCATCAGCATACCCAACGGGGCGTGCATCATTCTGAGTACCAAGGGGTTTAAATTCATTCTTCGATGCATAGGGATAGAATAAGCCCATATCCATTATACCTCTAAGGTATCGGAAGATGTCTTTTATGCCATTCCAGTGGCAGCGTGTTGGCGTAGAGCTAAATCTAGTTAGCAAGTTCACAGCGAATGAAATATCAGATCTAGTGCATTGAGCCAAGTACAATAATGCGTCTAATGCACTTAGATATGGCACTTCTGGTGTCAATATCTCTTCGTTATCATCTGCTGGATGAAACGGGTCCTTCTTAGGATCTAGACTTCGGACAATCATGGGCGTGCTTGAAGGTTTTGCTTTATCCTCATTAAAGTGTCTCAGTCCATAAAGTGAACGCCTCAAACGAATAAAAAGCGTGTTCCGTGGTTTAGAACTATTTGCATCTCAAGTCCTTCAGGAACTTTGATATATATATATATATATATATATCTGTATCTAGATCCCCATAGAGATAAGATGTGACCACATCCAAAAGATGCATACTTAGTTTTTCGGAAACTACCAAACTGATAAGGTAGCTGAACGTTATAATTTCCATTACGGGAGAATACGTCTCCTCGTAATCAATCCTAGGGCGTTGAGAAAATCCTTGTGCCACTCGACGATCTTTGTATCTCACAATCTCGTTTTTCTTATTATGCTTCCTTACAAATACCCATTTAAAGCCTATAGGTTTAACATGAGGAGGTGTGGAAGCTACAGGTCCAAACACCTTTCTTTTTGTCAAGGAATCAAGTTCGACCTGGATTGCTTCTTTCCATTTTGGCCAGTCTTCTCTACATTGGCATTCATCAACAGAGCGAGGTTCAATATCATCACTAGTTATTATTTCAGTAGCTACTGCAAATACAAATATAACATCGATGATAATATCATTTTGATTTCATATCTCATTTAAGCATGCATAGTTTACCAAGGTCTCTCTATTCTCGAGAGTGGGTTCTGACGTTGAGGCGTCCCCCAACATCGCCTCTTCTAAGACAGACCCACAATTCGGAATTATCTCATGAGATGGATCAGATGATATAGTGATATCCAAGAGATTCGATTGTGCCAAATTTGTCCTCTTTCGGGGATGAAAATCCTTCGAACTTATTGGTCTACCTTGATTCTGGGCAGGGACATATGACTGGTTAGCCACCATGGCCATACTTCGTCCATCTGGGACAATCCGTCCATCCGGGACGGTTCGTCCTACAGGGACATCTATCCTTGCAGGCACATTTGCAGAAGGTATATGTGATCTCGTCACTTTAACTAGATCAGAGAAAGTATCTGTCATATTATTAGCTACACTCAGTAGATCTAGAATTCTCCGCACTTCATTCTCACTTTGTCCGGTTTGGGGATCAAAATAAGACATAGTGCAGACATTCCACGTCAATTCACGTTGTTCTTTAGGAACGTTGACATTCTTATCTACCCCTAACAGCGGGAATACTGTCTCATCGAAGTGACAATCCGCAAATCGAGTGGTAAGGAGATCGCCTGTCAACGGCTATAAATAGTGTATAATGGAAGGGGATTCATAGCCGAAATATATGCCCCTCCGGCGTTGAGGTCCTATTTTTGTACGTTGTGGCGGCGCAATTAGCACGTAAACTACACACCCAAAAACGTGTAAGTGCAAAACGTCAGGTTCTTACCGAGTTACCAGCTGTAACGCAGAATAGGGTTGGGTGGCAGTGGGCCTCAATCGGACCAACATAGTTGCATGAAAAATTGAATAGCCCCACGTAGAAATTGGTAGCATGATGCGCATAACCAATGTCCGTACAATCATTTGTAATCGTTTAATGAATGCTTATGCGAGACCATTCTGGGTGTGAACATGTGCAACTGGATGTTCAACATCAATCCCAAGGGACATGCAATAATCATCGAAAGAATTCGATGTAAACTCACCGGCATTATCAAGTCTGATGAACTTTATAGTATAATCCGAATGTTGGGCCCTTAATTTAATTATTTGGGCAAGAAGTTTATCAAACACAGCATTGGGTGTGTACAATAGGGTCACATGGGACCACCTCGTCGATGCATAAACCAAAATCATGAAATATTTAAATGGTCCACATGGTAGTTGGATGGGTCCACAAATATCCCCTTGTATTCTATACAAGAAAGGGACAGATTCTTTATCGATATTTGCATATGATGGTCTAGTGTTCAATTTCCCATTTAACAAGCTTGGCATAGTGTTTTACTAAACACGAGGTCCTTTTTTGTAAGGGGATACTCGTGTGATGTATTAAAGATACGATGCATCATACCTTGACCTGGGTGTCCCAATCGATCATGCCATAATAAGTAGTTTCTAGGGTTAGGTAGCTTCCTGCTAGCCATGTGATGTGCCTCAATGGTTGTAATAGTGGTCATGTAAAGTCCACTCCTGAGGCATCTTAATTTCTCCAATGTACGCTTCCGGCCATACAAATTGGCGGTTATGCAAAGATATTCCACATTCTTTTCTTTTGTGGTTTCAACATGATAAGCCTTTGCTCGAATATCCTTAAAACTCAATAACGTTCTACTGGAATGTGGGAAGTATAAGGCTTCAGCAATGATAAATACGGTACCATTGGACAACATAAAGTGAGCTCTTCTGGAGCCTTCAATAAGATTTGATTGGCCAGATATAGTTGTCGTAGGGGTGTGGTTAGGTATTAAGTTTGTAAAAATATCCTATCACGGAGGATAGTGTGTGTAGTAGCACTGTCGGCTAAACAACAAACTTCACCATTTGACATGTCTAACCATCAATATAACTAAAGTAATCAACAATCACATTTATGAAAAATGAATAAATGGATTAAATAATATTCGAGCAGATAACAAAATAAGTCCAAAAGAAATATAAATCAACAAAAATTATCCAGAAATAATAGTGAAAAAAACAACATCCATAAAGAAAACGGCACAAACGCCGATCATATCCAAGAATATGCAAATAACTCAATCCTCATCATGTCCAGCTGCAGTTTGGAAATCAGTAATAGCAAGAGTTGTATCGGCAGGGACTAGTCTTGCAGTAAAATTTGCCTCTCGGGTACCACGTGTAGCATGGTATTGGGTAATGACTTGGGCTGACACACGACAGGTGCGGGACCAATGATCTGACCTCCACATTTATAACATAAGGCATGTGGGTTCTGATTCTGGTGGTAACGGGCTGGACCAGGGTTTCTCTCGTTTCGAGCTCGCGGGCCTGAGGGAGCACGGTTTTCACCACGTGGACCTAGACCATGATTACCACGGCCACGTGGGGCATGGTAACCTTGGGCTCAGTCATAGGGGTGTTCACCACGTGGGCCTAGACCACGATTACCACGGTCACGTGGGGCATGGTAACCTTGGACTCGGTCATAGGGGTGTCCACCATGTGTTGGACAGTTACGTCCTCCGCCTCTACCATGACCCCTGTTTCTCCACTCACGGTTTGCATCGTGAGGTGCAACAACGTTTTCTTCAGGAAAAGGTGCTACACTAGTACCCACAGGTCGGGATTGATCATTCTTCATTAACAAAATGTTTTTCTTTTTAGCAAGCAACAAAGTAGTGATCAACTCCGCGAACTTGGTAAATTTCCGCTCTCTGTATTGTTGCTGCAGGACAATACACGATGCAGAAAATGTGGAGAAAGTCTTCTCAAGGAGGTCAGTTTCAGTGAGCTCCTCCCCACGATACTTGAGAAGAGACCGGATACGGCATACCTCAGAATTATATTCGTTTACGGATTTAAAATCCAGAAAACGAAGGTTATGCCAGTCATGTCTTGCTTCGGGTAAGAATATATCCTTATGGTGGTCGAAACGATCAGCCAGTGAAACCCACATAACTCTCGAGTCCTCTTTTCCGAGATATTCACACTGTAGAGTGCGATCCATATGCCGCCGATTGAGGATCATAGCATCTGCCTTCTGATGCTCAGAAGCCACATTATCTGCCTAGATGGTTGACTGTATTCTCTTTGCAGTGAGATGAAGCTTCACATCTTCAGTCCACTGGTAATAGTTTCTTCCGAAAACTTCAAGTGCGTCAAAATCTAGCTTGTTGAGATGTGCCATTCTCTACAAAGAGGAATTAATAATATTAGTGCTTTGGTAAAAAAAACACATCCATAAGCAACTAATGATAACTTCAGGTTCTATAACATGGTATGATAATCCAGGATATCTATGAAGGAAACTTCAAGTTCCTTTTTATTTACAAGTAATCGATGACATTGCTAAATAACATGAAAATGATCAATATATAATTAATTGAAACAATTAAAACATATGCAAATAATTAAGCAATGTACATTATGCATAGATAATAAGAATAAAATAAACACAATGTTGGTCCTTAATTTAGGTGTATTGCAATGCTTCAGGCATGCATGAGTATATTTTTAGGCTTGGGGAGTGCAAAGAAAAATTATAGTTTTTTTTTGACACTTCTAATTCAATTCAAACATATGCAATCACACATATATATGAACAAAACCCGATAATTCATATAATTCAATTGATCAAATTAAAGAAATTAAATCTACGTTTTGAATCAATCAGTCAAATAAAATAATTCATAATCCTAGGATTCAACATCATTATCAATTCTAAGCAATATGCAAATCAATTTCTAGTAATATGTATTCTAGATTTGATGCTAAATAAAATAAATTCTAGGATTTGGAAAACTTACTTGATTGAATTTATCCTCCACTTTAATGATCACTGATGCGGAGACGATCGTACTGATAACGTGTTGTGAAAGATTTTATGAGGAAGGGATTGTAGAGAAAATATGGAAAGTAGATGAGAGACACTGGAATGATACGTACGTTTAGAATAAAAGAGTTAGGGTTTACAAAGGTAATTGATCCCTTATATAAGGATGGATAAATAATGAATACAAAATGACTATACTACCCCTAGTACCTTTTATATAAATAGACACAACTTTTTAATTATTTACAACAGTGTATTTGTTTTAGGGCCCTTTTCTTATTAGGTGGTGTATTTGTTACCCAGCCCTTTCCTCAAAATCACCGGCACGAAATTGTCCCCAAAATTGATTGAAACTTGATTAATGTACACGCACAAGGCAGTCACCAACATCCATCAGAAACCCCCTAACTTCAACGTATTCAAAGATAGTAGTGAATATTTTTTCATACAGAATGTGAGCACCGACCAACTATTTCAATCCTATTGATGTATCTTATGCAATTTTGTGTTTTTACTCTCAACCGTAAAAGGTTGGAAGTCTGAATGAATGGGTTACAACTTAGAAGTTCGTTCAATTGAAGTGGATTTGCAGCGGGCTCGGTTGCTTCTATCCGTTGGAACTTCAGGGCAATATATTTTACGCCACCTACAATAATACTCTAGTGACAAGAAGTGAAGCTGAAGCTTGGGAAGCAGCAAAGAATGATGTGAAAGCTTGCACGGCGACTTGGATTCGGATGATTGTGTTGGCTTTTGGGTTCTCCTAAACTTGTCACCTCCACCTGTATAGCTTAGTCACTCACAACAACTTTTTTCTACAATGAAATTTTCATACATTTATTCTTTTAATTCTTTTAATTCTTCTAATTTTACAACTAAGCTGCTATAATTTCAAAGACTTCACTAAACCGATTTGGATCAAAATGGTTTGCAATTGATGATATAGATGATGACCCGACTGCTGAAATGAGCTATCTTGACCCCGAAAACCAACCTAGATAACATTTTAGGAGTGGGAACTGGATTTTTGTTCCAGGCCCATTTTGGATGTTGAAAGTAATCCACATTTGTGTGTAACATGCTAAATAACTCTAGACTAAACTAGAAAAATCTAGAATAACAACCATAATCATATGGTTAAAATGAAGGCCCAAGTCAGTGGGCATGTTTTCTGGAATTACTACTAATTAGTAGATGTAAAAGTCCAACTTGGTGGACTTACTTAGTCGACAGTCACCTATAAATCGGTGATGGACGTAATGCATGAAGTAGGAGAGACCTAGAGTAAAGTGGGGAGTAAGAGAGTGAAGTGAGGAAGTGTAACACAAAAGAGTGAAGAAAAATAAGTGAGAGAAAGAGCTTATTAAGAAAGCTCTAAGTGTTTGTACTCCTTTATTATATTGATAAAATTGTGTTTGTTTGATATCCTTTCCAAATCTTCTCACTCGTTGTAACGACCCGTCCCAAATTCCATGATTAGATTAGTGACTAATCACGATAGTGAGGTTAATCGGTGATTAGTTAGGCTAATCGGACGAACGATGCGAAATGACCGTTTTGCCCCTAACGTGGGTAAAATGTTGACTTTTCGTTCGGGCGGTCAAATGAACTTTGACCGATGACCGTGACGTAGTTCGTGACGTCACGAGTTCATAGACAGGTGGCACGTTCAATTCCGACATTCGAGGAAGAAGTTATGACGTTCGGAAGTTTAGGGGCATTTTGGTAATTTGGGTGAATAGGAGGTCAAAAGTTGACTTTTTGACCGGGAGGTCCGATGGCTGAGGGCCGAAGACCGTTACGTAGATAAAGACGATACGAATCCATAGGCAGGCGGCACTTTGAAATCGGACTTCAAAAGGGAGAGTTATGGGTCACGGAAGTTCGATTTCACTATGCACGAACTTCGAGACGGGGACGATTTGGCGAAATCTGATTGGGCAGATATTTTGGTGGGTCCCATCGATGAGTGACAAGTGTCACTCATCCCATTGACTTGATCCCCCAATTTGTGGATCTATATAATTAATTAATATTATTTAATTAATTTTATAAACCAAACCCACCCACCATTCAATCTCAACCCTCCAAATCAATTCTAACTTTAAATCCACACCCTCCATCCCATCTCTCCTTCTCTCATCAGCCATCCTCCTTCATCTTTGTTCATCCTCCCACCCGAAACCCATAACCCCATTTTTCTTCATTTTCTTCATTTTCTTTCAAAAACCGAAACACACACACACCATCACCATTCATTGCTTGGGTGTGACCGTGAGTTAGTGGAGGGAAGGACAGAGAGGCTGGGACGGCGAGTCACGGCGACGGACAACGGAGGACACGGCGAAGGAGCCGAACCCGTGAGGTAAGAAAACTTCAAAATTCGAAAATGAGTTTTAAGGGACGGTTTTGCGTTTCTGTGGATCCTAACACATTCTAGGGACTTCTGGGAGTCAAGAGGGATTGGTTTCGAGGCGTTGGACGGCCTGTAACAACCGTGAACGACGGAGGAAGTCACGGCCGCCATGGCTGAATTGGAGGTACGGGTTTTAGTTATTTTCCTTCCATTTTAATGTCATAGAACCTTAGCTTAGATTGATACGAGTAGAATGGGACAAACGGGAGGAGAAACGGTGGCCGGAGCAGGGAGAATCGGCCGGGTCAAGCCGCGGGTCACGGCGACCCGGTTGCAGTCATTCGGGTCGACAAGCGAGGAGGCAGGGATGACTGATGACGTCATCATGTCATGGATGACGTCATCATGTCAGATCTGACAATGTCAGACTGACATGTCAGACAGTGGGCCAATGGGAGCGTGACACGTGTCACTGTCAGGGGCTGTCAGTGATGACGTCATGCTGACGTCAGCGATGACGTCAGCAGGTACTGTAGCGGCGTGTGAAGCCCATGCGCAGCCACTTCAGGCGGCGCGTGAGGGCGCGTGGAAGGGAATTTGGGGAAGTGTTCAACATGTGAAATCTTCTATTCGATGTAACGAACATTTCGGGACTGGTTTCGTGTCGATCGGACACCGTCTCGATATGTTTCGGGGCATCGGAAGGTTTAGGTTCGGGATTAAAAATAGTTAAAAATATCAGAAAATTACGGGGATTTGGTAGGAGGTTAATCAAGTAGTTAGTAACCTTCTATTACGATTTGGACAGGTTTGGGAGTCCCGGTGACGGTGATCGGCTTGGGGAGGCTTAGATTGATACGAGTAGAATGGGACAAACGGGAGGAGAAACAGTGGCCGGAGCAGGGAGAATCGGCCGGGTCAAGCCGTGGGTCACGGCGACCCGGTTGCAGTCATTCGGGTCGACCCGCGAGGAGGCAGGGATGACTGATGACGTCATCATGTCATGGATGACGTCATCATGTCAGATCTGACAATGTCAGACTGACATGTCAGACAGTGGGCCAATGGGAGCGTGACACGTGTCACTGTCAGGGGCTGTCAGTGATGACGTCATGCTGACGTCAGCGATGACGTCAGCAGGTACTGTAGCGGCGCGTGAAGCCCATGCGCAGCCACTTCAGGCGGCGCGTGAGGGCGCGTGGAAGGGAATTTGGGGAAGTGTTCAACATGTGAAATCTTCTATTCGATGTAACGAACATTTTGGGACTGGTTTCGTGTCGATCGGACACCGTCTCGATATGTTTCGGGGCATCGGAAGGTTTAGGTTCGGGATTAAAAATAGTTAAAAATATCAGAAAATTACGGGGATTTGGTAGGAGGTTAATCAAGTAGTTAGTAACCTTCTATTACGATTTGGACAGGTTTGGGAGTCCCGGTGACGGTGATCGGCTCGGGGAGCCGAATGACACGTAAATCGAGGCGGCAGCTCGGACGGTCTGTGAGTGGACTTTGTTTTCTAAATTGGTGCATGCATAAATGTTTATTATATGTTTTATTACATGTTTGATGATGCCATGGGTGCATTTGTATGTGGTTACGTATAGGCACGTAATTCGAGGTTTCGGCCTTATACGGTGCTTATACGGGTCTGTATTCCTTTAATGATTTAAATGAAATGGTTTTGGATTTCTAAATGGATAAACTCGGGTATGAGACCCATTTGGTTTTGTCTCGGGCATATGACACTATTTACGACCTTCGGGTCTAAATCGTGGTCGCGACGGGTGCTATGTGCACGACGATCGACGATACGACGCTCGCCTCCGGATTGGGATGTGTTCCTTCCGGAGAGGTCACGATGCACGATTTGTGGTCGAGCAGCCTGGGGAGGCTCGACTTCGGAGTGCTGACGGTTCAGGATATCGATCGGTGATGAGTGCACCATGATCTTGTGGTGGTCGCGTCGGTTGATTCGTTCACGGCGACATACCAGGATTGAGAGCGGTCCTGGATGGATGGTTGCACGCATCACTATGATCGGAGTCGTGACTGACCCATAGATATCGGGCACGGTGCCCAGTTGAGTCATATGTTCGGGCACGAGACCCAGATGTTTTACACTGATGATTTCGGGTCAGGGACCCTAGATGGATTTCCAAGTTCATGACGGTTTACGAGAACCGGTATGAACTCTGGAAAGGTCATTGTGGTTCATGACGGTTTATGGGAACCGGCATGAACCTTTGTCAGGTCATTCTGGTTCTTGACGGTTTATGGGGACCGGCATGAACCCTGGTTATGTTATTACGGTACTTGACGGTTTATGGGAACCGGTATGTTACCTTGGTTATGAATATTATGGATCATGACGGTTCAGGGGAACCGGACATGGATATTGTGTTATGTATATATATGTTCATCTACCTTCCTCTACTTCTATTATCTCCTCCGGGGAGGGTCGTTGGCCTGGGTGGACCCCGGAGTAGTCACGGAGCACCGATTGAGTGGAGTCACCCCCCAGTTGGGTTCCTTACTCTCAGGAAGGCTATGGTTACTATTACCTCGGGTAAGGTCAGTGGTCTGCGGACATTGACCTTGATTTGAGATAACTCGGATTGAGACCCGGGTAGCACGCGCGTGCTTTGGATACCGTGACAGGATTGGTTGTGTGACTTATATATATGTATGTGATGTATATATGATATACGATATGTGGTGTGCACAGGTGTGCACAGGATTTGAGCAGTGGCTCGTGTACTTGGTTTCTTTATGGTTTGGGGCCGAGTCCCGTATGGATTTGGGCAGTGGCCCGTATGGTCGTTTTCATTGTGGTCCTTTCGACCTTGATTTATATTTGCTTTGGGCTTAGTCCCACATATGGTTTATTTTGGATAAATGGTTTTCGAATGCATGCATGCTTTTTAGTGGAGGGTACAAATGTCTTATGAAATGTTTTTATAAACTTTTATTTTGTCCACTCACAGTTTTTAATGTTTTGAATGCCCTTCAGGTTGACATCGGATGGGGACTGTAGCAGAGACTGAGATATCACATACCTCCTCCGGATCCTGGCGTACTCTGATAGCCCGGGAGGGCAAAGGACGAAAATATCCCTTGCCTGACACTTCGTGTCAGACGGGAGCAGGGTCATCCCGCACTAATCCCGGGGGGATTGGGATGGGTCCTGTCACTCGTAAACTTAACTTAAACCTTTCTCAAAACCCTAACAGTGGTATCAGAGCTATCTCTGATCATGTTTGGGCGTGCTCTAAATCTAATTTTCTACAATGTCTACCTTTAGCCAAAATTCAATTCCTCTTTCTATCTTTGTTGGAGAAAAATATGATTTCTGGTGTATCAAAATGAGAGCTTATTTTATATCTCAAGACTTATGAGACATAATGGAGAGTAGTTTCTCTACCCCAAAAAATTCTACCGTGGAGCAATTGAGGCAATCAAAGAAAGATCAACAACAAGATGTTACAGCCCTTTATACTCTTTAACTAGCCTTGCAGGACACAATATTCCTAAGGATTATGGGAGCAACAATGGTGAAAGAAGCATGGGAAACACTGAAGGATGAGTTCCATGGGAACAAGAAGGTACATTCTATAAAATTACAAACTTTAAGAAGAGACTAAAAAATTATGAAAATAAAGGGTTTTAAGACTGCACAAAATTATTACGCAAGAGTAAAAGAAATTGTAAATCAACTTAGAGCATACTTTGAAAAACTTACTAATGCTAAAATTGTAGAAAGAATACTTATCAGTTTAAGTGATAAGTATGATGCAATAGTTACTATCATTGAACAGTCGAAAGTCATATCGACTATTTCAGTGACAGAACTAATGGGCTCACTTGAAGCTTATGAGAAAATAGTGATTAGGCGAGATAAAAGTCTAGTTGAGAGTGCCTTTCAGTCAGAATTAAAGTCTCGGAAATCCAAAGAAGGGGAAAGGAGAATGAAAGAAAAGTATAGATGAGGAGAAAGTTCCAGTAATAAGTGGGAACAAAGAGAAGTAAAGAGAAAAAAACATATCCTCTACGTTGGGTGTGTAAAAGGACAAGCCACCTGGAAAAAGAATGTTGGTTTCGAGGAAAGTTCAAATGTTGGAATTGTAGAAAATAGGGCACCTAGAAAGAGATTGTTGGCATAAGAAAGATCACCAAGGCAATTATTCAGAGGTAAAAAAGAGAAATAAGCACATGTTCTATGTTTGACAAGTTTAAGAAGGAAACAATCGGAAGTGGTTCATAGACAGCGGCTGCAGAAACCCCATGGCAGAAAACGAAAGCATCTTCACCAGCATAGACAAGTTCATAAAAGGCAAAGTCAAGATAGGAAATGGCGTTGTGGTGGAGACGCAAGTGAAAGGCACTTTCTCTATATATCTAAACTAATGAATGAACTAAATATGTAAAAGATATTTTATTAGTTTCTAGCATGGAGCATAATCTATTGAGCATTGGTCAAATATTTGAAAACGAATACTTTCTATATTTTCAAGAAATTTCTGCACAATATATGATGCAAGAAATAAAATAATTATGAAAGTGAAGATAGAATATAGAAAATTTGCAATTGACAAATGGAACTTCCTTGGAGATACTACCAAAAAGGCAGAACAGAAGACAGATGTCCAGACAAAAGGCACACAAGCTTAGAAGGTAAAACCGAGAGGAACATAAAGTTGAAGCTAGCAGATAAGACTTCAATAACTTCAGGTACATCTATAGCTCCGCCAACATCAAGATTAGTTCTTTTGTCAAAACAATAAGAAACTTCTCCAGAATTGAAGTAAAAACGGGCCAAACATCTCGAAGAATAGTATGAAATTGCACATTTACTATAATAGAAATAGAAAGTCTTGAAGTTGTAAAGAGACAAGACAGATGGAGAAGGCTAGTAAAAGAAGAAAGGAAGTCACCAAAGAAACTTGCAAAGAAAGGGGGAGAACACAATGTCCCAAAGGCGAAGGGAGACTACAACGAAAAGAAGCAAGCACAATGACCATAGAGTAGTCGAAGCAACAAAGACATTAATAATACGAGAGTCGATAAGAGCAACAAGAAGACAACGACACGAGACACTTCCGAGAAAGACATTAATGTTGAAAGTAATCCACATTTATGTGGAACGTTCTAGATAACTCTAAACTAAACTAGAAAAATCTACAATAACAACCATAAACATATGGTGGAAATGAAGGCCCAAGTTGGTGGGCATGTTGCCTAGAATTATCTACTAATTAGTAGATGAAAAAGTCCAATTTGGTGGACTACTTAGCCGACAAAGTCACCTGAAAGAGCTAGAGTGAAGTGAGAAGTAAGAGAGTGAAGTGAAACACAACAGAGTGAAGAAAAATAAGTGAGAGAAAGAGCTCACTTAAGTAAAGTGTCTGTACTCCTTCATTATATCAATAAAATTGTCTTTGTTTGATATCCTTTCCAAACCTTCCTCACTTATAAATTTAAATTAAATCCTTCTCAAAACCCTAACAAGGGGGAAGAAGGTGTGGGAGCTGGTGTGTAACGACCCGACCCAAATTCCTAGATTAGATTAGTGACTAATCATGATGAGTGAGGCTAATCGGTGATTAGTTAGGCGAAATCGGACGAACGATGCAAAATGACCGTTTTGCCCCTAGCCGTGGGCAAAATGTTGACTTTTCGTTCAGGTGGTCAAATGGACTTTGGCCGATGACCGTGACGTATTTCGTGACGTCATGAGTTCATAGACAGGTGGCACGTTCAATTCCGACGTTCGAGGAGGAAGTTATGACGTTCGGAAGTTTAGGGGAATTTTGGTAATTTTGGTTAAAATGGGCAAATAGTTGACTTTTTGACTGGGATGTTCGATGGCCGAGGGCCGAGGACTATTACGTAGATAAGGGCGATACGAATTCATAGACAGGCGCCACGTCGAATTCGGACGTTCGGCGGCGAAGTTATGGTTCACGGAAGTTTCGGTGCACTATTACACGAATTACGAAATAGCTTAACTTTTGGACTTTAGTGGGGCCCAGATATTTAATGGAGGCCCAATGGATGAGTGACAAGTGTCACCCATCCACAGGCCACCCAAATTGATTCATGCATCTCCCTTTTCCCGTGTATCTTCATTTCCTTCATTCAAAATACAAACCCCCTCTAACCGTGCAAACCGATTCCCCATCTCCCCCAAACCTCATCATTTGTGGCTAGAGTGTGAAGGGAGATGAGAGAGGGTCGTGAGGTGATGAAGATGGTGGCTGAGGGATGGGCTGGTCCGCCGTGAACGGCCGTGGAGGCCAAGTAGAAATCGAGAGCTCGGTAAGCCCATTTCTCTCTTTTATTTTGATTTTGACATCATGGACGGTATTGGATGATTAGGTTGAGTTTATTGAGGTTGTAGGGAGGTTTTAAGGAGGTTTGGGTGGTGTTTTTGGACTGAGCAGCCGTGAGGGTGGCTGGGAAAACATTGAACCGTTTGGTTCAAAATCAAACGAAGGGATTTAGACGTTTTCGGTTGTGTTTAAGGATTGGAATGGATAGAAAACATCAAAATAGGAAGAAAGGAATCGTAAAGGAAGAAGTAGGATGAAAAATGGGGAGTCTAGGACACAGAACCGGTCACGCTGGTCCAGTTGGACCGGCCAAACCAGGTGAACCGGTCCAGCACAGGAAAACCGGTCTGTTGGAGCTTGCTGATGTTGAACAGTAATCAGGGTCTTCTAGGGACGCGTGAGGGCACGTGGTCCATAATTTGGGGAAGTGTTCAACACGTGAAATCTTCTATTCGATGTAACGAACATTTTGGGACTGGTCTCTTGTCAATCGGACATCGTTTCAATAGATTTCGCTCAGTCTGAAGGTTTAGGGTAGGTTTAAAAAATAGTTAAAAGTTCGGGAATATTACGGGGCTTTAATGGGAGGTTAATTAAGCAGATAGTAACCTTCTATTAAAATTTGGACAGGTTTGGGAGTCCCGGTGATGGTGATCGGCTCGACGAGCCGTATGGCACGCAAATCGAGGTGGCAGCTCGGACGGTCTGTGAGTGGACCTTGATTTCTAAACTGTGATGCATGCATAAATGTTTTAAATGGATTATGAATGTGATTTGATGATGTTGATTTGGATATTTGTGAATTATATGGTTTCACGTATTTTGAGGCGATTTACGTGCTTGCACGTAAATCGAGGTTTTCCGGTTTTACATTGATTTTCCGTACTTATGGTTTTGGATATGATTTAATGAAATGGTTTTGGATTTGAAAAGGTAAATTCGGGTTCGAGACCCATTTGATTTACGGAATAGGGCCGGAGGCCCAGTTGGTTTACAATTCGGACCAGAGGTCCAGTTTCTATGTGGATTCGGGCCTAGCGCCCAGTTATGTGTTACAAATGGTTTTTACGGGTCATGACGGTTTATGGGAACCGGCATGAACCCTTGAAATGGATTTACGGGTCATGACGGTTTATGGGAACCGGCATGAACCCATGAAAGGATTTTATGGATTATGACGGCTTATGGGGGCCGAGCATGAATTGACAGGACTCTTCCCAATCCCCCCGGGATTAACCTGGGATGACCCTGCTCCCGTCTGACACGGAGTGTCAAACAAGGGATATTTCCGATCTTTGCCCTCCCGAGCTATCAGAGTACGCCAGGATTCAGAGGAGGTATGTGATATCTCGGTCTCTGCTACAGTCCACATCCGATGTCAACCTGAAGGGCCGTCAAAACATTAAAAGCTGTGGGTGGACAAAACAAGAGTTTATAAAAACATTTTAACGAGAAGACATTTGTACCCTTCACTAAAAAGCATGCATGCATTCGAAAACCATTTATCCAGAAAAACCATAATGAAATCAAGTACACGGGCCACTGCCCAAATCCATAAGGGACTTAGCCCAAATCATAAGAAACTAACCATACGGGCCACTGCCCAAAACATGTGTAAACACACATCATATATCATATATAGCATACATCACATATACATATAATTCACACAACCAATCCTGTCACGGTTTCCAAAGCTACACGCGTGCTACCCAGGTCTCAATCCGAGTCTTCTCAAAGTCAAGATCAATGTCCGCAGACCTCGACAAGATCATAGCCTTCCTGAGAGTAAGGAACCCAACTGGTGGGTGACTCCACTCAGTCGGTGCTCCGTGACTACTCCGGGGTCCACCCAGGCCAACGACTCTCCCCGGAGGAGATAATAGAAGTAAAGGAAGGTATATGAATACATATATATACATAACATAAACATTCATGCCCGGTTCCCTTGAACCGTCATGATCCATAACATCCATAACGAGGGTTCATGCCGGTTCCCATAAACCGTCATGTACCACAATGACCTGACAAAGGTTCATGTCAGTTCCCATAAACCGTCATGAACCTGGAAATCCATGTAGGGTCCCTGACCCAAAATCATCAGTGTAAAACAACTGGGTCTCGTGCCCGAACATATGACTCAACTGGGCACCGTGCCCGATATCTAAGGGTCAGTCACGACTCCGATCATAGTGATGCGTGCAACCATCCATCCAGGACCGCCCTCAATCCTGGTATGTCGTCGTGAACGTATCAACCGACGCGACCACCATAAGATCATGGTGTACTCATCACCGATCGATATCCTGAACCGTCAGCACTCCGAAGTCGAGCCTCCCCAGGCTGCCCGACCACGAATCGTGCATCGTGACCTCTCCGGAAGGAACACATCTCAATCCGGAGGCGAGCGTCGTATCGTTGATCGCTGTGCACATAGCACCCGCCGCAACCACGATTTAGACCCGAAGGTCGTAAATAGTGTCATATGCCCAAGACAAAACCAAATGGGTCTCATACCCGAGTTTAATCTTTTAGAAATCCAAAACAAAATCATTTAAATCAATAAAGAAATACAGACACGTATAAGCACCGTATAAGGGCGAAACCTCGAAATACGTGCTTACACGTAACCACATACAAATGCACCCATGGCATCATAAAACATGTAATAAAAAATATAATAAACATTTATACATGCACCAATTTAGAAAACAAGGTCCACTCACAGACCGTCCGAGCTGCCGCCTCGATTTGCGTGCCATAAGCTCTCCCGAGCAAATCCAACCTCCCCGGGTTATCCTGACCTGTCCAAATCATATCCAAAGGTTACTACTAGCCTATACAAGTCCATATTAAGAACCCTAAACTTTCCCGAAAAAGTCAAAGTGTCTCGTACAAACCTAACGATCTCTGATCGACCCGAAACTAACGATCTCTGATCGACCCGAAACTTTGCCGCCTCAATTTGACCAACCTAACGATCTCTGATCGACCCGAAACCACCACCATTGGATCCGGATCGTCGAAACCTTTAAAATAACCTTGAACCCACTCAAAACACTATACACACGCGCCCCCACGCGCCGGTCAACGCAAAAGAAAACGGTGTTATAGTACCTACTGACTTCAGCAGTGACGTCATGCTGACGTCAGCATGACGTCATCACTGACAGTCTTGACAGTGACACGTGTCACACTCCTATTGGCCATTTTCTGACATGTCAGCTGACATTGTTAGACCTGACAATGCTGACGTCATCCCTGACACGATGACGTCAGCAGGATGACGTCACCTGTCATCCCTGTCCTTCCGCCGGGTCGACCCGAATACCTGCAACCGGGTCGCCGTGACCCGCGGCTTGACCCAGCCAGTTCTCTTCACTCCGGCCACCATTTCTCCTCCCGTTTGTCCCATTCTACTCGTCTCAACCTAACCTACAGTCCTATGACTTTACAATTGAAGAAAAACAACTAAAACCCGTATCTTCAATCCGGTCATGGAGGCCATGCATTCCCCCACCGTTCACGGCCCTTCCTGGCCTTCCTAACCCTCGAATCCAATCCCAATAGACTCCTAGGACTACCAGCAGCCTAACCTAGACCTTAGAATCAAGCAAAAACCAGTAGAACTCAAATTCGAAAATTTAAATATTTTCTTACCTCACGGGTTCTCCTCCGCCGTGTCCTCCGCCGTCCACCATCTAGTCCCCCGGTTCCTCAGCCCCTCACCCTCCTCACGGTCACTCACAGAATGATGGAAGTGGTGATGGTGTGTGTGGGTGTTTCGGGTTTGTGAAGGAAAAAGAAGAAAATGAAATGGATATGGGGGGCGGGTTTCGGGTTTGAGGGAAATGAAATGAAGAGGATGAAGATGATCAGATGAGAGAATGAGAGATGAAGGGTGAGGATTAAAAGGTTAATTGGTAATGGATGGTTAGGATTTAAAGTTGTGAAATTTAATTATATAATAATTATTATAATAATATTTAATTGAGTAAATCCACCTTTTTAGGGATGTAGCTAGTGGGATGAGTGACACATGTCACTCATCCATAGGTCCACCTAAAATATCTGCCCAATCAGATATTGCCAACTCAGCCCCGTCTCGAAGTACGTGCATAGTGAAATCGAACTTCCGTGACCTATAACTCTCCCGTTCGAAGTCCGATTTCAGCGTGTCGCCTGTCTATGGATTCGTATCGTCCCGATCTACGTAATGGTCCTTGTCCCTCGGCCATCAGACATCCTGGTCAAAAAGTCAACTATTTGGCCCTTTTAACCAAAATTATCAAAATGCCCATAAACTTCCGAACGTCATAATTTCTTCCACGAATGTCGGAATTGAACGTGCCACCTGTCTATGAACTCATGACGTCACGAACTACGTCACGGTCATCGGTCAAAGTCCATTTGACCACCCGAATGAAAAGTCATTGTTTTTCCACGACTAGGGGCAAAACGGTCATTTTGCATCGTTCGTCCGATCTCGCCCTACTAATCATCGATTAGCCTCACTAATCGTGATTAGTCATTAATCTAATCATGGAATTTGGGACGGGTCGTTACAACCTTCCCTCCTTAATTAATTTCGTCCTCGAAATTCCAACTGACTTAATCTAACCGTTCTTCCCTCCTTAATTAGTTTCATTCTCGAAACTTCAACTATCCTGATTCCACATCCACCCCGTGGAAAGTAGAATCGACCTCAAAACACGTGTACGCTCATACACCAAACTAACCAGAACAATCCTTACTCGTCTGCAACTAGACGTACCGCTAATACTCACGTCGTATCGACTACGCTCGACCACGTCGAATGACAGTAATCGTACGTTCCGAACTGACACCACTTGTCAAATCTACGATTTTCGTTGACACAACAATTCGACGGTTCCTTGCTCACTCCCAATCTATCCTGACGCATGCTCCCACCGGGAGTCACCAGTCTCACTAATCGATCCACGTTGACACCTCTGACAAACCGTCACTGCTTGACAGTCGTCAGTCAAAACTAACACGATGCCCACTTGTGGTTACACTAACCTCCAAATCGCTCAACCTGAGTATACGTATACCAACAAAACACTCGACCTGTGTGTAACTGGACCCCTCAGACATACTATGACCCAATGCACAGTATCCAATGTCTAGTTCACGACCTCGACTAATCCAATGGCATCGGAACCAATCCGTCTACCTACGCGCTCACCAACGTACTACCGGTATAACCTATATACCGTCACCTGACACGACAAGTACACCCAGTATTGTACCTTGAACAACGTACAAAGTATGTACATCTACCCATCAATCAGCCTACAACCATCCAGGTCGTAGCCAATCACGTTTCAATTATGGAGTTCACTTGTCCAATCCAGCATTAGACAAATCGAAACTCCAACCCATCATCTATTTCCAGATCCGAATCCGAATCCGCAATTTCGTAAGAAATCCTGAATTCAAACCCAATAATCGTATCCATAATCATGTCCAAATCCGAATCCGAAATCATCATTCCGTCAGCTAGCATTTGGAATAACCATTCCGAACCCAAATCCATAAAATAAAATCCACAGTCAAGCTCTAGAATCAAATTCTGAATCTTCACCCAGAATCCGATTCCAAAACCCAAATACAGAAATCCACTTTCAAGTTCCAAAATCAAATCCTGAATCGTCATCCAGAAATCTGATTCCAAAACCCGAAATATCGTTCACGTCTCTAAGGCTAACCATAAATCCGAACTCGTCGGACACCTACTCACCCTAGTAATAAGCCATATGGGATTTACCTCGAAAAGAAGTTCAGTCCCAACATACTCAACTCAAACATCCAAGTAAGAGCGATAAACTCTCCACCTATCTGGATCATCAAGATCACGATCTAGATCCATCACTACGTCACCCGACTATAGACGTCACGATCCTCGATCGTCACGACGTCCAAAGTCCCCAACATCAAAGCCCTAGACCCTTTCCCACATCTAAATAGATTAGTCAACGACGAGACACGCTGAGACTGTGGGTTCTTACTAGTTACCTCGTATCGATCCTTGTCATTCCACCTAGGAAAAACCAAGGATGATCCAAGATAATCCTCGGGTTCACCTGTCAGGACCCGTCCCAAATATCACCTCGATACCCGGGACGAACCCTGCTCCCGTCTGACAATCACACTTACAGTACCAAAAATAACCTTACTACTACTATAAGCATAACTATCAGACGAAGGAGTAAATATATACAACAGTTAGTCAGAGCATAGTTCTACAAAATGGGCACAAAAATCCTACAATGCTAGTCCCGCAACGGAAGAACGTCGTAAGATCTATGCCTCGATATCTGCCTCAACGTTCACCCCAGCGCTATCACCACGACCTGGAGGGAAAATTTAAAACCAAAAGATGTGAGTGGACTAAAAGAAAATGAAAGTTTGAAAACCGTTTATTATTAAATCAAAGCTAAGAAACTAGAACACTTTGTTCCCTCCGTTTTGAAATCACATGCCTAACTCAGTGAGTAAACTAATTATAAACCAAGAAACATCATAAGAAACAGAAACAGTATAAAATATCATAAGAAACAGATACACTAGACAATATCATAAGAAACAGATACACTATAAAAACACCATTTTCCTGATCAAATCTGCTGGGTCTATCCGAGTCTTTAAACTCATCCAGGCCTTAAATGTAATCCGAGTCTTTAAACTCCCGAGTCTTTAAACTCAATAGGCCTATGGGGGTAATATCATAAATATCCGAGTCTTTAAACTCAATCCGGGCCCGTCCCCCATCAAATCAGTATCCTGGTCTTTAAACCCATATCCAGATCCAGCAAATCCAATCCAAATTCAATGTAAAACCATTTCCAAATCCATAACCAAACTCGAATTCGAAATCCCCAGTTCGAAGCCCTTCCGGCGTTAAGAACCGACATTCCGAACCCAAATTCGGAGATCTACTTTTATACCCAAAATTCACGTTAAATCACAAATTATGTTTCACATTCCATTTATCATCTTCGGAAAACACTTATAGATTAAAATCTCCAAACATAGCTTTAAAATCGGAAAATCAGCTTTTCTCGAAAAACGTGCAAAATCACGAAAATGTCTTGAATCACGTGCAAACACATCAACCACATATACTCATCATTAAGAAGCATAAAAACATAGTTAATATCATAAAACATTCATAAAACAGTTAGGCATGCTCGGGTTTAAAGAAAGAGTCCACTCACAGTTCGGAACGAGTCAATCGCGCTCTGTGCGCTCCTCGACCCTCTCGGGTGCCTCCCGTCCTGTCAATATGCACCAAATAGGGTCACAAACACATTAAGGATACTAACCCTAATTTCCCCAATTTTTCGGGAATTTACTAATATTTTATTCATAAACCCTAAACCGTCCGGATTCCCGAACCATCCCGTAACGTTGTCCAATCAACTCGATAATTCTACCATTGGATTCCTTAGAAAATTTAGAACTAAAACCATGTTGGAAGCTTGGCCGGATTCCTCCCCACGCGCCTCCACGCGCCGCCCAAAGTGGCTGCGCGTGGGCCTCACGCGCCTGCTACAGTGCATCCCCAACCTCGATCGAATCTGGTTCGCACCAGGGCTGCAACTCAGACCGGCGAGATCCATTCTCCGTCATCCGGCCACCATTTCATCTCCTCTCTTTTCCTATAGCTTCGTCTAGGCACCAGGAATTCATCCCCCTCACTCTCCTGGTTCGACTCAACCCTCAGCTTCACGACTGAAGCTCAAAAGAAAACACAGACAAACCTCTGTTTTCCTTCCCGGCCGCCCAGTTCTTCCCCCTTCACGGTGGCGATTCCAACCTCTCCCTAAGACCTCACTGAGTCACTCCCAACTCACAGAAACCTTCGATTCAGCCCCGAAGTCCACGACTTCCCATTTGAACTCACGGCCAAAATAGAGTACAGAGTACTCGCCGTCGCCTGAACTCCGCCGTGTACTCCCCCGTCACGGCGACCGTCCTAAACTACTCCTAGGGCCTCCCTAAACATCACTGCACTCACCAATCCCCTCGATTCTCATCCTACCTTCACGACTTTCAAAATGAAATTCACGGGAAAAACAGAGGAATAGAACTTACCTTTTGATTCCGTCTCCGCCGTGCGCACCGCCGCGTGCCACGGTGTTCGTTGGACTCCCTGCAACCTCCTACGGCTCCTACTGCCTTGATTTGAGCCACCACACGGCGTAGCCACCACCAAACTCTCACGGTCTCCCTGTTTTCCCAGAACTTCGCCGAACCACCACCGTGCCGCCGTGCACGATTTCTCCACCAAAACACGATCACCAGCTCAAACACTTCTCTCTGTCACTCTCACAAATCACTCTTCACTCTCCCTTGCACAGAATCGATCAATCTCTCCCAATCTCTCACCCTCTGTTTCTCTGCGTTCAAACCCAAAGCACGGTTTGATTTTGTGCAAAGTGTGGCCGTGCACACTTTGGAACGTTTTAGAACCATCCAGTCACTCCCACGTGTCCATCATCCATAGGTCAGTACAAAAAAAAATCCCTGCCACTTGCTCTTATCTGATTGGCTGAAAGAAAATGACCAAAATACCCTTCAATTGGATAATTACCGTTTTTCCCTAAAACGTTCTAGACCCGTAAATGTTTCATCCGACGTCCGATGACAGCGTGCCGCCTGTCGTTGTACTCAGGACGTCGAGACCTATCTAACGGTCCTCGGTCTACGCGAAAATCACAAGTCCTCCGAAAAGTCAACATTTTCCTCATTTACTCAAAATTACGATAACGCTCTCAATCTTCCGTACATCATAACTTTTTCTCCGATCGTCCGAATCGAACCTGCCACCTGTCTACCGACTCGTGACGTCCTAAACTACGTCACGGTCAAGGGTCAACAGTCATCCAATCGGTAATTCAAAAAGTCAACTTCTAGCCTACTATTCACAAGGGCAAAATCGTCCTTTATATACAAAAATCTTATAAAATTACATTTTTACCCTTCCCGAAGGTACGAGTTGTTACATCACCAACCAATACATGATCAGTGAACTAGTGGCAACCAACGACATCTACATTATCAACATCATCTACCACATCAATCATGGTAGAATCCGAGAAGTCACCTCAATCGCAACCTCTCACGATTCGGAGGTTCCAACAAGATTGGAACAACATACCCGGACATCAACCACGTGTCCCCTAACCACTTTAACTCTATTTGAGATCCGCTCCTGAACCATAGATACCGAACATATGCATATCACGACGGATGTGACTCAACTTCATCTCAATCACCGGCACCAGCACGAGTACCAGCACCAACGCATTATCACCTGCACTAGTATCAGCACACAGTCATCCATACTAGTAGCAGCACACTAACACCAGCACACCGTGTGCAAAACTGGCAACCCTGGATCTCCGCTCATCCCGAGCAACGACCTTGAACCTCTGCTCGTTTTGGAGAAACTCTGCCTCCATCGTACCCAACACCTCTGGGTACAGTCACCCTGATAACTCATACGAGAAAAGGAAACGTCACCTGAGTGTCACCGATCCCCAACAACCGTAACTACAACCATCCTCGGTAGTAGTGCCTACCACAGACTCGTGCAGACCCAACTACCAGACATCACAATCGAGATTCGCGTCCAACGGAATCGATCTATCGTACCAACTACTCTATATCCCCGCTCCGGGATTCCATCGACAAGTACCAACCCTGATAACTTGTCCAACCGAACTCTAACCAGTCGTCGGAACCGATCCTACGACATCGTGAGAGACGATCCCAACTAACCGTCTCACGATCACAATCTAACGTACGAATACGTTCATCCTTCCGTAGGGTCCCACACTGTCAACCTTGACAGAACTATGGCAACCCCGGCATCCAATGCCAAACCAAGATATTCCACGATACAGTCCTACTAACCATCGTACTGGCACCCCAACTATCAGGTTGATGACGAACTGCAGCCCATTGAGATATCACATCCTTGACCTGCGTAGGGAGTAGTACACAAAACACGCTCTGGAATTCAGAGTAACACGAGCAACCCTGCTCTGATAAGCATCCTATGAGCAATCCTATGCTCTGATACCACGCTGACAGGACCCTTCACAATCCCCCCGGGATTAACGTGGGATGACCCTGCTCCCGTCTGACACGGAGTGTCAGACAAGGGATATTTCCGATCTTTGCCCTCCCGAGCTATCAGAGTACGCCAGGATCCGAAGGAGGTATGTGATATCTCGGTCTCTGCTATAGTCCACATCCGATGTCAACCTGAAGGGCAGTCAAAACATTAAAAGCTGTGAGTGGACAAAACAAGAGTTTATAAAAAAATTTTAACGAGAAGACATTTGTACCCTTCACTAAAAAGCAAGCTTGCATTCGAAAACCATTTATCGAGAAACCCCATAATGAAATCAAGTACACGGGCCACTGCCCAAATTCATAAGGGACTTAGCCCAAATCATAAGAAACTAACCATACGGGCCACTGCCCAAAACCTGTGTAAACACACATCATATATCATATATAGCATACATCACATATACATATAATTCACACAACCAATCCTGTCACGGTTTCCAAAGCTACGCGCGTGCTACCCATGTCTCAATCCGAGTCTTCTCAAAGTCAGGATCAATGTCCGTAGACTACTGACCCTACCCGAGGTAATAGTAATCATAGCCTTCCTGAGAGTAAGGAACCCAACTGGGGGATGACTCCACTCAGTCGGTGCTCCGTGACTACTCCGGGGTCAATCCAGGCCAACGACCCTCCCTGGAGGAGATAATAGAAGTAAAGGAAGGTAAATGAATACATATATATACATAACATAAACATTCATGCCTGGTTCCCTTGAACCGGCATGATCCATAACATCCATAACGAGGGTTCATGCCGGTTCCCATAAACCGTCATGTACCACAATGACCTGACAAAGGTTCATGTCGGTTCCCATAAACCGTCATGAACCTGGAAATCCATGTAGGGTCCCTGACCCAAAATCATCAGTGTAAAACAACTAGATCTCGTGCCCGAACATATGACTCAACTGGGCACCGTGCCCGATCTCTAAGGGTCAGTCACGACTCCGATCATAGTGATGCGTGCAACCATCCATCCAGGACCGCCCTCAATCCTGGTATGTCGCCGTGAACATATCAACCGACATGACCACCATAAGATCATGGTGCACTCATCACCGATCGATATCCTGAACCTTCAGCACTCCGAAGTCGAGCCTCCCCAGGCTGCCCGACCACGAATTGTGCATCGTGACCTCTCCGGAAGGAACACATCTCAATCCGGACTGGAGCGTCGTATCGTTGATCGCCGTGCACATAGCACCCGCCGCGACCACGATTTAGACCTGAAGGTCGTAAATAGTGTCATATGCCCAAGACAAAACCAAATGGGTCTCATACCCGAGTTTATTCTTTTAGAAATCCAAAACCAAATCATTTAAATCAATAAAGAAATACAGACCCATATAAGCACCCTATAAGGACGAAACCTCGAAATACGTGCTTACACGTAACCACATACAAATGCACCCATGGCATCATCAAACATGTAATAAAACATATAATAAACATTTATGAATGCACCAATTTAGAAAACAAGGTCCACTCACAGACCGTCCGAGCTGCCGCCTCAATTTGCATACCATAGGCTCTCCCTAACCAATCCAACCTCTCTGGGTCATCCTGACCTGTCCAAATCATATCCAAAGGCTACTACCAACCTATACAAGTCCATATTAAGAACCCTAAACTTTCCCGGAAAAGTCAACGTGTCCCGTACACATTTCTCGAGGTGAAAAAACTCAATTTGACCAACCTAACGATCTCTGATCGACCCGAAACCACCGTCATTGGATCCGGATCGTCGAAACCTTTAAAATGACCCTGGACCCACTCAAAACACTATACACACGTGCCCCACGCGCCGGTCGACGCAAAAGTCAACGTTGTTATAGTACCTGCTGACGTCATCACTCATAGTCCTGACAGTGACACGTGTCACACTCCTATTGGCCCATTTTCTGACTTGTCAGCTGACATTTTCAGACCTGACAATGCTGACGTCATCCCTGACACGATGACGTCACCTGGCATCTCTATCCTCCCGCCGGGTCGACCCGAATACCTACAATTGGGTCGCCGTGACCTGCGGCTTGACCCGGCCGGTTCTCTTCACTCCGGCCACCATTTCTCCTCCCGTTTGTCTCATTCTACTCGTCTCAACCTAACCTACAGTCCTATGACTTTACAATTGAAGAAAAACAACTAAAACCCGCATCTTCAATCCGGCCATGGCGGCCGTGCATTCCCCCACCGTTCACGACCCAACCTGGCCTTCCTAACCCTCGAATCCAATCCCAATAGACTCCTAGGACTACCAGCAGCCTAACCTAGACCTTAGAATCGAGCAAAAACCAGTAGAACTCAAATTTGAAAATTTAAATATTTTCTTACCTCACGGGTTCTCCTCCGCCGTGACCTCCGTCGTCCACCGTCTAGTCCCCCGGTTCCTCAGCCCCTCACCCTCCTCACGGTCACTCACAGAATGATGGAAGTGGTGATGGTGTGTGTGGGTGTTTCGGGTTTGTGAAGGAAAAAGAAGAAAATGAAATGGATATGGGGGGAGGGTTCCGGGTTTGAGGGAAATGAAATGAAGAGGATGAAGATGATCAGATGAGAGAATGCGAGATGAAGGGAGAGGATTAAAAGGCTAATTGGTAATGGATGGTTAGGATTTAAAGTTGTGAAATTTAATTATATAATAATAATTATAATAATATTTAATTGAGTAGATCCACCTTTTTAGGGATGTAGCCAATGGGATGAGTGACACCTATCGCTCATCCATAGGTCCACCTAAAATATCTGCCCAATCAGATATTGCCAACTCAGCCCCGTCTCAAAGTACGTGCATATTGAAATCGAACTTCCGTGACCTATAACTCTCCCGTTCGAAGTCCGATTTCAGCGTGCTGCCTGTCTATGGATTCGTATCGTCCTGATCTACGTAATGGTCCTTGTCCCTCGGCCGTTGGACATCCCGGTCAAAAAGTCAACAATTTGGCCCTTTTAACCAAAATTACCAAAATGCCCATAAACTTCCGAACGTCATAACTTCTTCCACGAATGTCGGAATTGAAAGTGCCACCTGTCTTTGAACTCGGACATCACGAACTACGTCACGGTCATCGATCAAAGTCCATTTGATCGCCTGAATGAAAAGTAAACGTTTTGCCACGACTAGGGGCAAAACGATCATTTTGCATCGTTCGTCCGATCTCGCCCTACTAATTATCGATTAGCCTCACTAATCGCGATTAGTCACTAATCTAATCATGGAATTTGGGACAGGTCGTTACATGAATCCTGGAAAGGTTTAAAGAATGATTTCATAAGGTTTTTCATATTCCATCCTTTATATATAATTGTCTCCTCCGGGGAGGGTCGTTGGCCTGGGTGGACCCCGGAGTAGTCACAGAACACTGACTGAGTGGAGTCACCCCCCAGTTGGGTTCCTTACTCTCAGGATGGGCATGGTTTGTTACCTCCAGGGAGGGTCATTGATCTACGGACATTGACCTGGGTGGACCCTGAAGAGACTTGGGTTTGAGACCCCGGTTAGCACACGTGTAGCTTTATTTTACCGTGACAGATTCTGGATATGAATATAATGGATAAACATGATTTCAATTGGTTTTGGGAAATTGTGTTTATGATGATAAATGGATTTGGGCTGAGATCCCACATATGTTTACTAAACTATGGTTTTCTGTAAATGGTTTTGGGCAGGAGCCCGGGTGACTTGTATTTACAGAATTTGGGGCTGAGACCCTAATTATGGATGTTTTAACATATATGATTGGATAAATGGTTTTACTATGCATGCATACTTTTTAGTGAAGGGTATAAATGTCTTCTTGTGAAACGTTTTATAAACTCTTTATTTTTGTCCACTCACAGTCTTTCTGTTTTTAATACCCTTCAGGTTGGATACGATGTGGACTGTAGCAGAGACCGAGATATCACATGCCTCCTCCGGATCCTGGCGTACTCTGATAGCCAGGGAGGGCTAAGGTCAGAAATATCCCTTGTCTAACACTTCATGTCAGACGGGAGCAGGGTCATCCCGTGTTAATCACAGGAGGATTGGGATGAGTCCTGTCAGCGTAGTATCAGAGCATAGGATTGCTCATAGGATGCTTATCAGAGCAGGGTTGCTCGTGTTACTTTGAATTCCAGAGCGTGTTTTGCGTACTACTCCTTACACAGGTCGAGGATGTGATATCTCAATGGGCTGCAGTTCATGGTCAACCTGATTGTTGGGATGCCAATACGATAGTTAGTAAGATGGAATCGGGATATGTCTTGGTTCGGCACTGTTTGCCGGGGTTGCCATAGTTCTGTCATGGTTGACAGTGTGGGACCCTATGGAAGGATGAACGTATTCGTACATTAGCGTTTGGATCGTGAGACGGTTAGTTGGGGTCGTCTTTCACGATGTCGTAGGATCGGTTCCGACGACTGATTTAGTGCCGTGACCATCCGATGATCGGATATTGGTGAATTAGATGGATTTACTGCGGTTGGCAGTTAGAGGTCAGATTCGTGGAATCCTAGTGGATTGACATCTTTTCGATGTCAAGACCACGGGGATGGTCCGATTGTGGATTGTACTGCAGTTGGTAGCTTACAGTTGGGTTCAGGTGAACCCTAGGTTTGATCGTGGAACCCTACCTTGGGTGTATGGTTCGGAAATGTGAGTTGACGAGTGATGTGATTTTGACGACTATTCGGATTTGGGTTCGTTAGTCGGTCTAGTCATGTCAGCTTGTGATGGAACTGCAATTCGCAGTCGAGGTTGTACTTATCGGTTAGATCTAGTTGGTGGTCGTACTACCGTAGTTGTGATGGATTGTTGGTGTAACTAAGGTCATGGATGACCTGGTAGAAACATTGGTTTAGTCGAGTTACGACTGGTTAGAGATTGGTTTGACAGGTTACCAGGGTTGGTACTTGTCGATGGAATCCCGGAGCGGGGATACAGAGTATTTGGTACGGGCGAGTGATTCCGTTGGATGCGGAGCCTCGATAGTAATACATGGTAGTTAGGTCTGCATGAGTTTGTGGTAGGCGCTACTACCTAGTGTGGTCGTAGTTATGGTTGTTGGAAATCGGGGACGTTCAGGGGACGTTTCCTTTTCTCGTATGAGTTGTCAGGGTGACTGTACCCAGAGTTGTTGGGTACGACGGAGGCAGAGTTTCTCTAATTTGAGTAGAGGTATGGGATCGTCGCTCGGCATGAGCGGAGATCCAGGGTTGTCAGTTTTGCACATGGTGTGCTAGTGTTATTGTTGATGCTAGTGTGGACACTTGGTGCTGATGCTGACAGGTGATAGTGTTGATACTGGTACTAGTGTTGGTGCTGGTGCCGGTGATTGTGACGACGATGAGTCACGAGTCGGGATGTGACTCCATCGAGATACGTATATGTTCGGTATCTATAGTTCGGGAGTGGATCACGGATAGTGATGGACTGGATAGGATCCAGCGGTAGTTGAGGAGTGAGGATCGAGTATTATCATGGGGGATTAGTGACCGGTTGGTCAGACTCGATCTGTCGCAGGGTTTAGCGACCAGTTGGTCAGGATTGGTCAGATATGGTGGTATGTAGAGATTTGTCTGAGGAGTCTGTTGTGACTTTTCAGTCGAGTGGTACATCAGATTAGGATGAATTGACATCCTTTTGGATGTACATATACGGTCGTAAATGGGCATGTGTCCATAACCAGTCTAACGGGGACACGTGGTTGATGTCCGAGTATGTTGGTTCCGACATGGTTGGAATTTCGGAAACGCGAGAGGTTGCGATTGAGGTGACGAGTGGAATGCGGGTTTTCCGCATTGGTAATGGGTATTTCGAAGTCATTTTGGGTGACTTCACAGATTCTACCATGATTGATGATGGTAGATGATGTAGATGTTGTTGGTTGCCACAAGTACACCGATCGTGTATTGGTTGGTGGACCCGTGATTTATCTTGGGCCATCAGGAGGAATTGAGTAAATCGAAGTTACGTGACTGAGATTTCTCATTTTCTGCTTGGTGGCAGACGATGTTGGGTTAAGTGACGTGGTGAGTGCAGCGAGTTTTGTTCGCATTCACGTAGGATGAATTTTGGCGTCATTGTCGTGTATCATTCTTGGTTTTTCCTAGGTGGAATGGCAGGGATCGATACGAGGTAATCAGTGAGAACCCACAGTCTCGGCGTGTCTCGTCGTTGACTGATCTGTTTAGATGTGGGAATTGGTTTAGGACTTTGGGTATCGTTATGGATCTGGATCGTGATCTTGATGATCCAGATAGGTAGAGAGTCTATCGCTCTTACCTGGATGTTTGAATTGAGGATGTTGGGACTGAACTTCTTTTCGAAGTAAATCCCGTATGGTATATTACTCAGGTGAGTAGTTCTCCGACGTAGTCGGATGTGGTCAGCCTTAGATGTGTGGATATTGGGATTTACTTCCCTATGAAGTCAATCGAAGGTAATGTGTAATCAATTGAAGAGGTAACCGATAAGTTCGGTTTTGGTGCGTCTCGGTAGACGTGAATGATATTTCAGGTTTTGGAATCAGATTTCTGGATGACGATTCAGGATTTGATTTTGGAACTTGAAAGAGGATTTCTGTATTTGGGTTTTGGAATTGGATTCTGGGTGACGATTCAGGATTTGATTCTGGAGCTAGACAATGGATTTTCATTTATGGATTTGGGTTCGAAATGGTCATTCCTGATGCTATCTTACGGAATAATGATTTCGGATTCGGATTTAAAAATGGATAATGAGTTGGAGTTTCGATTTGTCTAATACTAGATTGGACAGATGGACTCCATTGTAGAAACGTGATTGCCTACAACCTAGGTTGTCGTGGTTGTTGTGGTTGTAAGTTGATTGATGGGCAGATGTACGTACCATGTACGTTGTCCGGGGTACGATACTGGGCAGACTTGTCGTGCTCGATGACGTTATATAGGTTATACCATGGGTACCTTGGTGAGCGTGATGGTAGTCGGCTTAGTTCCGATACCATCGGATTAGTTGAGGTCGTGGATTGGACATTGGATATTGTGCGTTGGGTCATGGTATTTCTGATGGGTCTAGTTACACACAGATTGAGTGAAATGCTTTGTGGGTAAGTGTTTACTCATGGTTGAGTCCGTTGGTGGTTAGTGTAACCACGAGTGTGTATAGTGTTAGTTTTCGACTAACGACTGTCAAGTGGTGACAGTTTGTCAGAGGTGTCAGCGTGGATCGGTTAGTGAGATCTGGTGACTCCCAGTGGGAGCAGATCGCAGGATAGATTGAGATTGAGAAAGGAGCCGTCGAGTTGGTTGTGTCGACGAGTCGGTAGATTTGACAAGTGGTGTCAACTCGGAACATATGATTACTGTCATTCGACGTGGTCGAGTGTAGTCGATGCGACCCGAGCGTTAGTGGTACGTCTGGTTGCAGACAAGTATTGTGTTGGCTATCGGGTATTAGTGTACACGTGTTGTGAGATCGAATTATTTCCACGAGGTGGATGTGGAATCAGGATAGTTGGAGTTTCGGGAACGGAAATAAATTAAGGAGGGAAGAACGGTTGGATTAGGTCGGTTGAAATTTCGAGGATGAAATTAATTAAGGAGGGAAGGTTGTAACGACCCGTCCCAAATTCCTAGATTAGATTAGTGACTAATCACGATTAGTGAGGGGCGAAATCGGACGAACGATGCAAAATGACCGTTTTGCCCCTAGCCGTGAGCAAAATGTTGACTTTTCGTTCAGGCGGGCAAATGGACTTTGGCCAATGACCGTGACGTAGTTCGTGACGTCATGAGTTCATAGACAGGTGGCACGTTCAATTCCGACGTTCGAGGAGGAAGTTATGACATTCGGAAGTTTAGGGGCATTTTGGTAATTTTGGTTAAAAGGGGCAAATAGTTGACTTTTTGATCGGAATGCCTGATAGCTGAGGGCCGACGACTATTACGTAGATAAGGACGATACGAACTCATAGACAAGCGGCAAGTCGAATTCGGACGTTCGACGGCGAAGTTATGGTTCACGGAAGTTTCGGTGCACTATTGCATGAATTACGAAATAACTTAACTTTTGGACTTTAGTGGGGCCCAGATATTTAATGGAGGCCCAATGGATGAGTGACAAGTGTCACCCATCCACATGCCACCCAAATTGATTCATGCATCTCCCTTTTCCCGTGTATCTTCATTTCCTTCATTCAAAATACAAACCCCCACTTTAACCGTGCAAACCGATTCCCCATCTCCCCCAAACCTCATCATTTGTGGCTAGAGTGTGAAGGGAGATGAGAGAGGGTCGTGAGGTGATGAAGATGGTGGCTGAGGGACGGGCTGGGCCGCCGTGAACGACCGTGGAGGCCAAGTGGAAACCGAGAGCTCGGTAAGCCCATTTCTCCTTTTTATTTTGATTTTGACATCATGGACGGTATTGGATGATTAGGTTGAGTTTATTGAGGTTGTAGGGAGGTTTTAAGGAGGTCTGGGTAGTGTTTTTGGACTGAGCAGCCGTGAGGGTGGCTGGGAAAACATTGAACCTTTTGGTTCAAAATCAAACGTAGGGATTTATACGTTTTCGGTTGTGTTTAAGGATTGGAATGGATAGAAAACATCAAAATATGAAGAAAGGAATCGAAAAGGAAGAAGTAGGATAAAAAATGGGGAGTCTAGGACACAGAACCGGTTACGCCGGTCCAGTTGGACCGGCCAAACCAGGTGAACCGGTCCAGCACAGGAAAACCGGTCTGCTGGAGCTTGCTGATGATGAACAGTAACCAGGGTCTTCTAGGGGCGCGTGAGGGTGCGTGTTCCATAATTTTGGGATGTGTTCAACACGCGAAATCTTCTATTCGATGTAACGAAGATTTTGGGACTGATCTCGTGTCAATCGGACATCGTTTCGATAGATTTCGGGCTGTCCGAAGGTTTAGGGTCGGTTTAAAAAATAGTTAAAAGTTTGGGAAAATTACGGGGCTTTAGGAAGGTTAATTAAGCAGTTAGTAACTTTCTATTAAAATTTGGACAGGTTTGGGAGTCCCGGTGACGGTGATCGGCTCGGGGAGCCATATGGCACGCAAATCGAGGCGGCAGCTCGGACGGTCTGTGAGTGGACCTTGATTTCTAAACTGTGATGCATGCATAAATGTTTTATATGGATTATGAATGTGATTTGATGATGTTGATTTGGATATTTGTGAATTATATTGTTTCACGTATTTCGAGGCGATTTACGTGCTTGCACGTAAATCGAGGTTTTTCGATTTTACATTGATTTTCCGTACTTATGGTTTTGGATATAATTTCATGAAATGGTTTTGGATTTGAAAAGGTAAATTCGGGTTCGAGAACCATTTGATTTACGGAATCGGGCCGGAGGCCCAGTTGGTTTACGATTCGGACCAGAGGTCCAGTTTCTATGTGGATTCGGGCCTAGCGCCCAGTTATGTGTTACAAATGGTTTTTACGGGTCATGACGGTTTATGGGAACCGGCATGAACCCTTGAAAGGATTTTATGGATTATGACAGCCTATGGGGGCCGGGCATGAATCCTGGAAAGGTTTAAAGAATGATTTCAAAAGGTTTTTCATATTCCATCCTTTATATATGATTGTCTCCTCCGGGGAGGGTCGTTCGCCTGGGTGGACCCCGGAGTAGTCACGGAGCACTGACTGAGTGGAGTCGCCCCCCAGTTGGGTTCCTTACTCTCAGGATGGGCATGGTTCGTTAGCTCCAGGGAGGGTCATTGATCTACGGAGATTGACCTGGGTGGACCCTGGAGAGACTTGGGTTTGAGACCCCGGTTAGCACACGTGTAGCTTTATTTTACCGTGACAGGTTCTGGATATGAATAAAATGGATAAACATGATTTCAATTGGTTTTGGGAAATTGTGTTTATGATGATAAATGGATTTGGGCGGGGATCCCACGTATGTTTACTAAACTATGGTTTTCTGTAAATGGTTTTGGGCAGGAGCCCGGGTGACTTGTATTTACAGAATTTGGGGCTGAGACCCTAATTATGGATGTTTTAACATATATGATTGGATAAATGGTTTTACTATGCATGCATACTTTTTAGTGAAGGGTATAAATGTCTTCTTGTGAAACGTTTTATAAACTCTTTATTTTTGTCCACTCACAGTCTTTCTGTTTTTAATACCCTTCAGGTTGGATACGATGTGGACTGTAGCAGAGACCGAGATATCACATGCCTCCTCCGGATCCTGGCGTACTCTGATAGCCAGGGAGGGCTAAGGTCAGAAATATCCCTTGTCTAACACTTCATGTCAGACGGGAGCAGGGTCATCCCGTGTTAATCACGGGAGGATTGGGATGAGTCCTGTCAGCGTAGTATCAGAGCATAGGATTGCTCATAGGATGCTTATCAGAGCAGGGTTGCTCGTGTTACTTCGAATTCCAGAGCGTGTTTTGCGTACTACTCCTTACACAGGTCGAGGATGTGATATCTCAATGGGCTGCAGTTCATGGTCAACCTGATTGTTGGGATGCCAATACGATAGTTAGTAAGATGGAATCGGGATATGTCTTGGTTCGGCACTGTTTGCCGGGGTTGCCATAGTTCTGTCATGGTTGACAGTGTGGGACCCTATGGAAGGATGAACGTATTCGTACATTAGCGTTTGGATCGTGAGACGGTTAGTTGGGGTCGTCTTTCACGATGTCGTAGGATCGGTTCCGACGACTGATTTAGTGCCGTGACCATCCGATGATCGGATATTGGTGAATTAGATGGATTTACTGCGGTTGGCAGTTAGAGGTCGGATTCGTGGAATCCTAGTGGATTGACATCTTTTCGATGTCAAGACCACGGGGATGGTCCGATTGTGGATTGTACTGCAGTTGGTAGCTTACAGTTGGGTTCAGGTGAACCCTAGGTTTGATCGTGGAACCCTACCTTGGGTGTATGGTTCGGCAATGTGAGTTGACGAGTGATGTGATTTTGACGACTATTCGGATTTGGGTTCGTTAGTCGGTCTAGTCATGTCAGCTTGTGATGAAACTGCAATTCGCAGTCGAGGTTGTACTTATCGGTTAGATCTAGTTGGTGGTCGTACTACCGTAGTTGTGATGGATTGTTGGTGTAACTAAGGTCATGGATGACCTGGTAGAAACATTGGTTTAGTCGAGTTACGACTGGTTAGAGATTGGTTTGACAGGTTACCAGGGTTGGTACTTGTCGATGGAATCCCGGAGCGGGGATACAGAGTATTTGGTACGGGCGAGTGATTCCGTTGGATGCGGAGCCTCGATAGTAATACATGGTAGTTAGGTCTGCATGAGTTTGTGGTAGGCGCTACTACCTAGTGTGGTCGTAGTTATGGTTGTTGGAAATCGGGGACGTTCAGGGGACGTTTCCTTTTCTCGTATGAGTTGTCAGGGTGACTGTACCCAGAGTTGTTGGGTACGACGGAGGCAGAGTTTCTCTAATTTGAGTAGAGGTATGGGATCGTCGCTCGGCATGAGCGGAGATCCAGGGTTGTCAGTTTTGCACATGGTGTGCTAGTGTTATTGTTGATGCTAGTGTGGACACTTGGTGCTGATGCTGACAGGTGATAGTGTTGATACTGGTACTAGTGTTGGTGCTGGTGCCGGTGATTGTGACGACGATGAGTCACGAGTCGGGATGTGACTCCATCGAGATACGTATATGTTCGGTATCTATAGTTCGGGAGTGGATCACGGATAGTGATGGACTGGATAGGATCCAGCGGTAGTTGAGGAGTGAGGATCGAGTATTATCATGGGGGATTAGTGACCGGTTGGTCAGACTCGATCTGTCGCAGGGTTTAGCGACCAGTTGGTCAGGATTGGTCAGATATGGTGGTATGTAGAGATTTGTCTGAGGAGTCTGTTGTGACTTTTCAGTCGAGTGGTACATCAGATTAGGATGAATTGACATCCTTTTGGATGTACATATACGGTCGTAAATGGGCATGTGTCCATAACCAGTCTAACGGGGACACGTGGTTGATGTCCGAGTATGTTGGTTCCGACATGGTTGGAATTTCGGAAACGCGAGAGGTTGCGATTGAGGTGACGAGTGGAATGCGGGTTTTCCGCATTGGTAATGGGTATTTCGAAGTCATTTTGGGTGACTTCACAGATTCTACCATGATTGATGATGGTAGATGATGTAGATGTTGTTGGTTGCCACAAGTACACCGATCGTGTATTGGTTGGTGGACCCGTGATTTATCTTGGGCCATCAGGAGGAATTGAGTAAATCGAAGTTACGTGACTGAGATTTCTCATTTTCTGCTTGGTGGCAGACGATGTTGGGTTAAGTGACGTGGTGAGTGCAGCGAGTTTTGTTCGCATTCACGTAGGATGAATTTTGGCGTCATTGTCGTGTATCATTCTTGGTTTTTCCTAGGTGGAATGGCAGGGATCGATACGAGGTAATCAGTGAGAACCCACAGTCTCGGCGTGTCTCGTCGTTGACTGATCTGTTTAGATGTGGGAATTGGTTTAGGACTTTGGGTATCGTTATGGATCTGGATCGTGATCTTGATGATCCAGATAGGTAGAGAGTCTATCGCTCTTACCTGGATGTTTGAATTGAGGATGTTGGGACTGAACTTCTTTTCGAAGTAAATCCCGTATGGTATATTACTCAGGTGAGTAGTTCTCCGACGTAGTCGGATGTGGTCAGCCTTAGATGTGTGGATATTGGGATTTACTTCCCTATGAAGTCAATCGAAGGTAATGTGTAATCAATTGAAGAGGTAACCGATAAGTTCGGTTTTGGTGCGTCTCGGTAGACGTGAATGATATTTCAGGTTTTGGAATCAGATTTCTGGATGACGATTCAGGATTTGATTTTGGAACTTGAAAGAGGATTTCTGTATTTGGGTTTTGGAATTGGATTCTGGGTGACGATTCAGGATTTGATTCTGGAGCTAGACAATGGATTTTCATTTATGGATTTGGGTTCGAAATGGTCATTCCTGATGCTATCTTACGGAATAATGATTTCGGATTCGGATTTAAAAATGGATAATGAGTTGGAGTTTCGATTTGTCTAATACTAGATTGGACAGATGGACTCCATTGTAGAAACGTGATTGCCTACAACCTAGGTTGTCGTGGTTGTTGTGGTTGTAAGTTGATTGATGGGCAGATGTACGTACCATGTACGTTGTCCGGGGTACGATACTGGGCAGACTTGTCGTGCTCGATGACGTTATATAGGTTATACCATGGGTACCTTGGTGAGCGTGATGGTAGTCGGCTTAGTTCCGATACCATCGGATTAGTTGAGGTCGTGGATTGGACATTGGATATTGTGCGTTGGGTCATGGTATTTCTGATGGGTCTAGTTACACACAGATTGAGTGAAATGCTTTGTGGGTAAGTGTTTACTCATGGTTGAGTCCGTTGGTGGTTAGTGTAACCACGAGTGTGTATAGTGTTAGTTTTCGACTAACGACTGTCAAGTGGTGACAGTTTGTCAGAGGTGTCAGCGTGGATCGGTTAGTGAGATCTGGTGACTCCCAGTGGGAGCAGATCGCAGGATAGATTGAGATTGAGAAAGGAGCCGTCGAGTTGGTTGTGTCGACGAGTCGGTAGATTTGACAAGTGGTGTCAACTCGGAACATATGATTACTGTCATTCGACGTGGTCGAGTGTAGTCGATGCGACCCGAGCGTTAGTGGTACGTCTGGTTGCAGACAAGTATTGTGTTGGCTATCGGGTATTAGTGTACACGTGTTGTGAGATCGAATTATTTCCACGAGGTGGATGTGGAATCAGGATAGTTGGAGTTTCGGGAACGGAAATAAATTAAGGAGGGAAGAACGGTTGGATTAGGTCGGTTGAAATTTCGAGGATGAAATTAATTAAGGAGGGAAGGTTGTAACGACCCGTCCCAAATTCCTAGATTAGATTAGTGACTAATCACGATTAGTGAGGGGCGAAATCGGACGAACGATGCAAAATGACCGTTTTGCCCCTAGCCGTGAGCAAAATGTTGACTTTTCGTTCAGGCGGGCAAATGGACTTTGGCCAATGACCGTGACGTAGTTCGTGACGTCATGAGTTCATAGACAGGTGGCACGTTCAATTCCGACGTTCGAGGAGGAAGTTATGACATTCGGAAGTTTAGGGGCATTTTGGTAATTTTGGTTAAAAGGGGCAAATAGTTGACTTTTTGATCGGAATGCCTGATAGCCGAGGGCCGACGACTATTACGTAGATAAGGACGATACGAACTCATAGACAAGCGGCAAGTCGAATTCGGACGTTCGACGGCGAAGTTATGGTTCACGGAAGTTTCGGTGCACTATTGCATGAATTACGAAATAACTTAACTTTTGGACTTTAGTGGGGCCCAGATATTTAATGGAGGCCCAATGGATGAGTGACAAGTGTCACCCATCCACATGCCACCCAAATTGATTCATGCATCTCCCTTTTCCCGTGTATCTTCATTTCCTTCATTCAAAATACAAACCCCCACTTTAACCGTGCAAACCGATTCCCCATCTCCCCCAAACCTCATCATTTGTGGCTAGAGTGTGAAGGGAGATGAGAGAGGGTCGTGAGGTGATGAAGATGGTGGCTGAGGGACGGGCTGGGCCGCCGTGAACGACCGTGGAGGCCAAGTGGAAACCGAGAGCTCGGTAAGCCCATTTCTCCTTTTTATTTTGATTTTGACATCATGGACGGTATTGGATGATTAGGTTGAGTTTATTGAGGTTGTAGGGAGGTTTTAAGGAGGTCTGGGTAGTGTTTTTGGACTGAGCAGCCGTGAGGGTGGCTGGGAAAACATTGAACCTTTTGGTTCAAAATCAAACGTAGGGATTTATACGTTTTCGGTTGTGTTTAAGGATTGGAATGGATAGAAAACATCAAAATATGAAGAAAGGAATCGAAAAGGAAGAAGTAGGATAAAAAATGGGGAGTCTAGGACACAGAACCGGTTACGCCGGTCCAGTTGGACCGGCCAAACCAGGTGAACCGGTCCAGCACAGGAAAACCGGTCTGCTGGAGCTTGCTGATGATGAACAGTAACCAGGGTCTTCTAGGGGCGCGTGAGGGTGCGTGTTCCATAATTTTGGGATGTGTTCAACACGCGAAATCTTCTATTCGATGTAACGAAGATTTTGGGACTGATCTCGTGTCAATCGGACATCGTTTCGATAGATTTCGGGCTGTCCGAAGGTTTAGGGTCGGTTTAAAAAATAGTTAAAAGTTTGGGAAAATTACGGGGCTTTAGGAAGGTTAATTAAGCAGTTAGTAACTTTCTATTAAAATTTGGACAGGTTTGGGAGTCCCGGTGACGGTGATCGGCTCGGGGAGCCATATGGCACGCAAATCGAGGCGGCAGCTCGGACGGTCTGTGAGTGGACCTTGATTTCTAAACTGTGATGCATGCATAAATGTTTTATATGGATTATGAATGTGATTTGATGATGTTGATTTGGATATTTGTGAATTATATTGTTTCACGTATTTCGAGGCGATTTACGTGCTTGCACGTAAATCGAGGTTTTTCGATTTTACATTGATTTTCCGTACTTATGGTTTTGGATATAATTTCATGAAATGGTTTTGGATTTGAAAAGGTAAATTCGGGTTCGAGAACCATTTGATTTACGGAATCGGGCCGGAGGCCCAGTTGGTTTACGATTCGGACCAGAGGTCCAGTTTCTATGTGGATTCGGGCCTAGCGCCCAGTTATGTGTTATAAATGGTTTTTACGGGTCATGACGGTTTATGGGAACCGGCATGAACCCTTGAAAGGATTTTATGGATTATGACAGCCTATGGGGGCCGGGCATGAATCCTGGAAAGGTTTAAAGAATGATTTCAAAAGGTTTTTCATATTCCATCCTTTATATATGATTGTCTCCTCCGGGGAGGGTCGTTGGCCTGGGTGGACCCCGGAGTAGTCACGGAGCACTGACTGAGTGGAGTCGCCCCCCAGTTGGGTTCCTTACTCTCAGGATGGGCATGGTTCGTTAGCTCCAGGGAGGGTCATTGATCTACGGAGATTGACCTGGGTGGACCCTGGAGAGACTTGGGTTTGAGACCCCGGTTAGCACACGTGTAGCTTTATTTTACCGTGACAGGTTCTGGATATGAATAAAATGGATAAACATGATTTCAATTGGTTTTGGGAAATTGTGTTTATGATGATAAATGGATTTGGGCTGGGATCCCACGTATGTTTACTAAACTATGGTTTTCTGTAAATGGTTTTGGGCAGGAGCCCGGGTGACTTGTATTTACAGAATTTGGGGCTGAGACCCTAATTATGGATGTTTTAACATATATGATTGGATAAATGGTTTTACTATGCATGCATGCTTTTTAGTGAAGGGTATAAATGTCTTCTTGTGAAACATTTTATAAACTCTTTATTTTTGTCCAGTCACAGTCTTTCTGTTTTTAATACCCTTCAGGTTGGATACGATGTGGACTGTAGCAGAGACCGAGATATCACATGCTTCCTCCAGATCCTGGCATACTCTGATAGCCCGGGAGGGCAAAGGTCGGAAATATCCCTTGTCTGACACTTCGTGTCAGACGGGAGCAGGGTCATCCCGTGTTAATCACAGGAGGATTGGGATGGGTCCTGTCATGGTGGTTTGTGATGAGTCACTTTCTTTGCAGATACCAAGTATTTTTCCAACATTAATGTCATCAACAACATTACTTTGAAAGATGGAATTGTGTCCATTACTGAAGAATTAGGCATCCCTCTACCCGATAAAATCCACTATTTCAGGTCAAATTTATGTGTAGATTGTGTGTTATAGTTTCCTCTTAGGCTTCGTTTGGTGTATAGGATTAGATTGGAGTCGATAAATCACTAGATTCAAGTATATTGAATGAATAAAAAGATGGAAAACTTTCAAATTTTGCCCAAGTCAAAGGTAAAAGATGGATTAGTTATCAAGAGAATTTATAGCATTGGATTGGAATCAATAAATCACTGTTTGTTTCTCTGCTGAGTTTTATTTGGTTTTTCTACTAGTTAATTTTAGCAGCCTCTTTTAATTTGGTTATGCCCTCCGCCCTTTGTGGCGCTTTTCCGACCCTTTTCCATTGTGGACGTTTTTCCCTCTCCTTCCTTGGAGACTTCCGGTGTCCTCATAAACTTATTTTTTAACCTCCACTTAGCTTCCTTCCATCATGCATTAATCTCCACAACCATCTAATGCCCTTGGAGGCGATGGACCTTGAACACTCCACCACTGAAGTCCATCTATCAACTGAGTGATTGTTTTGGTACTGAGTTGTTTTCAAACTGCTTTATGCACTCGTCGAATGGATTATGGGAGCGCTCCTTGCACGGGTGACCTGCTCACCCCCATTTTCCGTTGACTTCCTTGGTTTCACCTTCACTTTTCTTTCTTTTGGTGGTTTTATGTTTGCTGGTTCGCGACGACTCGGGCAGCGACTGATGGCAGCGAATTGGGTGATGGCGGTTTTCCATATTTAAATCTAGGGTTACTTTTGGGCTGTTTTAAGTTTATGTTATTGTATTTGTATACACATGAATTTGGTGTTGTTTGTGTGTATGTTTAGGTCATTTTTAAGTCCTTTTTCTAGTGGGCTTCTATTGCTTTGTAAAAAAAATTGTTCTTCTACCTTCAACCTAGACGGAATTTGAAAGTCGACATATATTTCCTCTTTCAACACACATTGAATTTTATTGAGTTATCAGACTATTATGCAAGTAGTTGACACAATCCAATCCCGTCCTTGACACCAAATGAGGCCTTGGTGAACATCACAAAACTAATTATGCATTAAACCCAAGTATTTGAGATTTCCTTAAATCAATTATAATGCTTTGGGTTTTTGGTAGAACTGATTTGCTATGCCTTCTTATTTTCTTTCAAACTTTGATTCTTTCAATGTCTATCATTGCTTTTATGGTTGGAAAACTGTATATACACGCCATCCCGGTTTCCAGAAAGGATCGAAGCCACTTCTTGCGTTGGACAACCTTTTCCCAATGGAGCTTCCAGAAAATCTCGTCGGGCAGAAATGGGCCTTTGTCCAATTGCCCTTCTCAGGTACGGGACTTGTTAATGAAGCTGATGATGTTTTGACAAATACTACATGTCCTATTCTCTACTTGTTCCCATAGTAATCCCAGCTCTAGTTGCTTAGTTGTTCAAGAGGAAGTCTCGTCCTTAGACTCAAACCTCGTGTTTGGTGCAAGTCTTCATTTGGACCTGCTGGGGATTGAAATTGATGATAAGACATTGATTCCCGAATTGGCTGTTGCATCATCCCGCGCTAAACCACTAGCAGGTCGACTATCATCTTTGGGTTATTTGCATATACGCCTCTTGAGATTTCTCGTATTTACATAAACACTTCTAAAGTTTCAAAAATTACACAAAGTCCCCTTCAGGTTTTAAAACTTATGCGCATAATCCATTATGTTTAAAATTATGTTTATAAAGACAAATTTACCATTGGATAAAAATTCTCAAGAAAGGTTAAGTTATCTCACAATTAAACACTTTTCTTCTGATTTTTTTATAATTAAATGAATTAGAATAATTATTAAAGTGAATTATAATTCGCGTTCAATTTTTTATAAAGCTATCTTCCAAATGGGAGAATTTTTTTTTTTACAAAAAAAATGGGAGAATTTTTTAAATTTCTCTCTTTTTCTAAATGGTTGGTTCGTAGGCCCATATTTTAATATTACTAAAAATGGTAGAATTTTTATTTTTTTTTTATTTTGACTTAATTTTATTATTGATTTATTTTATCAAAAATGACAGAATTTTTTATAAAAAAACAAAAAAATTGAGGAAGTGTGTTTGATTGTGAGGTAACTTAAATAAACGGGGTGATTTTATCATTATAAATAAAATTTTAAACGGAAAGGATTATGTGCAGAGATTTTGAAATCTAAAGGGATATTTGTATAATTATTGAAACTTAGATGAGTGTTTGTATAAACACAAAAAAAAATCAAGGGATATATGTGTAAATAACCCATCGTCTTCTGGTCTTTTTCACATCAATGTAGCGTGGATGAACGGGTTGGAAGTTGTTCGATTGAAGTGGATTTGCAGCAAGCTAGGTTGCTTTTATCTGTTGGAATTTCGGGGGTGATATATTTCTAGGCTTGGGAAGCAGCAAAGAAGGATTGTGGAGGCTTGCACTTCCATGCCATCCAAGGCGACTTGGATTCCGATTATTGAGTTGGATTTTGGCTTCTCCTAGACTTGCCACCTCCACCTGTATAGTTTAGTCAATCGAAACAACTTCTACAATGAAATTTTCACACGCTTATTCTTGTTGTAAATAGTTTAATGGTTATGTCTATTTATGTAATAGGTACTAAGGGTAGTTTTGTCCTTTCAAGTTCATTAGTTATTCACCCCTATATAAGGGATAATTAATCCTTGTAAACCCTAATGATAATCCAAAAAGGAAAAAGACGTATTATTTTCTCTCTGCCTCCCCATGTTCTCTCTGCATTCAAGTCTTCCGATTTTCCTTCACAACACGTTATCAGCACGATCGTCTCCAAATCGGTGATTGTTCGAGAGAAGGATAAATCCAATCAAGTAGGTTTTTCCTAAATCCCAAATTTTTTTTATTAAATTCAAAACTCTAGAATTCATGTTTATAGGTTTTTATTGGAATCAATAATTGTGAATTAATAGTTGGTAATTGAAAAAAAATTATAGTTGGTCGTACACTTCTATGATTACTGATTATTGTTGGATTAATGAATTTATATGTTGATAATTGTTTCTTCAAAAATTCAATTTATTTCATTATTGAATCCGACCTCATAAGCATGTAATTTCTAGGATTATTTGATTATTTTGATAATTGATGAATTTATGATAAGTGAACATGAATTTGATTGCATGATATATATGAAAAATGCTGAAAATTCACGTTTTGTATGTTTGAATGGGGCTGATAATTATTACTTGCGACATATTGATCATAATGATGTTTGGACCTTCTGATAATTAATTGATGTTAACATGCGAATATTTTCTGCATTATGAGTTAGGGTCTATGGAAAGACCACCAGCAAATCCAATGGATAGCATGATTCCATGAATAATATGGAATGTTATTTGACTTTTGTTCAAAGATTGCAGTTGAAAAACCTTGGCAATGTCAAATATTGCGGCTGCACAGTGCAAATTTTTCTGTGTGGTTGTTGCTGCAGCCGATAAAGGTGAAACAAATGTTAGGGGGACTGGAAGACCCAGTCAAGTCCGGTAGAAAGGCCCAGCAGGCCAAATGTGAAGAAAAAAAAACTGAGCCAAGAAGGCCTAAAAAAAACAAAAAAAAACAACTGCACAGGACACTGCCCATCGGCCCCGGAAAAAAAAAACCCCAGGCCCGGACATACACCTGGCCCTGAAGGCCTAAAAAAACAAAAAAAAAAAATTAATGGCCTAGCAGCACACTTCGGCCCAGAAGACCTCAGTGCAGGCCCAGAGCCAACAGGCGGCTCGGCTTGGCCCAGACGGCTCGGCCCGGCTCAGGTGAACGGCTCGGCTCGGCTCCGATTTGTTAAAAAAAAAACAGAATCTTCCCATGCATTCCTCGGGTCTAAAACATACACTCATGCATGCCTGAAGCATTACAATACTCCTCAATCAATGATCAAAATAACATTTATTTATATTTATGCATATTGTACCTTGTTTCCTTGTATGTTTGCTTGTTTATTTAATTATTTAGACGTTATTTACCAATGTCATAGACCACTTGTAAATAAAAGGAACTTGCAGTTTCCTTCATTGATATTCTAAATTATCATACCATGTCATAGAACCTGAAGTTCTAATCAGTTGCTTATGGATGCATTTTTCCCAAAGCACTAATCCTATTCATTAATCTTTGTAGAGCATGACACATCTCAACAAACCGGATTTTGACGCACTGGAAGTTTCCGGAAGAAACTACTACCAGTGGACGGAAGATGAGAAGCTTCATCTCACTGCCAAGAGAATCCGATCAACCATCCAAGAAGACAATGTGGCTTCTGAGCATCAGAAGGCGGATGCGATGATCCTCATTCGGAGGCATATGGATCGCGCACTGCAGCGTGAATACCTGGGTCAAGAGGACCCGAGAGCTTTATGGGTTTCACTGGCTGATCGTTTCGATCACCAGAAGGATATATTCTTGCCTGAAGCAAGACATGACTGGCACAATATTCGTTTTCATGATTTCAAATCTGTAAACGAATATAACTCTGAGATATGTCGTATCCGGTCTCTTCTCAAGTATTGTGGGGAGGAACTCACTGAAACTGACCTACTTGAGAAGACTTTCTCCACATTTCCGGCCTCGTGTATTGTCCTGCAGCAACAATACCGAGAGCGGAAGTTTACCAGGTTCGCGGAGTTGATCACTACTTTGTTGCTCGCTGAAAAGAACAACATTTTACTAATGAAGAATGATCAATCCCGACCTGTGGGCACTAGTGCAGCACCTTTGCCTGAAGTAAACGCTGTTGCACCTCGCGATGCCAACCGTGGGGGGAGAAATAGGGGACGTGGTAGAGGTGGAGGACGTAATCGTCCAACACATGGTGCACACCCCTATGACCGTGTACATGGTTACCATGCCCCTTGTGGTCATGGTAATCGACGTGGTGGACACCCATATGATCGAGCCCAAGATTACGATGCCCCACGTGGCCGTGGTAACCGTGGGATAGGTCCACGTGGTGGGTCACACTCATCCTGGTCCGCATGCTCAAAACAAGAGAAATCCTGGCCCGGCCCGTCGCCACCAGAATCAAAACCCACCGGACCTATGCTATAAATGTGGAGGTCGTGATCACTGGTCCCGCACCTGTCGTGCATCAGCTCAAACTATTCCCCAGTACCATGCTAGACGTGATACTCGAGAGGCTAATTTTGCTATAGGACCAGTCCCCGCTGATACCACCCTTGCCATTGCCGATTTCCAGACTGCAGCTGGACAAAATGAGGATTGAGTTATTTACATACCCATGGATATGATCGGCATTTGTGCCATTTTTTTTATGCATATTGTTTTTTTTTTATTTCTTCCATTACTATTTCTGGACATTGTTTGGTGATTCATTTTATTTTGGACTTATTTTTTTTATTTGCTCGAATATTATTCAATCTATTTATTCATTTTTTTAATACATGTGATTGTTGATTACTTTAGTTATATTGATGGTTAGGCATGTCAAATGGTGAAGTTTGTTGTCTAGCCGACAGTGCTACTACGCACACTATCCTCCGTGATAGGATATTTTTCACAAACTTAATGTCTAACCACACCCCGGTCTTAACTATTTCTGGCAAATCAAACTTGATTGAAGGCTCCGGAAGAGCCCAATTTATGTTGTCCAATGGTACCGTATTTACCATTGATGAAGTAACTCCCCACGTTCCAGCAGAACGTTATTGAGTTTAAGGATATTCGAGCTAATAATTATCATGTTGAAACCACAAAAGAAAAGAACGTGGTATATCTTTGCATAACATCCAACTTGTATGGCCGGAAGCGTACATTGGAGAAATTGAAATGCCTCAGGAGTGGACTCTACATGACCACTATTAGAACCATTGAGGCAAACCACATAGCTAGCCGGAAGCTACCTAACCCCAGCAACTACTTATTATGGCATGACCGATTGGGACACCCCGGTCAAGGTATGATGCGCCGTATCCTCAATACATCACACGGGCATCCCCTTACAAATAAGGACCTAGTGTTTAGTGACACACTATGCCAAGCTTGCTCCATGAGAAAATTGAACACTAGACCATCATATGCAAAGATCGATAAAGACTCTGTCCCTTTCTTGTACAGAATACAAGGGGATATTTGTGGACCCATCCAACTGTGGACCATTTAAATATTTCATAGTTTTGGTTGATGCATCGACGAGGTGGTCACACGTGACCCTATTGTCCACACGCAATGCTGCGTTTGCTAAACTCCTTGCCCAAATCATTAAATTAAGGGCCCACCATTCGGATTATCCCATAAAGTCCATCAGACTTGATAATGCCGGGGAGTTTACATCGAAATCTTTCGATGATTATTGCATGTCCCTTGGGATTGATATTGAACATCCAGTTGCACATGTTCACACCCAGAATGGTCTCGCAGAAGCATTCATTAAACGATTACAAATGATTGCACGGACTTTGGTTATGCGCACCAAGCTACCAATTTCTACGTGGGGCTATGCAATCTTGCATGCAGCTATGTTGGTCCGGTTGAGGCCCACTGCCACCCAACCCTATTCCGCGTTACAGCTGGTAACTGGGTACGAACCTGATGTTTTGCATGCGCCGTTTACGTGCCAATTGCACCGCCACAACGTACAAAAATGGGACCTCAACGCCGGAGGGGCATCTATGTCGGCTATGAATCCCCCTCCAATATACGTTATTTAGAGCCCTTGACAGGCGATCTCTTTACCGCTCGTTTTGCGGATTGTCACTTCGATGAGACAGTCTTCCCGCCGTTAGGGAGAGATAAGAACGCTAACGTTCCTGAAGAACAACGTGAATTGACGTGGACTGTCTCCACTATGTCTCATCTTGATCCCCGAACCGCACAAAGTGATAATGAAGTGCGGAGAATTCTAGATCTACAGACTGTAGCTAATAATATGCCAGATGCTTTCTCTGATCTAGCTAAAGTGACGAGATCACATATACCTGCTGCAAACGTGCCTACAAGGATAGACGTCCCCGTAGGACGCGCCGTCCCAAATGGACGGGTCGTCCCAAAAGGACAAAGTACGGCCATGGCGGCTAACCAGTCATATGTCCCTGCCCAGAAGCGAGGTAGACCAATAGGTTCGAAGGATTCTTATCCCCGGAAGAGGACAAATTTGGCACAATTGAATCCCTTAGATATCACTATATCATCCGATCCATCTCATGAGATAATTCCGGATTATGGGTCTGTCTTAGAAGAGATGACGTTGGGGGACGCCTCAACGTCTGAACCCATTCCCGAGAATAGAGAGATATCGGTAAACTATGCATGCTTAAATGACATATGGAATCAGAATGATATTATCATCGATGATATATTTGTATTCGCAGTAGCTACTGAAATAATAACTAGTGATGATATCGAACCTCGCTCCGTTGAGGAATGCCAACGTAGAGAAGACTGGTCAAAATGGAAAGAAGCAATCTAGGTCGAACTCGACTCCTTGCCAAAAAGAAAGGTGTTTGGACCTGTAGCTCCCACACCTCCCCATGTTAAACCTGTAGGCTTTAAATGGGTATTTGTAAGGAAGCGTAATGAGAAAAACGAGATTGTGAGATACAAAGCTCGTTTAGTGGCGCAAGGATTTTCTCAATGCCCTGGGATTGATTACGAGGAGACGTACTCTCCCATAATGGACATTATAACGTTCCGCTACCTTATCAGTTTGGTAGTTTCCGAAAAACTGAGTATGCAGCTTTTGGATGTGGTCACAGCTTATCTCTATGGGGATCTAGATACAGATATATATATATATATATATATATATATATATATATATGAAAGTTCCTGAAAGACTTAAGCTATCTGATTCAAATAGTTCTAGACAACGGAACACGCTCTCCATTCGTTTGAGGCGTTCACTTTACGGATTGAAACAATCCGGACGGATGTGGTATAACCGTCTAAGTGAATATTTGATCAGATTGGGATATGTAAATAATGAATTATGCCCATGCGTGTTTATTAAGAAAACAAGTTCCGGGTTCGCTATAGTGGCAGTTTATGTCGATGACATGAATCTGATGGGTACTCCTGAAGAGATCCAAGAAACCGCTAAGCACCTGAAGTTAGAATTTGAAATGAAGGATCTTGGGAGAACACACTTCTGTCTCGGCCTGGAGCTCGAGCACCGTGCAGATGGAATTTTGGTCCATCAATCGAATTACATCCAAAAGATGTTGAGACGCTTTAATGAGGATAAAGAAAAACCTTCAAGCACGCCCATGATCGTCCGGAGTCTAGATCCTAAAAAGGACCCGTTTCGTCCAGCAGATGACAACGAAGAGATATTGACACCAGAAGTGCCATATCTAAGTGCAATAGGCGCACTGTTGTACTTGGCTCAATGCACTAGACCAGACATTTCATTCGCTGTGAACTTGCTAGCTAGATTTAGCTCTGCGCCAACACGCCGCCACTGGAATGGCATAAAAGACATCTTCTGATACCTTAGAGGTACAACGGATATGGGCTTATTCTATCCTTATGCATCGAGGAATGAATCAAACCCCCTTGGTCCTCGAAATGATGCACACCTCGTTGGGTATGATGATGTAGGTTACCTATCAAACCCACATAAGGCACGTTCCCAATCCGGTTATGTCTTTACCATTGGGAACACAGCAATATCTTGGAGGTCTACAAAACAGACCCTTGTTGCTACGTCCTTGAATCATGCCGAGATTTTAGCCCTGTACGAAGCAGTTCGTGAATGCATATGGTTGAGAGCTATTACTGGGCATATTCGAAGTACATGTGGACTGAATTCCACCCATAATGAACCGACAGTTATCTACGAAGATAATGCTGCCTGCATAGAGCAGATGAAGACCGGTTTCATTAAGGGAGACAACACCAAGCATATTGCACCGAAGTTCTTCTTTAATCAGCAACAGCAAGAACATCGGAAGATTGAGATCAAACCAATACGATCTCAAGATAACCATGCAGACTTGTTCACCAAGTCATTACCAAAGGCCACATTCCAGCAGCATGTGCGAGGTATTGGTTTACGTAGGCTGGCTGATCTACCTAATCTGTAGTTTTCAAGGGGAGTCAATATTAGGGGGAGTATCCAGAAGTATACTGAGTATCCTGAAGTATATTCACATGATCATCGTGTACTCTTTTGTCCTACGATCAGGGTTATTTTGTCCCATTGGGTTTTGTTACCTGGCTAGGTTTTAATGAGGCACATTTTGGTATGATCACCCCGCTAATAATGCATCCTGAAGATGCTATGATTTGACTCATATGTATTTGCACATCTTTTCCCTTCAACCACGGGTTTGCCCCACTGGGTTTACCGGGTGAGGTTTTGGTAGAGCAACACTAATGCATTTTATCTTAAAGGCGGATTATCTACCCGTATTCCAGAAGAGACGACATCAGCTACCTCAGAAGATTCTGATGTGATCACCTATACGCACGTTGCACTCTTTTTCCTTCGACCAGTGTTATTTTTGTCCCATAGGATTTTTGTTACCTAGCAAGGTTTTAACGAGGCAACATATAAGTGTGCAACCAAGCGGTACCATTACATGAAATATCCAAGGGGAAGTGTTGTAAATAGTTTAATGGTTATGTCTATTTATGTAATAGGTGCTAAGGGTAGTTTTGTCCTTTCAAGTTCATTAGTTATTCACCCCTATATAAGGGATAATTAATCCTTGTAAACCCTAATGATAATCCAAAAAGGAAACAGACGTATTATTTTCTCTCTGCCTCCCCACGTTCTCTCTGCATTCAAGTCTTCCGATTTTCCTTCACAACAATTCTCTTATTCTTCTAGTTTTACAACTGAACTGCTATAATCTCAGACTTCACAAAACCAACATGAATTTCAGGTTGTTCGTTCCTAACCTGTTACAGAAAATCCTACAATATCAAATCTAACTATTCGGAAAACAAAGCAAAGCGGTAATCAAATACATGAAGAGGGTGAAGAACCAGTCGAGAGAGAAGCCCGGCTGATTTCCGGTCTTAAAAACTACCACTAGCCCTAGTTGACCAGAGCTATTTCTTCAATGAAATGCCCCCATACAAACTCCCAGGTAAGGAGTGAAAGAATGAGTATAGTTACAAGTCACCACCAATTGTACGAAATGTACTTGTTCAGGCCTTGGGAATGGGGAACTTCCTATCCATCTTCAATGTAGAAAGTCTACAGGTGAGCTAATTACCCACGAGAAAATCTAGAGTGTTCAAGTTCTTGACCTCTTCTGCTTTTGCGATACAAAGCGAACCCCTTGCTTCCCAAGTTCCAGGGATTTGACTTTGCCATCATCAAGAGTCACTGATAACGTTGACGTGCCCTCAATTATGTCAGTAACCACTCCCTTATGCCTGGAAAAAAAAAAAGAGAAAGAAATCAGCGAAAAGTGTATTTTCCATAGGAAAGAAGCATTTAACAAACTCATGAAGACACGGACGCCATACATCTTCAAGAAAAAAACTGGTCACATGGCAACGTAAGACATCCTTTTTAAATCAGATTGGTAGGTAAAGATAACAAACATTCATTTTTCAAATCTTATTTCACTTCTCTTTAATTGTTTGGTTGCCATTCTAACAATTACAAAGCAACTCAAGGTAAATAAAAAATCAGTCCTTCCAAACTTCAGATTACCAAATTAATTCTCTGTCAAGGATAGAACAGCAAATACACAGCCACCATGGACACTACTTGGAACAAGAAACTGAATGAGTAAAACTAGCAGACATTTGGATTAACCTTGGCATTAGTCAATAGCCATGCACTATATATCTTAAAATGAATTTTGTCCTAATCCTATACGAGTGATGCACGAAATATCAAAACAGTTAACTTTGTCAGGCAACTGCTGAACTTCAACTCTCTTTCCAATTGCATCTCTGCCCAACTTTTTCAATATCCAATTAGCATCCATGATCTCATCCATTAGATTATCTTGAACTGCTTGTGTTGTATCATCATTCACACTAAAAGATTTTTTCTCCACAAATGGTGATGGTCTCTTTCTTTTTGACCGTTGGCCCTTAGCAGAACTTTTTTCTTCCTCGGGATGAGAGGAATTCTGATTTTCAGGATTAGGTTTCTTAAGCTTAAACTTCAACATAGGTTTGGTATCTTTCGACGAAGAATGTGAAACAGGTGTCTGACCATAATCATCATTACTTTCAGTACGTATAGTGGCCTTGGCATGAGATTGCTTGCGGGAATATACCCTCTCATCTCCAGACTTGACTTTTCCCAGCTTTATGAAATTTCCTTCTCTTCCGGAAACTTTCGAACCTTTCAAATGACCAGAATAATCACTACTATCTGCACATTGCAGAGCAACACGATCATTTGAATCACGTAACATAAGAAAACGTCAAAGTTAACTAAAATACTAAACAATGAAATCCTAATATACCTTTAGCGTCACCAATATTAACAGAATCATCATGTCTATCCACCATAACATTGGTTCTCTGCTGGCTTGGGTCTTCACCACCTGTCCATGAATTGGAACACGAAACTAGATTTATTGGTCACTACAAGAAAACCATGTCAAAGTAAAGAACAGTTTGGGCAAATCAACGTTTTCAGATGTTCAATATATAATAAAGATGGTTATGGAAAAATAAAAAATAAAACAAAGATGGAAAGACAGTTTAAAAGCTTACAAAATAAGGTGAACACTATACATTAATTTATCGAAAAATTGTTTGTTTCGCCTTATTCATTGTTCAAGAACTTTCAACTCCTATTGATTACAGTTATCTGGTTATAAGCACCAAAAGCAGCTAATTCTATCTTTCGATTTTGCCCCTCCAATTTGCAAGAGATGCACCCTCTACAAATATTGTGCTCCTATTTATTGTTTGAAAAGATAAGAATATTTTTTGAGACCTTCCAACAGCTACAAATATAAGAAAGAAATACCTGAAAGCCTATTATCTAGTGCTAGAAGCTTCGCCAGAGGCAAGCAAGAGGAGGTCGCTCTGCTTCGAGATACTTTGTTCAATGCCAACTAATTTTAGGGAGGTTCCCAGAAGTCTATCAAGGAAACAAGGGTTTATAACCCAAGTTTTCACTGTCTCAGTAACACTATACCAATATATCAGCACCAAGGTCGATGGATATATACCTTTCAGCCCTATCACTATGTATGAGTTTAAAAGCCCAATCTGATAACCCACCAACTATTTTGAATACGGAACAAGCCATGGTGAGAGGGGCAGCAGTGATCAGATTTGAACATTTTGTGACTAAATAAATGCTTGTTGAATGCGTTACTACCTTATGTTTGAGGTTTCATTAGTGATCAGATTCATTGGTATTCCTCTCAAATTCAACCAACAAAGTGAGTTAGAAGTAAACTAAGCTAGCTATTACTAACTAGTACTTAGGATGACACCATAGATATAAGCCTAGAATCACACATCAGATTTCAATGGTAAACCTATTTCCTGAAACTTTCTCCAAACACTGATAAGGGGAATACCTAAAAGTAAGAATACAATAGCCAAGTAGAACGTACCGTTAGAGGTAACCAACTCTTGCTCCCTTTGACTGGGTGAAGTATCAGACCTGGGAGAATTAGTTATATTTATCTTCCGTGGACCAAACTTTATCACTAACTTCTTCCCTTTTACAGGCTTTGACTTGCCAGCAGACTTTCCAAGTTCCTCTTTGCTATTTAGGCCATGAGATTTACCCTTGATACGGATCACTTTGGAAGCCCTATCGTCATCACTCACCATCACCTCATCAACAAACTTGTGCTTTAAAACACTTGGCTCATTGACAGAGCAAATTCCTTCATTGTGGCTCACACTTCCAGCGAAGGGAGAAGAATCTACGTCTAGTTGTGCGTTGTTGTAGGAACGCAACTCATCATTCTTGTCATAGCCCAAGCTAGAAACAAAAGACTGGGGATCGTCATGTCCTCCGAAACTCTGACTCACTTCATTATTACCAACTGAGGATTCTTGGTATTCCTTTTTCTTAGTAGACATTTTATTTGAAGGTTTCTTTCCACTGTCCTTGGTCTTTTTTGGTGACTTATCAACTAACCCTTTGACAGATAACTTTAATGTACGCGAAAACTCGTTCTTCAATATTTGAGGGTCATTATCTTCATCGTAAGAATAGGGTGAAATAAAGGATACTTCTTCTTGAGTTGGCAACCCAGCAGCAGCCCTCACGCTAGAAATTAAATCATGCTCAGCTATGTCTTTTCTCCTCCAAAGTTCTTTTACAGCATCCTCATTATTCTTGATCTGGAAAAGATATTTGAAATAAGAAATAACCAAATTTGAAAATCAAGACAACACGGAAACTGATTTAATTATAGCAAAAGCAGGGGCTTGCATTGCAGCCCATAAATAAATACTTTCTTTTCATTTCCACAATTATTCTTCTTAATTTATCTCGGAAGTCTATTTATTTATAATAATTCCCATAACAATCTTTCATAGATTCACACAATACTTAAATCAATCTTTCTTCTTCTTACTTTCATAAATTTACCACCTATCAAAATTATCTACAATTAATACCCAAATGTAATTATAACCGAATCCTTATTTTCCCCCAAATTTAATTTCGAATTTAAAGTATGAGCATACACTTTGGACCCTTAAAACCATACTCAAACGATGCCCAATTAACTTGGAAAGTATACCATTAAACTTAGAATACAAATAAGAACATTTTTCATGTTGACCAAAATCCCAAATTCCGACTCACACGCTCACACACGCAACCGTTGGCCAGAGACCGCCTTTGCGCATGAGCCTCAGCCTACCCAGAGGTTGTCCTCAACCTCTCGTGGGTCCTAGTTTCAGGTCTTCTGACCCGCGATCTCGACTTGTTCTAAAATCTAGGTTTCACACCCGTTTTTCGTATTTTAATACCCAGAATTTATCTATCTAATCTCAGAAAATGATCTAAGGTCTCAAAACTAGGTAAACTTACCTCGATCGTATGTCCCAATTTCATGGCTTTCGACCATGGCTTCAGGATCCTACCTACGACCGTTCCAGCCCCAATCTTTCCCTATTTCTATGCCAAATCAATCACAGAACTCTGCACAGCATGTTAGGGTCCTTAGCTTTGAGCTGCAACCCCAATTTCTTTTCAACATCTCAAGACCACAAGGATATTTCTCACAGTTTTACCACAGTTATTGGCTTGGGGTTCCTCTATCTCCCCAGTTCCTCTCTCGTTCCTTCCTTTTCTTTCTTTCTTTCTCTTCCTTCTCCTCTCTTCTCTCCCAGAGCTTTTCTTCTTCTCTGTTCTATTTTTCTTTCCCCTTTTGGTCAACTTCCACCGAATACCCCTTTCCTTTTGCACACACAACACACTTACATATAGTTGAGTAAGTCAGTAGGGGAAATTGGGAGGGAAGAAACATGAGAACCCTAGATTATTCTAGGTCTTTCTCACAAAATTACCAACATACCCTTTAGGTGCAAAACTACCAAAATGTCCTTAGTTATTTTCGACATGTATCGAGCCCATCTGACCACCGATTCTAGCATATCGTCTGTTTATGGACTAAAAAATTCGAAACTTTTGTAATGATCTTCTCGAAATGTTCAACAAGTATCCTGGTTAAAAAGTCAACGCTTTTACCTTCAAGGGAAAATGGTCATTTTTCTTATGAATTTTTCAAATTCATTTTTCTCAAATTTCTGCCATTTCTTCACCGTTTTTCATGTTATCTACTCAAACCCACAAAAAGAGCTATGTCATCGAAACTAAGAAAAACTTACATCGTTAACTCAGTTCGATTCAAGAGTTTTCGGTCATAGCTCAAAAATCCATTTCTGAGACCTTCCCACGTCCAAGCTTCGTCCTTTCTGTCTTAACATGATACTAGGAACTCCAAGAAGACATTGGAATACTTGTTTTCAAGCTTCCAAGCCCAAAACTGACACACCTCGACCTGGAATATTCGATTAAGGCACGTAGGTCGAGGCGTGCTGGCCGACACCTGGACGAAGACGTCCAAATGAATAAGCCATTAAAATTTAAATGATGGGTTTTAACTTGTCAGGTGAAGCCTACCCGGAAGAAACCAAGTACCTTTCACTCGACTGCAGAAGCGAAGAGCATGGTTGTACCAAATTTAATTATCATACACAGAAATACTACCTGTCGATACCCGATTATACTAACAAATTCTCTCCGCGCCCGGGAATGAGTGTCAGAGCAACAACCCATCTTCCTCGAAGAACATGTAATCCAAAGAAACCTGAGGGGTTTAAAACACAAAGGGTAAGCGAACCCAAAGGTTATTTCAGTGTAAAATCAATAACAATAAGACATCTTTAACCCCTCGTTTGATAGATAAAACCCACAAAAATAGTATAGTATACTAGCATGTAATATGAGATAATAAAGTAATGTCCAACAAGTCATAATTAACCAAAATGCACAAATATGTCATGCAGAAACTAATCATATGTCTCAATATCAACCCACATCACATTGCTCTTGAGTCGCCTCGAGTCTCATACTCGGAATATAAACATAGCTAGGTATCCTGCTCGCGTACCACGAATACGTGAAGGAATAGATGCAATGCCCTGTTACCACAAGTTTCCTAGATCTCGGGAACAGAACTGGCAGTTTTTAACTAGTATAGCGAGCAGCGCGGGTGAACGATCACGTGGAAGACTGGTCTGCAGCCTACAGACGCGTACTAGATACTAGCGACTCCTAAGTGGGTTCTAATATCTCAATCTCATAAATGCCCCGGGGACTCTCATGTAATGCAATGTACGACTCGACATATGGAACTATGTATACGTACCATACTACCATCAATAATCATGCTCGAATATGCACAGTCATTATCACACAATCATATATCACTAATATTACAAATGTATCATGCATGCTCAACAAACATAATTTGTGCAAACTTCGTAAAAGGTACGAGTAATAAATAATATAAAAACTAGTTTAGGGAATAAGGTCCACTCACACTGGTCAGGGAGTCGGATGACCCGAAAAATCTTATCAATTGCGTGTTCCCAACTGGTCCAGTCCCACAAGACCATGTACCAACATTAAAGTCAACTTACGTTTCCAAACTATTTGCCTAAACCCCTCGAGGGTGGCCAAACATGACCTAAACTGACATGACTCATCCCAATCCCCCTGGATTATTGTGGGATGTGCCATACTCCTGTCTGACACCATGTGCCAGACCAGGGATAAAACCATAATCCACTCGGGGTTTACAGAGTGCGCAGTGACTTGTGGAGTACGCAGCGACATGTGATATCTCGGTCTCAGCTACAGCCCGCATCCGCGATCAACCTGAAGGGTATCAAAAACCATAAAAGTTGTGAGTGGATAAAAATAATTAGTTTTAAAACTATTTAGCGAAAATACATTTATACCCTTCACTTAAAAACATGCATGCATCAGAAAATAGTATCTCAAATACTTTCTTAAAAGCAAAACACATTGATTTTCAAATCACTAAACAGTGAAATCATTTATCAAAACAAATCAAATATCTCAATAGGGTCTCAGCCCAAAACCAAATCACATAGGGTCTCAGCCCAAATTCAAATCTCATAGGGTCTCAGCCCAAATCAAATCTCTCAGACAAGGGATAATTCAAATCTCATCCCGTTCGGGGCTTCTAAAGTGTGCTAGGATCGGAGGAGGAGTGTGATATCTCGGTCTCTCCTATAACCCGCATCCACGATCAACCTGAAGGACATTAAAACCATTGAAAGCTGTGAGTGGACGAAATAACAGTTTATAAAATTTATTTCACACAAAGACATTTATGCCCTTCACTAAAAAGCATGCATGCATTCGAAAACCAGTTAATTCAATCATTCCTCAAATCATCAAATCAAAGTTAATAAAACCATTTATCAATCAAAGTCATTTCCTTCCTCAAATCATTAGGGTCTTAGCCCAAAATCGTAAAACCAAAGTATGTGGGACACTGCCCAAATCCATACGGGAACTCAGCCCAAAACTAATCAAGTGGAAACTCAGCCCAAGACCAAATCTGTAGGGACTCCGCGTAAATCAAAATCACGTGGGTCTCAGCCCAAATCCAATACACGTGGGTCTCAATCCAAAACCAATACATGTGGGTCTCAGCCCAAAACCAATCCTCGGCATCCCTGATGCCTGACATCCCAGATGTCACAATCCACACCGTCACGGTTCCAAGCTATGCGTGCTACTCAGGGTCTCAATCCCAAGTCTCCCTAGGATCCACCCAGGTCAATGACCCGCAGATCAACGACTCTCCCTGGGGGAAGGTTTTAACTTTTGCAATCCTACTCCTGAGTCACTATACGGACCGGTCACTCCGTGCAATGACCCCTCGCAGGTAATGCCCCGTAACTACTCCAGGATACTCCGAGACATCTGGATGAGACAACCCGCCACTTCAGGATACTACGGGACGTCTGGAGGGCAACCGTCCCTGAGGATGGTATATGGAAAACTATTTTAAAAAATATCTCAAAATCGTTCAAAGGGCTATGCTTGTGATTTCCATAACACCATCGTAAATCCAAATCCATTTGGGTCCCCGACTTGAAATCACGTTTATAAACCATAACTGGGCCTCATGCCCGAATTCGTAAACCAACGGGGCCCCCGTCCCAATATCATAACCAATTGGGCCTCAAGCTCGATCATATAAGTCAATGGGGCCTCCAACCCGATTTCCCATTAAATCAAATGGACTTCAAGTCTAATGGTTTCCAATCAATGGGTCTCATGCCCGATTCCACATTTCTAAATTCAAAACCTTTCCATTAAACCATCATAGAAAACACAGCACGTATAGGCACGATATAAAACAAAAATTTCGAAATACGTGCAAATACGTAATTACTAAATACCACAATCAAATGCACGCATGTCATCTCAAATCATGTTTATAAACACATATAAAACATTTATGCATGCATCTATTTAGAAATCAAGGTCCACTCACAGACTGTCATTGATATGCCTCGATACGCGCGTCATAAGCCTCCCCAGGCTAATCACCGTCACCAGGACTCTCAAACCTGTCCAAATCATACTAGAGGGTTACTAACTACTTCGATAACCTCTCATTAAATTCCCGTAATTTTCCCGAATTTTTAAAACGTATTTTACAGACCCTAAACATTTGGACACCCCGAACTATATCAAAACGATGTCTGATCGACTCGAAACTTGTCCCAAAATGTTCGTTACATCGAAAGGATGAAATTTCATGTTGACCGTGTCCCCATATTCTGCCCCACGCGCCTCCACACGCCGCCAAAAGGCATTGTGCGTGGAGCTCACGCGCCGAGCACAGGTCATCTTCAACCTCCAATGAACTGGGTTCACTGGTTTCCAGTCCAACCGAACCTGCGAGACCGGTTCTCCCCATTTTCTCAACCATTTTCAATCCTTTCAATCCCTACATGTACGTCTACCTCCCTAGAATTGATCTATGATCCTAGAATGAAGAAAAATGGGCTAAAACTCACCTTGGATTGATTGAACAGGGAGCTTGATCTTCAAGCTCGCATTCCGGCCAACTCATGCCGTCTCTGTCTTCGATTCCAGTCCCAAGTGGGTCGTCTGAACCTTAAAAACACGGTAGAATCGACCTATGCCTTCAACAACGTCCATAGCCCAATTTGAATTTTCAAAAACCACGGGTTCGGGTTTTTACCTTTTCCTCGTGAGCTCCTCCACCGTCCACGGCGGTTCTGCCGCCTCCTCGCCGTCATCGTCACATCCTCAACCTTACTCTCAGTCTCTCTCAGTCTGCACAGGTGATGGGGGAGGATTGGGGTGGTGGTTCAATGGAGTTTCGGGTCTGGTGGGAATGGAACAAATGAGGATGAAGGGTGGGTGCATGTATGTGTGATGATAGGCAATGGATGAGTGACACTTGTCACTCATCCATTGGGCCTGGAGAAAATATCTTGGGCCCACTCCAGACAAAAGTCCACACGTCTCGTAAAACGTGCAATAGTACCTTGAAACTTCCTTGGCCCGTAACTTTCCGGTTGAATGTCCAATTTCGACGTGCCACTTGTCTACAGACTTGTATGGACCCGATCTACATAATGGTCCTCGATCCTCATGCATCGGACCTCTCGGGTCAAAAGTCAATTTTTTACCCTCATTTAGGGGCAAAACTCTTAATTTCACCATGAACGTCCGATAATCCTCAACTAATCCCCGATTAGTCCTGCTAATCCATAATTAATTCTTAATTAATCCCAAGAATTTGGGACGGGTCGTTACAAACTTCTCTACTTAAAGAATTTTGTCCTCGAAATTTCAACTAACCCAAATCCACAACCTAATAGTGGAATTCCAAGCTTGCCTCCCACTCAGAGCACTCTGGTGTAAGCGTACACGTCCGACACAAACCACCGTACACGTCGGTTCACAAGTCTCCCTCGAGACAGAATGTCGCTATCTCGCTTGTCACCTACTTTGACAGGTCAGTTATACTAAGTCTTCGTTAAATCGACTTTTAGCCTCACGACCCTTCTCATCCGATAACTGGAACTGACAACCTGCTCAGTATCCGATCAGACAGCATCCGCTAGATTTTGTAGTCACAATGGCTCGAATTCCTCCAACCGTGCCATGCTGATGAAATGAGATTCATGCCATTGCTCAAAATGGCGGCATTTATTAGCCTCGATACTCATATCAGCTAATTCTCATTTTCGCATACGGACACTCACTAAAGTTCCATACCAATCCTAACTCGTCGAATACCGATTAAATTCATCACCACTATATTTCTAATTGACTTCATACGGAAGCCAATCCCATCGACAACTATTGACTCGCCAGCAACTCTCGGCTCCACTACGCTTCCGTAGCGCTACTCTGATCTCGACTCGCTCTCGAGTCTTCACATCGTAACAAGTGTCACTGAGTGACCTATGCAGAAATCTCGACTCATCCTAAGTCCCAAACTGTCACATCAAATACTCTATCGAAACACATTCGACATCTCACCAATCTTAGGTGTATTTGAACCCTATCGAATACTTGCTAGCATAGGTAATCACATATATAATCTCTAGGGTTTCTCTGGCCCCACATTTTCCTGAGCTCTCGGCTCACATGATCTCTGAACCCTCTCAATCCACTCTGCTCGAGCACACAATATTCGACGTCCAGTCAACTCATCACTATGTCGGAACACATCCGATCATAATCCTCGTCGGACTGTCACCATCAGATCCAATCCGATCACTATCTCATATCCATTAGATAAAGTTCTCACCCTCTCTGGAAATTCTCATCCCAAGCGTACCGGTTACTGTGGTCAATTTCCTTATCTAACGTGCACTACTCACAGGTGCATCCACATCACAATCATCAAGGCACTACTCAGCCTGCTCAAGGACTGTCCTCTAGCCACATCCAATCACGTACCAATCCTCATGATACTCACTCGTCACATCCGGTGACGTTAAATATCATCTGCTCATCAGGTCATTCAAATTTGACTGACAACCTAGGTGGTGAGTTCTTACACCCTCTTTGAACCATTTAACCGTCGTATCATTCCTCATCATCCCACCTAGGAAAGAATCAAGGATGATCCAAGATGATGACATCAAAGTTCATTTATGTCATCCTGCGGCACCAAACACCATCACCGATGCGGAATTAAGCACTCTTCTCTATGCCTCCATCGCAACCTCACTTGTCCACGGACCCAAAGCCAATCATGGGTCCACCCACCAATACGTGATCACCGTACTCATGCGGTCCACTCACCGTAGGTACCAACCGATCAACATGCAATATCCACCGATCAGTCCACCTCAGGATCTGGTCGACAAGTACCACTCTCCTGGTAACTTGTCCTATCAATCACCAACTAAGGATATCGCGAACTCGACTGCTAACTGTATCAAGTCCATCCTAACCAATCCATTGCTCTCGACTCCGAAGAGTCGTCATACTCAGATACTGGTGTCCTAGCAACCAGTAACCACAATCTGAGGACCTTAACCACTAGTACCCTACGACCTATCATGCCACACAACATCTATACAGTGGCATCCTCTGCCAGTTGACATCCCTCCGGGATTCGACACACTGAAACATGGTGTCTTACGCCCAATAGGATTAAATATTCCTATTCCCAACAGTCTCAACCAGGGTCATCGTGCACCTGACTTCTCCTAGTAGCATAATCTCCGATATTTGTAATTTGTCGTGGACGACCCTGACATCCGACCTCCACTGATACCACTTTTCCACAATCCTCTATCTGACATGACCGCTCAGCGGTCCCAACTCTCAAAATCGTCAAACACGGCCCTAATGATAAAGTCACACCTAACAACAACCCTACGGTTCTAAGTCGTTGGATTCCCATGCACATCGATCTTACTCGGGATCAAACTTCTCGAAAACACGGCATTCTGTGTCAATCGAACCCTACACCATCGCACTATGTGCCAAAACAACCTAAACAAGGTTCGATTCCACTGAACCCTCATACTCTTACCCTAACTATTAGGTTGATGATGGGCTCTTACCACTGCAGAGACATCACATCCTCGACCTGCGCGTACCACAAGAACTACACGGTTTGCTCGAATAGCGACAACCTCGCTCTAATACCCTTTTGGTATTAGGCACCATGTGCAAACCATGCTCTGATACCATTTTGGTATTAGAGTACCATATGAGCCAACCTGCACTGATATCATTTTGACACGACCCATCCCAAATCCCCCCGGATTAACGTGGGATGTGACATGCTCTCGTCTGACACGAAGTGTCAGACAAAGGATAATCCAAACCTCATCCCGTTCGGGGCTTCTAGAGTGTGCCAGGATCGGAGGAGGAGTGTGATGTCTCGGTCTCTGCTACAGCCCGCATCCGCGATCAACTTGAAGGGTATTAAAACCATTGAAAGTTGTGAGTGGACAAAACAACAGTTTATAAAATTTATTTCACAAAAAGGCATTTATGCCCTTCATTAAAAAGCATGCATGCATTCGAAAACCAGTTAATTCAATCATTCCTCAAATCATCAAATCAAAGTTAATAAAACTGTTTATCAATCAAAGTCATTTCCTTCCTCAAATCATTAAGGCCTTAGCCCAAAATCTTAAAACCAATGTATGTGGGTCACTACCCAAATCCATGTGGGAACTCAGCCCAAAACCAATCAAGTGGGAACTCGGCTCAAAACCAAATCTGTAGGGACTCCGCCCAAACTAAAATCACGTGGGTCTCAGCCCAAATCCAATACACGTGAGTCTCAGCCCAAATCCAATACACGTGGGTCTCAATCCAAAACCAATACATGTGGGTCTCAGCCCAAAATCAATCCTCGGAATCCCTGATGCCTGACATCCCAGATGTCACAATCCACATCGTCACGGTTCCAAGCTATGCGTGCTACTCAGGGTCTTAAACTCAAGTCTCCCCAGGATCCACCCAGGTCAATGACCTGCAGATCAATGAATCTCCCTGGGGGGAGATTTTAACCTCTGAAAATCCTACTTCTGAGTCACTATACGGACCGGTCACTCCATCCAATGACCCCTCGCAGGAAATGCCCCGTGACTACTCCAGGATACTACGAGACGTCTGGAGGAGATAACCCGCCACTCCAGAATACTGCGGGACGTCTAGAGGGCAACCGTTCGTGAATATGGTATATGGAAAATCATTTTACAAAACCTTTGGCTCGACGTCTGAGCGATGGCATCCACAAGCTCGAAACCCCTAGCTCGACGTCTGAAAGATGTCCATCTCTGACACTTTTGCAGGCAGTGTCATCGTGACGTCTTCAGGATCTACGATGTCTGGAGGCTACAATCACATCATAGAGGATGGTAGTGTGGAAAACATTTCACAAATCATCTCAAAATATCTCAATGGGGCCCACACCCGGAATATAGTTCATCAAATCAGTTTCTACAAAACCATCATAAAATCAGTGTTCAAAACATTTCCCAAATCCAGGATTCCTCGAATCCTATCAATTCCAAACTCGTAAATTCACAACAGGGTCACAAGCCCGATATCTCATATCGTAAATCAGAACTGGTTCACAAGCCCAATATTTCATATCATAAATCTGAAACAGGGGCACAGCCCAACATACCATTTCCTCACGTTTAACTATACTCTAAGTCAAACCATAAATCAACTGAGACACATGCCTGAATGAAATTTCCAAATCCGAAAACCATTTCACAATCCAAATCACTTTTCCAAATCACCTTTGACTGTAATTGTCAGGGCCCACCCCTAATCCTCCAGGATTAGGGACTAAACCCTGCTCCCGTCTAACTTACGTATGACACGAAGGCCAAACTAACGTCCAACCTTCATGTGACACGTAAGTCAGACAAGGGATTCTCGAACCGACCATCCAAAATCTTCCGAATTTCCCAGAGTGCGCAGAGTCTACTGTGGAACGTACGTGTGATGTCTCCGTCTCTCTCGATCAACAGCTCGCACCACAACAACCTGGAGGGTATCGAAAACACGAAAAGACTGTGAGTGGACAAAAATAAAGTATAATTTGAAAAATAGTTATCATAAAACACATACATTTATACCCTCCGCGTAAACCAATGCATGCATATCACTTTCATATCATAAAACCATGTACGAAAAACCAAACACATTTTCATTTTTCCAAATCCCAGGCCTCCGCCCAAAACCACCAAAACCATTTTATCCGGGCCACTGCCCAAAACATCGGAAAACTGTTATTGAAAACCACATAATAACATCTCAGTGAAATCCAAAACACAATTGAAGCCACATTCTCATCCATCGAACCTGCTGGATCTATCCGATTCTTTAAACTCCCGAGTCTTTAAACTCAATAACCAGGCCTCAATAATCCGAGTCTTTAAACTTCGAGTCTTTAAACTCAACAAGCCTACGGGGGAAATATCAATATATCCGAGTCTTTAAACTCAATCCGGGTCTTTAAACCCAATCCGGGCCCGTCCCCCGTCAATCAAAATATCCGGGTCTTTAAACCCAATATCCAGATCCAGCAAATCCAATCCAAAACCGTTTAGAACCATTTCCAAATCCACGTCCAAATCCGAATTTGAAATCACCATTTCGAATTCCAAGCCGAATCCGAAATCATCATCATGAATCCAAATCCATAATCATATCCATAATCCATTTCCAAATTCAAATCCGAAACCATCATTCCGTAAGCCGACATCCGGAATAATCATTCCGAACCCAAATTCAGAAATCCATTTCCAGTTTCAAATCCGAATCATATCCACTTCCTTTCCAAATCCGAGTCCGCAACCATCATTCCGTAAGCTAGCATCCGGAATAACCATTCCGAACCCAAACCTGAAATTCCATTTCAAGTCCTGAATCGAATCCCGAATCGTCACCCGGAATTCCGATTCCAAAACCCTAATTCACCTTTCCGAAAACTACTTTTGAACTTGGCCTTAAGCCCGAAAACACTTTTCAGAAATCCTTTTACTTTCTTTGAAATCAAATCGTATTTCAAATCCCGAAATCAATTCATTTAAAACCAAGTTCAAATCACAATATTCGTCAAATCTCGTAAAACGTGAAATACCATCATTTTCTCGAAAAATGTGCAAAACCATAAACCATCACAATCATAAATCAAATCATAGAATCAAGTATAGAAAACATATAAAAACACATATGCATGCATCAAGAGTTAGAAAGAAAAGTCCACTCACAGACCATTTCAGCGTCGCCTCGATACGCGCGCACTTACACCGCCCCCGGCCATTCGCTGTCCTCGGATTTCCCGAACCTGTCCAAATCCCAATATAAGGTCACTAACTAGTTCACGATACTCATACTAAAGCCCCATAATTTTTCCGTATTTTTAACTATTTTTAAGCGAGCCCTAAAACCTTCGGACATCCCGAAATATATCGAGACAATGTTCGATTAACTCAATATTAACGCCAAAATGTTCGTTACACCGAATAATTTAAAAGTTATGTTGGAACCTTCCTCAAAATGTGTACCACGCGCCCACACGCGCCGCCCAAAGGGGCTGCGCGTGGGCCTCATGTGCCGTGCACTGTTCATCTTCAACCTCGGTTAAACCGGTCCAGATCGGTCCGATTCAGACCGGTCCAATCTGAACCGGCGTTCACGGTTTTGTGTCCATTTCCAGTCCGTTTTCAGTTCTTTTAATCCCATTAGACTCGTCCAATGATTTCCTACACTACTACGGTTTCAAAACTCACAATTATGACGTGTAAAGTACCTTCCAAAACAAGGTCACAGGTCCAGTTCTTCCTTCTCTGCGTGCAGGTGCTCCTGGCCACCTTAAGTCACGGGTTCAACCCCAGGAGGTTTCTTGTATCCTCTAAAACGTATTCCCTTTGACAGGTATGATCATCGAACCTTTAACAGCAAGTTTCCATTTTTGAATTTCAACAGAGGCCTCACGACTCGACTTAATTCTCTCCCTTATTCCAGCCACCACAGGCCACGAAATTGAACGCATTTGACCTATATCACTTCCAGAACGTTTTCCCATCAACCAATTTAATCATTGCACCCTTAAAATTCAAAAGACAGTTTGAAGGAAAACAGGGTGTCTCGGGTTTCTTACCTCCCTGCACCGCCGTGGGCTCTGCCATGACCACCACTACCCTTGTCTTAATCTCCCCTCTCATTTCTGTTCAGATACCATGGGCAAAGGATCACGGTTGAGGACAATTTGGGTTCTTCACGACCACAGTCTCTGTTTTCTTGCTTCCAAAACCATTTACACCCTTAAATGATCGTGCAACCAAATTCAAGGCGGTGAGAGGGTTCTATGACCTTCTAGTGAAGGACAGATGTCCCAAACTTAGTGGACATCACTCCTCAGAGCAGCCACTTATCCACTAGCCATTGGGCACAAATCCCAATATAAGATAATGACCAAAATACCCTTTCACATACAATTACCATATTACCCTTCGCACATTTAGACCCGTAATTTTATTTCCCGAACTCCAAATGCTACATGCCGCCTGTCATTGGAATCAGGACGACGAGATCTACCTAACGGTCCTCGGTCTACGTGAAAATGACAAGTCTAGCAAAAAGTCAACGTTTCCCCCTATGTTAACCAAATTACGGTAATGCCCTCAACCTTCCGAACATCATAACTTCCTCCTCGGATGTCGGAATCGGGCGTGCCGCCTGTCTACGAACTCGTGACGTCCCGAACTACGTTACGATCATCGGTTAATGCCCAATTGACCATCCGAACTAAAAGTCAACATTTTACCCGAACTAGGGGCAAAATCGTCATTCTACACTAACGAGCCAAAAGTAACCATCTAACCAAAACTAATCTGTTACTAATCACTTTACTAATCCCGACTCCCGGGACGGGTCATTACAATCTACCCTCCTTAAAAGAATTTCGTCCCCAAAATTCCACAGCTCATTCCTAACACCTGGGGTCTTCCTCCCGGTCATCAACTCTCGCCCAACGACAACTACTCTTACCTGTTCCCAACCTATCATTGCCACCCTGGGGTATATCACAACACTCCCACCATCAAGTCAACACTTCTGACACCTACCGGCTCACTACTCAACGACTCCGACCACCTTGTCGGAATAAACCAACAAAATCCTAAAGGCACTCTCTTGATTGTGGGTTCTCTTCAATAACCTCATCTCGATCAGTTATAACACTCATTTCTCTACTCAACTCTACTAGCTATAAGGCTCCTCATCTCCTGCAGATCACAACCACGCTTCCGCTGCGCTACTCTGATCAACCCATGGCATCCTGACCGTTCGTCCTGATACATGACCCACCTAGGGTCATCGCTACCTCGGCTGCACCTAGCAGCACCATCTCCCAACCGGCCGTAAGTCGGTCCAAACCACAAGGACTACGATACCACAAATCACGGTTTCCCTCAGGTACGTCTTACTACAATTCAATAATCCCACAGGGTTCCTCAAATCGTTCCCGTCACCCGGGTTATCCAAACCCGCAACTACCCTTGGTTCATTACAGCCGTACCACTCGGGTCGTCACACCCGACTAAGACCATCACTAGGGGGAAAATCCCTCAACTCTCACAGTAGTTCTTAGACCCTGCCATCAAGGCATCCGGATACTCGTAGCCGCACAACTTACCAAAATCACCAATCCATCTGATCAACATCCAAACACCATCCAGCCCAACCGACCACCCACAATCGGCCTCCTCGGCCTCAGTATCTCACAAACTCCACGAGCTACACTCAAGCCCCTCAGGCCGACTAACCTACTCATTCGTAGCTCACCGGCTACCTTCCAGGTTACTTCTACTAGCATACGCCGACTCTATGGTCCATCCATCCCATAACACCAATACCAGCGTGCCAACGCACTAACCAGTCCAGCCCTAGCCGACACATGTCTTACCTCGCACTGCGTATCGAGCGACTAACGCCTTCAACCGCTGCTGTCCAACCAACTCAAACGTACTACCACTATCGTATCCAGGTTTCTGTCGGGCTGTTCTGCGTCGAGACATCATATCCACAATAGAATCACATCACCCAAGTCGACGAACCAACGACTCTGAGAATCAAACCTCGCACAGAACACACAAAACCTCGCTCTAATACCAATTGTCAGGGCCCACCCCTAATCCCCCAGGATTAGGGACTGAACCCTGCTCCCGTCTAACTTACGTATGACACGAAGGCCAAACTAACGTCCAACCTTCATGTGACACGTAAGTCGGACAAGGGATTCTCGAACCGACCATCCAAAATCTTCTGAATTTCCTAGATTGTGCAGAGTCTACTGTGGAACGTACGTGTGATGTCTCCGTCTCTCTCGATCAACAGCCCGCACCGCAACAACCTTGAGGGTATCGAAAACACGAAAAGACTGTGAGTGGACAAAAATAAAGTATAATTTGAAAAACAGTTATCAGAAAACACATAAATTTATACCCTCCGCGTAAACCAATACATGCATATCACTTTCATATCATAAAACCATGTAAGAAAAACCAAACACATTTTCCTTTTTCCAAATCCCGGGCCTCCGCCCAAAACCACCAAAACCATTTCATCCGGGCCACTGCCCAAAACATCGGAAAACTGTTAATGAAAACCACATCATCACATCTCAGTGAAATCCAAAACACAATTGAAGCCACATTCTCATCCATCGAACCTGTTGGATCTATCCGAGTCTTTAAACTCAATAACCAGGCCTCAATAATCCGAGTCTTTAAACTCCGAGTCTTTAAACTCAATCCGAGTCTTTAAACCCAATCCGGGCCCGCCCCCCGTCAATCATAATATCCGGGTCTTTAAACCCAATATCCAGATCCAGCAAATCCAATCCAAAACCGTTTGAAAACTTTTTCTAAATCCATATTCAAATCCGAATCATATCCACTTCCTTTCCAGATCCGGGTCCGCAACCATCATTCCGTAAGCTAGCATCCGGAAAAACCATTCCGAACCCAAACCTGAAATTCCATTTCAAGTCCTGAATCGAATCCCGAATCGCCAACCAGAATTCCGATTCCAAAACCCGAATTCACCTTTCCGAAAACCACTTTTGAACTGGGCCTTAAGCCCGAAAACACTTTTCAGAAATCCTTTTACTTTCTTTGAAATCAAATCGTATTTCAAATCCCAAAATCAATTCATTTAAAACCAAGTTCAAATCACAATATTCGTCAAATCTCGTAAAACGTGAAATACCGTCATTTTCTCGAAAAACGTGCAAAACCATAAACCATCACAATCATAAATCAAATAATAGAATCAAGTATAGAAAACATATACAAACACATATGCATGCATCAAGAGTTAGAAAGCAAAGTCCACTCACATAACATTTCAGCGTTGCCTCGATACGCGTGCACTTACACCGTCCCAGGCCATTCGCTATCCTCGGCTTTCCCGAACCTGTCCAAATCCCAATATAAGGTCACTAACTAGTTCACGATACTCATACTAAAGCCCCATAATTTTTCCGTATTTTTAACTATTTTTAAGCGAGCCCTAAAACCTTCGGACATCCCGAAATATATCGAGAAGATGTTCGATTAACTCGAAACCAGTGCCAAAATGTTCGTTACATCGAATACTTTAAAAGTTATGTTGGAACCTTCCTCAAAATGTGTACCACGCGCCCACACGCGCTACCCAAAGGGGCTGCGCGTGGGCCTCACACGCCGTGCACTGTTCATCTTTAACCTCGGTTAAACCAGTCCAGATCGGTCCGGTTCAGACCGGTCCAATCCGAACCGGCGTTCACGGTTGTGTGTCCATTTCCAGTCCGTTTTCAGTTATTTTAATCCCATTAGACTCGTCCAGTGATTTCCTACATTACTACGGTTTCAAAACTCACAATTAGGACGTGTAAAGTACCTTCCAAAACAAGGTCACAGGTCCAGTTCTTCCTTCTCTGCGTGCAGGTGCTCTTGGCCACCTTAAGTCACGGGTTCAACCCCAGGAGGTTTCTTGCATCCTCTAAAACGTATTCCCTTTGACAGGTATGATCATCGAACCTTTAACAGCAAGTTTCCGTTTTTGAATTTCAACAGAGGCCTCACGACTCGACTTAATTCTCTCCCTTATTCCGGCCACAACAGGCCACGAAATTGAACGAATTTGACCTGTATCACTTCCAGAACGTTTTCCCATCAACCAATTTAATCATTGCACCCTTAAAATTCAAAAGACAGTTTGAAGGAAAACAAGGTGTCTCGGGTTTCTTACCTCCCTGCGCCGCCGTGGGCTCTGCCATGACCACCACTACCCTTGTCTTAATCTCCCCTCTCATTTCTATTCAGATACCATGGGCAAAGGATCACGGTTGAGGACAGTTTGGGCTCTTCACGACCACAGTCTCTGTTTTCTTGCTTCTAAAACCATTTACACCCTTAAATGATCGTGCAACCAAATTCAAGGCGGTGAGAGGGTTCTATGACCTTCCAATGAAGGACAGATGTCCCAAACTTAGTGGACATCACTCCTCAGAGCAGCCACTTGTCCACTAGCCATTGGGCACAAATCCCAATACAAGATAATGACCAAAATACCCTTTCACGTACAATTACCATAATACCCTTCGCACGTTTTGACCCGTAATTTTATTTCCCGAACTCCAAATGCTACATGCCGCCTGTCGTTGGAATCAGGACAACGAGATCTACCTAACGGTCCTCGGTCTACGTGAAAACGACAAGTCTAGAAAAAAGTCAACGTTTCCCCCTATGTTAACCAAATTACGGTAATGCCCTCAACCTTCCGAACATCATAACTTCCTCCTCGGATGTCGGAATCGGGCGTGCCGCCTGTCTACGAACTCGTGACGTCCGGAACTACATCACGGTCATCGGTTAATGCCCAATTGACCGTCCGGACTAAAAGTCAACATTTTGCCCGAACTAGGGGCAAAATTGTCATTCTACACTAACGAGCCAAAAGTAACCATCTAACCACAACTAATCCGTTACTAATCACTTTACTAATCCCGACTCCCGGGATGGGTCATTACAGTAATCCAAGTCAAAGTCAATATCCAATTGGGACTCAAGCACGAATGTCGATTTAACGCATCTCCGTGAAATCATTCAAAATCGATAGTTAAATTCTCAATTTCATGCATCACCGTGAAATCAATCAAATCATATAAATCACATGCACATAGGAAACTCGTCATTAGCCCAAGTATCATATGAAAACAGAAATCTTGTAATACGTGCAATATCACAATTTCTACGAAAATGTCAAATCATCAACATAAATCATATGCAATCAATGCATCTCAAATCATGTTCATAAAACATATAAAACATTTATGCATGTATCATTTTAGAAAGCAAATGTCCACTCACAGACCGTCCATGTTGCTCGTTCACAGTCCGCGTCGTAAGCCACTCCGAGGCTAATCCACAATCTCTAGAACGTCCGGACTTGTCCAAATCATATCCAAGGGTCACTAACCATCTATACAATTCTATACCATAAACGCTCAAAACTCTCGGAATAGTAAACGTGTCTCGAGGCTAAAAACCTCCAAATGACCTATCAAACGATCTCTGATCGACCTGAAACCACCACCATTGGATTCAGATCGTCGAAACCTTTTGAACAAAATATGTTTGACCTCGAAATTTGTGCCCACGTGCATTCACGCGCCAGTCAAAGTTTCAGTCAACGATTAATGATGACGTCAGCTGCTAACGTGGCACCCCTGCCATGTGTCACTAACAGCCTCTAACACCTCTACCACGTGGCATCACTGATCACCTGCCTCACTACTGACGTCATTGATGACGTTGCATGTTGACGTCATCATGTGACATCATCGATGATGTCATCCTCTCACTGGACAAGACGACCGGCGCCGCCGTCTGGTTCGCCAGCCAGCGGCCAGAAAACCTCCATTTTTTGCCCAATTTTCAAACCTTCATATCTCCCTCGATACTCTACCAAATCCTACATTCTTTATATGAAAATCTCGAGCCATGGAATCCAAATATGAACCTATAATTGAGAGAAATTACCTGGTTTTGAAGATACAAGCTTCCAAACTTTTGGCCAAATTTTGAGTCCTTCTCTTGGCCACTCCCATCGTCCAAACGCTCCCATTTTTTATCCTACAGACTCCCCTCGCCTCTAAGAACATGAATATGGATTTAGAATCATGTAAAAACATCTAAAAACGAAAACCCAAATTCAAACACCCACGACTTACCTTTGTTTCATGATTTCCTGCCATCTCTGTCGTGGCCTCCGTCCACCCTCGCCGTCTCTTAGTCCTCCCTCACTCTCAATCTCTCTTAATGAAGGGTCTTGGTTCGAAGCTTGTTGTTCACTGGTTCTTCAGGGGGGAAGTTACAGGGTTCACGGCTGTGCAGGGAGGGACACAGTCGTCCCTTATTTCTTCACAGAGCAAGGTGGACTTGCGATTTAGGGGTTGAGTTTCTCAGTGGGGTTTCAAAACTGGTGTGTATGTGTGTGTGTGTGTGTGTGTGTGTGTGTGTGTGTGTGTGTGTGTGTGTGTGTGTGTGTGTGTGTGTGTGTGTGTGTGTGTGTGTGTGTGTGTGTGTGTGTGTGTGTGTGTGTGTGTGCGTGTGTGTGTGTGTGCGCGCGCGTGCGCGATACAAGGGAATGTGCTGGTCAGATGGGTTTCGGGCTCTTGGGCTGGTTGTTAATTTGGGTTTTGTAAAATAAGGTATTAGGGCTAGCAAAAGATGGGTTTGACCAGCCATTGTCCTAACTAAACCTTATTCCCTTATGATAATGGGTTTGGGCTTTCAAATTGGGCCCTAAATGGCATGGGCCTACTAGTTAATTAAAGCTTTTGAAATGCACACACAATTACCACACCCAACTAATGGCCCATAGCAAGGTAATCGGGAGCCCAAGGGCACCCGAGAGGGTAAAATAGAAATTTCGCATTTTAGGTTCCTAATTTTGGTACGGGATGTATCAAAAACTAAGATTTCGAAATAGGAACCTACTGATTCCATGTTACCTTGTTATTTTCCTTCTATCCTCGCAGTTTTTTCTTATCCTTATCTCCCCTTTTCTTTCTTCTCTTCCTTTCATCATTTCTTTGGTTCCTTCGTACCACTTGGTGGACTTATCCATGTTTTGTTTTCCATTTAGTCCCTCTCCACCGAACTACCTCACCAAACATAATTCAATATATATAAACATAGTTAAGTCGATGGAAGAATAAGGAAAAGAAGAATGAAGAAAAATTTAGAACATTCTAGGTCCTTCATGCAAAATTATCAAAATACCCTTATACTCAAAATGACCAAAATGCCCCTAGTCATTTTTTACCCATAACTAATTTATCCAAACTGCTTTTTCCGTGGACTACCTATGTACGTATTCTGGAGTTTGAGATCTACATAACAGTACTCACGAAAAGTTCAAAAAGTACCCAGATCAAAAGTCAACTTTTGACTACATAAAGGCAAAATTGTCATTTTCTTTTACTTTTTTTATCCAAATCATTTTTCTCGAATTTTCGGGTCGTTACATCTCTAGTAAACCTAGACTCTCTAAAAGATCATTTATGTATCTCATGTACATTGCTCGATTCCCATTTCAAAACAACTTGAAGGTATTGTGTGAGTGGGAAAAAAAAACATTTATAAACAATTCATGCATCCATAAACAGCCATATCAAAACATTAACACCCGAATTTCAGTTAAAATAAAATCGTATACCACGGGACCCATGAATAAACCATGTAATGCATTTAAAATGCCTCATGCCCACATTTCTCTTAAATCCCCATTTAGAAAATCCTTAAAAACAACATGGACACAAATATTGGTGATCAAATATAACCAATCATCATTGGTCTATGCTAGCTAATTACCATGTATTACGTTTAAATAGCCTCCGAATCTACGAAGCTGAGCTCCGACAACGTCTGAGTCCCATCTCCAGGATCATACACATCTAGGTGCATCATCGGGCTCAGTCACATCCAGAACGAGATATCATCATGGTCGTCTCCACGGGAATGAGTCGCCATATAATTTACTCACCTCCAGGTAGCCTCGGGATACTGTAGAGTTATATCCCTACAATATTCGATCAACCTCAGAATCCTACAGCATACCAACGTCCGAACAGCCTCAGGATTCTGCAGCTTACCTACAACGTCCGAGTAGTCTCAGAATCCTACAGCATACCTGCAACGTCTGAGTAGCCTCGGGATCTTACAGAGTACTTGCAACGTATGAGTAGCCTTGGGATCCTATAGCGTACCTACAATGTCCGAGTATCCTTATGATCCTACAATGTACCTGCAATGTTTGAGTAGCTTCGGAATCCTGCAGCATATCTGCAATGTCTGAGTAGCATCCCTAAGATCTAATGACGTCTGGGTGGCTTCCTTGGGATTCGGTTGTACATCCGGGTACATATCATGCCAAAATCCGACACATCGAGTGGTATCTCCAGAATCAATCACATCTAGAGATATATCATATCCCCGGGAACAAGTTTCCATAGGATTTATGCATATTTGGGGGGTATATCATACCCTCGAGGAAATAGTATATGAAATAAATCCAAAACATTGCTTTCGAAAAAAAGCCCCAAAGACAAAATTTAAAGCAACACGATGGGTGAAAATCTTACCAAGAAGCAAGAGCAGCCAATTCGAGGAAGACAAGTTGGCAGTCGTCGATGGGGAGTGTGGTGATGGTGACTCGACGTTCAAGTCTCCTGTTGAACTATCAGAGATTAAAGAGATGAAAAGGATGGGCAACAATTTTTCACTTTTTCACTTCTTCTTCAGAAAATCGTGAGGGGGAATTGTACAGTACTAATAACAACTCATACTAAAAAAAGTTAACTTTTATGTTAAATTTAGTTAGGCTGATGCATGTCCATTTTAAAGTTTTTAGACAAATTTAAAGTTAAATTTATCTAAAAATTTAATTTAACTAGTCTGCTACGGATACTCTGTAGCAATGTTACTCTATCTCAAATCTGATGCTTTGACTAGCCTTTCTATAATGAATCATCTATAAATAAATTGAAATATTTTCTTTTGTTACTAAAATTGAGTAAATGGTGGACGAATCCAATGACCATGTTAAAATTGATAACTTATTTGTACATTTAGTCATTGTAAATTTGTGATGTAAAATGAATTTTGATTTTGCATGCCACAAATCTATAGTTACCTGAAACACGATCGAGCACATTATGGGATGTTATTGCACATTATGGGTGCTTGAGTTTGGGATTTCAAAATTGGCTTCTTGATGAGTTTTAATCTTTGGTATAAAGTTAAAATGTTTCTTTGAACTCATAAAAATGAATTGGGTGCTGCAAGAGATTAAAAACTTCATTAACAAATCTAGGTTTCTTCTTTGGAAAAATTTGAGTTCATAGCCTGGCTCTGGCTTTGAGTTTTGTCCCACCCTTAATGTTTATTCTGAAAGGGGTTTTAATGACATCAAAACTAGACATGACAAGCTTCAAAATGGGTAATAAGTTTGTTGATTTCCATTGGGAATTGAGCTACATAAGTTTGATAGAAGGTTTGGAAAAAAAACTGTTAAATCTAGAAATCTGAATTTTTAGAGTAAACGTATACTCATGAGCTTAACTTTGTATCTCGATTCCCCTTTAACCATAAGTCTTATTTGAGATATTTTTTTAGTTGGGGTGGAAATTATAAGTGGCATAGATTAAAACCTGTGTGATTTTGTTGAATTTTGTGGTGGTTTGATGGGTCATTCATGACTTCAAAAATACAAGAAAATATACTGAAATAAATTGAAAAAACGTCATTATTTATTTAGGGAAGATGAACGTGTTTTATTGGTTGTTGATCTTTGTTTGTATTTTCCATTATTGTAGGTGCGGTAGTAACCACGGAAGGCTCGAAAGGGTTATTTGGTATTTTATTCTTTGGATCTAAGACAGAGTTACCAACAGATAAAATTATTTAGAAATGACTACTGTTATTTTTAATTCAATAATAGATGAACATTTTAAAATGGTGAATCACATCAAAATTGAAAAATACATTGATTCATGCGTTTGAATGTGTTTTCAACTTTGATGTGATTCACCTTTTTGCATTGTTTGCTGAGCTTACACCAACTGTAAGCTTTTAGTGATATCTTTAATAATTTCTAACAATTCCATTCCTATACTTGCATCGTATTATTAACATTGATGAAGCAAGCTAGTGAAGGAGGGCCAAAGATAGCTTTGATTTGATTCCACAAATGGACGACCAAATTTCATCCGACCAAATTTCAATCTCATCACCATGAAACTTTCCTACCAAATATGTTACCCTTTTTTTTTTTTTAATCTTTTGGCATGTATCATATTTTTGATGATTTCAAGATAATGTAAGTAGTAAACCATCAATAAAGATAGATTAGGAATCTGTCGGATATCTCTAACTTTTTTGTATATCACATGAAACAATTATTGCAACCTTTTATTAAAAAAGCTTAATGCGTATTACTCGAATTAGTGGTCTAGTGGCATGATTCCTAATATTTACAAGGCTCTGGTAGTTAGGGGTCGAGATGTTGTTAGTTACCAAATTAATGTGACTTGTGAGGTACAACAATTATTAGGAAATAATCGAGTTAAAATTGTAGCTATGAGTGCTACAGATGGTCTAAAGAGTGGAATGAAAGTGATTGAAGCCGGAGCTCCTTTAAGTGTTCCAGTCGGCGGGGCGATTCTAAGTCAAATTTTCAATGTGTTTGGAGAGCCTGTTGATAATTTAGGTCCTGTAGATACTTGCACAACATCCCCTATTCATATATTTGTGTCTACCTTTATACAGTTAGATACAAAACTATCCATTTTTGACATAGGAATTAAAGTTGTAAAATTTTAAAATTTTCACAAAAAGACCAATTTCAGTGCAAACATTATACTACCAGTGGCAGAGAACTATAACACAGCTTAAACAACCATGATACCCATTATAATTTGTGAAACAATAATTCCCTTCAAAATAAGGAGTAAATTATCTTCTCCTTTTTTCTTTTTCTTTTTTTTTTCAAAAGATTAAAGTATCGCTTGATGTCTTCAATAGATAGTTCTGGAAAGGGGAAATACTTTCATTGAAAGCGACGACCCTAACAATTCGGTTTCGTTGTGATATTTCTATTAGTCCCATCCCATTCTATCGTATATTTGTGTAACATTTTATTCTAATACCATATGGTAATGTCTCCTTTGATTTGTTATTTAGCTTAAGATGGCAATAAGTTAAACTAATATTTTATTGAACTAGCCAGTAGCTGGCTGCAATCTCACATTTCTTTTCTTTTCAACCCTTCCTTTTTACCGTTACTTATAAAAAAAAAAAAAAAAAGACCGCACATTATTTTTAAACAAAAGCATAGGGCATGACTCTTTTAAGTTTTAACTTTAGAATTATGCAGAGAAATTTCTAGTGCTGTGACTATAGACACGATTAAGAAAGTTGATTAGCGATGAAAAAGGAAATCATAAAGATAACTTATCATATTCAAATTGTAGCTACCTAGAATCCCATCAGTTTGATAGACTTTGAATCTGAGATTTCGGTCCACATCACGATATTATATTCGAATTTAAACACTGCCAAATATTAGTGCACATGCTTAATGAGCAGAAAGGAATTGAAGAAAGAACTAAAAAAAAAAAAAGCCAAAACAGAAAAACAAAAATAAACTTCTCAAGAATGAGATATCATTGGAGGGCAAGGTACGCTGTTACGTTAGAGATAGTTGATCCAAACTTCTGGCTTTGATAAAGCTAACGGAAGCCTTATCAAGTCCTAATGGTTCCGAGTATTTAGAAGTTCATTACTGAAAAAAGTGGTAATCCTGTCTTGCTTGTTGGGAGAGAGGAAACTTCTAGACCACCTTTTCCAGCCAAATAGGAGTTCCTTGGATATATGAATTAGTGGACATATACAAGAACGCCCCATTTTCTTACACAAGCATTTATCTACTAAGATCGGTAGGTATGGAGGTCTTTCCCAACCTCTTTAGTTAGACAACCCAAAGCATCACTCGCCGAACCTGTTAAGTAAAGGCATCAATTCTCCTATTTGAGGATCTTCACGTCCAAACAAAGTCTGCATATTTGAAGCCCCTAGAAGTTCTCGAGACATAATTGGATACAGTTCTCATCTTCCTTGCTGAATATAGCTCTTGACATCTCTGACTAATTTCGAAGAATCAAACTCAAATATCACTCCGCAATAGCCATTGTTCCCGGTCAATTTAACACCTCTCAGCCAGTCTAGCAGCTCTGTCACATCATTTTTTTTTTAAATGAACTGATTTTTTACATTCTATATTTTATTTTCTACATTTCACTTTGTTTTTTAAATATTTCATTTATATTTTATTTTTCTTCTTCCAATTTTAACCGTTGATTGAAAGAGAATTTTTAAGAATTGAAGCAAGAGAGTTTTTATGAAGTAAAAAATAAATAAAAGCTATTTGGTAAAGAAAAATCAAACCCTGATTTCTTCATTATTCATATTCGTAATCCTCTGTGTTAATTACCTTTCATAAATTCTTCAATTTTTTTCACGATGGTGATTGAAATTTGATTCTACAGTCAAATCAAAAGATGAACAATTAGATTCGACTAAAAAAAAGTTGGAATATGGGTGAGTGAGAGGGAGCAAGTGGATTGGAAAGGGAGGGTTGAGTTTTTATTGTCAGAATGGCAATTTGAGAAGAGAGAGCCACCAGATGTGACGCCTCGGAAATTCGAAACACGAAAATTTGGAAAATTTGAGGAAAATGACGATTTTGCCCCTAGAATTGGGCAAACGGTTGACTTTTTATTCGAGCGGTCAAACGGACTTTGACCGATGACCGTGACGTAGTTCTGGACGTCACGAGTTCATAGACAGGTGGCACGCCCAATTCCGACATTCGAGGAGAAAGTTATGACGTTCGGAAGTTTAAGGGCAATTTGGTAAATTGGTTAAAAAGGGGCCGAAAGTTGATTTTTTGATCGGGACCATGTTTGGACTTTCCGGGAGTACCGTTGGATGGGTCTCGGGACGCTGAATCCGTAGATAGGCGGCATGCGTCAATCGGAGTCCGGATGAAAAAGTTATGGGTCTAGAACTATGGGGGGCAGTTTGGTAATTTGTTATGATGAGGGTAAAACAGTAAATTGTCTTGAACGGTGCAATTAACTAATTAAATATCTTTTAAAGTTGGCTGATTCAGCCTAATGGGATGAGGATTGATCATGTGGTGACACTTGTCACCATAAGTGTAAGATTAGTGGCTTAAGAGATGGATTAGTGGCACATGAGTTATAATTAATTATGTTGATAATGGATGAAAACAAATAGAACCCGGCTAAGAACAAATACACCCGAATATGGTTTTCCCCACTTTGATCAATTCTCAATCAACTCATTCGAAATCAGTGTTTTGGAGTGATTATTTGGCTTAAATTGGAGAGAAAACTCGAAGGAAGAACAGAGAAAACCGGGTAGAACCCTACTGTAAAACCCGAAAATAGTCCTTAATCAATTAATATCGAATTTGATGCTTTAGACGGTTTCGATTAAATTGGACGTGATCTTTAGCTTCCTGGGAGCCGGACGACTCGAACCAGGTCGATTGGAAGGTCAATTGAGGGTGAAACGACGGTGAACGGACGCTGTGACTCTTCTGGAAATTGGAGCTTGAGTTGAATTACTTAGAGGATTCGAGATTTCTGGAAAGTGGCGAAAATTACGGAAACGCGTGCAGCTCGGGAAGCGAGCGATTTGGACGGTGTGTGAGTGGATTTTTGTTTTCTACCCTGAATGCATGCATATATGTTTTAAATGCTTTATAATATGATTTGACATGATTTGGTATGATTGATGTTCCGATATGGTGAATTCCGGATTTTGGGGAATATTATATTATTTTAATCGGTGTTTTGGCACGTTTTTCGAGGAAATGTACAAATGGTATTTTGAGCTAGGCCCGGAGTTAAAAAGGTTTCCAAAAGAGTATTTTGACTTAATTGGTGAGTCAAGGATGAGTTTTGGGTTATTATAATGTTTTCTATGTGATTTTACGGATTTACGTGTAAAGGATATTTGGGCTTGAGTCCCGGTTGGTAAGGATTTGACTTGGATTGAGTCATGGAGCTGATTAACATATTTTGGGATATGCTCCCGGGATGATTCATTGTGATTGTGATTGTGACTACCCAGACGGTCGAAGCTAGGGGTGTTCCCAGACGACCGGAGCTCGGGGATATGATTGTGATTGTTCCCAGGCAGCCGGAACTCGGGGTGTTCCCAGACGGCTGGTACTCGGGGTGAGATATTTTCCCAGATAGCCGTGGCTTGGGGTGTTCCCAGACGGCTAACACTCGGGGTGATGCGTACCGGGGCAGTTGGAGCTCGGGGTGACTTCCCAGACGACTGAGGCACGGGTTATGGCCTACGCGTAGTGCCGGTGTGACAATATAATGGTTTGTGCACTTGTGAACAGTGCGATTTGATTGATTGATTGCTTGAGTAATTGATTGTGACCTTGTGCATGGTACTGTTTGATGTTGATTATGATTATGATTGCGTACTGATATTGGGTACGAATTCTGGCCTGTTTGGCCAGGTGATTATGTGTTCGTATATTTTGGCCTGAGAGCGGGGATTTAACTTGTTATGTGGTTTGGATGGAAGGCCAGTGTTGGTGTTTCATATGTATTTCCCTATGCATGCATGTTTGATAAACTGGAGGGTAAACAATGTGTTTTGATAAATGTGTTTTAACGAATATATTTTTGTCCACTCACACTTTTCTGTTTTAATGACCCTCCAGGCCGTAACACGACATTCGGGGCTAACCGAGAGGCGGAGGCATAAGCGGAGAAAATCCCTTGTCTGATAGGTGCTGAAGGATAGTTTCGGGACTTCAGTTGACTTGTCAGACGGGAGCAGGACCAGGCACAGTTATCGAGGCCCAGTTGGGACGGGTCCTATCACCAGAGCCAAGGGTGTCCCTGCTTATTATAAGTCCACCCCCAATGGAAGATTGGATCCTCTCTAAACTGTTTATAATATAGTCTCCAATGAAAAAATTATCTTCAATGGGTAAAATATGAGGTTAGATTCACTTAAGCCTAGAGTGCCACTTTCTCCAAAGACTTTCAAAATTCAACCTCAAATATAATTCTACCAGCTCCATTATAACTCATCAAAACTTAAAACATATATTAAAAAAATATATGGAACCCACTTGGTTTTTTCTCTTTGAATTTTAAATAATGACGTGAAAAGTTTTGAATGTTTATATGTGGGATTCATTTTAAATATCAAATTAATATTTTGGTCATTATAATTTTTAACGTTGATGCAACGGTAATATATATATATATTTTTTATTTTTTACAACAACATCACCCCAAGTGGACTATGTGAATAAGACCAAACAATGAGATATGGAAATTCTACATTCTAACGGATAACATTGTGATAAAAAACAAATATGATTTAATGGATGAGAATAAAATGAGAATATCTGATCTAACGATCTACATATGATGAAATCTTATCTTTTCAGAACTTAGATTTTTTTAAGTTGAAATGGTTAGGAAAAAAATTAAAGATTATATAAATAAACATTAAGATAAAAAAAATTAAATGAAAATGAAAATGAAAATTTTAGTACATATTTAAGATATAATGCGAAATAAAAATGTAGCCAGCTATCCAGCTCCAATAAATATGGACTTACACTATCAGCAGTATGCTATCTGACCAATAATTTATTTTGTTTAGGCTATGTTTGGAAGTTACATCCACCGTAAATATAATCTCCACAATGTGGGTGTCCTAAAGACGGCTCATCTGGGCCTGACCTGCAGATGGCTTATGCGTACTCCAACAATGGGGTTTTTCTTTTCTTGTGTTTAATTTCTTATTGACTCCTGGCTGCTTTAGTTTTTGTCATTAGAAACTTTAAGAGTATGTTCAAAACACACACAAATATAAATAATAAATTAATTTTAAAAAAATGAAATGCAGTGTATAAAATAATATATAGAGCATCTTAAAAAGTGACTTTCCACATTTAATAAGTTATTAATGATAATCAAGTGCTTTAATTATTCAATTCACGTTTTATAATTTGAATACATATAATTAATATTTTTCTTTTTTAATATAACATTAATAAATATTCACTCATATAACAATGCCTTCCTAAAAATTTCCTCCTTATAAAAAATGACTCGTCGAATAAATAAATTATTAAAAAATTGAAAATATTATTTAATTTTTGTATTTAAAAGAATTTAGCGAACAAAATATTAAGAACACGTGGTAACATTGAATTGGAAATTTTAGCGTATAATATATATATAGTTTTTAACGTACAATACCATAAATATACACCCATAATCCAGATACAGTATTCATCACCCGTAGCCATATGCCTTTTTTGTCAAGGGAATCGCAAGTGAAACCAAATGCTGTGATGTAAGCACCGTGACATCATCTTTGCCCTTGTAAGCATTTGAGTGGATTTTTCTTTGTTATTTTAATGGTTTGATGCGTTTTGAGCTCCTTCCTTCCACTTTCCACTGAATTAATCCCCTCTTTCCTATTTTCATGTCATAAAAGCCATCCATATATCCCCTCCCCTCTCAACCCAACCCAACCCAACCCAAGCCATTTCAGATTTTCACCCAAAAACCCACACACAAAAAAGGAAGAAAAAAAAAACACACATATTTTAGTTCAGCTAAAAACAGAGTAGGCCAAAAAACAATGGGAACCAGTGTCCCCGACCAAAAGATTCTGATGGGGGAGCTGCTTGAAGGTCGGAAGACGGCGGCCGAGCTGCGAATTCTCCTCCACAAGCCCTCTGGGGAACGTGGGCCGGCCTCAGCGGAGGAGCTGCTGATGAAGATCGTTGCGTCTTTCGAACAGAGTCTCTCTGTTTTGACTGGCTCTGGTCATGGCCATGATGATCTTCAGTCTCGGGCTTCCGGTGAGGTTTATCAGATCAAACCGGAGCCTTCACAGGCCGAACATTCGCATTGCGATGACCGCAGCTCTGAGGATGCCGGCGAGAGTAGGAAGCGACAGGCTTTCAAGGATCGCAGAGGTTGCTACAAGAGAAGGTACTTATTAATTGAGTGATCTATCATTTCTTTGTTTGTTTTTTTGAATATTTTTTTTTTCTCCTCCTTTTGGTTCTTTTCATTATTATTAAATTTGATCTTTTAATTGATTAAATTAAAAATTATTTAATTTTATTTATAAACTTAACATACCAAAATTAAACCGTTGAAAAATTCTACTTTTCCAATAGGGTTTAGGGAAATTAATCCCACCCTTCAGCTGTGAAAATTTTATGGTATTTATTCCAAAAAAAGTTCCACTTTCCGAACAGAAATTAGGGAAATTAGTCCTATCCTCTCGGTCTGAAAACTTCGTGGTATTTATCCCAAAAAAAAAAAATTCCCCCTTTTGATGTAGATTTAACACGTGATAGGAAAAGGAATGAGATACTTATGCCCATCTTTACAGCATATTCATTGGGCTCTTTCTCATTGAGAATATTTTTTTGAGTAAAATATTAACAGGGCTTATTCATCAGTGTAATTAACTAGATAATTAATATTAAATTTGATATATTTGACACAAAATATGAGATACCCGTAAGTCTGAACTCTCTTTTAAACAAAATATATTTATTGTGTATATTTATAGAGTTGGGTGTATATTAATCAGAGTAGTAATCCCTAAATTAATAATTTGTTTGATCTTGTTGGTTTGCAGAAAGACTTCGCAGTCATGGAGAGTCGTTGCCCCCGAAGTTGAGGATGGCCAAGCTTGGAGGAAATATGGCCAAAAGGAAATCCTTAATGCTCCATATCCGAGGTTTGTTTCATTTTTAAATACATATATTTACTATCCTGAAAAAAGAAATAATAGTTCCTTATGTTTTGCAATGCTAAAATGGTAAAATATAGGAAAAGAAAGGATATGTATGAAACTTCAAATCAAAAAGTTTAGGTTCTCATCACATTTTTGAGTGGCTGCAAAAGTTGCGTTCACATTTCACTTTTGATGAACCGGACAATGCCATACGCTAAAAGTTAAATCACAAGGACACATCAATTATTGCTTAGCAGTGCGCATTTAAGGACCATTTGCGAGTAAGTGAAATGCACGTGTAGATAAAGAACTTTGTTTTTTATGAATCTTGACTCGAAACACGAATTTTTTCACTATACACCCGGTAAAGATGAATGTTACTAAATTATTCAAGGTCTTGTAATTACTCTATGTTTGGTAGTTACAACAAAATGGCTAATATTTTGATTTCATTGATTTTGGTTGGCAGAGCTTACTTCAGATGCACAAGCAAGTTTGATCAGGGATGCAAAGCAACCAAACAAGTCCAGCAAATCCAAGACAACCCTAAAATGTACCGGACCACTTATATTGGGCATCACACGTGTACCAACATGATGAAGGCATCTCCGATGATCATTGGATCCGATTTTTTCGGATCTCGGACCGTCAGCTCAGAATCTGGGACCCCTAATAATCACCAAAACCACCATCTCTTTGGCTCATCAACGGCTCTCATTGTGAAACAAGAAGAATCTAAGGAAGGCACACCAACACCAACGCCAACGCCGAGTGATCTAACGGACAACATTTCGTCATTGGAGAACAATCTATGGCCGGATTTGAAGGACCAGTTCCAGTTATATGTGCCTCCAATGTGTGTGTCCAGCAAGATGGGGACTGATTATGAGGATGTCGTTTCAAACATGTACTTGGACATGGATTATGTGGTTAAATCCATTGATTTCGACAGTGAATTTCCGGTCGATGGAGCCTATTTTCCTATCATGAACTCGCTGAAATAAGAGATCAGGATGATGGTGCATGTAGTTCATTTCTTGTAATATAGCTAGGGTTTGAATGTTTGATGTCGCTTAGACATCTTGTTACATCACTTGTTAAGTTCTCACTAGCATCAAATATGATGCTCATAATCAGTTTGAGTTGGGAAATTATCGCAACTAAGTAATGCAACTTCAAAGAAAGAATCTCAATGTTCTTGATATCGTACTACAGGTTTGTTCAAGGCCACATTAGCCATAAAGTAATAAAATTACTTTAGGTTATTCCCAATTTCTTTTTCGCATCAATCCATCGCAAAACCTGAAAGAAAAACGAAAAAATAATAACACAAGTGATCTCTATATACGAAGTACAACTCAATACCTAGTTCAAAAGAACCTAAAGAATTCAAACTTATTACTGTCCAATTAAGAAGTGCTTCATTCTTAAGTATCGAGATCAGATTGATATATAAGCCCCCTAAACCTAGCTTCGACTATCAAAACCAAACTAAAAGCCACATAAACTGGCCAGTAATTAAACATTAATACAAACAGCTGTAAATCTGAAATTAATTATAATTGGTTAATTAGCTCCAATGATTTTCTTTTTTGAATGAATTTCATCAGCTAATAATGATCTCAATCTTTCTTGTTATCCGAGTCCCATTTGTTCCGGAAAATAAAATCCATACTATTACTGCTGCTGCTGCCTGAATTAAACATGGCATCAGCCAAATCCACCACAGGGTAGTCAACTTCTTTCCCGTAACGCGTGGCCGTGGATGTACCTGCACCACCATCACCACCACCACCACTTCCGCTGCCACTGCTGCCGTCACTGATCATGGAAAGCCAAAGAGACGTTGTGGGAGGCTCAGTGGCAGCTGTTAGGTGGGTGACATTGTCTGCGGAGGCTGGTAGGGTTGAAGGCGCGGTGGCTGACATGTGACACGTATGTTCACCTCTGTACGTCACTTCGAATGTTAAGGGGTCATTGTCAAGCCTCTGGACTAGCTTCTTGGCGGGGCAACTGTACAGCTTTTGGTGGGTGCACCTATAGTACCCTCTGAAACACATAAAACTTTCGTATCAAAACTTGGTATCGATCTGTATCATTTTTTTTTAGAATTATAAGAGTTAGATCATATGATTAATGCATATATACATTTAATTTCATAAGCGAGATTGTATGATTAGATAATTGAAGATTCTCCAGTCAATGCTCCCTTTAATTAGCGGACATGGGTCTGCCTCATTTACTATTATTTACTAAGCAGCAATTGGTCATGGGAGCTAATGACAATCTGCCAAATTCTAGTCAAAACTAATTGAATCTGACCAAGTCAAATCAGGTCAACGGCTGATACTTTCATTCTCTCATGACTTGCCCATCAACAACCAATAAAAGAATAAAATTGAATTGAATTTGTCAAATTAGGTTTAATGATATATGTGAATCATCAAAGTAATGAAGAAGATTAATTACCTTGGGAACCTGGAGCCCATGATCTCCTTCTGACCATATTTTCTCCAAGTGAAGCCATCCTCTGGTGGAATTTCAGTATTTCCAATCCGAGGGGCTGCCACTCTCATTTTTCTGTTTAACCCTAGATCTTTCCTATTTAAACAGTTAGCAGTAAATAAATACAGTTAATCCCAAGTACTGTCCAAAAAGTTAAAACTGTCCGGGACATATAATAAACACTTGCATGCTGACAAAAACAATTGATAATTTTAAATGGTGTTGAAATATGAACGCTTGTTTTAAAATGTATTTTTTCCACCCACAAAAAGACATGCACAGTAGATATGCTTTATCTGGGTATTTTCTAAGAATAAGCTTGGTAATGCTCTTCCTGCTTTGGAGTTAATTTGGACACATTTTCTTCAGCACTTCCTCGCAATTTACTTGCAAGTATTATTTCAAATATCAAAATCAATTTTAATTTTTGGAAGTGGATCGAATTGAAAAGAAAATTATATGAAAAACAAATGAGTACCTTCGTCGCGGTCTTTGTGAGGATGAAGCAGTGTTGATATGATCAGAAGCTGATGAAATATCCATTGCCTGAAGTCCCTGAACCGGCGCGTCTGAATCCCGGACGTCAATGCCAGGCTTTTGATCAGCTACAAGCTGGGTCTGGATCACGTCCATTGCTTGCGCATAAGACCTCAACCATTCTTGTACAACATTTGCATCAATCTGCTGCTGCTGAATGTTGTGCAAAAAGGAACTAGTACTTGCTTCTTCATGACCATGAATCCTGAACCTGGCCGAACCAAATACCCTTGTGATCTCATCCAAGGCTATTGAGAGCGAACGGGGTTGGCTAGCCAAGTTGGGTAGGTTTGATTCAAGGTCTCTGGCTAACTTACAACCATGAAGGATTAAAGAAACAGTTGTTTCATCCATGGGTTCGGTTTGTTGATGTAACTTGGGTTTTTTTTGGGTCGGTTTGGATTTGAACATGTTAATGTGATGGGGAGGGAATTTAAAAGGACACTGAGAATAACAAGCTTTTTGTGATGAGGCTTCTTCTGTGTTGGTGCTGATATTCATCCATGAAAAGATAGGCAAATGAAGGCAAGAAAAATATTCAAGGCATTTATGTTTGTTTTACACGGTACAAAAATTGGAAAAGTTTGCATATAGGGACTTAGTCTTTGGTCAGATGGTCTACTCGAGATTTCAAACCATTTGGGATTTCATCCATTCTCTCGTCCTTTGGTCTAGAAGAAGACCTTCCTTCATTGAAACCAATTTTCTTGGACCCTTTTTAGAATATTCAGACTTTTTCAACTTAATTATTCACTTTTTTTACTTTTTATTGTTAGGTAAGTAATAACAGTTAAAAAAAAAAACTCCCAAATCAGATAAATAACAAACAAAGATAGTCATGAAGCAAAACTGCCGACGTCATAAGCTGTCGCAGTAGCAACCTGATCCAAATGAGAAAGGAGGAGCCCTCATAGGGCCATATCGGTGGGTATACCGACGAGTCTGCCGTCACCGCCACGGTGTGCGCAGAAGCAGTACCGAGGAAGGAAAAAGACTAAAGCAACAGCACAACCATGGACCCTGCCGAGACGGAGGAAGGCAGAGTCTGAAAAAGTACCACCACGCAACGGAGCAGTCACACCACCACGCACCACCAGTCCAACAGCTCAAATTGGATAGGAGATCTTTAGATCGACAACTAACCAAAGTGAGAAGGACTATGCAGGAGCCGGAGTCGTTGCGCAACAAGGTGGGTACACGGTGTGCAGCGACACCAGCAACCCTCTATCGAGGGATAAGCGAGAATAAGAGGACTGAGAAGAGGAGAGGGACGAAAGGATAGAAGAGAAGGGAAGGAGAGAAGGGTTGCCGCCGCTCCTAACCCAAACCAATGAAGCCGTTCTTTGGCGGCATCTCCTCTTACCAACTTTTCTTGAATTATGTTTGTACATATATCACAAGTTCATTCTCTAAATCATCATGCCAAAATTATCTCCATAAAAAATTAATGAAAGTCATTTAGACATTTATATATACCAAATAAATCGATGGTTTTTATAAGAATAAAAATCTTTCAAGAGAACCATTATTTAATTGATATATTCATGAATAACTAAACAATATCTAATCTTATTGATTTTTTTTCAGAAATGATCTTAGCATGATTTAGCAAATGAACTGTTTCGATTATGGTATATATATAAAGATGATTCAATAAATCGAATAGTAATATGAGGAGGTACCATGTGGATGATTTTTTTTTATAATTATTTTAGAGAGCGGCTAATATTAATTTTACTATATCGTTATTGAGTCAAATTAATTACTTGTTCGAGCTAGGAATTTAATTGAAGGAAAGCGTTACTCTTCTCCGGTTACTAGCTAAGGTAATAGGGCAAAACTTCGGTAAGATATACGGTTTTATTTGGTTCACTTTACTCTTACATATGAGTTTTTATAGTTTTAATTCATCCAACTAAGTCACTAGTATTGTTATCTGGTTGGTATTTTATTGGCTAGGTAGTGAGAGATTTTAGATTCAAATTTGACACTTCAAGGCGTAAAGAACGATCGAGATCGATACACTATGTATATATCTCATTCCCAATATCGATGTTTCAAAAAATTCATATAAGTCTTAAAGTTTATCTCAAACATTCTATAGCTAAGATGTACTCATCATTAACATCAAACTAGTTGTTAGCTAGAAGATAGAAATGAGGAAAGAATTCGATTGAACAAGTAAGTTGTTTCTATTTGGATTCACTTTATTTTTACACATAGATTTTGTTTCCATTATAATTCATGTAATTTTATGGTGATGTTGTCCATTATAAGAACATAATAATATATTATTTTATTAAAATAATTTTATAGATTTCTGATTATGCGACGCTTATTGAAAGTTTTCGAGTAAAAAAGTGTGTGAAAGTATGAAACCCTTGCCACCACGTTTAAGGTGTTCTTCATGACTAAGATAGTCAGTCATCCACTAATTCCGTGATCAAAGTGGAGAGACGCACAAATTACAGAGGTCAAGATTCCGTGGGTCCCTGTCCATCATTTCTATGAAAGAGTATAACCATATGTCCGTATAGGACCAAGGCAAACTTTAAATGGGAGTGCCTTCTCTGTTTCACCAAAAAATAAAGGTCAAGGTTGTTGAAGAATGTCATGGTTTTGTCCTTAAAATCTTGTTTACTACTTATTACTTAACCATTAAGCCTGCTGCAAAAAATGAAACACCATTGAATTAGCTTTGATTTTGTTTTGAATAAAAAAAAAAAAACTACCTAGCTAGCCAGTAACCTTGGCGTTTCCCATGGTTGGGACTTGAGATGGAGGTAAGAGAGAATGCTCATAATTCTATTTGTGACTTTAAGTTCTTATATATTACATAAAAAAATTATATTTTAATACGCTATAGGTTTTAATTGAATTGGCATTAGTTAACTTATAAAAGTAAAGAATTGAGTAAAGTAAAAACTGAAGATGAATATCAAATGAGTTACTTTTTTTTCAAAAAAAAAATAATGAAATTGAAAAGAATAAAATACGTTCGTTAGTATATCTTCAATCAATAGGCAAATTCAATTTGACTCTGTGCTTCAATGGGACGTCCGGCTCTAAGAAATAAACAGGTCATTTGACGTGAGGAAAGTATTTAGTAAGTAGACAAATCAGTTTTCTTTTGTTTGGAAAATTGAGTCAAAATTTGGTAAATTTCCAGAGGAAAATCTGGGGGAATTGAGGATCTCAAATAATGAGTTGAAAAATCCTATCTCAAAGGACAAAAAATTTCAAATGATGAGTTGAAACAAGTGAAATTGTAATTTCCATAATTTTTAAAATTGATATCCAAACACTAAGATTCATAAATCAGGAAATTGTAAATATGAAATTTGTAAATTCTCATTAAATTAGAAATCTTTCATCCAAACACACCCTAAGAGTTATAAAGAAAGTTGGACAGTTCATTGTAACACATTGAAGCACTCTATGATCTTGCAAAACTATTGTTGTTGTCAGAAAACTAAATTACAAATTAGCCATAATTTGTACCAAAACAACAAAGTTGATGAAGTCCCCCCTAAAAACACATGTTTTGACTTTGGATGTTTTAATAACTAATCTCTATCTCTAGGTCATAACTTAACCTGGTAGAAGTTTGAAACCCATTGTGAACGCTTTGTAGTTGGGAGTAAGCTGTGTTCTGAACAAGGATGAGGCCCACCCTTGGGGCTCCATTGTTTTGCTGCTATATCCACTTGGAAATTAAGAATTTAATTCACATTCCATCAAATATATAGGTGGTATTTTTATTCCATACAACATATGGAATGTAAAATTAGGCTAACTACCCTTTTTGCTTTCAATTACGGTACAATTAATTCAAAATTTGTATGTTCACAAATTGAAAGCTAAATGAATAAACTGAAATGATTTCCCGCCGTCCCCTTTATCCATCCTGTTTCCTTCACCGCTCCCCTATTCCCTGTAATAAGCATGCTCATGACACCTGATAAAAGAATTTATTAAACTTTCATTGAAATTAACAATGTGTTGTTTGAAATGATGCTACAAGGTTCTTAATTCATTGAGAGCCTTTGGAAAATTATTGAATATTTTTATCTGAAACGAGGAATATGTATTGAGTTTGTAGAGATGGACGGGGACACAAGGTTGGTTGGTGTGGGACTCTGGGTATAGCAGCGGGGCCGTCCTAAGTCGAATGGAGGCCTAAGATAAAATTATAAATGAAATTTTATAATTTAATATTTAAATATAAACGAATAATATTTTTTTAAAATTAATTTAGTTTAAAATATTATTCATAAAATTTACTTTTAGAATGCAAAATTGCTCATTAATTGACAGGACCGTCCCCTGAGGAACATTGATAACCGTGCTCGGTCCTGCTCCCGTCTGACAAATCAACTGAAGTTCCCAAATTACCCTCAGCACTTGTCAAACAAGGGATAACCGCACATGTGCCCACTCATGCCTCCACCTCTCGATCGCCCTCGATCGTTGCGCCACGACCTGCAGGGTCAATAAAAACACAAAAGGTGTGAGTGGACAAAAATAAATCAGTTTATAAAAACATGTTACAGAAAAGACATTTCTACCCTCCACGTAAAAACCAATGCATGCATTCGAAAATCATTTCATAATCCGTTTCATTTCCAGTATAAGAAAATCGTGTATGAAAGTCAAAATCATTTTCCTTTTTTCAAACCTCGGGCCTTAGCCCGAAACCATAAATACGGGGCCTCAGCCCAAAATCATGAATCAAAATCCAAGTACAGAACATAACCCAAAAATCCATCAAGCCATATAAACCGGGCCATTGCCCAACACATCCGAAAACATCAATCAATTGAGTTGCTGGATCTTAAGTGCGCCCGAGTCTTTAAACTCAAAACCATGCGCATAATCAGGCCTTCCCGGGATATCAACGAGTTTTTAAACTCAAAACACAATCAATAGGCCTTGGGGGATATCACAATAACCGAGTCTTTAAACTCAAAACATATCAATCAAGGGCCCTCCCCCGCCATCAATCAACCGAGTCTTTAAACCCAAAACCAGATCCAACAATAGTACCGGGTCTTTAAACCCAAACCATGCAACAAATCCAGAATCCATCGTAATGCAAATTCCAAAATCAAATCCGAAATCACATTTTATCGAAATGGGTCTCGTGCCCGAATTTACTTTTAAATCCCAAATCATACTCACAAATCATAATCAAAACATTGTAACGACCTGGAAATTCGGAAAAAGGAAAATTTGGACAATTTGAAGGAAATGAATTTTGCCTCTAGCCATAAGGGCAAAGAGTTGACTTTTTGATCGAAACACTTTTTGGACTTTCCGAAGAGATTGTTGAGTAGGTCTCGGGACGCTGAATCCGTAGACAGGCAGCATGCATCAATCGGAGGTCGAATGTGAAAGTTGTGGGTCTGCGAATGTGAAGGGAATTTTGGTAATTTTTAAAGGTAAGGGCGAAATGTTGACTTTTGATCCGAAAGGTCCAATGGACGAGGGCCAAGGAAGGTTACATAGATCGAGTCGATACGAATCCATAGACAGGCGGCACGCCGAAATTGGAGGTTCGACGACGAAGTTGTGGTCACGGTAGCGAAATCGATTAACAGAACGAACCGGGATTTCGATTAAAATATTATTAAAATAGTGAATAGTGATCAGTGTTTGTGGACGCTTGGATGAGTGACAAGTGTCACCCATCCCTTGTTTTGAGGCCTAAATTATGCTCCATGTTTCCTGTGAAACATCATCATCATACCTTATCATTTTTAATCATCTCTAATCATTCTTAATCACCATTAGTTATCTTCTTCTTTTATTTCCTTCAAACCGTGAACAAACAAGGGAAAACAGAGCATGAGTTTTCCTTGTATCATTCATTCCTTCCATAGTTGTTCTTGAGGGGGAAAGATTGAGAGAATTGAGGATTGAAATTAGCTAAGGAAAACACGAGGGACAGTGAGGGTGACTGGAAACTCAGAATCGAAATTTTGGAGATTGGAGGGAAAATTCGAAATTCGAGCTATGAGCTATGAGCATTAAATTGGAGCTTGAGTTAAGCTTTCTGGGATTTCCACGACCAGAATCATCAAAAGAACGAAGCAAATTGGTGCCCAATTGGCTCTGAACGGTTAAGAAGACAGTAAGCAAATTCGAAGGTTGAGTCGTGATCTTGGAGAGGTCAAATGATGAAATTGGACTGGGAAATATGTTCACTAGGATCCCACAATGCTTTTGGATGGATCAATTGAAGGAAAACAATGGTAAATTGTGGAGATTGGACGATGAACAGTGATTCGATGTTCTTCGAACATTCATCTTCAAATTGAAGGATTAAGGTAAGGATTGGTGAAATTAAGTTTACAGAACTTTAATTGAACTTAAATCGAAGTTATTTGAATGTTCAATTGAAAGAAGTGATGTTGAATTGACAGAGAACAGATCGGGTTATTACGCAGTTCGCAGGATCTGTTTACTAGAGAAACGGGTTGGGACGAAGTTACTGTAGCAGGGGGCACGAATCTCGAGGTAAGGTCAACATGACTTTTGTCTCATTTAATGTAACGAACATTTTGGCACTAGTTTCGAGGAAATCGGTTATCATTTCGATAGTGTTCTGAGTATCCAAAATTTTAATATACGTTTAAAATATGTATTTAAATTCCAGAAAAATTAGGGAAAATTATATGAGATATATTGAAGTGTTAGTGACCCTCGATAATGATTTTGGACATGAATTGTGATTTCCAGAATTTACGGAAAAACGTACAGCTCGGAAGCGGGCCTTTTTGGACGGTGTGTGTGAGTGGACTTTGTTTTTTACCGTGATGCATGCATATATGTTTTAAATGCTTTATTATATGATTTGATATGATTTTACATGATTGATGTTTCAATCTGGTGATTTCTCACTTTTCTGGATTATTATATTAATTTTGGCACGATTTTCGAGAAATTATGAAATTGATGTTTTGGGCGTAGGCCGGGGATTGAAAATGATATTTGACTCGGGTTATGAGTCAGGGATTGAAAATGATGTTTTGACTCGGATTATGATTCAAGGATTGATTTCATGGATTTATATGAAAATGACAACTGAGGTTGCGATCGCACGGATTTGCGTGAAAATGATATTTTGGGCTTGAGACCCAATTGGATAGTGATTTTGACTTGGATTTGGAGTCACATGTGAATATGATGAAATTGATGATTTTGATTTATAAAGTGAATTCTGGACACTGTTTTATGACAAATTTGTGGAACTTACTTTGTGAAAGCTATGTTATGTCTTGGGCATAGGCCCTATTAAAATGTTTTTGATTTGATTTGAGACACAAATGATTTTCAAATGAGATTACTGGATTTGGTGACTGTTCCACATATACCATCCTCTGTGATTTGATAGTCTCCTCCAAACGTCGTAGATCTTGGAGTAGTCACGATCCACTGTCTGGAGATGAGTAGCTCCGAGGGAGGCTCACTCTCAGAAGCGTGGGATTATGATGATATCCTCCAGACGTCGTTGATCCTAGAGTTGATATCACCCCAGACGTCGTAGATCCTGGGGGATGTACTCGGACATGAGACACCGAGTTCGCACGCGTTGCATTGATATTGTGACGGGTTACTTGGATATTGAGATTGGATATTGAGGATTGGTGGTATTATGATTTATTGATATTTATGTCCAGATGCTTTATATCATGAACTGATTTGATGAACATGAGTTTTACGGACCATGGGAAAACATGTTTTGATTTTATCGGTCCACTATTCATGCTTGATTAATTTCACACTATTACTCATGTTTTATGATATGCATTCACGTTTGTGAAAACTGGAAGGTAAGAATGTGTTTTGGTAAACGTATTTATAAAAGTTTGTTTTGTCCACTCACACCTTTTCTATTTTATGGACCCTCCAAGTCGTGGCGCGATGATCGAGGCTATTAGAGAGGTGGAGGTATGAGTGGGCACAGGTGCAGTCATCCCTTGTTTGGCAAGTCTTGAAGGGTATTTTTGGAACTTCAGTTGACTTGTCAGACGGGAGCAGGACCGGGCACGGTTATCTATGTCCCACGGGGATGGGTCCTGTCAAATTGGTATCAGAGCACTAGGTTGCTAATTTTGTTGCCACATCATACCTCCGAAATGTAAGCCTCGTGCGCGACCTATTAGTGAGACCCCATGATAGATTTCGAATTGAAATTGACCCTGGTTTGAGGGTTGGATGTTAATTAGTGTACACTACGAACTACTAACTGTTGAACCCGGATTTATGTGGGTCCCATGATTGAATGAACCCAGAAGCTAGAAAGGTAGCACAATTGGGTAGATTGGACCCGGGATGAGATGATTCTCAGTAAATTCCTTAGGTGGAATGTGTGTTTCAGAGTCTAGAGTGTGATGGGATATCCCTTAGGCTTTATAAGTGGTATAAGACGTGGTTCACCAACGATATTTGCTAGGTGACCGGGTGTAACAACCCGTCTCGAGAGCCGGGATTAGTCGCGTGATTAAGGTGGGTAATCGGTGGTTAGGTGGTCCCGATAGGTCCGTAAGCATAGAATGACGATTTTGCCCCTAGTTCGGGCAAAATGTTGACTTTTAGTCCGGGTGGTCAAGTGGGTATTGACCAGTGATCAGGACGTAGTTTAGGACGTCACGAATCCATAGGCAGGTGGTACGTCCAATTCCGACATCCGAGGAGGAAGTTGTGATGTTCGGAAGGTTGAGAGCATTATCGTAATTTTAGGGGAATAGTTGACTTTTTGGACGATCGGGTTTCGGTACGTTGACCGAGGATGGTTAGGTAGATCTCGTTGTCCTGAGTTCGATGACAGGCGGCACGTATTCATCGGACCTACGATGTGCGAGTTACGGGTCAAGAAAGTTAGTGGCAAAACTGTAATTTTGAGTTAAAAGGAGGGGCAGTTTGGTCTTTTATGCTCTGGAAATTGTGCAGAGAGAGGGCAGATGGACGGCTGGGATTGAGCCACTGGGGAGAGAATGGAGATGATGGTGACACGTGCTAAAGGTGTAGTGGGTTCTGGGGGGTTCTCGTGTGTGCACGGTCCAAATAATTGGGGTTCAACCGTGCAGTGTTCGTGGGTGTTCTTCGATCCAGAGTGAAACAGAGTGAGGCGGTGAGGAAAATTGAAGGGTGCTCGTGTGTGCTGATGAGTTGTGAGTGTGTGAGGGTGATCGGAGAGTGAGAGGGAGCTAGTGAGCTTGTTGAGAGGTGCAGCGGGTGTGTGTGTGAGAGCTGTGGGTCACGGGAAATCCAGAGAAAACAGGGAGGAGGTGAGAGCTTGTGGGTGTGCGGTGGCCGTGGACGGTGCAAGTGAACTCGAGAGGAGGTTGAGACGGTTTTGTGGACCCCAGGGAACGCGGCGGCGAGCACGGCGGTGGACGATTTCAGGATCGGGATTTCCCGAGGAAGCCGAGGAACGTACTGGACGTTCAGGACGCGATTGAGGGCGCGGTACTGTGAGTGGACCCTTTCCTTAAACTTGAACATGCATAACTGTTTCTATACTTGTTTTATGTATGTGATTTCATGTTGGTTGGATTTATGATGTGGCTTTATATAATTGCACGGTTTTCGAGGAATAACTATTTGGCACGTTTTACGAGAAAGTGTGATTTCTAAGTATGAAGCTATGGTTTTGGGGTTTTAAATGTTAAATGATTTTCAATGATTATAAAAGAATTTTGGAACGCGATTTGATGATCAATGATTTTCGGTTTTGAAATCGGATTTCGAGAATCGAGAGTTGGTTTTAAAGTTGAAAAGTGGAATTCTGGATTTGGGTTCGGAATGACGGTTCTGGACGCCGGAAGGGCATCAGACCAGTGATTTCAGATTCGAGTTTGGTTGTGAATTTAGAAATGGTTTTCAACTGGTTTTCAACAGGCCTTCGTGTCAGACGGGAGCAGGGTCATCCCGCACTAATCCCGGGGGGATTGGGATGGGTCCTGTCAGCGTGGTATCAGAGCATAGGATTGCTTATCAGAGCATGGTTGCTCGTGTTACTCTGAATTCCAGAGCGAATTTTACGCAGGTCGAGGATGTGATATCTCAATGGGCTACAGTTCGTGGTCAACCTGATGTGGGGTGCCGGTACGATAGTTAGTAGGATGGAATCGTGGAATGTCTTGGTTCGGCACTAGATGCCGGGGTTGCCATAGTTCTGTCGTGGTTGACAGCGTGGGACCCTACGGAAGGATGAACGTATTCGTACGTTAGCATTTTGATCGTGAGACGGTTAGTTGGGATCATCTTTCACGATGTCGTTGGATCGGTTCCGACGACTGATTCGGTGTTGTGACCATTAGATGGTCGGATCTTGTTGTGTTTGGTGGCTATGCTATTGGGAGCAGCCAGATTAGTGGAATCCTAGTTAGACTTACGGTATGACTGGATTGACGTCTTTACGATGTCCAGACCGTGTAGTCGGTCAATTCGTGAAGTGTACTGCGGTTGGCAGTAGCAGTTGGGTTCAGATTGACCCTTGGGCGTGATTGTGGAACCCTACTTTAGGGTGTATGGTTCGGAAAGGTGAGTTGACGAGTGGTTTGATTTGGACGACTATTCGGAATTTGGATTCCTTAGTCGGTCTATTCATGTCAGGGAATCGGTGACGTTCAGGTGACGTTTCCTTTTCTCGTATGCGTTATCAGGGTGACTGTACCTAGAGTTGTCAGGTACGAGGGAGGCAGAGTTTCTCCTATTCGAGCAGAGGTATGGGATCGTCGCTCGGTATGAGCGGAGATCTAGAGTTGTCAGATTTGCACCCTGTGTGCCGATGCTGATACTGATGTCTGTGTGCCGATACTGGTACTGGTGATGATACTGGTACTGGTACTGGTGCTGGTGCTAGTGCTGGTGATCGTGATGATGGTGAGTCATGAGTCGGGATGTGACTTCGTCGAGATAGGTATATGTTCGGTATCTGTGATCCGGGAGTGGATCACATATAGAGTTAAATTGGTGCTGGACACGTGGCTGATGTCATAGTGTGATGGTTCTGGTATGGTTGGAACTTCGAAATCGCAAGAGGTTGCGATTTAGGTGACGGGTGGAATGCGGGTTTTCCGCATTGGTATTGGGTATTTCGAAGTCATTTTGGGTGACTTCTTAGTTTCTACCATGGTAGATGATGGTAGATGACGGTAGAGGATGGTTGCGTCACCAGTACGCTGATCGTGTATTGGTTGGTGGACCCGTGATTTATCTTGGGTCCTCAGGTGGAATGGGTATATCGAAGTTAGGTGACTTAGATTTCTCATTTTCTGCTTGGTCGCAGACGATGTTGGATTACGTGGCTTGGTGAGTGCGACGAGCTGGTTGCATCCACGTAGGATGGATTTTGTTGATGTTATCGTCTTGTATCATCTTTGGTTTTTCCTAGGTGGAATGTCAAGGATTGATACGAGGTAACTAGTGAAAACCCACAGTCTTGGCGTGTCTCGTCGTTAACTGATCTGTTTAGATGTGGGAATTGGAGTTGAGGATGTTGGGACTGAACTTCTTTTCGAGGTGAATCCTATATGGTATATTACTCAGGTGAGTAGTTTTCCGATGAGGTCGGATTTTTGTCAGCCTTAGAGGTGTTGATGTTGAGATTGGCTTCCCTACGAAGTCAATCGATCGTAATATGGTAATCGGTTGAGCAGATAACCGATAGGTTCGGTTTTGGTGCGTCTCGGTAGACGTGAACGGTATTTCGAGTTTTGGAATCAGATTTCTGGATGAAGATTCAGTATTTGATTTTGGAACTTGAAAGAGGATTTCTGTATTTGAGTTTTGGAATCGGATTCTGGGTGACGATTCAGGATTTGATTCTAGAACTTGACTGTAGATATTCTTTTATGAATTTGGATTCGGAATGGTTATTCCAAATGCTAGCTACGGAATAATAATTTTGGATTCGAATTTGGACATGATTAGGGATACGATTTCTGGGTTTGGATTCGGGATTTCTTACGAAATTGCAGATTTGGATTCGGATTTGGAAATAGATGCGGGGTTGGAGTTTCGATTCGTCTAATGCTGGATTGGGCAGATGGACTCCATTATAGAAACGTGATTGGCTATGACCTAGGTGGTTGTAGTCTGGTTGATGGGTAGATGTACGTACCCTGTACGTTGTGCGGGGGTACGATACTGGGTGTACTTGTCGTGTCAGGTAACGGTATATAGGTTATGCCAGTAGTAGGTTGGTGAACGTGTTGGTAGTCGGATTTGTTCCGATACCATCGGATTAGTTGAGGTTGTGGACCGGACATTGGATACTGTGCATTGGGTCATAGTGATTCTGATGGATCTAGTTACACACAGGTAGAGTTAGATGTTGGTGAGTGTTTACTAATGGTTGAGTAAGTTGGAGGTTAGTGTAACCACGAGTGTATAGTGTCAGTTTTTGACTGGCGACGGTCAAGTGGTGACAATTTGTCGGAGGTGTCATCGTGGATCAATTAGTGAGATTTGGTGACTCCTAGTGGGAGCAAACGTCAAGATAATTAGAGATTGAGTAAGGAACCGTCTAGTTGTTGTGTCAACGTAATGGTAGATTTGACAAGTAGTGTCAATTCTGAACGTACGATTACAGTCATTCGACGTGGTCGAATGTAGTCGATACGACGTGAGTGTTAGTGGTACGTTTGGTTGCAGACGAGTATCGTTCTGGTTAGTGGGCGTACGAGTGTACACGAGTTTTGAGGTTGGATTTTCTTTGCACGGGGTGGATGTGGAATCAGGATAGTTGGAGTTTCAAGTATGAAACTAAATTAAGGAGGGAAGAACGGTTGGACTTAGGTCGGTTGGAATTTCGAGGACGAAATTAATTAAGGAGGGAAGGTTGTAACGACCCGTCCCAAATTCCTAGATTAGATTAGTGACTAACCACGATTAGTGAGGTTAATCAGTGATTAGTAGAGCAAAATCGGACGAACGATGCGAAATGATCGTTTTGCCCTTGGTAGTGGCAAAACGTTGACTTTTCATTCGGACTGTCAAATGGACTTTGACCGATGACCGTGACGTAGTTCGTGACGTCACGAGTTTATAGACAGGTGGCACGTTCAATTCCGACGTTCGAGGAGGAAGTTATGACGTGCGGAAGTTTAGGGGCATTTTGGTAATTTTGGTAAAAAAGGCCAAATAGTTGACTTTTTGACCGGGATGTCCGATGGCCGAGGGCCGAGGACTATTACGTAGATAAGGACGATACGAATCCATAGACAGGCGGCACACTGAAATCGGACTTCGAACGGGAGAGTTATGGGTCACGGAAGTTCGATTTCACTATGCACGAACTTCGAGATGGGGATGATTTGACGAAATCTGATTGGGCAGATATTTTAGTGGGTCCCATGGATGAGTGACAAGTGTCACTCATCCTATTGGCTAACTCCCCCAAATTGTGGATCGAATAATAAAATAATATTATTTAATTAATTTTTTTAATCAAATCTTAACAACCTTCAATCCTAGCCATCCATTTCAATTCTATCTTTAAATTCACACCCTCCATCCCATCTCCCTTCTCTCATCAGCCATCACTCTTCTCTGTTCTCCCTAAAGCCCGAAACCCATAACCCCATTTTCTTCATTTTCTTCTTCTTCCTTCAAAAACCCGAAACCGCACCACCATACCTCCCTACCATGAACCCATATGCCATGTGTGACCATGAGAGAGTAACGAAGGACTGTGAGACGGAGGACGGCGGAGGACGGGCGGTTCACGGCGGGAGGGGCTCGAACCCGTGAGGTGAAAATATTTCAAATTTTGAAAATTGGATTTTAATGGTTTTTACTCTATTCCATTAATTGGGTAAGGTTTCTAGGGATCCCAGGAGATGAATGGGATTGGTTTCGAGGCATTGGACGACCTGGAACAGCCGTGAACGGCGGGAGAAAGTCACGGCCGCCATGGCCGAATTGAAGGTACGGGTTTTTGATGTTTTTCTTACATTTTAAGGTCATAGAACTTTAGGTTAGATTGAGACGAGTAGAATGGGACAAACGGGAGGAGAAATGGTGGCCGGACGGTAGAGAACCGGCCGGGTCAAGCCGCGGGTCACGGCGACCCGGTTACTGGTATTCGGGTCGACCCGCGGGAGGACAGAGATGACAGGTGATGTCATCCTGCTGACGTCATCATGTTAGGGATGACGTCAGCATTGTCATATTAGGGATGACGTCAGCATTGTCAGATCTGACAATGTCAGCTGACATGTCAGAAAATAGGCCAATAGGAGTGCGACACGTGTCACATGTCAGTGCACAGTCAGCACTGACATGTTAGTGACGTGGCTCAATCAGGGGCTGACACGTGGCACATGTCAGACTGCCACGTGGCACTGATAGCACAGTGACGTGGACCAATGGGAGCTTGACACGTGGCACCTATCAGAGTCTGACATGTCAGACCTGACATCTGTCAGATGACGTCAGTAGTGACGTCAGCGATGACGTCAGCAGGTACTGTAGCAGCGTTGACTTTTACGTTGACCGGCGCGTGGGGGCGCGTGTGAACAGTGTTTTGAGTGGGTCTAGTGTCATTTTAAAGGTTTCGACGATCCGGATCCAATGGCGGTGGTTTCGAGTCGATCGGAGATCGTTAAGTTAGTCAAATTGAGGTTTTTCACCTTGGAAAACGTGTACGGGGCACGTTGACTTTTCCAGGAAAGTTTAGGGTTCTTAATATGGACTTTTGTAGGTTAGTAGTAACCTTTGGATATGGTTTGGACAGGTCAGGATTATCCGGAGAGGTCGGATTGGCTCGGGAGAGCCGTATGGCACGCAAATCGAGGTGGCAGCTCGGACGGTCTGTGAGTGGACCTTGTTTTCTAAATTGGTGCATGCATAAATGTTTATTATATGTTTTAATACATGTTTGATGATGCCATGGGTGCATTTCTATGTGTTTACGTATAAGCACGTATTTCGAGGTTTCAGCTTTATACGGTGCTTATACGGGTCTGTATTTCTTTATTGATTTAAATGAACTGGATTTGAATTTCAAAAGGATAAACTCGGGTATGAGACCAATTTGGTTTTGTCTCGGGCATATAACCTCAGATTTTGGGCACGGTGCCCAGCTGATGTCCTATGTTCGGCACGAGACCCAGTCACTTTACGGTTTTGATTTCAGGTCAGGGAACCTTAAATGGTATCGTGGTTCATGACGGTTTATGGGAACCGGCATGAACCCTTGTTATGTTATTACGGTACATGATGGGTTATGGGAACCGACATGTTACCTGGTTATGTTATTACGGTACATGACGGTTTATGGGAACCGGCATGTTACCTTGGTTATGGATATTATGGATCATGACGGTTGAGGGGAACCGGACATGAATGTTTATGTTATGTATATATATGTTCATCTACCTTCCTTTACATGTTCTATCTCCTCTGGGGAGGGTCGTTGGCCTGGGAGGACCCCGGAGTAGTCACGGAGCACCGACTGAGTGGAGTCACCCCTCAGTTGGGTTCCTTACTCTCAGGAAGGCTATGATTACTATTACCTCGGGTAGGGTCAGTGGTCTACGGACATTGATCTTAACTTTGAGAAGACTCGGATTGAGACCTGGGTAGCACGCGCGTATCTTTGGAAACCGTGACAGGATTGGTTGTGTGAATTATATGTATATGTGATGTATGCATATGATATATGATATGTGTTTAAACAGGTTTTGGGCAGTGGCCCATATGGTTAGTTTCTTATGATTTGGGCTGAGTCCCTTATGGATTTGGGCAGTGGCCCGTGTACTTGATTTCATTATGGTTTTTCTGCATAAATGGTTTTCGAATGCATGCATGCTTTTTAGTGAAGGGTACAAATGTCTTCTTCTTATGAAATGTTTTTATAAACTCTTGTTTTGTCCACTCACAGCTTTTAATGTTTTGACTGCCCTTCAGGTTGACATCGGATGTGGACTGTAGCAGAGACCGAGATATCACATGCCTCCTCCGGATCCTGGCGTACTCTGATAGCCCGGGAGGGCAAAGGTCGGAAATATCCCTTGTCTAACACTTCGTGTCAGACGGGAGCAGGGTCATCCCGCACTACTCCCGGGGGGATCAGGATGGGTCCTGTCACTGATGGGGTATGGGTTTATGAATTGGTATTGCTTAACCCTGTGCCTTGGACTTATAGACTTGGATGGGTCGTGTCAGTTTCACTTAGTGATTAAAGGTTCACGCCAGCTACAGTACGGTTACTGTTCATCGTCCCAACCCGTTTCCTCTGTCAAACGGGTCGTTCAGCCCGCGTGTGAACCCGATTGGATCTCGCTCAATCCTGCTTTAATTCCTTCAATTGAACTGTCCATTAGATTCGAAACTAAGTTAATTCCAGGTTTGTAACATTAATTTGGATCAAACATACCTTAATCCTTCAATTCAATCTCGACTTTGTCGATGAACACCCGGGTACTGTTCATCCTTCAATCTCGACCAATTCCAATTGAATTCTTGCAATTGATTCACTCAGAAGCTTCACATGATCCATACAAACATACTTCCAAGCTCAATTTCAACGTCCAACTCCTCTAATTACACGACCCAATCTTTGAATTTTCCAATTCTTACCATGTCTGTTTTTAGCCAAAACAACGTCCTTTTCTTTCGTTTTTGATTGGGTTCGACTCGAAATGATCTCAAGAAGATAAATTCAAGGTCAATTGAATCAAATGGGGTCCAAATGGAGAAGCCCGAATTTGAAATTTAATGAAGGTTTGGTTTTCGGGTTCCATGGTTTTCTGGTTTCTTTTCACGGTTTTCCTCCCCATTTCTTCTTCGAATTTCTCTGTTCCCACTCTCTTAATTCTTCTCCAAATCTTCCGTTCTCTCAATTGGTTGTTGGGGAGATCGATCAAGCAAGTTTGGTATTTTGTCTCTGTTCTTCAAACACACACACACACACACACACACACACACATGGTTTAAACTGGATTCACCCCACCGCTCCACAACACACACACACACCGTGCACTTGCCACTAATCTTCCTTAGAAAGTGACAGATGTCACTTAATGGCATAACCATGGCTGAATCAGCCCCAACCACCGTCCCATTTCTTATACAATTGACCAATTACCATTTTCCCTTCTCCTTACAAATTATCAAAATGCCCTTCACACTCCTAGACCCATAACTTGGTCGTCCGAACTCTAATTGACGCATGCCGCCTGTCTACGGATTCAGCTTCTCGAGACCTACCAAACGGTCTTTGAATTACATGAAAAGTCCATGTCGTTTGAAAAGTCAACAAATTGCCGATTTTCAATCAAATTACCAAATTACCCTTGAACTTCCGAACATCATAAATTTCTCCTCGAACGTCGGAATCGGGCGTGCCACCTGTCTATGAACTCGTGACATCCCGAACTACGTCACAGTCATCGGTTAAAGTCCGTTTGACCGCTCGAACCAAAATTCAACCGTTCGCCCAATTTTAGGGGCAAAATCATCATTTTCTTCAAATTTTTCCAAATTTTCCTTTTCCGAATTTCCGAGTCGTCACAACCTACCCCCTTGAAGAATTTCGTCCTCGAAATTCCAATCAGTAGGTGCCATGATATTTTTCCCGAGGAAACATGTCTAAGATGAACTCGAAACATAATCAACCGCAACCGGATATAAGTTACACCCAACTCATAGAAATCATACAACCAGTCTCAATCTCTCTGTAAACCCCTGCCCTATGGGCAGTCATACCACATACTTGCTCAAAATGCGTAGCCTAGCTTACGTTCGAGTCCACACAATCTAGGAAACACAAGAATCAGTCATATCTTCTTGCTCACGTGTCATCCACTCGTGACATGATACAATGGCTAAATCCTCACACATATGTCCTCAGGCCACCAGGCCAATAAGCTCATAAGGTCCAATAACTCGGGAACTCATTCCCCTCGCTAGGTCAATCACACCATATCCCTTTCCCAGGGTCACAATATATAATGAATTTAACATTTTCTTCTGTTGTATTTATCATCACATGGTTTACTGATATCTATCTCCTGCCAATAACTGGTACTCAGTACAATCATCCAGACTATCTCGCAAATCATATCCATTCCTTAACCTCGACTCCATCCAATATCATACGCCAAGTATGATTCTACAGTTGGACCCCAATCGTCCAAATGATCATAAATAATGTATTACTCCAATCCTATGGAGTTCCATCAATAACAGGATTTCGTCTATCCTTAAGTGATCAAACATGACAAGTCTCTCCCCAACTAATACCTGATCCTACAATACGGTCGTAATCTCAATGTATCCTGACCATCGCCTTATCACACATTGACTAATACATCTGTTTCTCCTAGGATTCACACTAATCCCGACCGTTATTAGTATCTGTTCCACAAACTTACTGTAACAACCTGTCCCTAATTAACGTGATTAATTAAGGATTAATGACCGATTAGCGAGACTAATCATGAATTAGACGAGGATTATCGGACGTTCAAGGCGAAATAACGATTTTGCCCCTAGAATAGGTAAAATGTTGACTTTTCATTCGGACGGTCAAATGGACTTTGGCCGATGACTGTGACGTAGTTCGGGACGTCACGAGTTCATAGACACATGGCACGTTCGATTCCGGCATTCGTGGAAGAAGTTGTGACGATCGGAAGATCGGGGGCATTATGGTAATTTGGGTGAATAGGAGCCAACAATTGACTTTTGACCCGGGAGGTCAGATGGTCGAGGGTCGAGGACCGTTACGTAGGTCAGGACGATACAAATCCGTAGACAGGCGGCACGTCGAATTCGAACGTTCGACGGAGTAGTTATGGTTCACGGAAGTTCGAAAGTACTATTACACGTTTTACGAGACGAGGACTTTTGGCAGCAAGTGGGGCCCAGATATTATTGGACAGGCCAATGGATGAGTGACAAGTCTACCCATCCATTTCCCATCCAAACCAACTCATGCATATCCCATTCCTTCATCATCGATCATTTTCCCATTTTCAAACCCAAACCAATCAACCATTTCCAATCCAATCCAAACCCTTCAACCCTATAGCCATCCATAATCGACATGTAAGCTCAGACCATCATCCCTTTTTCCTCTTACCGCATAGGGAATACTGGATTCCTCCTTGGTAACATTTAGCCAAATGAAGCCGTGTCTACCAAGTCCTGTACTTGCATCTTCAGTCCTTATGACTCCATAGGTGCCACATACCTTAAATAACTCATATACTCGACATTATCTCCATCATAAACTAAATCTCTCATCCTGGAAAAATCTCAAGAAACATTTTTCCAAATCCGTACGTCTTTAGCCATCACTAGGCATCTCATACACGAAGCAGATACGCCACACATATGACCAGTAAACTTTGATTACCTCTTACCAACAGTCCATCGGTTGTGAGGGTCAAAATCATTCTAGAGGGTAACACTCTCGAATCTCTCTGAAACATAACCTCTGGTAATCCTGAAATCCACATATCGACATACTCGATAGGGGTATCATGAGTCATCAACCAATCCATCCCAAGGATTACGTCCAAATCATCCAAGTCTAAGTCAACCACTAGGCGAATAACACCAGTCATCTTGGGTAGCCTTACATCGATAGGTCTACCCCCCTTATGTCTCACCAATTTTACCATAGATAATTATCAAGATTACCACATAAATATCATCAAGTTTATCACATCGGTAACTCCAGTTGGTTCATCGATTTCCATACCATAACCAATCACAAACATCTCCATATCCGTCTAATCTACCATCTTAAGACACAGATGAGTGGATAGCCCGGAACCTACCGAATACATATGTCCTGGTTAAACTTATGTCATGACTACAAGTAATAGGTATACAGGTCATCACTCCAGGGCTACTCAGGCGTTCTGCGAAAGAATTGCAAATCCCCGGGCATGTGGTCCCAACTGACCACGCCCCTACGGTCCACCATGGGCCCCACCAACTCTTCCCTTGCCTGTCACATCAACAGTTAATATAGGAGCCAATCCCCGCTCCATTGCACCCCAGCAGTGCCATATCACTTTATCAATTTATATAACCGTTTCCTTATGATGTGACCAGACGACCCACAATCATAACTATTACTGCATAAGTACCCTTATCACTTTGCCCCCCAATGGACCCAACTAGCGTCCCACTGAACTAGACTATCTCCTAAGGCCAAATCGCTGTCTATCTTGGGTCTCCGCCCGAACCTTCAATCGTTGACATCTTAAGTGCCAAACATTCCTCAATCAAGGGTCGGCCGTGTCAGCGACCATAATTATATTCAACTTTTTCGGCTCCTCCCGAGCCCTGATACATTATTATGACTCATCTCAAGTCCTAACCAATATCCTGACTCATTGGAGTCCCATATTCATATCTCGACTCCTCTTGAGTCCAATCCCATACCAATCAACCATGCCATCATTGACATACCCAGTCACCGAGCAAATACCGATGGTAAATCACATCTTATACGACCTATAAGGCCTAAGGGATATCCCATCATATTCTAGACTCGTTAGACACACATTCCACGTAAGGAATCCACTGAGAATCATCTCATTCTGGGTCCAATCTGCCCAATTGTGCTACCTTTCTACCCTCTGGGCTCATTCATTCTTGGGACCCACACAAATCTGTGTTTAACAATTAGTATTTCATAGTGTACGCTAATTAACATCTGAACCCCAATCCAGGGTCAATCTCGTTCTGAGATCCATTACAAGGTCTCATATTCCCTCGTATACCCGTCTCACTACCAGGTCGCGCACGAGGCTTACGTTTCAGAGGCATGACGTGGCAACAGAATCAGCAACCTAGTGCTCTGATACCAAGTTGATAGGACCGTCCACTGAGGAACATTGATAACCGTGCCCGGTCCTTCTCCCGTCTGACAAGTGAACTGAAGTTCTCAAATTACCCTCAGCACTTTTCAAACAAGGGATAACCGCACATATGACCACTCATGCTTCCACCTTGATAGGTCGTTAATTAAGCATTATTTTATATTATTTTATACCTTTTATACTTGACTTTTAATATTAAAATAATAAGTAATTAGATAAAATCATTTATTTTGTGTTATTTTTGTTTAAATAAATAAAGTTTGTAATTTGGAGCATTTTGGCGAAAAGATTGTCTCGATCAGAATTATAACGAATAAATTATGGACGAAATTCGGTGGAAATATTAATTAAGTAATTAATTAATTAATTTTCATATTTCTTTGCAACCCAAACCCATTTTTACAAACCCTGCAGCCCAACCCGTGCGGCCCGGCCCCAGAAATCCAGTCCAGCAAGAAGCCGCCAGGCCCATTCAAGCCCAGCCCACAAGCGCAGCACAAGCCGCGTCACTCTCCCCAGCCCAGACGCTCCCTTCGGCGCGCCCTTGCCGAAGCAAGCTTCTCATGCTCGGTGCGCGTGTACCGAAGCGCACTGCATCTTCTCGGCGCGTGTGCGTTGAATTCCAAGCCGCCTCTTCAGCAAGCGCCGGCCGAATCCCTTTTTCTCCCTTCAGCCGCTACCTACCGAATTATGAGTGTGATTTTCAGCAGGTCACTGCTGATTCCGAGCCCAGCTTCAACCCACTCTTTTGAACAGCAACTTGCCCCAAATTATGAAACTTTTCGGCCACTTTACAGCTAAAACCACCCCTAAAATCATCACAAATCTTCATTATTAATCATTCCACTATTCAACATTTTTTATTGTATTTTTTATTTATTTTTGGTAGCTTTTTCTCCCTATAAATAAGGGTTCATTTCACTTGTTGAAGAGACACTTCTTTGAGGCACACATTTGAGCCTTCCTTAAGAGAAACTTTGGTAAAATATTTTCAATACAAAGTTTTGAGTTTGAGTCCATATTTCCCGAGTTTATTTCCTCCATCTTCATAAGGTTTCTTCCGCTGTCTGAGAACCGTGTGAATAACAATCCATTGTTTTCATCCACCTTGAAAGTGTAACAATTGCTCTCCATTTACTTAATCTCTTATTTTTGTTATTGGTTTTGATTATAGTTCAATATATGTGTTGTATTTTCTTGCTAATATTTGTAAGTGTTTAATGTAATCTTCATGTGTCTTACTTTATGAATCTTAGTTATTTTATACATTTTAGTGCTTCATACTTCAATTTGATGTTAAGTGTTTTATCCGCTGTCGTTGGACTTAGAGTAGAATTGAGGAGACTTAATGTAGATCGCTGTCGGCGCATTCAGTCAAAAAACAAAAGGTAAATCATATTGTAAATGTCAGCCGCTGTCGGTACATTTATAATATTGAAAATTTTATGAAGATAATTAAGACGATTAAGGTAAAATTTCGTGATTGTTTTAATATTTATAATTATTAGAGTGTTGGTAAGATATGTGTTTTAAGAAGGTCACTTGTACATAAATTAGAGTAGAAGTAGGATTGGTTTATTTATGTTTTTACTTGTTTGTATGATTACAAACCTCTTCAAAACCCCCATTTTTAATTCTTTATTCTTTTATTATTTTATTCTTTAATTCTTTAATTCTTTATTCTCTTATTCTTTTATTCTTTTAATTCTTTATTATTTTATTATTTTATTATTTTATTCTTTAATTCATTTATTAATTCTTTATTCTCTTATTCATCTATTCTTTAATTTATTGATTCTTTGATTATTTAATTCTTTGATTATTTAATTCTTTGATTATTTTATTATTTGATTCTTTAATTCAATAATTTAGTTATTATTCTTTTATTCATTATTCTTTCCCACTAACACATTATTAATGTCTCCTAATTTCCCTGGTTAAGAACGATACCTATTTACCAATACTACATCTACACAAAAGGGTTTAAATTGCTATAACACTCCAATTACGTGTTTAATTTAATGCGTAGTTTGAGCGTTGTCATTTTTTGGCGCCGTTGCCGAGGAAATTAAAAATCATTCTTAATGTGTATAAAAATTGTTTATATATAAAATGTTCATACTTGTGAATAATGTTTACATATTATAAATGTGTTTAACTTTTCTTTTTACACTATTCCATTATACTTGTTTAACTAGCTTTATTCCATTACATTTTTATTTAATTACTCTTTATTTCATTAACTTTATATTCACACTTTTTCTTTATTCCATTAACTTTAAATATATTCCATTAACTTTATTCCATTAACTTTCTTTTAATTTTATTCCATCAACTTTATGTTCCACTAACTTTATGTTTACACTTATTTTATTCTTATGTGATTAATTGTTTGTTTATGTCTTGTTAAACTTTAAATTTTAAATGAAAAACAAAATTCGGAATAAAAAAATATATAAAAAAAGTTTTAAATTTTTTTTAAAAAAAAAAAGAGTAAGAAACTTTATTTATCTTTAAATTTCCTAAAAGTGTAAATATTGTTTCCTATTAAATGTTCTAGAGTTGCATGAATCTCAGAGCCCCTTTTTCTTCAAATTCTTACTTTCGGGAACAAGTAGTGCCCCTCTTATTTACTTTCCTCCTTAACCCTTCATGATGTGTGGATTTCATCACCACACACCATAGACTCGAATCTATGGACATGAGGTTGGGGCGGAGTTCGTAAACACTTGGGTTTGGTAATTCACTAAATCGTCATTTGGATTGATCATGGTGTCTAGGAGAGTTATGACTGGTGACAAGTTTTGGATTAAGAAAGAGAACACTAATGGAGTATATGTCAAGCTAGCCTCGGGGTGTTCTCGAAATTATTCTTACTTCTCGCGTTACATCTATCTCAACTGGCCATGATTAATGTTGAATGGTGGAATGGTGGTTATCAGTACGCACAGGTCGTACGCCCGGGAAAGTACTATGAGAAGCGGAAGGGGAAAGTTATTCATAACACTCTAAAAATCTACTTATTGCATTATTAGTTTGCATTTGGAACTTGTGCATTTTCTTTCCATTAACGTAACTTTTTGTTAATTCTGGTTTCCATTTATGTGATACTTTATGCAGGTACGAACTTATGAATGCGCGTTCATCAATCTAAGCTTGATCGGTTGAGAAGACAACTTGACATTTCACGAAGCAATGCAACATTCAGAGACGCACTTAAGCAAACCGGCTCATCCGGACCTCCAACCCCAATAATCGGTGAGTCCATAAGTGAGAAGAGTAATTCAGAAGAAGAACAGACTTTCGGAACACCAATAGCCATGGCACGAAACCTGAGTATCCGGGAGCAGACATGTGCAAACACAAATGGCACTACAAACTTCTGCATCCAGTATCCCGAGCCTAGAACCAACAAGAAAGCTATTGAGCTTAAGAGTGGAGTCCTTCATCAGCTACCCAAGTTCCTTGGAATCAGAAATGAAGATCCACACAAACACTTAACGGAGTTCCAATTCATCATTGGTAGTATGTGTCTAGATGATGCGGACTAGGAAATCATGAAGCTGAAAGCTTTCCCGTTGTCCTTGGAAGAAAGAGCACAGGTATGGCTTTTGGTTCTCCCACCCAATCATATTGACTCTTGGGAGAAGTTGGTTCAGGAGTTTCTTACCAAGTACTTCCCTGCCTCAAAGATTACGGTCTTAAGAAAAGAGATCACTAGAATCAAGCAGAAAGAACATGATGAGAATTTCAGCCAGTACTACGAGAGATTTAAGGAACTTTATGCTTCATGCCCTACTCACGGGATCACAGAAGGCTATCTTTTAACCTACTTTTACGAATGACTCAGGGGTTGGGATAGAGGACTGCTCGATGCTGCAGCTAATGGAAGTTTCTTAGCTCGGAGCCTAGTAGATGGTCGTGCACTACTTGAAAGCCGTGCACTCAATGATGCACAATACGAAGGTGCCGATCCTATTTCTAGAAAGGTACATGAGGTAAGTTCCCATGCTATAAATGATTCTAAGTTAGATAAGATCACCTCTATACTTTCGAATATGCTAGAACTAAAGAAACAGGCAGCTCCAGTTTGTTCCATATGCTCTCAAGGCCATCTTGAGGAGCAATGTCCCTACACTGCTAGGGAGAAAGACTCTGGAACTGAAATGGCACACGCCATTGGAGGCTTTCACGGAGGGCCAAGGACCCAAGGTTACAGTTGGAGAGATCCGAAAAATGTCCTAAACCCCCAGCACATGTCGACCGGGCCAAACCGTGTCCCAAACCATTTCCCAAGGCCCACATGGCAACCAAGGCCCCCGGTCCCATTTTCTAACTTTTCTCATAATCATGCAAATAATCATATTTCTTCATCTTCTAATCCTGATTATGATAAAATTCTGGCTGCTCTTTCCCAAGGGCAGCAAACACTAATGGCATCAACTCAGGCTCTTGTCACAAGTCAGCAAAATCAACAAAAAGACATCGCTGATCTCAAGGACCAAATGGGCAAGGTCGTGGACTTCATGGGTAAGATCCAAGCTAGCTGGGTGCTTCCACCTCAACCTATACCCAACCCGAATGCAAGACCTGAAGCCAATGCAATTATCACCCCAAATGGTAAAGTGCTCAGAGAAATAGAGCCAGATCCAGCCGTTTCTGAGGTTGAAAAGCACAAGGTGGCAACTAAGACCACCACGACACAACCGCCAGTTCAACCTACCCACACACAAGGTAATAACCCAATCCCTTCAAGTTCGGTTGTTACTAATTCCCCGTTTGTGTATGCACCATTTCCAAGTAGGCTTTCCAAATCTAAGAAGGATGAATCCGATGAGGAAATCTTGGAGATCTTGAAAAGGGTGTAAATCAACATGCCCTTGATCGAGTGCATCAAACAAGTGCCGAAATACGAAAAATTTTTGAAAGAGTTATGCACTCCAAGGCACCAGACAAGGGAGAAGAAGGTTGTGATGGTGAGTGAAACAGTTTCTGCTGTAATCCAACGTCGGCTACCCCCAAAGTTGAAGGACCCAGGGAGTTTTTCTGTTCCCTGCGTGATTGGTAACAAGTCTTTTGATAAAGTCATGCTAGACTTAGGTGCATCCATTAATGTTATGCCATATTCACTATATGTTGCCCTAGGTTTAGGTAAACTAAAGCATGACGATGTTATCATTCAATTAGCCGATCGTTCTAATGTGTATCCTACGGGATACGTCGAAGATGTTCTTGTGCAGGTTAACCAGCTCATTTTCCCAGCGGATTTTTATGTCCTAGACATGGAGGATTCCCCTACGAATCAAGCTCCACTAATGTTGTTGGGAAGACCATTCATGAGAACTGCCAAGACGAAGATTGATGTATTCAATGACACATTAACTATGGAAGTCGATGAAGAGGAAATTGGCTTCAACATTTTCGATGCCATGAGGTACCCTAGTTCCACAACTCAAACTACTTTTTTCTGTTGACGTGTGCACTTCTTTCACAGAGAAACATCTTGAGTAAATTTGAGACGACACGCTCAATATGATAATCCAAGAAGGAGTTGGCCTAACGCAATCGGGGGATGCCTTGGTTGAAGATACGGATTACGAACTAGAGCCTCGAATTTGGGATGAAGTCATGACCCTAAATGAGGCCCCCAGAATGGTGAATCATCAGGTACCCTTGTCACTTCCAGTTAGTACTAATGCCACTCCTCCTTCAGTGATTCAGGCCCCCGTTCTCGAGCTCAAGGTTTTGCTTGACCACCTGAAGTATGCCTATCTTGGCCCGGACGACACTCTGCCCGTCATAGTGTCTTCTGCACTAACTGATTCACAGGAAGACAGATTGGTACAGGTCTTGACGAAGTACAAGACAACCATTGGATGGACTCTGTCAGACATCAAGGGAATCAGCCCTACAACCTGTGTGCATCGAATCTTGCTAGAAGATGATGCAAAACCCTCTCGTGAAGCCCAACGTTGCCTCCATCCTCCGATGATGGAAGTCGTGAAACAAGAGGTCATCAAACTCTTAGGCTGTGGTGTCATCTACCCAATTTCAGACAACAAATGGGTCTCACCAGTCCAAGTAGTCCCGAAGAAAAGTGGAGTCACAGTTGTTGCGAACAGTGAAGGAGAGCTAGTGCCCCAGCGAACAGTGACCGGATACAGAGTCTGCATCGACTATCGACGCCTAAACAAAGCAACTAGGAAGGATCACTTTCCTTTGCCCTTCATTGATTAAATGCTTGAAAGGTTAGCAGGTCACTCCTATTACTGCTTTCTTGATGGTTATTCCGGGTACAATCAAATCTGTATCGCTCAAAATGACCAAGACAAAACGACTTTCACTTACCTTTTTGGCACTTTTGCCTACCGAAGAATGCCCTTCGGTTTATGTAACGCCCCAGGTACTTTCCAAAGATGCATGCTTTCTATTTTCTCTGAATACGTCGAAAAAATAATTGAAGTATTTATGGATGATTTCAGTGTCTTTGGGGATAGTTTTGATGCATGCTTAGAACACTTAGCACTTATCTTACAAAGGTGTGTTGAAACTAATCTGGTACTTAACTGGGAGAAATGTCATTTCATGGTTAGACAAGGGATAGTCTTAGGCCATATTATCTCTGAAAGAGGAATTGAAGTGGATAAATCTAAAGTTGATATTGTGCTCCACTTACCCTCTCTCACTTCGGTGAGAAAGATCCGTTCATTTCTTGGTCACGCAGGATTCTACAGAAGATTTATCCAAGACTTTTCCCACATTGCAAGGCCCTTGTGCCGACTGCTTCAGAAGGAGACACCCTTCGTCTTTGATGCAGACTGTCAGGAAGCTTTTCAGAGGCTTAAAAATCTTTTAACCACTGCACCCATTCTTTGTGCCCCGGATTGGTCCTTACCCTTTGAAGTAATGTGTGATGCCTCTGATTATGCAGTTGGTGCTGTACTCGGACAAAGGCGGGACAAGAAGCCCTACGCCATCTACCATGCATCTAGAACTTTGAATGATGCCCAAATGAACTAAACCACTACCGAGAAGGAGTTGCTTGTTGTTGTGTTTGCTTTAGATAAATTTCGCTCTTATTTACTTCGAACTAAAGTTGTTATTTACACTGATCATGCAGCACTGAAGTATCTCCTAGCCAAGAAGGAAGCGAAACCAAGGCTAATCCGATGGATTCTTTTTCTTCAAGAGTTTGACATCGAGATTAAAGATAAGAAAGGTGTAGAAAACGTGGTGGCAGATCATTTGAGCCACATAGCACATGAACAAGATCCTGTGGCGATTCAAGAGATGTTCCCGGACGAACAACTCTTCAAAATCGAGGGAAGTACTCCCTGGTATGCTGATATTGTCAATTACTTAGTCACCAAGCAGTTGCCCACCACTCTCACCCGTGCACAAAAAGATAAACTTAAGAAGCATGCTAGGCACTATGTTTGGGATGAACCCTATTTATGGAAACACTGTGCAGATTTATTGATTAGGAGATATGTCCCTGATATTAAACATAGGTCAGTCCTAGAGTTCTGCCATAACCATGCTTGCGGGGGCCATTTTGGATCTAGAAAAATTGCACTCAAAATTTTAGAATCTGGACTATATTGGCCCACACTTTTTAAAGATGCACATTCATTCTGTTTAGCCTGTGATAAATGTCAGAGATCAGGAAACTTACGACGAAGGGATGAAATGCCACAACATTATGTTCTAACTGTTGAAATATTTGATGTTTGGGGTATCGATTTTATGGGTCCATTTCCTCAATCTAATGGTTATCTCTATATCTTACTTGTTGTTGATTATGTATCGAAATAGGTGGAAGCTAAGGCCACCAGGACTAATGACTCTAGAACTGTTGCAGATTTCCTCAGAACTAACATTCTTTCCAGGTTTGGGATCCCGCGGGTCCTAATAAGTGATGGAGGAAGTCATTTTTGCAACAAGCCCATTAAAGCTTTAATGAAACGGTATGGTGTCACTCACAGAGTCTCTACACCTTACCATCCTCAAACGAGTGGAATGGCTGAAGTCAGTAATAGAGAGATCAAGAAGATATTAGAGCGAACTGTGGGTCCTAATCGCAAGGATTGGAGCCAACAGTTCGATAATGCACTTTGGGCATACAGGACGGCATACAAAACTCCTATAGGAATGTCACCCTATAGGTTGGTGTACGGTAAAGCATGTCACCTTCCGGTGGAACTAGAGCATAAAGCATGGTGGGCTGTCAAGACTTTCAACATCAAGCTAGATGACGCCGGGTTGCATCGAAAGCTCCAGCTGAGTGAGCTTGAGGAGATCAGAAATGATGCATTCGAAAACACTCTGATCTACAAGGAAAAGACTAAGGCATTTCATGACAAACAGATCAAAAGTAAAACGTTTGACATTGGCCAGAAAGTTTTGTTGTTCAATTCTCGGCTTAGTGACAGGACCGCCCCCGAAGGGACATTGATAGCCGTGCCCGGTCCTGCTCCCGTCTGGCAAGTCGACTGAAATTCCCAATTTACCCTCCGTACTTGCCAAACCAGGGATAGCCACACACGTACTCACTCATGCCTCCGCCACTCGATCAGCCTCGATCAACGCGCCTCGACCTGGAGGGTCAATAAAAACACAAAAGGTGTGAGTGGACAAAAATAAATCAGTTTATTAAACAGTTACAGAAAGACATATTTACCCTCCACGTAAAACCAATGCATGCATTCGAAAATCATTTCACAATCCGTTTCATCTCCAATACAAGAAAACCGTGTACGAAAATCAAATCATTATCCTTTTCTTAACCTTCGGGTCTTAGCCCGCAATCATAAACACGGGGTCTCAGCCCAAAACCATGAATCAAATCCAAGTACACAACATAATCCAAATCCATCGACCATATAAACCGAGCCACTGCCCAACACATCTGAAACATCAGAAATTAACTATAAATCACAAGTCAATCAGTTTGCTGGATATCAAGTGCGCCGGAGTCTTTAAACTCAAAACCATGAGCATAATCAGGCCTTCCTGGGATTTCAACGAGTCTTTAAACTCAGAACATAATCAATAGGCCTCGGGGGTATCATACCGAGTCTTTAAACTCAAAACAGTCACTGAGTCTTTAAACTCATCAAGGGCCCTCCCCCGTCATCAATTAACCGAGTCTTTAAACTCAAAACGTGCTCCAACAATAGCACCGGGTCTTTAACCCAAAACCATTTGTAAATCACAACAATCCAGGATCCCATCATGATCCAAATTCCAAATCCAATCCGAAATCACATTTTGTCATAACAGGACTCATGTCCGAATTTCACATTCAAATCCCCAAAATCTTACTTCACAAAACATAATCAAATCATCATTAAAAATGGGACATGTATAATCATATCAAATCACTTTTTCAAACCATCATCCATTCCCGAATTCGAATTCGCAATAATGATTCTGTAAGCCGGCATCCGGAAACATCATCCCAAACCCAAACCAGGAAATTCACTTTCAAGTTTCCAAAAACCGAAATCTCGTTCATCAAATTACTTTTATGCCTTGGGCACCAAGCCCGAAATCAACTTTCCAAAATCCGTTTTAAATCTTTGAAATCACATCATATTTCAAATCCCAAATTCAGTTCATCAAATCATGATCAATCACAACATACTCAAAATCTCCTAAAACGTACAAATCCGTAAAAATCTCGAAATCTATGTCAACAACGTAAGTCATACTCACAATCATAATCAACAACATCCTTGAAACATTATACGCACAAATCATGTAAAATCGTTCATCGGAACATAAGAGAAACCATAGTCTCGAAATACGTGCAATTTCGTATGCATATCAAAAATCCGTATAAATACGGAAATCGAAATTATCACAAGTCATAATTATAATCATAGAAATATTTATGCATGCATTAAATTTTGAAAGCAAAGTCCACTCACACACCGTCCATAACGCCTGTTTTCGCGCTGCACGCATTCCCGTAATTTTCGATACTTTCCAATTCTCGAATCCTGTCTAAAACCATTCTTTAGTGTCACTAAGGGCTTAAATAACAGCATACTAATTTCCCATAATTTTTCGGAAATTAAACGTTAGTTAAAAACGTAACATAAACCTTCGGACCCTTGAAACAACATCGAAACGGTGTCCGATTAATTCGAAATCAACGCTAAAATGTTCGTTACATTGTATAGGACAAAAGTCATGCTGACCTCCCCTTGGGATTCGTGCCCACGCGCCGTCACGCGCTGCCTTGAGTGGCTGCACGTGAAACTCACTTGCCTGCTACAGTACCAGGTACTGTTCATCTTCCTCACCTGATTTCCCTGGTAAACGGATCTGCGACCCGCGTCTTGACCCGTTCCAATTCCTACAAAAAAAAACCTAATTTCCTCAATTGATCCATCAAGGAGACTCGCAATACACTTAATTAGGGGTCTGTATTAATCATTCTAATCGACACGGCCTAAAACCAGCTCAATTGAACTCAAGTCGTAATCGAAGTTCATCGTCTCAATCCCACAAAACAACCACTGTTTTCATCAAATTGTTAGTTAGGTAGCATCGTAGGCTTACCATAGAAAGGATTTTGTGACCAATTCCATCAGAACTTTCCTCCAACACCACGACTGCAAGCTCGATTTTCCTGAACTTTTGTCGTCCCTGTCCATGGCTCCCAGGGCCTTCCAGCTTCGAACTCTTGATCTGGATCGACTAAGTGAGGTCCCAGAAGAGTGTTTCGAGCCTCAAATTGGCTTGGGCGGGCCTACATTTGAAATTGGGATTTTGAATTTGCTCAAACACGGTTTCGGGTTTCTGGGGGCATTTCCACCCAGTCTGTAACGTCCCGGAAATTCGGAAAATGTAATTTTGTAAAATAATGAATGAAATGACATTTTTACTCCTGTGAATAGTATGGGTAATTTGTTGACCTTTTGACTGGTAGGTCGAACGGGCGTTGACCGATGACCGTGACGTAGTTCGGGACGTCCCGAGTCCATAGACGGGTGGCACGTCTGATTCCGACGTTCAGAGAAAAAGTTATGACGGTCGGAAGTTCAAGGGCATTTCTATAATTTGGACGATTAGGGGGAAAATGTTAACTTTTTGATTAACAACTGATTTTCACACGACTCAAAGACCATTAGGTAGGTCTCGAGGCCCTGAGTACAACGACAGGCGGCACGCATCAAACGGACATCGGATGACCAAGTTACGGGTCACGGAAGTGAAGGGCATTTTGGTAATTTTTAAACAAGAGGGCATTTTGGTTATTTTACAGGTCTGTTACTGTTTAATGACCGTTGGAAACAGAGCCGCACCACCGTGCTTCGTGGTTTTGATCCAGCCTTTGTTTATTCAGGTTAGTGGCTGGGCATGGTGAGTTGTTTATTCAATTTGAGGCAGTGGGAAACATTTTTGAATGGACTGAAACCACACAGAGCACGGGCAAGTTTAAAAATTCATGTTGGGGTCTGTTTGATAGGACCGCCCCCGAAAAGGGCATTGTTAACTGTGCCCGGTCCTGCTCCCGCCTGGCAAGACGACTGAAATGCCCAAATTACCCTCAGTACGTGCCAGACCAGGGATAGCCACATGTGCTTACTCATGCCTCCGCCTCACGATCAGCCTCAATCAACGCGCCACAACCTGGAGGGTCAATAAAAACCAAAAGGTGTGAGTGGACAAAAATAAATCAGTTTGTAAAAACAGTTACAAAAAGACGTTTTTACCCTCCGTGTAAAACCAATGCATGCATACAAAAATCGTTTAGCAAACCGATACATTTTCAACACCAGAAATCCGTAGATGGAAATCAAAAATATTTTCCATTTCTAAATCTTCGGGTCTTAGCCCGCAATCATAAACACCGGGCCTCAGCCCAAAACCACGAATCAAAACCAAATGCTCAACATGATCCAAAACCATCAACCTTATACCGGGCCACTACCCAACTCAACCGAAACGTCAGAAATCATCAATAAATCACAAGTCAATCATTTTGCTGGATATCAAGTGCGCCCGAGTCTTTAAACTCAAAACCATGCGCATAAACAGGCCTTCCCGGGATATCAACGAGTCTTTAAACTCAGAACATAATCAATAGGCCTTGGGGGTATCACAGTAACCGAGTCTTTAAACTCACGAGTCTTTAAACTCATTAAGGGCCATCCCCCGTCATCAATTAACCGAGTCTTTAAACTCAAAACGTGCTCCAGCAATAGCACCGGGTCTTTAAACCCAAAACAGTTTTCAGCGGGTCTTTAAACCCCAAAACATTTATCAATCACACAACGCGGGATCCATCCCGAAATCACATTTTTCACAACAGGACCCATGGTCCGAATTTCCACATTCAAATTCCCAAATCTTACTTCACAAAACATGTTCAAATCATCATTAAACACGGGGCATGCACAATCACACCAAATCACTTTATTAAAGCCTTTTTCATTCCCGAATTCGAATTCACAACAATGATTCCGTAAGCCGGCATCCGGAAGCATCATCCTGAACCCAAACCAAGAATCCACTTTCAATTTTCGAAAATCGTTCCCTCGTTAATCAAAGTTACTTTTATGCCCCGAGCATCATGCCCGAAACCACCTTTTTCAAAATCCAATTTTTAATTCATTGAAATCACTTCATTTCTCAAATCTCATTATCAAGACATCAAAACCACAATTAAATTACCAAAATTCCGACCAAATCACAACATACTCGAAATCTCGCAGAACGTGCCAAACCGTGACATTCTCGAAATACGTGTCAAAATCGTAAATCATACCCTCATTCATATTCAAAACATTATTAAAACATGACATGTACAATTCATGTTGGGTCAAATCACAATACGCAAAATCTCGAAAACCGTAGAAATCTCAAAATCCCGTAACACGTGCAAATCCACAGAAATCTCGAAAACCGTGTCAACACCGTGAGTCACACCCACAATCATAAACAGCATTCATAAGACATTATACACACAAAATATGCAAATTCATTTGTTAAACCATCATCAAGCATAAGAGTGACTATAGCCTCGAAATACGTGCAATTTCGTGTGTATAGCGAAATACGTATAAATACGGGAATCGAAATCAACCATAACTTATAATCATAATCATAAAAATCAAGGAAATATTTATGCATGCATTAAATTTTGAAAGCAACGTCCACTCACACACCATCCAACAAGCTCGTTTTCCTGCGCTGCACGCATTTCCGTAATTTCCGATAGTTTCCAGAAATTTCAAATCCTGTCCGAAAACATACTTTAGGGTCATTGAGGGCTTAGATAACAACATACTAATTTCCCATAATTTTCCGGGAATTAATCTTTAATTAAAAATGTAACCTAAACCTTTGGACGCTCGAAACAACGTCGAAACAGTGTCCGAATAATTCGAAACCAACACTGAAATGTTCGTTACATTGTATAGGACAAAAGACATGTTGGACTTACCTCGAAAATCGGGTCCACGCGCCGTCACGCGCCGCCGCAAGCGGCTGCGCATGACACACACGCGCCAGCTACAGTACCTCTGCACAGTTCGTCGTTCTCACCCGACTAGCCTGCAAACGGGTCCCAAGCCCGCGACACAACCCGGTTAAATCTCCATCAATACTCACTCTAATCCTTCCATGATTCCACCTAAAACATTCCTTTACATTTTAATTTAAGTTCTCATTCAATAATTTCCCTCAACAAGCTCTAAATCAATCAATCCACCCGTGCTCAAACAAACGGGTCCATCACTGAAACTCCCTCCAATCAGGCCAGTTTCCAAATTAAATTAAACAGGAGCTTCGTATGCCCCAAACGAACACTAAACCACAGCCAATTTCAGGAACACTTACCCGTAGGTGATCGTCCATAAGCCTGAAATTTCTCCCAAATTAGAGCTTCCGCACTTGGCCAATCCGGGGTCGATTTTCTTCATTCCTTGTACGGTTGAGTTCAACAAGCTCCCCGAAGACTATTCTTAACTTCGGTTTGGCTCAACTCAGCTCACAAATTGATTTTAGAATTTTCCCTCCAATTTTCGATTTTTCTCCCAGAGCTGGTTCTCTCAACTCTCAGCCTTCCCTTGTTCCAAATGACGCTCAGAAGCACTCTCAGCACTCTGATAATCGAACGGTGTGGCCAACAGCTCGTGGGAATCCATCTGATTCCACTGAAGATTGTTTCCCGCAAACAGAAACCGAAGCCATAGAAATTGAATACCCGTGCACTGGTTGCTTCAGCCCATGCCACCATACCGTCCAATACCTCAAAACACTTAAACAATTTCATGTTCAGTCCACTAAGCTGTTTAAACAATAGCCCGATCAGAGCACCACCCAGCACGGCGTGCAGGCTCTGTTTTCACGGTTGTTTGAACAGTAACCCCTGCACAAAATTACCATTTTGCCCTCAATTTGATAAATTACCAAATTGCCCCTCACCTTCCGTGACCCGTAACTTGGTCACCCGATGTCCGTTTCACGCGTTCCGCCTGTCGTTGTACTTGGGGCATCGAGACCATCCTAACGGTCCTCGGTCCTCGGTCATCGGACCTCCCGGTCAAAAAGTCAACATTTTCCCTTATTTCGTCCAAATTACAGAAATGCCCCTGGACTTCCGAACGTCATAACTTTCACCACGAATGTCGGAATTAAACGTGCCACCTGTCTACGATCTCGTGACGTCCCAAACTACGGCACGGTCACTAGTCAAAGTCCATTTGACCGTCTGAAAAAAAAAAGTCAACGTTTTGCCCACGACAAGGGGTAAAATGGTCATTTTGCATCGTTCGTCCGATTTCGCCCAACTAATCACCGATTAATCCCCATTAATCATGGTTAGTTACTAATCTAATCCCGAATTCTGGGATGGGTCGTTACACTGTTTGCGGGAAACAAATTTCACAGAGAAATCAGATGGATTCCCACGGGTTGTTGCCGCAAAATTCGATTATCAGAGTGTTGAGGGCTGTTGGGTTTCATTTCAAACCAGAGAGAGAGCTGAGAGTTGAGAGAAACTGACGGGGAAGAAAAACTAGAAATTGGAGGGAAAATCGATTTTCAATTTGTGAGGCCATTTGAACGAAACCAAGGATCGTGTTAGTCTTCTGGGTTCATTTTGAACTCAACCATACAAAAATTTAAGGAGGTTAATCAGGGTTTGGCCAGGAACTCAAGTTCCAGTTTCTGGAAAATCGCAGAGTTGAGGACGACGACTTCCATGTGAGTTCTTGTTCAATTGGTTGTGCATTTCGGTTCGTTTTGGTCCTAGTATACTCCATGTGAAGTTAATTTGAAAATGGGGCTAAGTTGGGTGAGTTACAGACGTCGACCCGTTCGACTGGTCAAGTTTGGATTGATCGATTTAGGGCATGTCGAGGTTGATCAATGACACAGAATTGAAATTAACTAATTAAAGAAGGTGTTAGGATCAAAAACGAAGGAAATCGAGTTAGAATTGAGGGTTAATTGGCCGGGTCAAGCCGCGGGTAGCAGACCCGTTTAGCAGGCCAGTCAGGTGAAGGAGACGACGCTGTAGCAGGCGCGTGGCCTTCACACACAACCACTTTGGGCGGCGCGTGTGACCTCATCTCCGGTCACGGTCACCTGGAGTTTTCATCCTTTTAATGTTTTTGAACATTTTTGATTTAGAGTTTGAGTTGATTGGGTGTCGTTCGGGATAGTTTCGAGGGTTCAGAAGATTTTGGCCTTAAGTTTAATTACGTCGAAAAATCCCGAAAAATTAGGGAAATTAATACGAGCTTTTTGGGGATGTTTGTAACCCTTCTTGTACCTTTTTACAGGCCCGAACATTCCCGAGGCTACCGAGGAACACACGGGGCGCGATTGACGCGTCTGAAAACCGTGAGTGGACTTTTGATTTTCAACCGTGCATGCATCACTATTTTACTCATTTATCTTGTGTTTTTATATATGATTTTATGTTGATAATTATGATATTTCGGTTTTACATAAACTTTAAACTTTTCGAGGTAATTATCGTATTTTACGCATTTTGAGGTTACAGTTTTCTCCTATGCATGAATGATGGTTTGATGAAGTAATTTGAGATGATTATGCATATTACGTATTTATGATGTTTTGATTATATTTGTGAAGTAATTTTCGGAAATTGCATGTGAAATCCGGACATAAGTCCTATTATGACGATATGCGATTTCGAAATGGTTTTGGAAAACGGATCACGAGGGATCCTGGTTTATTGTGCTTTATAAAATGGTTTTCGGTTTAAAAACCCGGTATGATTGTTGGATCTGGTTTTGGGTTTAAAGACCCGGTTAATTGATGACGGGGGCGGGCCCGGAATTCGGTTTAAAGACCCTGATTGAGTTTAAAGACTCGTGAGTTTAAAGACTCGGTTAATGAGATACCCCCGAGGCCTATTAATTATTTTTTGAGTTTAAAGACTTTTTGATATCCCAGGAAGGCCTGATATTGAGTTTAAAGACTCAGATAGATCCAACGGCTTGATTGTGATTGTTGATTCAGTTTTGCATGATTTTGGTTTGATTGATGTTTCGAAATGACGGTTTCTGGTTTTTGGTAATATTATATTATACGAGTTTATGAAGGTTTGCTGTAATGTTTTTTCATATGATACGAAAAAGGGATTTCGAATGTTTAGTATGCAGTTTTCGAATATCTGGTTATGCATGCGTATTATAAAACTGGAGGGCGAACCCCGATTTCATTAAACTGTTTTTCTGTAAACTTTTGTTTTAGTCCACTCACACTTGGCTGTTTTAATTACCCTCCAGGTCGTGGTACAAGTTCGGGGGCCAGGGCCGAGGCAGAGGCAGAGGCATAAAGTTTTCCGTTGCGGAGTAGTTAGTTCACAGAGTAGGATTTGAACTTATCTTGTTTTGAAATATTATGCTCTGTGAAACTTTGGAATTGATGTCCAGTCGGTTGTATGGTTTAATCTCCCTGGTCTAACAATAGGTGTGATGTAATTTTATTTGGTTTTCTAGTCTTTTGTGTTCGACTGTCAGACGGGAGCAAGATGTTTCCCGATTATCGAGGCGATAATCGGGACGGGTCCTGTCAATTGGTATCAGAGCCTAGGTTTACGGTTCGTGTCTCGCACTTGGGTGTGCCTTGATTATTGTACTAGCTTATGCCTCTTTCAGAAAGGACGATCAGCCATGCCTCTGCGACGCGAACCCCCTCCACGACCTGCAGATGGCGTCGTTAGTGATGCCGAGAGTGCTTCGACTGAGCGAGCCCAAAATCTTAGGGGTTCAGTGTTTAGTGGTGGGGCAAATCCCGAGGATGCCCACCGTTAGATTTCTCGGTTTGAGCGGATTTTTGCTGTGATGCACTGTCCTCCAGAGGAGCGAGTGGTGTTGGCCACTTTTCTGCTAGATGGATCTGCTTATGAGTGGTGGTATACTCTGGAGTTATCGGGTTGGGATGCCCATACAGTGACCTGGGAGACCTTTCGTGAACTGTTTCTGGATCAGTACATCCCCGTTCATTCCGTGATGCTAGGGAGACAGAGTTTCTGCAGCTCCAACAAGGGAGCATGTCCGTAACTGAGTATGAGCAGACATTTCAGATGCTAGCCCGTTTTGCTCCTACCTTTGTGTCTATTGAGGCTGAGAAATGTCATAGGTTTGACCTTGGCCTACGAGGTGAGATACGGGCCATTGTGACGGCCGGAGCTTTTACTACTCTCAGAGAGTTGTCTGATGCCGCAGTGCGGGTTGAGGCTAGTCTCCCGACACGTTCACAGTACTCAGGTGGTGGACAACATCGAGATCGTTCATTCCCTGGATCGTTTGGTCAGAGAGCCCCGAAAAAGGGACGTTATGGTGGAGCTTCGTCCGCAGGAAATGATCGTTATGGTAGGCCTAGTAACTTTCAGAGTCCCGAATTCAGAGTCCCTAGGGCACAGTCGGCTCCGCAGGCGAGCGCGACCTCTGTTGCTTCCACGGGACGACAGGGTGGTGGTTTTGCACGAGATGCTTCCAGTGTTATTTTTTCCTTCTGTGGCGAGCGGGGCCACTACCGGAGGGAGTGTCCATCTTTGCCACAGGGTGGTGGCGCAGGTCGGGGTGCAGCAGAGCAGGGACGGAACACAGCTGCAGTTTCTGGGACTGGGAGTACTAGAGGAGGAGGAGGTGCTGGAGTGACGAGTGGACTGAGGGGCAGGGGCCGTGGGCGAGCAGCTGGACCACAGGCCCGAGTTTTTGCGGTTACGCAGCAGGAGGCCCGGGCAGCACCTGGTGTTGTGACATGTACACTCGCGATCTTTGGACATGATGTTTGTGCTTTAATTGATCTCGGGGCTACTCACTCGTTTATATCACGGGATTGTGATTTGTTGGCGGATAGAGAGGTGTCCGCACTGGACTGTGACATGGGTGTGAGTACGCCCACAGGAGATGTATTTGTGGTAAATCAAGTGTTGCAGGAGTGTCCCGTAATGGTAGGTGACGTTGGATTGGTAGCTGACCTGATACTCTTGGACTTACATGATTTTGATGTCATTTTGGGAATGGATTGGTTGACACTCCATCATGCTTCTATCGAATGTGTCGATAAAAAGGTTACTTTTCGGAGTCCGGGGTTACCTGAAACCACCTTTCAGGGAGTACAGCGAGCAACTCCTGTTGGTGTGATTTCAGCCCTGAAGGCAAGTAAGTTACTGAGGAAAGAGTGCCAAGGATACTTAGCTCAAGTGATGGACGCACGTGTTGCACCGTTGAGGGTGGAGGATATACCGATAGTACGGGAGTTCCCGGATGTCTTTCTCGAGGATTTACCGGGATTGCCACCTCACTGAGATGTCGAGTTCACCATCGATCTGGTTCCAGGTACGCAACTTATATCTCAGACTCCGTATCATATGGCGCCAGCTGAGTTGAAAGAACTGAAGGCGCAGTTACAAGAGTTACTTGAGAGGGGATTTATTAGACCGAGTGTGTCCCCCTGGGGAGCCCCAGTGTTGTTTGTGCGGAAAAAGGATGGGAGTTTGAGACTCTGCATCGATTACAGGCAACTGAACAAAGTAAAAGTAAGGAACAAATACCCCTTGCCTCGGATCGATGACTTGTTCGATCAGCTGAGAGGAGCGCAGTACTTCTCCAAAATCGATCTTCGTTTTGGGTATCATCAATTGTGGGTTAAGGATGAGGATGTGCCCAAGACAGCCTTTAGAACCCGATATGGTCATTATGAGTTCTTAGTAATGCCATTCGGTTTGACCTACGCACCCGCAACGTTTACGGACTTGATGAACCGAGTGTTACAGCCATACTTGGATCACTTCGTCATCGTGTTCATTGACGATATTCTAGTCTACTCGAAAAGTGTGGAAGCGCATAAAGAGCACTTAAGGATGGTGCTAGGTACCCTGAGGGAAAACCAGTAGTATGCAAAGCTCAGCAAGTGTCAGTTTTGGTTGACGAGCGTGAGTTTCTTTGTCAGGACCCACCCCGGTTTCACCCCGAAAATCGAGTTAAATCCTGCTCCCGTCTGACACCCCGACACTAGGACAAAAGTAATCTCACGTAAAACCACCAAATAACATGCCAGACGCAGGAGAAAATTTAAACATCCCGAAGTCAAACGTATGTACAGAGCATAGTACCAAAATACAAAAGAAAGAAAACCGATAAACAAGGTACATGCACAACGGAAAATTTTAAGCACTCTGGGGTCACTCTCGAGTATTCTATGCCTCCGACGCTGCCTCGACGCCGACCCTCGCGCTAGCTCCACGACCTGGAGAGCAGTTTAAAAACAGAAGGTGTGAGTGGACCATAAATAATAAAATACTTTCTGAAAACCATTTCATAATAAAACCAGGGTTTTAGCCCTCCGTTTTGAAATCATGCATGCACAACCCATTTTCTGAAAACATTTATAAGCACATAAAAATCATCGTAAAACAATTATAGAAATCATGTCATAAGCATCATAAAACCCATGTCATAAAACATAAGTTTCAACCAATCATTATCTGATCAAACCTGCTGCATCTATCCGAGTCTTTAAAATCCCGAGTCTTTAAACTCAATCTAGGCCTCAATAATATCCGAGTTTTTAAACTCTCGAGTCTTTAAACTCAACAGGCCTACGGGAGAAATATCAATATAACCGAGTCTTTAAACTCAATCCGGGTCTTTAAACCCAATCTGGGCCAGTCCCCCGTCAATCACAATATCCGGGTCTTTAAACCCAATAACCAGATCCAGCAAATCCAATCCAAAACCATTTGAAAACCATATTTCTAAATCCATATCCAAACCCGAATCTGAAATCACTGGTCTGATCCCCTTCCGGCATCCAAAACCGTTATTCCGAACCCAAATTCGGAATTCCACTTTCCAACTTTAAAACCAAACCCCGATTCTCGAAATCCGATTCTAAAACCGAAAACCTCGATCATCAGAATCATGTTCCAAAACTCCTTTATAATCATTGAAAACCATTTATCCTTTGAACTCCCAAATCATAGCATCGAAATCAGAATTCCAAACTTTCCTCGTAAAACGTACTGAAAAACCGTACTTCCTCGAAAAACGTACAATTATGTAAAACCAACATCACATATTCCACAATCATGAAATCACATGTAACGCCATAAAACAAGTAATGAAAAGCAGTTATGCATGCTCAGTTTAGAGAAGCGGTCCGCTCACAGTCACCGGCACGTCACTCGCGCCCCGTACGTCCTGTTCGTTCCTCAGCTTCCTCGAGAAGTCCCGATCCTGTCACAAGTCACCAAAGTACGTCACTAACACGTCTACTAAGACTCTCCTAATTTCCCCCAAAAATTCCCGGGTCCTAAACGTAACGAACCGGAACCCTAAACCTTCAACCTCGCGGAACTAACCTCAAACGACGTCCGAATAACCTGAAACCTATTCCATTAGACTCGTTACAACATCTAGACCAAAACCCTAGTTGGAAGTTTCCCCAAAAACCGCTGCACGTGCCCCCACGCGCCATCCAAAGTGGTTGCGCGTGGGCCTCAAGCGCCTGCACCCAGACACTGTTCATCATCGTCTTCCTCAGCTCGACCGGTTTGAACCGGCGTACCCGGTTCTCCACCGTTCCTTCACCATTTTCCTCCCTTTTTTCACCATTCTCACCATCCAGTTCTAAGCAACCTATTCCCCTCACTCTAACACCTCGACACAGCCTACAACCCATCATCTTCAACCTCGAAACAAAACCCGAACAGTCCCCTGTTTTTCCTTCCGGCCACCCAAGTCCTCCCCCGTCACGGTGGCTACACTAAACATCTCCTAGGACCTCACTGAGTCTTACCCAACTCACAGAAACCCTCAACTCAGCCCCATACTTCACAACTATCGATTTGAAACAAAACGGAAAAACAGTGTATTTGAAAAGGAACGCGAAATTACCTGTGCTCAGGCCACCGCCGTGAGCTCAGCCGTGAACACACGACTCCTCTCGTGCTCCTCCGTACTCTGGACACCTCCACCAGCCTCGATTGGTCACCTTCACGGCAACACCACCACCTAAATCCCTCTATGTTCTCTGGTTTTCCCGTGAGCTCACACCTCACACACACACAAACACTTCACCTCCCAACCTTTTCACTGTCTCTCTCTCTCGATCTCTGGTCACTCCTCACCCACCAGGACACACAAACGCCCACGGCCAACGTCCAATTCCTCTCCATCTCACCCTTTGCTTCTCACTTGTTCGAACACACACACACGACACAACCGTTTAATTGGAACTGTGAAGAATCCTAGAACCCACTAGAGCTCTCCCACGTGTCACCATCACCTCAGCCCTCTCACAAAATATCCCAATCTCACTGTACAATTGGCCTTATCTGATTGGCCCAAATCCCAAGACACAGAAAGACCAAAATGCCCCTCACTTGTGACTTAAATTACGATTATGCCACTACCTTTCTAGACCCGTATCTTGCTCACCCTAGGTCCGATGAACACGTGCCGCCTGTTGTTGAACTCAGGACGACGAGATCTACCTAACGGTCCTAGGTTAACGTTCCAAAACCCGATCGTATAAAAAGTCAACTTTTTCCCCTATTTTAGCCAAATTACGGTAATGCCCTCAACCTTCCGAACTACGTCACGGTCATCGGTCAATGTCCAATTGACCACCCGAACTAAAAGTTAACTATTTACCCGACCTAGGGGCAAAATCGTCATTCTACGCTAACGAACCTATCAGAACCAACTAACCACCGATTAAGCTCACTAATCCCATCTTAATCACTATCTTCACCCTAATTTCTAGGAAAGGTCCTTATATTCTTGGGGCATGTGATCTCAACCGACGGAATCAGTGTGGATTCTCAGAAAGTTGAAGCAGTGGCGAAGTGGGAACAACCGAAGACCGTCACTGAAGTCAGAAGTTTCTTGGGTTTGGCTAGCAATTACAGGAGGTTTATAGAGGGTTTCTCTACCATTGCTGCCCCGTTGACACGACTGACGAGGAAGGGAGTCAAATTTGTCTGGGATGACGATTGTGAGCGTAGTTTTCGGGAGTTGAAGGAAAGGTTGACATCTGCTCCTATACTGACCCTTCCAGACGATAGTGGGGAATTTGAGGTGTACAGTGATGCATCCTTACAGGGATTGGGATGTGTGCTAATGCAGCATGGGAAAGTGATTGCCTATGCTTCGCGCCAGTTGAAGCCGCATGAGCGCAACTATCCCACGCACGACTTGGAGCTAGCTGCTGTAGTGCATGCGCTGAAAATTTGGATACATCACTTGTATGGTGCGACTTGCAGGCTGTTCACGGATCATAAGAGCCTGAAGTACTTGTTCACCCAGAAGGACTTAAATGTGAGGCAACGACGGTGGCTGGAGCTAATTAAGGATTATGATTGCACAATTGAGTACCACCCAGGAAAAGCCAATGTGGTAGCTGATGCTCTAAGCTGAAAGTCAACGCATTCCTTGGCGCACCTACAGATGGTTCATTTGCCGCTATTGGTTGAACTCCGCAAGACTAGCATTGATTTGGGACTGGATAGCCAAGGTGTCTTGCTAGCTAGTTTTCAGGTGATACCACACCTAATCGATCAGATCGTTGATGCTCAATCTCAAGATCCTGTCTCATGTGTACTTCGGATCGAAGTGGAAGCCGGTGAACGGCAAGATTGCACAGTCAGAGAGGATGGAGCCTTACTAAAAGAAGGACGGTTATGTGTGCCGGACGATGAGGCACTGAAGAAGTAGATTTTGGATGAGGCTCACAGTTCGGCCTACGTGATGCATCCTGGTGGGACCAAGATGTATCGTACATTGCAAGAACATTATTGGTGACCGGGTATGAAACGGGAGATCGCTGAGTTTGTCAGCAGGTGTCTGATTTGTCAGCAAGTGAAGGCAGAGAGACAAAGACCTTATCGAGCCTTGCAACCACTACCTATCCCGGAATGGAAATGGGATCACATAATGATGGATTTTGTGTTTGGACTTCCTAGGACACCCAGAGGCCACGATGGAGTTTGGGTGATTGTGGACAGGCTTACGAAATCAGCTCATTTCTTGCTGGTGCGAGAGAACTTCAGGATGACACAGTTTGCTCAGTTGTTTATCGATGAGATCATCCGTTTGCACGGTACCCCAGAATCAATAGTTTCTGACAGAGACCCGAGATTTACTTCTGGGTTTTGGCAAGGTCTACAAGAAGCTTTTGGGACGAAACTTCGTTTCAGCACTGCATTTCATCCTCAGACTAACGGTCAGTCTGAGCGGGCCATCCAGATATTAGAGGACATGATGCGAGCCTGCGTTTTTCAATTCCAAGGCACTTGGGAATCACATCTAGCCTTGATGGAATTTTCTTATAACAACAGCTATCAGGCGAGCATTGGGATGGCCCTTTACGAAGCTTTGTACGGACGGCAGTGCAGAGCCCTGTTGTGTTGGACGGACGTGGGTGAAAGGAAGCTGACTAAATCCGAAGTGGTGGAATTGACAACTGAGAAGGTCAAACTCATCAGAGATAGGATCAAGGCAGCCCAAGACAGACAAAAGAGCTATGTGGACCATCAGATTAGAGATCTTGAGTTTGCGGTCGGAGATCGGGTATTTCTGAAACTGTCCCCTTGGAAAGGTGTGGTGAGATTTGGCAGGCGGGGAAAGTTGAGCCCTCGTTTTATCGGATCATATGAGATTATTGAGAGGATTGGCTAGGTTGACTACCTGTTAGCACTACCTCCAGAACTTTCGAAAGTCCACAATGTTTTCCACGTGTCGATGCTGCGGAAATATGTGTTTGATGCATCTCATGTACTGGAGGAGCAACCCATTGAACTCCGAGAGGACTTGAGTTTTGAAGAACAGTCCGTACAGATTTTGGACCGAAAGGATAAGGTGCTACGTCGGAAGACCGTTCCCCTAGTTAAGGTTCTCTGGAGGAACCAAAATGTGGAGGAAGCCACATCGGAACCCGAGGCGCAGATGAGAGAGCAGTTTCTCTATTTGTTTTCTTGAAATTTTGGGACGAAATTTCTTAAGGGGGGGAGATTGTAACGCCCCGGAAATTCGAAAAATTTAATTTTGTAAAATAATGAATGAAATGACGTTTTTACCCCTATGAATAGTATGGGTAATTTGTTGTCCTTTTGACTGGTAGGTCGAACGGGCGTTGACCGATGACCGTGACGTAGTTTGGGACGTCACGAGTTCATAGACGGGTGGCACGTCTGATTCCGAAGTTCAGGGAAAAAGTTATGACGTTCGGAAGTTCAAGGGCATTTTCGTAATTTGGACGATTAGGGGGAAAATGTTGACTTTTTGATTGACAACTGATATTCACACGACTCAAAGACCGTTAGGTAGGTCTCGAGGCCCTAAGTACAACAACAGGCGGCACGCATCAAACGGACATTGGATGACCAAGTTACGGGTCACGGAAGTGAAGGGCATTTTGGTAATTTTTGAACAATAGGGCATTTTGGTCATTTTACAGGGTTGTTACTGTTTAATGACCGTTGGAAACAGAGCCGAACCACCGTGGTTGGTGGTTCTGATCCAGCCTTTGTTTATTCAAGTTAGTGGCTGTGCATGGTGAGTTGTTTATTCAATTTGAGGCAGTGGGAAACATTTTTGAATGGACTGAAACCACACAGAGCACGGGCAAGTTTAAAAATTCATGTTGGGGTCTGTTTGCGGGAAACAAATTTCACAAAGAAATCAGATGGATTCCCACGGGTTGTTGCTGCAAAATTCGATTATCAGAGTGTTGAGGGCTGTTGGGTTTCATTTCGAACCAGAGAGAGAGCTGAGAGTTGAGAGAAACTGACGGGGAAGAAAAACCAGAAATTGGAGGGAAAATCTATTTTCAATTTGTGAGGCCATTTGAACGAAACCAAGGATCGTGTTAGTCTTCTGGGTTCATTTTGAACTCAACCATACCAAAATTTAAGGAGATTAATCACGGGTTGGCCAGGAACTCAAGTTCCAGTTTCTGGAAAATCGCAGAGTTGAGGACAAAGACTTCCAAGTGAGTTCTTTGGGTTCGTTTTGGTCCTAGTATACTCCCTGTGATGTTAATTTGAAAATGGGGCTAAGTTAGGTGAGTTACAGACGTCGACCCGTTCGACTGGTCAAGTTTGGATTGATCGATTTAGGGCATGTCGAGGTTGATCAATGACACAGAACTGAAATTAACTAATTAAAGAAGGTGTTAGGATAAAAAAACGAAGGGAATCGAGTTAGAATTGAGGGTTAATTGGCCGGGTCAAGCCGCGGGTAGCAGACCCGTTTAGCAGGCCAGTCGGGTGAAGGAGAAGACACTGTAGCAGGCGCGTGGCCTTCACGCACAACCACATTGGGCGTCGCGTGACGGCGCGTGTGACCTCATCTCTGGTCATGGTCAACTGGAGTTTTCATCCTTTTAATGTTTTGAACATTTTTTATTTAGAGTTCGAGTTGATCGGGTGTCGTTCGGGATAGTTTCGAGGGTTCGGAAGATTAGGGCCTTAAGTTTAATTACGTCGAAAAATCCCGAAAAATTAGGGAAATTAATACAATCTTTTTGGGGATGTTTGTAACCCTTCTTATACCTTTTTACAGGCCCGAACATTCCCGAGGCTACCGAGGAGCACACGGGGCGCGATTAACGCGTCCGAAAACCGTGAATGGACTTTTGATTTTCAACTGTGCATGCATGACTATTTTACTCATTTATCTTGTGTTTTCATATATGATTTTATGTTGATAATTATGATATTTCGGTTTTACGTAAACTTTACGCTTTTCGAGGTAATTATCGTATTTTACGCATTTTGAGGTTACGGTTTTCTCCTATGCATGATTGATGGTTTGATGAAGTAATTTGAGATGATTATGCATATTACGTATTTATGATGTTTTGATTATATTTGTGAAGTAATTTTCGGAAATTGCATGTGAAATCCGGACATAAGTCCTATTATGACGATATGTGATTTCGAAATGGTTTTGGAAAACGGATCACGAGGGATCCTGGTTTATTGTGCTTTATAAAATGGTTTTGGGTTTAAAGACCCTGTATGATTATTGGATCTGGTTTTGGGTTTAAAGACCCGGTTAATTGATGACGGGGGCGGGCCCGAAATTGGGTTTAAAGACCCGGATTGAGTTTAAAGACTCGTGAGTTTAAAGACTCGTGAGTTCAAAGACTCGGTTAATTAGATACCCCCGAGGCCTATTAATTATGTTTTGAGTTTAATGACTCGTTGATATCTCGGGAAGGCCTGATATTTAGTTTAAAAACTCGGATAGATCCAACGGCTTGATTGTGATTGTTGATTCAGTTTTACATGATTTTGGTTTGATTGATGTTTCGAAATGACGGTTTCTGGTTTTTGGTAATATTATATTATACGAGTTTATGACGGTTTGCTGTAATGTTTTTCCATATGATACGAAAAAAGGATTTCGAATGTTTAGTATGCGGTTTTCGAATATCTGGTTATGCATGCGTATTATAAAACTCGAGGGCGAACCCCGATTTCATTAAACTGTTTTTCTGTAAACTTTTGTTTTAGTCCACTCACACTTTGGTGTTTTAATTACCCTCCAGGTCGTGGTACAAGTTCGGGGGCCAGCGCCGAGGCAGAGGCAGAGGCAGAGGCAGAGGCATAAAGTTTTCCGTTGCGGAGTAGTTAGTTCACAGAGTAGGATTTGAACTTATCTTGTTTTGCAATATTATGCTCTATGAAACTATGGACTTGATGTCCAGTCGGTTGTATGGTTTAATCTCCCCGGTCTGACAATGGGTGTGATGTAATTTTATTTGGTTTTCTAGTCTTTTGTGTTCGACTGTCCGACGGGAGCAGGATGCTTCCCGATTATCGAGGTGATAATCCAGGCGGGTCCTGTCACAGTCCCTCGTTCTTCCTCACCAAAACAGTCACTCAGTCTCTCTGTCTTTCCCCCAGCAACGTTTTCCCAACTTCAAACCCGAAATCAAGCCACCCGTGCTCTGCTCACCTGTAAAAACCCAGTTTGAGTGCTCTGTTTTTTCTTGTTTACCAATTCCAACCGCACCCAGCAATAAGAAAATTGACCAGTGCACTGTAATCTGTCACTAGCCTCACCCAGTTGTTTCCACTACCTCAACTGACCCAATGCCACTTACAATTAAACTATTTCTTGATCAGACCACCCAAGTATGGTGGTTTAGTCACTGTTTTCCACGGCTGTCTCAAAATGCAGCAACCAAATTACCATTTTGCCCTCACTTGACAAATTACCAAAATGCCCCTCACGCATCTAGACCCGTAACTTGGTCGTTCGAACTCCAATTGACGTGTGCCGCCTGTCATTGTACTCAGGGCATCGAGACCTTCCTAACGATCCTCGAATTGTGTGAAAATTAGTTGTCTATCAAAAAGTCAACATTTTCCCCCTTTTGTCCGAATTACAAAAATGCCCTTGAACTTCCGAACGTCATAACTTCCTCCTCGAATGTCGGAATTGGGCGTGGCACTTGTCTATGGACTCGTGACGTCCCAAACTACGTCACGGTCATTGGTCAAAGTTTGTTTGACCGCCCGAGCAAAAAGTCAACCATTCGCCCATAACCTAGGGGCAAAATCATCATTTTCTTCAAATTTTCCAAATTTCCCTTTTTGAACGTCCGGGTCGTTACACTTAGACTCTTTCCAGGTAAATTATTTTCCAGATGGGTAGGTCCTTTTGTTGTTACTAATGTGTTTGCCCATGGAGCCATACAGATCAAAAGCATTGAAACGGGAAAAGAGTTCAAGGTTAATGGCCACCGATTGAAGCCTTACATCGAGGCAATTGGAGAACACGATGTGGAGTCAGAAAGAGTGCTTCTACGTCCCATCGGATGAACATAATAAAGAATTTGGTCTAGGCTGGATGGACGTTAAACTTCAAGCGCTTGTTGGGAGGCAACCCAATGTGTTCTCGAGTTGTGAATGAGTCATCAACACAGATTTGCTTTCTTTCAACCCTTCACTCTCTTTTACTTTGTTTATGTTTTTCTTACTTCATTTTCTTAAATCATCTTCCTTACTTTGATTCTATGTTTAATTACTTCGTATTTTCCTACATTGAGGACATTGTAGAATTTAAGTGTGGGGGAATGGTTTACAATTTTTATTTGTGCAATTGAAATTGTTTTATTAAGTTTTTCTTACGAAAAAAAAACAAAAATTATTGCTTTCTTGAGTCTTTTTGTTTTAACGTAGTGTTTTTACGAGTATCAAATTGCCCTTTAACTTGTCAATGATATAAATGAACGGAAATGAATATGTTATGGCTATAAAGATGATCACTACAACTTGAATTTGTTTGTTAATATTTTGTGATTAAGTGTAATAACTTGAAGATAATGCATGTAAATTGGTACATAAATGAGCATGAAAAGATAAGTATGAATCATTTGAACCGTATGTGAGCTTTAGAACCTTATATACATCTTTGATGAGTGATTCATAAGTTCTTTGTTTAAATTGATATACATATACCTCATAACTACTTGCAATAGATTTTAATGAACTCTAGAGTACTAGAACTTATTCTATGTGATTTTCAAAGCTTTTAAGTCAATAAACTCTCTGATTTTGGATATGATTAAGGCATTAGGGTTAACACCACAAATTCAAACATCCATGTTCCCTATTTTGTGCGCACGAGTTGCGACCCCCCTTAGTTTTAACCCCTTTTTAGCCTACATTAAGTCTTTCTTTCATCACCATGACTGTCTAAACACTTGAGCTTAGTATAGACATCCTTTACCCTTGTTCCAAGGACTCGGTTGACGACATAAAGATTGTTGTTTGGTCCTGAAATGACCAACACGATGAGACCCGCTGGGGGTTCTGGGACCAGCCGCGTGGTGTTTCGGGTCCGCTGGGGCGTGGCCGTTCGGCGAGTATCCTGCAAGGACTAGACACCGGTGTGGTGCCAGCCGAAGGGGCTCCGATGCCTAAGTTAGTATCTGAGTGCCGAGAGACAAGTAAATACAGTGCTCTGGATCGGTTCTTAGTGTCTCACCTTTGTGAAGGGTTTCGGGGTATTTATAGTAGCCATAACTGCGGTAGGTGGGCTACTGTTACGGGAGCAGGTGGTGCTTGGTGGCTGGGAGCCGTCTGACAAGCCCTGGATATCTGGAGGGGGCGCCAGCTGGAGTCCCAACCTGCCTCCGTCAGGGAGTTGGTGTGGCAGAGTTGGTTAGGTGACTGTCGCAGCCAGCTGTCGTCTGTTCACTGTCAGGTGCCGAATGGCGGGTCTGCAGTGCGGTGCCGGTCGGCGGGCCGTGGGCCGTGAGGGTGCCGATCAGGCGATCGGTCGGTGGCCTTCCTGTCCTGGTGGGACCTGTGCTAGGGTGGTCGGTCGATATGGTATCAACATAAGTCCCCTAAGTCTTTGACTGAGGTGGGGTTCCTCGGTCGAGGACTTGATATGACGGCCGGTACCTGTCGACCGACCTGGGCGGTGCGCCCCGTATCCCTAATAGCCCCCCAAGTCATGGAGCGAGGAAGTGCACCGTATGTCCGATTAGCCAAGGAGCCCCGTTGCCGAGTTCCGGAAGCGGCCCACCGTAAAGACCGAAAGATCGTGGAGAGGCGGCCGTGGGGAATGGCGGGGAGACGTCGGTAGCAGTGTGCTTGCCGATGAGGAGGGGAGGCGTGCCGTCGGGAAAGAGGCCGAGAGGCTCTGGTCGGCAGACGGTATGAATGCATACCGGTGAGCGACGTACGTATGTATGTATGTAGTGGAAAATGTACGATACCGATGGGTATATAGTACAAGGTATTCGTAGCCGAAAGGTGGCCGTATCGGCCTGGTGACCGTCAGATCGGAAGCGCGCATCTCGAGGCGAGCCAGGGGCCTATAAAAGGGGCGAAAGCTTTCTGTCTTTTTCACTTTTTGACTCAGAGCATCAGTGAAATAATTGCAAGTGCCGACTGAATTGGAGACTGCCGATCAAGAAGAGGACGCACGTGGAATCAATTCGACCGAGCAAAACGTTGAAAGGTATAATTCCTGCCGTTCGGCATCTATGCTCAGCATGTGTTCCGTAGCGTAGGTGCTTAGTTGTAGCTTCTTTTCTTTTGGTAATTTGTAGATGTCAGAGTCAGAGTCAAACAGTGGATCTGGGGTTAGGTCCCCTCAAGCTTTTGGCGGGGAAACACCGTCCAGTTCGGCAACCGACGGGCCGAGCGGGCGCAGTGGGTCAACGTCCACTAGTGGGTCCACTAGCGGCACGTCGTCGTCCAGCAGTGGTGACAGCCTGGATGAGGCTCTCAGGTTGCCGCGGAAGGAGGTAAGGCAGCAGGGCGGGTGCAGCACGTCGGGTGCCGATCGGCCAAGTGAGAAGAGGACGTCTCCCCGTACGCCCCCCATCGCCACCGTCGATTCCGAGGTGGAAGGTAGCGGTACGGAGACGAGCTCGCCGATGGAACTAGATGCCGATGGCGTGGTGAAGGTGGAGTATGCCGTGGACTACGAGATGAACACCATTCGGCAGTCCAACCTGGATCGGTTCCGGGAGCTGTACAACGTGCCGGTGGAGATTAAGATGACGGTACCCCCGCACAGCAAGAAGCCGAGCAGTCCACCGGAAGGGTCGACATTATTTTACGTCGATTGCTTTGAACACGGCGTAAGGCTGCCTCTGCACCCGTGGCTCCAGGACATGATGGCGAGGGCAAACCTGGCCTTGGGGCAGCTGAACGCCAACGGCTGGATCATCCTGATCAGCCTGTACACGGCATTCCGATTGGCGGGACTGCTGGAGCCGACCTGGGGGCAACTGTGCGCCATGTACCGCTTCAAGCGGCAGACCTACGGGTCGGGGTGGTACCAGATGGAGTGCCTGCACAAGAGTGCGCGGGGGGCGTTCATCACTGATGTGCCGACGTCGCAGAAGAGCTGGAGGCATCGGTTCTGCTGGGTAGCGGGTCCGTGGGAAGGGGACATCAGTAGGGTCCGCGCGAGGATTCCCAGTTACATCCAGTCCGGAGGTTGTTGGTCTACCGTTCGGCTAGTAGGCGTAAGGCGTCAATTGTGGCTACCGAGGCGGAGACTGATGGTGTTGTTGTGTGTGCAGGTCCGTCCAAGGCAACGGTAATAGCAGAGGATTGGGAGGCGTGTAACCTGGTGCGGGAGAAGCTGTCCGACCTGGAACGCAGCCGGTGCGTCCTGAAGCTGCCGTCGAACCTGGTTGCCGTGGGTCTCATCTCGCCACCTGGTAAGCAAGTAGTGCTGAAGTTATAGTGTGTAGGCATGCCGGGGCACTAACAGTTTAGTTTTGCAGTGCACCCGCAAGTTGAACAAGCCGCTCAGAAGAAGATGAGTGAGGCGGCGGCGAAGCATGGCTCGGCTGCCGAGGGAAAGGGCAAGGAGCCGGAGGCAACCCCCCCACAGCCGCGGAGGCAAAAGACCGTGGCGTTGAAGCCCAGGGGTGCTGGCCGAGAGGAGCCCCCGTCGGGGTCCAGTATGGGTGTTCGGCCAAATGGGCCGCCGAAGCCGACGAGGCCTGATCCGCGGCAAGGTGCCGAGCAGGCGAAGAGTCTCGTCCTGGGACTGAAGCGGCCCCTCATCGGCGGACTGGACCAAGCCCGGGAGCGCCAGAGGAAGCTGAAGGCGGCGCGGCTCAGGCAGTTTCCTCCGGCGGCAGGGGTGTCGGAGGGGGAGGGCTCCGACCGTCGATGCAAGAGGGAGGCGGCCCTCAAGGCTCCCGAGGTGCCGATGGAGAAAACCAAGGAGGGCAGGGTGGAGATGCCGCCGCCGGCCAAGGAAAGGGTGCCGAACAGCGTACCCGGCATTGCGGCCGTCTTCATGGATCCCGTGGAGACGGGGGAGGTTGTGAGGTCGGCCAGGCCCGGGGAGGCGTGGGTGCCGGTCACACAGCAGGTGCACAGGTCATTGGCGCCGGTTGTCAATGCTTTTGTGCTCGGCTCCCAGGTGACGCCGGCGGAGATGGAGCAGATCGGTACCGGCTCCCACCTGGGTCGGTTCGCGGCCCTGCTCGCCGAGCAAGCCCATGTGAGTAGTTGTGTGAGTTGGCTTTGGTTTTGGTTTGTATTGATTGGATATATGTTTGCTGACAAGTGTGCATGGTTCGGCAGTGCTTTGGGCAGACCTACGTGGCCCTGCAGAGGGCCTCCCGGCACATGCAGAGGATGGAGGCGGAGCTGGACGTCGCGCGGCAGAGGGAGGAGAGGCTGCGTGCCCGGGAGAAGGAGGGTCATGCTGCGCGGAGGCGGGTTGCGGAGCTGGAGAAGGAACTCCAGCGGAAGAAGGCCCGGGCAGAGGCGGCCGAGAGGGGAATTGCGGACCGGGAGGAAACGGTGCACGCCTTCTCCCAGCAGCTGAACGAGCAGGAGAAAGCCATGGGGGAGCTGCAGGGAGAAGTGGAGCGGCTGCGCGTCCTGCTATCTGCCGATCGGCAGAAGACCCTGGAGGACTTCATGGCGGACCCGGTGTATGCGAATCATCTCGACCTGGCGCTTGCCGAGGTGAAAGATGATTGCGTACAGCGGGTGTTGTACTTCAATCCAGGGGTCCCTCTCAACTTCCCGTGGCTGGATGAGCCCCCCGTGATGACCAAGACTTTCTCGCTGGACGGGCAACCGTCGAATGCCGAGGGCGAGCGGCCGGCCGGCGTGGAGAAAGCGGCAGAGGCGTCCACTGCCGACCAGGCTGAGGCGGCAGACGAGGAGGTGGTGGTGGTGGTGTGAGGCCGAGGGCCTTGTAGATAGTTTTTGTATGCTTTGGTTGTTTTTGTAATCCGGGGGATGCCCCGTGTAGCATGTAGTGCGAATGTTTAAAGATTAATAAAGTTGTTCTTTGGCAAAGTTGATATGTATCACACTTGGCATTTTTTTTTTTTTTGAAATGAGGACTGCCGATAGGCGAGTACTTGGCATTGTTGGCATATGTGTAGGCATGCCGATCCACGGTCATGACCATAAACCCAGACCGTACTGGTCGTAACCACCGAATAAAATTGTAATGAATGTTTTGCGGCGGTATGCAAAGTAGGTGCCGCGTTGGTCACCGGGAGTGCCGATCGGCAATGGTGAAAAGGCCACGTTGTAGTTGAGTATGAGGCTAACACTTGGATTTATAAAAGAACATTGTGCCGGAAAGGCAAGTTCGACTGGAGATAGCCAAGTCGAATTACAATAAAGCATAACGTAATGTACATGGGGTGTGTTCTAATTATGAAATAACTTGAGATGATCCGCGTGCCACGGGTGTGTAAGCAGACGTCCATCTGCAGTCTGAAGCTCATAGGTGCCTGGTCGACAAATTCGGGTCACGAGGTAGGGGCCCTCCCATGTGGGCCCGAGTATCCCGTCAGCACGCTCCCTAGTGGCCAAGCTGACCTTGCGAAGGACCCAGTCACCGACCTGGAAACTGCGTTCGTGAACGCGAGAGTTGTAGTAGCGAGCAACTCGCTGTTTGTGTGCCAGGTTGCGGAGGTTGGCTTGGTCGCGGCTTTCCTCAATAAAGTTGAGATTTAGTGTGAGGAGCTCTGCATTCTCCTGTGGATCATAGGATAGGACTCGATAAGAGGTCTCTCCGATTTCCACGGGGACGACGGCTTCCGTCCCGAAAGTCAAGGCGAAGGGTGTCTCCTGTGTCGATGTCCTGTAGGATGTCCGGTAGGACCAGAGAACATCGGATAGGAGGTCGGACCATTGGCCTTTCGGGGTGTCGTGGAGTCGAGCCTTGAGGTTGTGTTTGATGAGCTTGTTTACGGCTTCCACATGTCCATTAGCCTGTGGATGTGCCACCGAGGCGAAGCAGAGCTGGATGCCATAGGTGTCGCAAAAGTGTCGGAAACGGGCAGAGTCGAACTGAGTGCCGTTGTCCGTGACGATCGTGTGGGGGATACCAAAGCGACAGATGATGTTCTGGTAAACAAAGCTCTCGACCTGGGCGGCCGTGATTGTTTTGAGGGGCTTTGCCTCGGCCCATTTAGTGAAATAATCCACTGCAATGATTGCGTGTTCGACGCCGCCCTTTCCTCGCGGCATGGGGCCGATGAGATCCAGACCCCATTGAGAGAAGGGCCAGGGGCTGAGCATGGGAGTAAGGCGCTCAGCAGGACAATGAGGTACAGGGGCGCACCGTTGGCATGGGACGCACCGTTGGGTGATGGCTATAGAGTCGGCGCGCATTGTGGGCCAATAGTATCCCTGCCGGAAGGCTTTATGCGCGAGGGACCTGGGTCCGGAGTGGTTACCGCAGATTCCCTGGTGAATTTCTCGGAGCACCGCAATGCCCCGGTCCGTAGGGAGGCACTTGAGGAGGGGGGTGTCGAATCCCCGTCGGTATAGGTGGCCATGCGCCATGGTGTATCGTGCGGACTGGCGTTGGATGCGTCGGGCCTCGTTGCGGTTGGGCGGGAGTTCGGCCATGGTGAGGTACCGGACAATGGGGTCCATCCAAGAGGCTTCTTGTGTTGCAGCCAGGACTGGTTGCTCGTTTATGCTTGGGGATGCTAAAAATTCGACGGGAACACGGCGGCCTATCTTGTCGTCGATGGAGGAGGCCAGGCGGGCCAGGGCATCGGCGTGGCTGTTTTCCGACCGTGGTACTTGGATGATCTCGTAGCCGCGGAAGTGGCGGAGTAGGGACCGCACTTTTTCCAAGTATCGGGTCATGGAGGCGTCTTTGGCATCATAGAGGTTGTTGATCTGCCGGACAACGAGCTGGGAGTCGCTGTAAATCTGCAGCTGTTGTGCTTGGAGGTCGGTGGCCAAACGGAGGCCAGCGAGGAGGGCTTCGTACTCAGCTTCGTTGTTGGAGGCCTGGAACCCAAAACGCAACGCGTACTCCAGCCGTCCGTGGGTAGGCGTGCTGAGGACGAGGCCGGCGCCGGAGCCGGTATGGCAAGAGGACCCGTCCACGTAGAGAGTCCATATCGGTTTGGCGGGGTCCAAAGTGGACGGGGTTGACGACTTGCAGATAGGAGCGGCGGGTGCCGCGATGTTGGGGTCCGAAGTATCAGGCATGTGCTGCGTTGTGTTGTAAGTGAACTCGGAAAGGAAGTCGGCGATGAACTGTCCTTTGACAGCCGGTCGCGGGGCGAAAGTGATATCGAACTCACTAAGCTCTACCGCCCACTTGATGAGCCGCCCCGAAGTGTCTGGCTTTTGGAGCACCTGGCGAAGGGGTTTGTTGGTGAGGACTAACATGGGATGTGCTTGAAAGTATGGGCGGAGGCGCCGGGCCGTCACAATGAGGGCAAAGGCCAACTTCTCCAGGTCGTTGTACCGGGTTTCTGCGTCCTGGAACGCCTTGCTGACATAGTACACTGGGAACTCCGCGCCGTCCCGACTGGTGACGAGGACGGAGCTGACAGCGGATGTGGAGACAGAAAGATAGACGGTGAGCCGTTCCCCGGTGGTAGGCCGGGTAAGTAGGGGCGCGGTGCTCATGTAAGTTTTGAGAGCTTCGAAGGCAGCGTCGCACGCCGCGTCCCAGTTGATGTGCCGGCCCTGGGTCTTCATGACCTTGAAGAATGGTAGACACTTGTCTGTCGCCCGAGAGATGAACCGGGTGAGAGCGGCGATCCGGCCAGTAAGGGTTTGGACTTCCTTGAGTGTGCGCGGGGGCTTCATGTCCAGGATGGCCTTGATTTTTTCGGGGTTAGCCTCGATTCCCCGCTGGCTGATCATGTAGCCGAGGAATTTTCCAGAGCGGACACCGAAGACGCACTTGGCGGGGTTGAGCCGCATCTTGTATTGCTTCAGGACCTGGAACATCCTGTGGAGGTTAGGTACGTGCTGGTCGGCTGTCCGGCTCTTGACGAGCATATCATCTACGTACACCTCCATGGTTTTGCCAATCTGATCCGCGAACATGAAGTTGAAAAGTCGTTGGTAGGTGGCACCGGCGTTCTTGAGCCCGAAGGGCATAACATTGTAGCAGTAGACTCCTAGATTGGTGCGGAAACTGGTGTGGATCTGGTCGTCGGGGTGCATCCGGATTTGGTTGTAGCCAGAGTACGCATCCATGAAGCTGAGAAGTTCATGGCCAGCTGTGGCGTCGACCAAAAGATCGATCTTAGGAAGCGGGACGCTATCCTTCGGGCAGGCTTTGTTGAGATCCGTGAAGTCGATGCACATCCGCCAGGCTCCAGAGGGTTTCTTGACGAGTACGACGTTTGCGACCCACGTGGCGTAAATGGCCTTGCGCACGAAGTGAATGGTGCTGAGCCGAACGATTTCTTCTTGCATGGCCAGCTGTCGTTCTGCGTCATAAGTCCGCTGCTTCTGGGTGACTGGTTTGAAGGAGGGGCTGATGTTAAGCCTGTGGCAGATGACATCCGTGGAGATGCCAGGCATGTCGGCGTAGGACCAAGCAAAGACCTCGCTGTTGTCCTGGAGGAATTGGATGAGTTGTGTCCTGATTTCGGGAGCGAGGGTGCTTCCAATCTTCACTTGCCGCTCGGGGTTATGCGGGCAAAGGGTGATCAACTCCGTATCCTCCACGGGCTGCGGCTGCGAGACAGTGGAGAGGTCGCGCGGGTCCTCGGGGGGACCTGCCCGCATTTGTTCAAGGAGCTCGGAGTCGACAGGGTCGGCCTCGTAAGCAGCCTCGGCGACGGTCATGGTCTCCCGCTTGTTGTATGGGTTGAGCTTTGTCAAGGCGGTCTGATAGCAGGAGCGGGCGGATTGTTGGTTACCGCGGACTTGGCCAGTGCCCATGACGGTCGGAAACTTCATGAGAAGGGCCCGGGTGGAGATGACGGCACTGAGCTGGTTGAGGAGTCCCCTCCCCAAAATGACGTTATAAGCAGTGGGGCAGTCGACTACCAGGAAGGTGGTGATGGCGGTTACGATCTTGGGCGCGCTCCCCAGGGAGATAGGCAGGGAGATGGTGCCAAGGGGCATGACAGAATCGCCCGAGAAGCCGAGTAGCGGGGAACCAGCATGGGTGAGGTCCGTGGATTTTATGCCCAACTGGTTGAAAGTGTCCATGAAGAGGACGTTCACAGAGCTACCCGTGTCCACCAGGATCCGCCCAACATCGAAATTGGCGATCTGAGCGCGGATGATCAATGGGTCATCGTGGGGAAAGATAACTCCCCGCTCTTCTTCCTCGGAGAAAGTGATGGGCGTCCATCCTGCCCGGGCGATCTTGGCCGCGCGTCCATCCGTGATGTTGAATATTTGGTGGTTGGATGTCGTGGCGCGCAAGAAGTTCTTCTTAGCCCGATTGGAGGTGCAGGAGGAAGAGATGGTAGGGCCCCCGCTGATCGTGTTGATCTGTGGCAGTCCCTGTCCGGGGCGTGCGTGTTGGAGGAACTGGTTGATCTTCCCCTCCCTTACGAGTGCTTCCACAATGTCGCGGAAAACCACGCACTCGTCGATGGTATGGCCATTGAACTTGTGGTACTGGCAGTACAAGTTGGATTGGACGCCTAGGCGGGGGCCGGGTGGTCGTGCCCGTGGCTTGGGGATGGTGTCCTCGATGCTCATCAAGACGTTCTCGAGGGAGGTGTTCAGGATTGAATAGGTTTCGTACTTTGAGGCTGGCCCCGTGTAGGGTTTGCCTGCTTGGTGGTGGCCTGATCCCTGCCCCTTGTTGTGGTACTTGTCCCTCCCACGATGGTCATTGTTGTACGTCCCTTTCCGCTTACCGGAGTGTGAGTCAGATCAGTGATCTGTATGTGCGTTATTGGTCGGCGGAGGCGACCGTGCCTGCCGATTACTGGGAGGTGGAGGGCGCGAGCCATTTACGTCAGGCCGGGATGCGACCTGGGGAGAGTTGAAGTGCTCCGCTTTGGCGTGTATTGCTGCCTGTCGCATGAGTTCGTTGTAATCGTCCCAGCCCTGGGTGAAGGCATGGTACTTGAAGGTGGACTCCCGCAGCCCGTTGCGGAAAGCGCGGTAGGCGGCCTTGTCGTCCGTCTCGTGGCATTTGGAGTATTCCAGGCTGAAACGAGCGGCGTATTGGCGCAGGGGCTTGCTATCTCCCTGCCGGAGGGTTCCCAAGTCTTCGGTTGTGAGCAGTCGATCCGTCTGGATCATGAACTGGTTCAGGAAGACCGTGTGCAGGCGGTCGAACGAGTCGATAGACTGTGGTTCCAGGCGATAGAACCAATTGAGTGCGGCCCCAGTGAGGGTAGAGCTAAAAATCAAGCACTGCGCCTCGTCAGAGAGATTCCTGAAGGCGAGCGCTGAGTTGTAATTGTTGATATGGGTATCTGGGTCGCCTTGTCCATTATATGGAGCAATTTTCAAGGGCTTGACCTCCGTCTCATGGCGGTACCGCATGATGCGGTCCGTGAAGGGACCGATGTTGGGCCGGGGTCTGGGCAGTGTCCCAACCTTGGGTCTGGCGGCCTCCAATTCCCGCACGCGCTGGAGGAGTTCCCGAATCACCTCGTTCAATTGGTCGGGTCGATCTGCCCCAATCGGGTGGTCGCCAATTGGATGATTTGCGCTGCCGCCTCTGGGCTTCTCGGGTTGTACCGGTCGCCGCCCGGACGAGGCCGCGGTTGAGCTGGCGTTGTCCTCCGGCTGGTGCCTGCCGATCGGCGAGGAGGGATTACCCTGGGGCTGAGGGGAGAGCGGCGGGGGCTGCGTGGGTCGGCGTGCCGATCCAGATCGCGACCGGGCACCCTGGGATAGCACGGGAAGGGGCGGTTGCGCCTGGATGCGGGGGTCGTGAGTCGGGTAAGTCAGGCGATTAGCTGGGGCCTGTGTCTGTCTCTTGTCGAGCAGTTCGCGAGCGTCACGGTAGATCTGCGTTCCCGAGGGGCCAGGTAGGTCGGTCTGGTGGAAGAGCAAGCGCCTGAAAGCCTCCAGCCGGCAGGTGTCGCTGATCTCGACCCGGCAGGCGTCGAAACCCCGCCGACGCGACGCAGCGGCCAAGGCCCGTTTGGTTGCCTCCCGCTGTTCCTCCAATTCCTCGCGTGTAGATTGCAGGATGGCTAGGGTGCTTCCGTGCTGCTCCCCCCACACGTGGTTCCTGCTCTCGATGGCAGCATTGCTCTTCCTGAGTTCGGCAACCTCCGACCGGAGGGTTCTCAGCATCTCGAGCATGTCATCGGAAGGTAGGCCGGCTCGGGTTCGGTTGCGATCTCCCTGGGGTGTGTTGTTGAGCTCACCGTCATCCCGTTCGGCAGACATTGTTCGTCGGCAGCAGGTTGAGCAACGGTATGTGAGTGAGTGGGTGTTTACAATTTCTTCCCACAGACGGCGCCAATGTTTGGTCCTGAAATGACCAACACGATGAGACCCGCTGGGGGTTCTGGGACCAGCCGCGTGGTGTTTCGGGTCCGCTGGGGCGTGGCCGTTCGGCGAGTATCCTGCAAGGACTAGACACCGGTGTGGTGCCGGCCGAAGGGGCTCCGATGCCTAAGTTAGTATCTGAGTGCCGAGAGACAAGTAAATACAGTGCTCTGGATCGGTTCTTAGTGTCTCACCTTTGTGAAGGGTTTCGGGGTATTTATAGTAGCCATAATTGCGGTAGGTGGGCTACTGTTACGGGAGCAGGTGGTGCTTGGTGGCTGGGAGCCGTCTGACAAGCCCTGGATATCTGGAGGGGGCGCCAGCTGGAGTCCCAACCTGCCTCCGTCAGGGAGTTGGTGTGGCAGAGTTGGTTAGGTGACTGTCGCAGCCAGCTGTCGTCTGTTCACTGTCAGGTGCCGAATGGCGGGTCTGCAGTGCGGTGCCGGTCGGCGTGCCGTGGGCCGTGAGGGTGCCGATCAGGCGATCGGTCGGCGGCCTTCCTGTCCTGGTGGGACCTGTGCTAGGGTGGTCGGTCGATATGGTATCAACAATTGTGTAAAGAGAAAATGATGATATTGAAAAGACTTTTATGTGTATTATGCGGATTTACTTACTCAAATATTGTTGTATTATTGACATATGTTATTACCTTGATATATGCATAAAAATAAAATAAAAAAAATGTATTGAGTTTCTATCAAGGTAATAAGGTTTGATTATGTAATGTTTGAGTTAAGTCATTTACATTCGTAAATCCGACACAAAGAATGAATTCGAGGCCCAACATGATGAACTTAGGCCTATGTTCGAAGGGATAAATTACTGACAGCTTTGCACTAAGGTTGGGAAGTTATGATACGTTTTGGGAGTCTTTTGAGTCTTGGAACAATTTTGAGCACCACTTGTCCTATATTTTCCTTGCCTCTAAACTTAGCCCCATTACAACCTTTATAAAGACCTTATGATCCTTAAGATGGTAAATTTTGATTAGTTGAGTTAATCATTTGAGTAAGCTTATGGTTTTGGTTCATTTGTGCAAGTATGTTTTGTTTTTATCTTGAGGTGTTTGTTTGAAATTTTGCAAAAGTACTTCATTTCGATTATGTCAGTATTTCTCACATATTTTGAGTGCAAACACAAACCCTTACAAAATTGAGTGAATTTATAAGTGCATATCCTTGTGAGTTGATTCATACTTGTTCTATTCATGCAGAGATCCATTTCACCATATTTACTCATTATCTTACTTGTTGAAGCATTTTGTTACCATGTATTAACTCTTGAATTCCATATGCTTAAATGATTTAAGTGAAAATCTCTTATGCCATGATAATAATGAAATATTGAGACAAATGGTTAAGGGTTTACTTATTTTGCACTCGTAGTTTAGTTTTAGTATTTGCTAGGGACTAGCAAAGTTTAAGTGTGGGGGTATTTGATAGGTCGTTAATTAAGCATTATTTTATATTATTTTATACCCTTTATACTTGACTTTTAATATTAAAATAATAAATAATTAGATAAAATAATTTATGTTGTGTTATTTTTGTTTAAATAAATAAAGTTTGTAATTTGGAGCATTTTGACGAAAAAATCGTCTCGATCGGAATTATAACGAATAAATTATGGACGAAATTCGGTGGAAATATTAATTAAGTAATTAATTAATTAATTTTCATATTTCTTTGCAGCTCAAACCCATTTTTACAAACCCTGCAGCCCAACCCGTGCGGCCCGGCCCCAGAAATCCAGTCCAGCAAGAAGCCACCAGGCCCATTCAAGCCCAGCCCACACGCGCAGCCCAAGCCGTATCACTCTCCCCAGCCCAAAAGCTCCCTTCGGCGCGCGCTTGCCGAAGTAAGCTTCTCACGCTCGGCGCACGTGTACCGAAGCGCACTGCATCTTCTCGGCGCGCGCGTGCGCTGAATTCCAAGCCGCCTCTTCAGCAAGCGCCAGCCGAATCCCTTCTTCTCCATTCAGCCGCTACCTACCGAATTATGAGTGTGATTTTCAGCAGGTCACTGCTGATTCCGAGCCCAACTTCAACCCACTCTTTTGAACAGCAACTTGCCCCAAATTATGCAACTTTTCAGCCACTTTACAGCTAAAACCACCCCTAAAATCATCACAAATCTTCATTATTCATCATTCCACTATTCAACATTTTTTATTTATTTTTTGTAGCTTTTTCTCCCTATAAATAAGGGTTCATTTCACTTGTTGAAGAGACACTTCTTTGAGGCACACATTTGAGCTTTCCTTAAGAGAAACTTTGGTAAAATATTTCCAATACAAAGTTTAGAGTTTGAGTCCATATTTCCCGAGTTTATTTCCTCCATCTTCATAAGGTTTCGTCCGTTGTCGGAGAACCGTGTGAATAACAATCCATTGTTTTCATCCACCTTGAAAGTGTAACAATTGCTCTCCATTTACTTAAGCTCTTATTTTTTTTTATTGGTTTTGATTATAGTTCAATATATGTGTGATATTTTCTTGCTAATATTTGTAAGTGTTTAATGTAATCTCCATGTGTCTTACTTTATGAATGTTAGTTATTTTATACATTTTAGTGCTTTATACTTCAATTTGATGTTAAGTGTTTTATCCGTTGTCGGTGCACTTAGAGTAGAATTGAAGACTTAATGTTGATCGCTGTCGGCGCATTCAGTCAAAAACAAAAGGTAAATCATATTGTAAATGTCAGCCGCTGTCGGTGCATTTATAATATTGAAAAATTTATGAAGGTAATTAAGACGATTAAGGTAAAATTTCGTGATTGTTTTAATATTTGCAATTATTAGAGTGTTGGTAAGATATGTGTTTTAAGAAAGTCACTTGTACATAAATTAGAGTAGAAGTAGGATTAATTTATTTATGTTTTTACTTGTTTGTATGATTACAAACCTCTTCAAAACCCCCATTTTTAATTCTTTATTATTTTATTATTTTATTATTTTATTCATTAATTTTTTATTCTCTTATTCTTTTATTCTTTTATTATTTTAATTCTTTATTCTTTTATTATTTTATTCTTTAATTCATTTATTAATTCCTTATTCTCTTATTCATCTATTCTTTAATTTATTGATTCTTTGATTATTTAATTCTTTGATTATTTAATTCTTTTATTATTTGATTCTTTAATTCAATAATTTATTCATTATTCTTTTATTCATTATTCTTTCCCACTAACACATTATTAATGTTCCCTAATTTCCCCGGTTAAGAACGATCCCTATTTACCAATACTACATCTACACAAAAAAGGTTTAAATTGCTATAACACTTCAATTACGTGTTTAATTTAATGCGTAGTTTGGGCATTGTCACACCTCTCGATCAGCCTCGATCGTCGCGCCACGACTTGTAGGGTCAATAAAAACACAAAAGGTGTGAATGGACAAAAATAAATCAGTTTATAAAAACATGTTATAGAAAAGTCATTTCTACCCTCCACGTAAAAACCAATGCATGCATTCGAAAATCATTTCATAATCTGTTTCATTTCCAGTATAAGAAAATCGTGTATGAAAATCAAAATTATTTTCCTTTTTTCAAACCTCGGGCTTTAGCCCGAAACCAAAAATACGGGGTCTCAGCCCAAAATAATGAATCAAAATCCAAGTACAGAACATAACCCAAAAATCCATCAAGCCATATAAACCGGGCCATTGCCCAACACATCTGAAACCATCAATCAATTGAGTTGCTGGATCTCAAGTGCGCCCGAGTCTTTAAACTCAAAACCATGCGCATAATCAGGCCTTCCCGGGATATCAACGAGTCTTTAAACTCAAAACACAATCAATAGGCCTCGGGGGATATCACAATAACCGAATCTTTAAACTCAAAATATATCAATCAAGGGCCCTCCCCCATCATCAATCAACCGGGTCTTTAAACCCAAAACCAGATCCATCAATAGCCAAAACCATGTGTAATTTACAACAAATCCAGAATCCATCGTATTCCAAATTCCAAAACCAAATCCGAAATCACATTTTATCGAAATGGGTCTCGTGCCCAAATTCACTTTCAAATCCCAAATCATACTCACAAATAATAATCAAAACATCATCAAAACATGATACACATAAATCATATAAAATCATCCATCAAACCATCATCAAAGCATAGGAGAAACCATAGTATCGAAATACGTGTAATTACGTATTGCATATCGAAATACGAGTAAATACAGAAATCGTAAGTACCATAAACCATAATCATAATCATAGAAATCATCAATAGAAAGCATAAAAAACAATAATGCATGCATTGAAATTTAGAAAGTAAAGTCCACTCACACACCGTCCAAACGGCTACCTTCCGAGCTGCACGTTTTTACGTAAATTCCGGAAGTCACAATTCCTGTCCAAAATCATTATCTAGGGTCACTAACACTTCAATATACCTCATATAATTTTCCCCAATTTTTTCGGGATTTAAATACGTATTTTAAACGTATACGAAAAATTCGGATACACTGAACACTATCGAAACGATATCCGATTTCCTTGAGACTAGTGTCAAAATTTTCGTTACATTAAAAGAAGTAAGTTTCATATTGAACTCACCTCGAGATTCGGTCCCACGCGCCCCCACGCGCCGCCGTTAGTGGCTGCGCGTGAAGTCCACGCGGCAGCTACAGTACGGTTACTGTTCATCGTCCCAACCTGTTTCGTCTGTCAAACAGTTCGTTCAGCCCGCGTGTGAACCCGATTGGATCTTGCTCAATCCTGCTTTAATTCTTTCAATTGAACTGTCCATTAGATTCGAAACTAAGTTAATTCCAAGTCTGTAACATTAACTTGGATCAAACATACCTTAATCCTTCAATTCAATCTCGACTTTGTCGATGAACTCGCGGGGTACTGTTCATCCTTCAATCTCGACCAATTCCAATTGAATTCTTGCAATTGATTCACTCAGAAGCTTCGCAGGATCCATACAAACATACTTCCAATGTCAGGACCCACCCCGGTTTCACCCCGAAAACCGAGGTAAATCCTGCTCCCGTCTGACACTCCGACACAACACAGTCAGACGCAGGAGAAATTATACTACAGATCCCGAAGTCAACAGTTTACAGAGCATAGTACCACATATACAGAAACGAAAAACCGATAAACAGTACATGCACACAGAAAAAAAATAAAACACTCCGGGATCCCGTTCGTGACTTCTATGCCTCAGACGTTGCCTCGACGCCGGAACCCCGCGCTAGCTCCACAACCTGGAGGGCAATTAAAACAGAAGGTGTGAGTGGACCATAATTAAAAATAATAGTTTCCAAAACCATTTATAAGAAAACCGGGTTTAGCCCTCCGTTTTGAAACCATATGCATAACCCAGTTATTAAAACAGTTAGAAATCGATCATCATAAAACATCATAAGAAACAGAAACACTATAAAACGATTTTAGAAATCATAGCATAAGCATCATAAAACCGTCTTAGAAACCTTGAGTATCAAACCATCATTTTCCGATCAAACCTGCTGGACCTATCCGAGTCTTTAAACTCCCGAGTCTTTAAACTCAAGTCAGGCCTCAATAATATCCGAGTCTTTAAACTCAACAGGCCTACGGGGGAAATATCAATATATCCGAGTCTTTAAACTCCCGAGTCTTTAAACTCAATCCGGGTCTTTAAACCCAATCCGGACCCGTCCCCCGTCAATTCAATATCCGGGTCTTTAAACCCAATAACCAGATCCAGCAAATCCAATCAAAACCAGTTGAAAATCATTTCTAAATCCACATCCAAACCGGAATCCGAAATCACCGGTCCGATGCCCTTCTGGCGTCCAGAACCGTCATTCCGAACCCAAATCTGGAAATCCACTTTTCAACTTTAAAACCAAATTCCGCTTTCCGAAATCCGATTCTAAAACCGAAAACCCTGATCATTGCAATCACATTCCAAAATCCCTTTATAATCATTGAAAATCACTTATCGTTTGAAAACCCCAATGGCATCAAAATCAGAATCCAAACGTTTCTCGTAAAACGTGCCAAATTCATACTTTCTCAAAAAAAAACGTGCAATTATGTAAAACCAACATCACATATTGAACAATCATGAAATCACATGTAAAACCATAAAACAAGTAGGTAAAAGCAGTTATGCATGCTTGAGTTTAAAGAAGGAGTCCACTCACAGTATCGAGCCCTCAATCGCGTCCCGAACGTCCTACACGTTCCTCAGCTTCCTCGGGAAGTCCCGATCCTTTCAACAACTGCTAAAGTACGTTACTAACACATCCACAAGGATCCACCTACACTCCCTCAAAAAATCCCCGGGTCCTAAATGTAACGAATCGAAACCCTAAACCTTCACCCTCGCGGAACTACTTCGATTCGACGTCCGATTAACCCGAAACCATTTCCAATGGACTCAACACAACTCCTGGACCAAAAACCATGTTGACCGTTTTCCCAGAACCGCCGCACGCGCCCCTACAAGCTGCCCAAAGTGGCTGCGCGTGGCCCTCACGCGCCAGCTACAGTGCCACCGTCTTCCTCACGTCGACCCGGTTCGCACCAGTTCTGCAACCTGAACCGGCGAGAACGGTTCTCTGCCATCCGACCATCCTTTTCCTCCCTGTCTTCACCATTCTCATCGTCCAGACCTAGGCTATCTTTTCCCCAACTCCACAGACCTCGACTCGACCCACAACTCGTCGACTGAAGCTCGAAAGAAAACCCGTACACGGCTCTGTTTCCTTCTCCAGCCACCCAGGTCTTCCCCCGTCACGGTGGCTATCCCAAACGCTTCCTAGGACCTCTCTGAACTTCACACCACTCACCATAACAGTCGTCTCTACCCCAAACTTCACGACTTTCAGTTCGAGCATCGACGGTAAAACAGAGCACACAGAGTACTCTCCGTCACTCCAACCTCCACCGTGCACCTCCCGTCATGGCAGCACAACCAGAAGACTCCTGGGCCTCAACTGAGTCCCCTAGACCTCCCTAGACTCTTCGATTCAACCCTTAAACTCACAACTTCCACTTTGCAACTTGGCGGCAAAACAGAGCAAAGATATAGGGATGAGGGATTACCTGTCCTTCTGTCGCCATCGCAAGCTCCGCTGGGGCTGGTCGACTCCTTTCACCCCTCACGACACCACCACGAGCCCAAGTGCACCGTACAGGCCACCACCGCCACGATTTCTCACAACCTCCATGCTGCCTCCCTATTTTTCTCTTAAAACCGACTGCCCCGACCACCGTGTTCTTGCACGATTTCACTCCCTCAACCGCTCACCAGTTCACTCTTCCACCCTCTAATCACTCTCACACACTCACAACCTCACCAACACTCTCAGCCACCATCTAATTTTTCCCCGATCTCCCTCTCTATTTCACTCTGGTTTGAAGAACACGAACACTGCACATTGAAGTCCCAAATTACTGGATCCGTGCACAATTGTGTAGAACCCACTACACACTTGCCACATGTCACCAATCCTCTCCATTCTCTCACAAATGGCCCAATCCCAGCCATCCATCTGTCCCTCTCTGTGCACAAATCCCCAGACAACCAAAAGACCAAAATACCCCTCATTTTAAGTCAAAAATTACGATTTTACCCTTACCGTTTTAGACCCGTAACTCACACCTCGTAAGTCAGATGAACACGTACCGCCTATCATCGAACTCAGGACGATGAGATCTATCTAACGGTCCTAGGTCAACATACCAAAACCCGTTCGTACAAAAAGTCAACTTTTTGCCCAAACCAGGGGCAAAATCGTCATTCTACCCTAACGACCCCCAACGAGACCAACTAACCACCGTTTAAGCGCCTTAAACCCTTCTTAATCACTATCTAAACTTTAATTTCTGGGACGGGTCGTTACATCCAAGCTCAATTTCAATGTCCAACTCCTCTAATTACACGACCCAATCTTTGAATTTTCCAATTCTTACCATGTCTGTTCTCAGCCAAAACGACATCCTTTTCTTTCGTTTTGATTGGGTTCGACTCGAAATGATCTCAGGAAGATGAATTCAAGGTCAATTGAATCAAAGGGGTTCCAAATGGAGAAGCCCGAATTCGAAATTTAATGAAGGTTTGGTTTTCGGGTTCCATGGTTTTCTGGTTTCTTTTCACGGTTTTCCTCCCCATTTCTTCTTCGAATTTCTCTGTTCTCACTCTCTTAATTCTTCTTCAGTTCTTCTGTTCTCTCAATTGGTTGTTGGGGAGGTCGATCAAGCAAGGTTGTTCTTTTGTCTATGTTCTTCAAACACACACACACACATGGTTTAAACTGGATTCACCCCACCGCTCCACAACACACACACACACCATGCACTTGCCACTAATCTTAGAAAGTGACAAATGTCACTTAATGGCATAACCATGGCTAAATCAGCCCCAATCACTGTCCCATTTCTTATTCAATTGACCAATTACCATTTTGCCCTTCTCCTTACAAATTACCAAAATGCCCTTCACACTCCTAGACCCATAAATTGGTCGTCCGAACTCCAATTGGCGCATGCCGTCTGTCTATGCATTCAGCGTCTCGAGACCTACCCAACGGTCTTCGACTTACGTGAAAAGCCCATGTCGTTTGAAAAGTCAACAAATTGCCCATTTTCAATCAAATTACCAAATTACCCTTGAACTTCCGAACATCATAACTTTCTCCTCGAACGTCGGAATCGGACGTGCCACTGTCTATGAACTCGTGACGTCCCGAACTACGTCACAGTCATCGGTCAAAGTCCGTTTGACCGCTCGAACCAAAAGTCAACCGTTCACCCAATTCCAAGGGCAAAATCGTCATTTTCTTCAAATTTTTCCAAATTTTCCTTTTCCGAATTTTCGGGTCGTCACATTAATTATTTCACTTCAATTGTTTGCTTGTTAATTTTGGAAGAGTGCCAATTGTTTTAAAGAAATCAAATAACAACTTTGACAAGAAAAGAAAAATTAGAGTAAAATTAACATATAAAAATAAAATGCGGTATTATACTTTTTTTCAGTAATTATAACTACAAAATAATTCTAACAAAATGAGAAGATCTCAAGTTTAAATTGAAACTTTCTTTTATGTACAATAAATTATAGAAATTAAGGATTGAATTTTGGGAAGCAAGATTTAAAACACACTATAAAAAATTTAGAATGTATAAATTGACAAGAGAAATAAAATGTAGGCCTAGAATATATGGATTAAAATGGAAGGAAATGAAAGAAAGATTAAATTTTTTTTAGGCCTCCATCATCTCCATGCACAAAAGCCCATTATAAAAGTTGGAATTTTTTTTTTAGGCCTTTAACATTTACATGTACATATATATAATGGACTAGATAAAATTGGGATCTTTTTTCAAAATGTGGCCCCATGCATAAGCCTTGTTTGCCTTAGACTTGGCTTGGGCCTGAGAGCACGTTGGTAAGAATGGGGTGATGCGAAAGTAAGATGATTTGCATAGAATACAAGTGTTTATCATGGAATAAAGGAAGGTGAAGGAAGAAGGTCATGACGTCTCCATGGTTTTTCATCTATAAAAAAATCCCTTACTTTTTCGGTTTTTTTTATTAGTGCTCAGAAGAGCAGGAAAAACGTAGAGAAGACATAAAATAACAACTATTAACCTAAACACAGACCAAAACAACAATTGAAAAGTCAACGTAGAAGTCTCACTAGACACCATCTTGATCAAGATTGGTAGGCAGCGAAGGATCTGACAAGTCGTCACAAGATAACACATGCATTAAGGATGATGGGGTCGATCAATTCAAACCTCTTTGCACATTAATCATCATGCCGGTGTAACTAATTAAGGCATCAGCTGTAATTGTTCCAAACATCATAAATGGAAATTAAATTTTGTTCCATTTTCATTTCAATTAAGAAAAGGAGTACAGTTACCAATGGTGGAGCCAGGAGTCTATGTAACAATGGGCTAAATTTATTTAGTAAAAACTAATTGCATATAGACCTAGCAAGTTATATTTAAGAAAAACATTTTTTCCTAGACATGACGGCAAGTTCAAGCTGAATTTTAAATATGCATCAACAAGAAGGTTTAACCAAAAAAAAAGTCAATAAGAAGGTTTGTGAACATATAAATATGTAAGAAATCTCTAAAATTTTGTAATTTTACATAGTGAAACGAAACTCTACGTCCTTTGAATGGTTCAAAATCTTTAATGATTGAATTTGAATCAATATTCATAGAATAGTCTTTTTCAATAAAGGTAATGAGGGAATCTGAAAGATAATTATCCTCTATCTTGTTGCGAAGCAAGGTTTTAACATTTTTCATAGCTAAAAATGCACGTTTTGTAGTTGATATAGAAATAGAAGAACTAACACAAGTCGAATATTAAAGTGCATGAAAAAAAAATCCTTATTGTTGCCTAAAAATTTGCGTGCGTGAAATAAAAATCCTTATTTTAGTGGGAAAGAAAACAATTAGGATAGCTATTACAACTCGAAAATTCACGAAAAGTGAAAATAGAAAATTAAAAAGGAAAATGACAGTTTTGCCCTTATAAGACCAAATGTTGTCCTTTTGATTTGGAATCATTTGAGCATTTCATGAAGACCATTACGAAGGTCTCATACTCCAGAGTCTATGGACAAGTGGTATGCCAAAAATAGAGGTCGAATAGATTAGATACGGGTCAAAATCACCTAAGGGTGTAATGACCCGAAAAATGCGAGAAAATAAAAAAGACAATTTTGCCCCTGAAAATCAAAGAGTTGACTTTTTAACATAGATACTTGTTGGACGATCTATAAAGACAGTAATGAAGGCCTCAAACTCTTGAGTTTATAGATAGGCGATATACCAAAATTGGAGATTGAAAGTTTCGATACAAGTCAAAATTGAGTAGGGGTATTTTGGTAATTTTTTAACACAAGAGTATTTTGGTAATTTTATGTAAGACCCGTGTCCTGGAATGAACGGTGAACGATCCCACATTCCTGCGAGGGGGGAATGGTCTGGGAAGGGAATGGTGGTGTGCCTTAAAGGTGTAGGGCACACACCTATCTAGCATGAGGCATTTTGGGAGCTCAGTGACTTTGGGGGGGGATTGGAACCCCAAAGTTAAGCGAGTTGAGGCTGGTGCAATTCTAGATGGGTGACCCCCTGGGAAGTTGCACCGTGTGCTCCCGAAAAAAAACCGTGAGGGCGAGGCCCAAAGCGGACAATATCGTGCTAGATGAATCGGGACCTGACAGAAGAGGGTCGGGTCCTGACATTTTATATGGGAGAAGTTCTATGATAGTGAAAAGTGTCTAGAGAAATTTGGTATTTTCCCTGCCCTCTCCCCTCCGACTTACCACCCTTATATATATATATATATATATATATATATATATAAGTGAGTGGGTGTTGAATGGTAATTTGAGGGGAATTACACCGAAACGAAGAAAAAAAGGGAAGGAAATGAAGAAACACGTAAAGATAAAGGAGAGGGCCAGAGGGAAAGAGGAAAAAGAAAAAGAGAGAAAGGAGATGAGAGGAGTTGAGGAAGTTGAAGGGGCTGAGACTTTCCAAACCCACAGTCATATGCAAACCCGTAAAGCCCAAGAAATCAGCGTGGGTTGTCACAGTGTTCTGAAGACTTGGAGTGGTTATTTAAGGATCCTAGGATGTTAAGTGAGTTCCTAGGGTCATTATGGAGTGGGAAAAATAGATTATGGATGCGGGAAATAGTCAAGTACGAAGCCAAAAAGCTTACTGAAACATCAAGGTATGAGTCCTCGATTTTTAGTTCTTTTTATTTAGTTTTGTGATCATAGATCTTCCCTAGGTCAGCTTAGAGTATATTGGGCATTGAATAGACGAAAAATGATGAGAAACATGGGTTTTAGAATCAGGTCAGGGTCGCCGGGTTGGGCGACCTGAGTTGCAAAACCAGCTGGAGGAAAAGAGCGAGTAAGCCTACGACTATGGGCGCAGGCGCATGGAGGCCACTCACATAGACCCATGATGGCACGTGGGGGTACGTGCGGTGGTTTCTAGGTTTTCGACCAACGCCTAAGTTGCTCTTCTCTTCCATACAAAGTTAACGATATAATTTGTGATTTTTAGGCCTCATTTGAGTATAGTTTTGAAGGTCTAATGTGTTATGTTTTATATTTAAATGTGTTATGTTTATATTCAAATGTGATGTTTATATTTGGATGTATTGCCTGAAATTCTGGAAAGTTAAAGGATTATCATGGTTAATTTGGGTAAGAATAATTAGAGATTTCTATAAAGGCTTGTAATTTAAGGGCTTGGTTACATGTATGGTGTGTGGGATGGCTTTTAAATTAAGTAAAGTTTATTGTTTAATGAATTTATGGTAAAAACTTATATCGACTTAAAGTTTATTATAATAAATGTATTAAGACCTAGGAAAAGGTTGAACTGGTAGATTCCAAGACTTAATGAGGTTGAAGGGTTGGATATGGGCGGTAACCCCGTAGGAGTGGACTTCGTTTGGGTGAATCTAATATACATAGATAAGAAGTAATAAATAAGAAAAATCTCTTGTCTACCAAGAGTTGCCTGCCGGAAGTAGGATCAGTTTTTTTTTTTTTTCAAAGTAAATCTATGGATGGGTCTTGTCAAAGGACATTATAGTAATTTTGGGCATAAGGATATTTTGGTAATTTTACAAGAAGAATCTAGGATGGTCTAGAACATTCTGGTTTCCCTCCCTTATTTTCTCCTTCCACCGACTTACTATGTATATATATATGTGTGTGTGTGTGTGTGTGTGTGTGTGTGTGTGTGTGTGTGTGTGTGTGTGTGTGTGTGTGTGTGTGTGTGTGTGTGTGTGTGTGTGTGTGTGTGTGTGTGTGTGTGTGTGTGTGTGAAAGAAGGTGGAGTTCGATGGTGGAAACCCGAAAAAAGATGAAAAAGAAGGAAAGAACGAGAAATGAGAAAGGAAGGCAAAGGAAGCTAGGAAAAATAGAAGGAAGAAGGATAGAAAGAAGAAGAAGAGATAGAGGAAAATAATGAAGGGAAAAAGAGGAAAAAGGAAAGCTCCTAGACCCGAAAACCATGGAGCTGAAGGTGGTCGTGGACTTTCAGCCTACTTCAAGGTTCTTAGCTCAAAATTAAGATCCTAGCAAGTTAGGTAAGTCTTTGTGATCATGTTAAGTTTAAAATATGAGGTTTGGAACGCATGATGGCTTTAGGACTAAGCATGAAGCCATGGCCGAAAGCTTAAAGGTTAGCCGCCTCTCTAATTTCTATTATGATTTACATTATTTTAAGTAACAGGATCCAACTTGAATATATAAGAATAATACACTCGGGTCTTACTCCCATATGACAGAAACGTTGTTAGACAAGGGATAAATGCAAATTCTGTTAATTCATGCCTTTGCCTCTCGAGTCTCGATCTCCGTGCAGCAGCCCTAGAGAGTTACAAAATCAGAAAAACGTGTGAGTGGACCAAAGAAACAGTTTAAAACATAATTTGAAAAATGGAAGGTAAAACAATCAACAAAACAGTTTAATTCATGCCTCCACGCATGCATACGAAAACTATTTTACGTCAATTAAAACAAAACTCAATTTATATTCTCGAAATACGTTAAATAAGTTCTTAGTTCTCAACATTAACATTAAATCGTCTAAGACCTCGGTAAGTCGACATAACCTTTATACAAGATCATAACCACCAATACAAGGACATCACAACAATCATAAACAATCAACCCACCATCATCACAATGTCACACATGAAACCACTGCCTCATTGGCAAGCACACCACAAACTCACTCGGGAACAGGAGCCCAATTCGACGTCCAAGACTAACCAACCAATAGGCATAACCACAACATACATCACATCTCACGAGCCATCACATCAATGCACCATCAATACATAAGCACAACATCAATCATCACATCACAAGGCACTACCGGTAGGCCATCACATACACACTCGCTTGGGAACTGAAGCCCCAAGCTCGACGTCCGAGTCATCACAACACAGTCTCAGGAATCGGAGCTCCATGCTCGATGTCTGAGACTCACATCCAAACATCACAATCACAACGACATTTCGCACACCACGAGTACCGAGAAACACATGCTCAAGTCACAACTCAATATCACATTTCATCACAACATATCACATCATATATCACAATCCAAATCCACAATCAGAATCTTAGGCCTAAGCCCTAAACACGGCTTAACACAATTACTTGTAAAACGTGCCATTAAGGTTGCTTTCGTAAAAACCGTCCAAAAATCATATAAAATTCATAATTATTCCAAAATCACATTATTCCAAGTCACAAACCAAGTTCAATTTAAGATCACAATCAAAACGGTATTCAAAACCAATTTACCAAAAACCTCGCAAAACGCGCATTCAATAATAATAAAAACATTCATAAAATCACCGAAAATCCATAGAAAATCCCAATCACTCAAATATCACCAAAATCACATAGATTACCAATAAAAACATATAAGTATGCATTCATAATATTTTAGAGAAAGAAAGTCCACTCACACACCGTTTGAATAACTGAATCCCGCTTTGCACGTATTTTAGTAATTTCTGAGGATCTCAAAACCTGTCAAAAACTATATCTAAAGGTCATTAACCATCCTAAATATCCTATACTTTAATCCCATAACTTTTCGGGATTTTCAAATGTATTTAAAACAAACACTAAACCTTCGGATAACCAAAACGGTCCCAAGATGATGTATGATTGACTCGAAACCTATGCCATTAGGTTCGTAATGTCGAAAACTATAAAAAGTGTGTTGACCGCAACCTCAAAAAACCTAGCATGCACCCCCACGTGCCGCTTGTGACGGTTGCACGTGAGACCACGCACCAGTACTGTACAAACAATGTTCATTGTCTCTTTGACCCGTTTCTCTGTAAACGGGTCGCCCGATCTGGGTTTCAACCCGAATTCAAAATCAACAATTTCACGCAATTTCTCGATTCCAATCCATCCAATATCATTACAAGATACCCAAAAACAAAATTCCAAGTTCAATTTGTGATTTTCTTACCTCAAACCACTTGAATTTCGAATTGAAATTTCGAAATGGACATCGGGCTGTTTTGGGCTTGTTCCTCATCGATTTCGTTCAATTTTGTGAAGGTTTTTGAAATTCCAAAATTTTGAATTTTCCGAGTGTCGGTCTCGGGTTTGTTCTTCTCTTTTTTCCTTTCGGTTTCTCACTTATTTTATCTCTAGGTTTCTCTGTTTCCTCTCTATGTCACTCTCATCTCACTCTGTCCTCTAATCATTCCATTTTTCTTTGTTCTTCTCCCATGGCCGAAAACACACCCCAACAACTCACATACAAAGGCACACACAAATACATAGACGGTGGCACACAAACATAAGGGATAAGGGACACTTGTCCAAATCCCATTAACCCACCAGAAAAATCTCATAAGAAAATTACCAAAACGCCATTTGAACAAAATTACCAAAATGTCCTTATGTAATCTAGACCAGGAACGAAATCGTCTGAATCCCGTTTTCGACATGCCGTCTACTGACGTACTCGGGAGGCCAAGACCTTTCTAACAGCATTTTTCAGAATTGCCAAAAATCTTCCCAATGAAAAAAGTTAACATTTTGACCTTTAGTAAGTCAAAGCCAACCCTTTGACTTTGACCAAAAGTTAACTAGGGCCAAAATTGTCAATTCCATCCGAATTTTTTTATTTTACCCTCGATGAAAGTCTAGGTTGTTACATTAAGGCTATAGAGAGGTTCCTAGGTCTGAAACGATTCAAATTGATATATAGAACATAAAATGCAGACATAAAGTAGCTTGATTATGACCGAGTTAGGTTGCCGGGTCGTGCGACTCGTATTGCAAACCCGCTGGAGGTTGTTGCTGACAGGCCAACGTGTGAGGCTCACGCGCAATGGCCCTTGCTAGCGCATGAGGGCGCTTGCGACATCGCCTTGAGTTCCGGTTAACACAAAGATGTCCTGTTTTTGTATTCTAAATCTAATGGTATAATTTTCAAATCAATTTGATGTCATTTGGGTGTAGTTCCAGATGTCTAATATAATATGGTTATATTTAAAATTCATTTTTAATTTAGGAAAAATTAGAGGAGTTCATTATAAGGTTATATTGGACTTTAATGAGTAATAAGGGTAATTATAGTGAATGGAAAAATCTACAAACTTATGATAAGTTGCTAGAAAATTTTCATTTTTATTCTTTATACAAATCCCAAAAATTCCTAACTATTTATTTCAGTAAAAATTCCTCGTTATAAAATTAGGGGTTCGGAGGATACAGTTCAATGGTATTAGAGTGATAGAGTCTGTTAAACCGGGTAGGGCCAAATCTTAGAAGTGCTAAAATTCTAGAATCCCATTATTGAACTCTTCATCATCGTTCCTCTGATCAAACGTTGTCAGGGAAAGTGATACAGGGGCACGGACAAAGATGGGGCACAGAGAGAGCGTCAGGTTTGATCTGCATTCAAATGGAAATGGGTTTATTTTAGTTTTGATGTTAATATACTTAATTATCTTAGCCGGTGCTTCGATCCATGATTACCAAGACGAGTACTTTATTCGCCGGTCCAATTCCTTCTTCTTCCACGGCGGAAGTGAAGGTCTTTATGCTTCCAAGCTCGACTCCGATAATGACAAGTCTGCTTCTGCAGATAAGCCCCTCAATGGCAAGTCCTTCATCAGGTAAATTAAAGCCCCCATCTTTTTGTTTTCTGTTTACGACCCAACGAGTGATGGATGCTCTCGATCTGATTGTTTAGGTGAAATAATGGATAGGTTGTTTTTTATTTTTGGATTGGTAATTGTTTAAATGGGAAAGTTGAATCTTTGAGTGTCAATTGAATTGGTTTGTGTTTGAATCTCTTCGAAGGTTGCGGTTTATGAATTAATTGTGCAATGTCACATTCACTGATTGATTTCTTTCAATGAGGGTTCACTATTTCTTACAATGAGCGTTCATTATTTCTTTCAATGAGGGTTCACTATTTCTTTCAATGAGGGTCACTATTGCTTGCTCGTGCTAGATGCGCTGAAATTGAAATCTAGTGAAATATTAATGAACTGATGGGTATGTTTTCTTTGTTTTGTTTTTCTGTTTGGCTTTTATGAGAGTAGAATGAGTCAATGAGAGGCTTTAACTTAAGGCTGCTGTATGTGGAAATCAGTACCAAATGATATTTGATCAAAATGAGGCCTTTGTAAGTTTGTATATAGGTTCAATAGTCTATTCTTCCTTACCATAAGTAAATGCGCACTTTTAATTTTATTGTTCTGTATAAGGTCTTTGTGTATAAACGAAAAAGTTCGAAGAGTTCATGCTTCCTTACCATATGTTAATGCAGGTTTGAATCGATCATTTTTCAAAGAACCAAGGAATCTGCTGAAAAGAAAAATGAGATGCAGCAGAGGACTGGCTTGGTTGAGGCTATTGTACTTGAGGTTAGGGACAGGGAGAAGATTGGGGGTTCTTATTTGAATTCGGATGCAATATGCTGCACCCCAGAGCTTTCCAAGGATGGTTCGTGCAAGGTGGGAGAGGTTATTATCCAACAAAACCCAGACAACCCTGATGGGCCAAAAAGGATTCAGACCTTCTTCGAGGGGAAAAATGAAGAGGCTAATATGGATATCCAAAGTATTGAGATCAACAGCACGGGAATGTACTATCTCTACTTCATGTTCTGTGATCCAGAACTTGTGGGTACATTAATCAGTGGAAGAACTGTTTGGAGGAACCCTGATGGTTATTTACCAGGAAAGATGTCCCCGCTGATGACATTTTTTGGCCTAATGTCTTTAGCTTACCTCGTCCTGGGTCTTTTCTGGTTTCTTCGGGTTTTAAGGTATTGGAAAGATATAATACAATTGCATTACCACATCAGTGCTGTAATTGGTCTCGGAATGTGTGAAATGGCCCTTTGGTATTTTGAATATGCAAATTTCAATTCCACTGGTACCAGACCAATGGGGATTACCATATGGGCAGTAACCTTCAGTGCTGTTAAAAAAACTGTCTCCCGGCTTCTTCTTTTGGTGGTTTCAATGGGCTATGGTGTTGTCAGGCCAACTCTCGGTGGTATAACCTCAAAAGTACTTCTCCTTGGAGTGATATATTTTGTAGCATCAGAAGCACTTGAGCTTGTTGAACATTTGGGCAATATCAATGACTTCTCTGGAAAAGCAAGGCTTTTTCTGGTGCTACCGGTTGCTCTTTTAGATGCTTGTTTTATTCTTTGGATATTTTCCTCGCTATCTAAAACTTTGGAGAAGCTTCAGGTAAACCTTATTTTTCAAGTTCATTCTTTTGTACATTGACAAGATAACGTGACTTAAGTAGTTTACTATTGTTGAAAGGAAGGAAATAAGTTGTTGTGCTCATTTTTAAGTTGAAGAGCTATGCAGGTGATAGACATCAGATACAGTATGTGCTACTCTTTTGGTAAATTGGAAGTATTAAATTAAGAAAAGCTTATTTAATACATGAATTTGCATTTTGGATTGATCTTCATCTGTATATATATGAATTCTTGTGGCGGAATAATGGATCGTTCGTTCTGTTCCTGTTATGTACATGGAATCCTTCATTAGATTTCCTTTAGAATGCAACCCTTTGAATTCGACCTGAGGAAACTAAGTGAATATGTCCCTTTTTTCTAATGTCCACCCAGATACGAAGAAGCATGGCCAAACTTGAGCTATACCGGAAGTTTACTAATTCCCTTGCAGTATCGGTGCTGCTCTCTGTTGCTTGGATTGGTTATGAGGTTGGTTTGTTTCGTTTTCTGTTCCCATCCTTTTTTTCTTCCTTCTTCTACCCAATTGTCATTTAAATAGTGATCATTAACTCAGAAAATAGTTCCGTTTTGTAACTAAGGATGCCTGTAACTCTTTTCTCCAGATAGGTTTTGTTCACTAAATTTTTATTATGCAAAGTTCACAATTAGTTTGAGATATTAGCCAAAAAGTTGCTCAATTTTCCAGCTGTCAGAATTTTACTGGTGCTATATCCTAAATATTCTTCTCTTATTTTTTTAGTACGGTTCTGTGATTGTATAAAACAAACTTCTGATCTTTGTCTGCTCAGTTGTATTTCAATGCGACTGATCCGTTGAGTGAACTGTGGCGAAGAGCCTGGATCATCCCAGCTTTCTGGACTTTCCTTGCATATTTTCTGTTGGTGGTGATATGTGTTCTTTGGGCTCCATCTCATAACCCAACTGGGTATGCTCTAAATCCTTCCCTCCTTCAATTGCATGCTCCAAGTTTCTGAGTTTGCATTTTACTGCCACTTTTGAACTGTTAACTCTAATCCGATCGTTCTAAAAGAGATGAAAGAGTTTCAAATAACATGAAGACACTTTGTGGTTATATAATACGAGAACTCATTGTGGGGTCGTGCAGATATGCATACTTAGAGGAGACCGGAGATGACTTTGATGAGGAAGGTATCTCGCTCACAGGAAGTGGGGTTAAAGTGGCCGGAGTAGACTTGGCAAGCAAGTTAGAAAGAAAGGAAAGAAAGGTATCAAGTACTGCAGATCATCATGTGTTTGGGCTCGCGGAAGATCTAGAGGAAGATAAGAGAGAATAAAGATACTCTTTTTTTCTCGTTTCCTTTAGAATCTCTCTGGACGATATGAACGTACATTTGCAGGAACATGTCTTCACTATACTGTCATACCTAAGAGAAAGAAAACGGGTGTTTGTAATTAGAGAAAGCTTAGTCAATGAAACCCGTGATGTTTAGGGAAGAAATTAGACATAAATTAGGCACTGTACGTGAAATGGTGTATTATTCTTGGATGTAGCTGAAAGACATGTTAATTGGATAAAACTGATATGAGGTCATGTTAAATAGAGGAGGCTACATAAGTGGTAGGAATATTTTGGAAAATGTAAGGCACTCATGTTCCTCCTTGGTTTTTTGTTTTTCTTCCTTTTATGTGTGCTTGGCAGATGGTTGAGGACTCGTGGGAATTTTTGCTTTTTTTCTTCATCGGGGAAAGAATGAAAAGGAAAGTGAAAAAAATATGAAGATTAAAAGTGGATGAGAAAAGAAGTAAAAAGAGGGTAAGGACTATGACTCTTAACAAATGTAGTCGGATGAATTGAAATATGCTAAACTTTTACTATTGTTCTTAAATTTTACTTCTTAAATTTTATTTCATTCTTAAATTTCAATATTAGAATTTGTCGTGCCAAAATTTTATGTAATGGTGGTTATTTCGTTTAATTTTTTTTTTTTTATCTTTTGTTGAAAGTGTGGATAAAGGTGTTATTTTTTCATCTTTTTACAACAGAAAACATTCAAAAGGGTCATTATTGTATATTTGAGTAAAACTCATTAACAACGGACTCTAATATTAAAATTTATGATCGATTGGTAATATGTAGGCAAAGTCAAGGATGCTGGCTACTATTTAGTCAATAAAAATTTAAGAGAATTCATATGTTTTTTGAGAGACTAGTAATGGCTAGCATCCACTTTAGACTCGTCCAATTTTTGGATAAATTTAACTTTAAATCACCTAAAAGTTATTAATAGTTAGTCCGTTTTTATAGTTTTCAAAATTTGACTCTCTATATTTTGATAAACTTTAATATTAAACTTATTTTTTCAAATTTGAATATATAACAACATAATTTTACTACATAGGCTAATTTTAAACAACTAGTTTTTAAATGTCATGTGAACATGCAATAGGATTGTTGGAGTTCTTTGAAAATCATCGTCGCATCAGAGATAAAGAAGGTCATTCTGCACTCCAATTGAACCTAGTGGAGCACTTATGACAACTCCACGGAGAACACAGTAATTTAAATTTGCATTATTGTCTTTCTAATTTTGCATTCTTTTTCTTCCTGAATTGAGACGATGAATATATCCAGCATTTTCCAACCAAAATCTAGATGATTTTCAAAGGATCGTTAACCATGAAAACCAAACACCAGTGATACAAATACCAATGGAATAACAGGTTAAATAGATGTGTAACTTAAAATTGAAAACTATGGTTCTAACTTTCTATAGTGACATTTCATAAGTTTATGGTAATGAATCTATTACACATAGTCTCAAATAGCTATAATTGATGCAGAAGAGTAACACAATCTCACCAAGTTATTTCCCTCTGGTATCACAAACCTTTCTTATTTCAGTAATGAAACAGGCAAGATCTGTAATAACAAAGCCACCTTTTCAACAATTACCCAGATTTAATTCTCTTCTTAGATTTTCCATCGAATTTCAAAGTGCCACCTAATTCAGCTTAAGATGAAGCTTCCATTGATCTAGAAAAAGAGCTGGAGAGATCAGCACAGAGATCTACAACCCTTCTAATGTTGTTAACAAAACAAGCAACTAATTTTACTAACGGTGAAATCTAATTGGTACCCATTTGTTTTTGTAACTCAATGCATCACTTCTTCAAAAAAATTCTAACTCCTTGGTTTTCTCCACAATCTAATTTATCACAAGGTCAAGCAATTATTTCAAACTACTTACAATAGTGCATCTGAAACAGAATAGTCAAATTTAATTTTTGAATAAATTTAACCAAAAATATATTAAAAAACATCAAAATAGGTTTGCAATAGACTAGGTAAATTTAACCTAAAATCTAACTTTCATATTGAGACCAGCTACTAGTAGCTAGTTGTCTCCCACTAATTATTTCTCGTTTCTCTCTTCTCTCTTCTTCATCCTCTATTCTTCACAAACTCTCTTCTTCATTCCCAAAACTCATCATCATTTGCATTCACAAGCTCTAAACTTTTTTGTGAGTTATCCAAAACTTCAAAAAAAAAAAAATCCAAATTTTCTCCGTTTCTAGGTCGTTATTTGGTTTGAACTTTTCGTACAGGGTTGTGAAAAGTTTGATTTTTCCGATATTTTGGAAATTGAGGCTTTGATGTTTCGCAGTTTTTAGGCAATGATCGGGAATGGCGAGTTGCTGCGAACAAAATTTATGTCAGGACCCGTCCCAAATCCCCCGGGATTAACGTGGGATGCGCCTGATCCCGTATGACACAAAGTGTCAGACCAGGGAAAAATTCCGTCTCTAGCCCTCACCGGGGCTTCCAGAGTACGTCGGGATCGTAGGAGGAGGAGGGTGATGTCTCAATCTCTGCTACAGCTCGCATCCGCGATCAACCTGAAGGGCATTAAAACCACGAAAACTGTGAGTGGACAAAACTAATATTTTAATAAAACATTTTCATCGAAAAATATTTATGCCCTTCACTAAAAGCATATGCATGCATTCAAAAACCGTTTATCAAAACGTTCATAAAACCCTTTGAAAACATTTTCAAAACCTTTCAAGAGTTCATGTCCGGTCCCCATAAACCGTCATGAACCATAATGACAGGACCCGTCCCCGAAGGACATAGATAACCGTGCCCGGTCCTGCTCCCGTCTAACAAGTCAACTGAAAATCCGAAACTACCCTTCATCACCTGCCAGACAAGGGATATTTGCGCCTGTGCCCACTCATACCTCCACCTCTCAAATAGCCTCGATCATCGCGCCACGACCTGAAGGGTCAATAAAACAGAAAAGGTGTGAGTGGACAAAAATGACCTCGTATAAAAACATTTGCCAAAATACCATCTTACCCTCCAGTTTTCACAAACGTGCATGCATATCGTAAGACACGAGTAATAATAAGAAATCATTCAAGTACGAACAGTGAACCGATAAAATCTAAACATATTTTCCCAAGGTCCGTAAAACTCATGTTCATCAAACCGGTTCATGATATAAAGCATCATTTTATAAATCATCTGGACACAAATATCAATAAATCACAATACCACCAATCCTCAATATCCAATCTCAATATCCATATAACCCGTCACGATATTAATGCAACGCGTGCAAACTCGGTGTCTCACATCCGAGTACATCCCCCAGGATCTACGACGTCTAGGGGGATATCAACTCTAGGATCAACGACGTCTAGAGGATATCATCATAATCCCACGCTCCTGCGAGTGAGCCTCCCTCGGAGCTACTCATCTCTAGGCAGTGGATCGTGACTACTCCAAGATCTACGACGTCCGGAGGAGACTATCAAATCACAGAGGATGGTATATGTGGAACAGGTCACCAAATCCAGTAATCTCATTTTAAAATCATTTATGTCTCAAATTAAGTCAAAAACATTTCAATAGGGCCTATGCCCGAGACATAGCTTTCACAAATCAAGTTCCACAAAACCATCATCAACAGTGTCCAGAATTCACTTTATAAATCAAAATCATCAAGTTAATCATATTCACATGTAACTCCAAACCCGAGTCAAAATCACTATTCACTTGGGTCTCAAGCCCAAAATATCATTTTCACGCAAATCCGTGCAACCGTAAACCCGAGTTGCCACGATCACGTAAATCCATAAAATCAATCACTAACTCAGAATCCGAGTCCAAATATCATTTTTAATTCCCTGACTCATAACCCGAGTCAAAACATCATTTTCAATCCGGGCCTAGCCCAAAAACATCAATTTCATCATTTCTCGAAAATCGTGCCAAGATATAATATAATAATCATAAAACCGAGAAAATCGAGAAATTACCGGATCGAATCATCAATCATGCCAAAGTATATAAAATCATATAATAAAGCATTTAAAATCATATATGCATGCATCACGGTTAGAAAACAAAGTCCACTCACACACACCGTCCAAAAAGGTCCGTTTCCGAGCTGCACGTTTTTCCGTAAATTCTGAAAATCACAACTCCTGTCCAAAATCATTGTAGAGGGTTACTAACATCTCAAAATACTTCATATAATTTTCCCCAATTTTTCCGGAATTTAAATACGTATTTTTAACGTAAAACAAAACTTCGGATACGCGGAACATCAACGAAACGATATCCGATTTCCTCGAAACCAGTGGCAAAATGTTCGTTACACTAAATGGGACAAAAGTAATGTTGAACTCACCTCGAGATTCTCACTCACGCGCCAGCTACAGTACCTTCGTCCCAACCCATTTCTCTGTAAAACGGGTCCAGTTGGCACGCGAGATAACCCGACTCGTTTCCTATCAATTGGATACCAATTCATTCAATTGAGCAATCAAACAGCTTATATTTGAATCCAATTAAGTTTCTGTGAAGTCAATTTCACGAACACTTACCTGAAACCAGTCGAATCAAACTCGATTTTACGAAGAACTGTCGTACACTGTGCACTCGATGAACTTCATCAATCTCCAGCGTTTTCCTTCAATTGATCCTTCCAGAAGCATCGTGGGATCCTCAGGAACATAATCCCCAGTTCAATTTCATCAATCGAAGCCTCAAATTCCTCGACTCAAGGTGTCAGGACCCACCCCGGTTACATCCCGAAACCCGAGGTAAATCCTGCTCCCGTCTGACACCCCGTCACCAAAACAGTCAGACGCAGGAGAAAGCACGTAATAAATCCCGAAGTTAAAGTTTTACAGAGCATAGGACGAATTACAAGGAAATCAAAACCGACAATAATTACACGCACGCGACAGAAAAACTTAAACACTTGGGATCCCGCTCGTCACTTCTATGCCTCGGACACTGCCTCGACGTCAAGACTCCGCGCTAGCTCCACAACCTGGAGGGCAATTTAAAACAGAAGGTGTGAGTGGACCATCACGAAAGAAAGCTCTAAAACCATTTGTAAGAAAACCGAGTTCTACCCTCCGTTTTGAAAACACATGCATAACCCAGTTCTAAAAACAGTTATAATCAAACACCATAAAACATCATAAGAAACAGAAACACTATAAAACAGTTATAGAAATCACAGAATATGAATCATAAAACCGTATCCAAACCATGAACATCAAACCATCATTTCTGATCAAACCTGCTGGACCTATCCGAGTCTTTAAACTCCCGAGTCTTTAAACTCAACAGGCCTCAATAATATCCGAGTTTTTAAACTCCCGAGTCTTTAAACTCAATAGGCCTACGGGGGAAATATCAATATATCCGAGTCTTTAAACTCCCGAGTCTTTAAACTCAATCCGGGCCCGTCCCCCGTCAATCAATATCCGGGTCTTTAAACCCAATAACCAGATCCAGCAAATCCAATCAAAACCATTGTAAAACCCTTGTCCATTTCCATATCCAAACCCGAATCCGAAATTACTGGTCCGGAGCCCTTCCAGCATCCAGAACCGTCATTCCGAACCCAAATCCGGAAATCCACTTTTCAACTTGATAACCAAATTCCGTTTACGAAATCCGATTCTAAAACCGAAAACCTTGATCATCGAAATCATATTCCAAAATCCATTTATAATCATTGAAAATCATAAACGTTTGAAACCCCAAAAATATAGCCTCATATTCAGAATTCACACTTTCTCGTAAAACATGTCAAATACGTAATTTCTCGAAAAACGTGCAATTATGTAAAACAGGTATAGCATATTCAAATACTCATGAAATCACATATAAAACCATAAATCAAGTAATGAAAAGCAGTTATGCATGCTCAATTTTAAGGAAGAAGTCCACTCACATTACCGAGCCCTCAATCGCGTCCCGAACGTCCTGCACGTTCCTCGGCTTCCTCGGGAAACCCCGATCCTGTCAACAACCACCAAATTACGTCACTAACACGTCTACGAGTAACCACCTACACTCCCTCAAAAATCCCCAGGTCCTAAACGTAACGAACCGGAACCCTAAACCTTCACCCTCGCGGAACTACTTCGCTTCGACGTCCGATTAACCCGAAACCAATCCCAATGGACTCGTCATAACTCCTGGACCAAAAACCATGTTGACCACTTTCCCCAGAACCGCCGCACGCGCCCCCACGCACCGTCCAAAGTGGATGCGCATGGCCCTCAGGCGCCAGCTACAGTACCACCGTCAACCTCACGTCGACCCGGTTCACACCAGTGCTGCAACTCGGACCGGCGAGACCTGTTCTCTGCCGTCCGGCCACCATTTCACCTCCTTTCTTCACCTATAGCTTCTTCCAGCCCTACTCTATCCATCCCCGTCCTTGAATCACCGCGATTCAACCCGTAGCTCATCGACTCAAGCTCGAACCAGACGGCCCGAACTCCCCTGTTTGCCTTCCCGGCCACCCAGGTCACCTCCCGTCACGGTGGCAACACCAGACGGTTCCTAGGACCCCTCTAAACCTAACCCAACTCACTCTAACCATCGATTCACTCCCAAACTTCACGACTTTGGGTTCGAACATCGACGGCAAAACAGAGCACCAGAGTACCCGCCATCGTGTTAACCCCTACCGTGCACCACCCGTCACGGCAGCACAACCAATAGAAGCCCAGACTTCCACTGAGTCACCCAAACCACCCTATGAACTTCGATTCGACCTCTAGACTCACGACTCACAAGTTAAAACTCAACGGAAAAACAAGGTAATTTTACAGGAATGAGGAATTACCTGCAACCGTCCACCGCCGTGCTCGCCGCCGTGCTCCCTGGAGTCCACAGCGTCGCCTCAGCCTCCTCTCGAGGTCAATCGCACCCGCACACGGCCACAGCACCACCACAAGCCCTCAGTCTTCTCTGTTTTCTCTGGTTGTCCCTGTGACTCTCACTCACTCACACACAAGCACAATACTTCCAAACCTCCTCCCTATAACCTTCTCACCTCTCTAATCACTCTCACACCCTCACAAACTCACCAGCACCCACGATCACCCTTCAATTCCTCTCACCGCCTCACTCTGTTTCACTCAGGATCGAAAAACACACACGGGCACTGCACGGTTGCACCCCAATTATTGGAACCGTGCACACACACGAGAACCCCCCAGAAGCCACTAGCCCTGTGCCACATGTCTCCATCCACTCCATTCTCTCCCAAGTGGCTTCATCCCAGCCGTCCATCTGCCCTCTCTCTGCACAAATCCCCAGAACACAAAAGACCAAACTGCCCCTTCTTTTAGCTCAAAATTATGGTTTTGCCACTACCCTTCTAGATCCGTAACTCCCACACCGTACGTCCTATGAATACGTGCCGCCTGTCATCGAACTCAGGACAACGAGATCTACGTAACCATCCTCGGTCAACGTACCAAAACCCGATCGTCCAAAAAGTCAACTTTTCCCCTATTTAACCCAAATTACGGTTATGCCCTCAACCTTCTGAACATCATAACTCCCTCCTCGGATGTCGGAATCAGGCGTGCCACCTGCCTACGGATTCGTGACATCCCAAAATACGTCCTGGTCACTGGTCAACACCCATTTGACCACCCGAACTAAAGTCAACATTTTTGCCCAAGTTAGGGGCAAAATCGTCATTCTAAACTTACGGACCTATCGGGACCACCGAACCACCAATGAACCTCACTAATCCCACCTTAATCACTATCTTAATCCCGGCTCTCGAGACGGGTTGTTACACAAGGTCGAAAATTCGAAGATTTCATTCCTTCTGTTCTTGCTTAAATCGACACCAATTCCCTTCATTCTTGTTGCAGATCGATTCGTAATTATCCCAGAAAGCTTACTCGAGCTTCAATTTCGATCCTTAAGGCTCCTAGTTCAAAATCCAATTTCCCCCCCAAATTTCTAAAATCCGAAATTCCAGTCTCCTTCTCTCTATCAATCTCTCGTGTTTACCCAGTTGAGTCAGTCTCACATAGCTCTCAAACTTCCCTCAGAACTGGTTGTGAAAGGGAGCTCAATTCTCCCAATTCAGATTCCCATTGTTCACGGGTAAGAAAACAAAGAAGAAGAAAATGGTTGATTTAGTATAATTAATTATAATTAACAAATAATTAAACATCATGATGATGTTGGGAGGGAAACATGGATCAGGTTTTAGGGCTTAGATTAGGGGATGGGTGACACTTGTCACTCATCCAGGTGTGCACAGTCCCCAGTTACTATTCATTATTTTATTATTATTTTAATCAGAATCCCGGTTCGTTTGGTTAATCAATTCGTTCCCGTGACCATAACTTCGTCGTCGAACCTCCGATTTTGGCATGCCGCCTGTCATTGGATTCGTATCGACGAGACCTACGTAATGGTCCTTGGCCCTCGTCCATCGGACCTCCCGGTCAAAAAGTCAACATGTCAACATTTGGCCCCTAATATGCCAAATTACCAAAATACCCCTCAACTTCCGAACGCCATAACTTTTTCCTCGAATGTCAGAATTGAACGTGCCACCTGTCTATGAACTCGTGACGTCCCGAACTGCGTCAAGGTCATCGGTCAAAGTCCATTTGACCGCCCGATCAAAAAGTCAACATTTTGCCCAAGCTAGGAGCAAAACGGTTATTTTGCACAATTCGTCCGATTTCACTCAACTAATCCCGGATTAGTCATTCTAAATCATAATTAATTAATATTCAATTCCCGACACTCGAGACGGGTCATTACACATAAATCCATTTATGGGTCCCTGACCTAAAATCACAATCTTAAAACCATAAATCCATACATGTGGGAACTCAGCCCAAATCAACATACGTGGGTCTCAGCCCAAAACCATTCTCAGTGAAATACCAAAACATACAATACGGGGTCTCCCCCCCCCCCCCCCCCCCCCCCCCCTCCCCCCAAACTATTTCCAAAACATCGAATACGGGGTCTCGGCCCCAAATCACTTTCTAAAACATGGAACACGGGGTCTCTGCCCCCAAATCACTTTCATAAAACCTCATACGTATTACCCATCCGCGACACTTCCGAGAAGATGCGAACTCGGGGCACACAACCCCTAGGGAACACATCCCCAAATCACTTTCACTGAATTTCGGGGTCGAAATTCTTTTTAGGGGGGTAGATTGTAACAACCCGTACCTTCGGGAAGGGTATAAATGTAATTTTTGTAAAGATTTGTATAAAAGAACGATTTTGCCCTTGTGAATAGTGCGTCAAAAGTTGTCTTTTTGATTTACAGGCTGGAGAAGTGTTGACCATTGACAGTGACATAGTTTAGGACGTCACGAGTCCGTAGACAGGTGGCAGGTTCAATTCGGACAATTGGAGAAAAAGTTATGACGTTCGGAAGATTGAGGGCATTACCGTAATTTTGACTATTTGAGGAAAATGTTGACTTTTTGGTGGACTTGTAATTTTCTCGTAGACCGAGGACCGTTAGATAGGTCTCGACGTCCTGAGTACAACGACAGGCGGCACGCTGTCATTGGACGTCGGATGGAATAGTTACGGGTCTGGAAAGTGTGAGGGCACAAAGGTAATTTTAACACTAGGGGCATTTTAGTCTTTTTCCCCTCAGCCCAATCAGATCAGAGCAAGTGGCATTTGTGGATTGGGATATTTTCTTTGGATCCATAGGGATTGGACATGTGGTGAGGGCTGGATGGTTCTAGGAAGGTCTAAGGTGTGCACGGCCAAATTTTGTTCAAGGCTTAACTGTGTAATTGGTTTGAACACAGGAAAAACAGAGAGGAAAAATTGGAGAGACTACGATCGATTCAAGGCGTGAGTGAGTGGGTTGTGGATTGAGAGAGTGACAGAGAGACCAGGCTGAGCTGGTGATAGTGTTTTGGACTGGAACCGTGCACGGAGGCACGACGGTGGACGGCTGGAAGTTTTGGGAAAACAGAGAGGCGGTGACCCTGTGGTGGTGGTTGTGCCGTGTGGTGGCTCAAACCAAGACACTAGGGGACTCAGACGACTACAAGGAACTCAACGAGCACCGTCGTACGTGGCGGCGCAGACGGCGGAGACAGGATCGAAGGTATACCCGAATCGCCTGTTTTTCCGTGATTTTGTTTTCAAAAGTCGTGGACTTTGGGCTAGAGTCGAGGTCATTGGTGAGTGAAGTGAGGTTCAGGGAGGTCCTAGGAGTCATCTAGGATGGTCTCCGTGACGGGGGAGGACCTGGGTGGCCGGCGATCAAAACAGGGGCAACGGGCTATGTTTTTCAAGGGAGAAACCGTGAAGTTTTAGGCCGTGATTCTTCGATGTTAGGACGGGGTTAGATTACTAAGGGTTGGACGAAGCTTCTGGGATTGGATTGGACTGAAATGGTGGAGGAATCACAGAGAACCGGTCACGCCGGTTCAACTGTGTTGAACCGGGTGACTCGAGGAAGAAGAAACATTGTAGCAGGCGCGTGAGGCCCACGCGCAGCCACTTTGGGCGGCGCGTGGGGAGGATTCCGGCCAACCTTCCAACATGGTTTTGGTTCTAAATGTCCTAAGGAATCCATTGGTGTGATTTTCGGGTTAATCGGATGATGTTATGAGATAGTTCGGGAATCCGGACGGTTTAGGGTCTAAGATTAAAATATGAATAAATTCCCAAAAAATTTGGGAAATTAGGGTTAGTATCCTTGATGTATTTGTAACCCTATTTGGTGCATATTGATAGGACGGAAGACGCCTGAGATGGTCGAGGAGCGCACGGAGCGCGATTGACTCGTTCAGATTCGTGAGTGGACTCTTTCTTTCTTTCAAGCATGCCTAACTGTTTTTAAGTATGTTTTATTATATTAAGTATGTGTTTATGCTTTTTAATGATGTTTATATTTGATTATATGTGATTGATATGCTTGCACGTTTTTCGAGATGTTTTCGGATTTTTCGCACGTTTTTCGAGAAAAAGCTGGATTTCGTATGTTGATGCCATACTTAGGGATTTCCATATATAATTTTTTTCTGATGATGATAAATGGATTATGAAACATGATTTTTGATAATCGCGGATTTTGGCTTAAAACGTGGATTTCTGGATTTGGGTTCGGAATGACGGTTCTGAACGCCGGAAGGGCTTCGAACCGGGGATTTCGAATTCGAGTTTGGCTATGGATTTAGAAATGGTTTTATATTGAATTTGGATTGGATTTGCTGGATCTGGATATGGGTTTAAAGACCCGGATGTTCTGATGGATGGGGGACGGGCCCGGATTGAGTTTAAAGACTCGGACATTTATGATATTACCCCCATAGGCATATTGAGTTTAAAGACTCGGGAGTTTAAAGACTCGGATTACATATGAGGCATGGTTGAGTTTAAAGACTCGGATAGACCCATCAGGTTTGATCAGACGTGTTTTTTATATAGTGGTTTATGATATACGTTATATCGCTGATGTTGTGATTTCAGAATATTCGTTAGGCATGCATGTTTTCAAAACGGAGGGAACAAATATTATTATTATTTTTCCTTAACTCTGATTTGATAATAAATTGTTTTTTTGAAACTTTTATTTATTTATTCTAGTCCACTCACACTTTTGGTTTTAAATTTTCCCTCCAGGTCGTGGTGATAGCGTTGGGGTGAACGTTGAGGCAGAAATCGAGGCATAGAGCTTACGACGTTCTTCCGTTGCGGGACTAGCATAGTAGGATTTTGTGCCCATTTTGTAGAACTATGCTCTGACTTACAGTTTTATGATATTTACTCCTTCGTCTGATAATTATGCTTATCGTAGTGTTGAGGTTATTTCGGTACTTTGGGTGTTATTGTCAGTCGGGAGCAGGGTTCGTCCCGGGTATCGAGGCGATATTTGGGACGGGTCCTGACATCAAAAGTCAACTCTCCACTCCTTTTTAACCAAATTACCAAAATCCCCTTGAACTTCCGAATATCATAACTTCTTCCTCGAACGTCGGAATCGGCGTGCCACCTGTCTATGAACTCGTGTCATCCCTAAAAAGTCCATTTGACCGCCTGTACGTAAAGTCAACGTTTCACCCATTCTAGGGGCAAAATCTTCATTTCTCCCTGCTCGTCCGTTAATCCTCGTCTAATCTCCGATTAGCCTTGCTAACCCGTCATTAAGTCTTAATTAATCTTGATAATTCGGGACTCGTTACAATCTTCCCCGCTTAAATAATTTCCTCCTCGAAATTCAAATCGACCCGATTCCACAACCAAATTGTGGAATCCAACCATGTCCCCAGTAGAGGGGTACCCTCGTGTAATCAAACACGTTCGACACAACCATCGTACTCGTCGGTACGCACTATCACCGGAGCCTCCAAAGCTTCAACTCACTCTCGAGAACTACACTTTAGCTCGCACGTCTTACTCGAGACAGAATGTCGACACTCGTCAATCTTTCCTATCACTCACTTTGACAAGTCAAAAATACCATACTGTCATTCCAACAGCTTTTCAATCTAATACTCTGACACGTTCCATCCTACAGTCGTCATGCTGAATGACGTATTCCCACTAAGGGCTATCACATCCAAGCTGACATCTAGCACAACATCCGATCAGACAACATTCTATAGATCCTACCATCACAATGGCACGAATCCCATCTCGTAGGTCATCCTCAAACATATGCCCATACTGACTTTCCTTAGAGTCCCATCAGTCCATACCAATCCGAACTCGTCGGATATCGATCAATCCATTACCACGATATATCATGACTTCGTGACCAGCCGACCGATGCTGAAATCTTGACTCACTCGAGTCCCCAACTTTCACTATCGGGTCTAATCCAATCGCCACTTATTTCCATCTAGGACTCTATCCAATCGATAACACATTTCCAACATACCAATTGACCGTGGTCAATCGCATCATCCTACGTGCACGACCACATCACATCAACATCGAGGCGGCACCCGACCTACTCAAAGATTGCACTCTGGCAACGTCCAACCACATTACTCGATCCACCTAGGATCCACTATCAGCTTCCTAGGTCGACGTAAGGTAACCCATAAGACCAACATGAGTTCGCTACCTCAGACACTCACTCGTCACATCCAGTGACACCAAGAATCATCTACTCCTTAAGTCAAACAAATTTGACTCATAGCCTAGGTGTTCGGTTCTTACACCTTCCTTTAATTCCTTTAGCTGTCATATCACTCCTCATCGTCCCACCTAGGGAAGAATCCAGGAGAATCCAAGATGATGACATCAAAGTTCCTCCTATGTCATCCTCTGACACCCAACACTATCTACTAAAGAGTCACACTCAGTGACCTCGGAATATCCATCACCAATGCGGAATCAAGTACTCTTCTCATCGTCTCAATCACAACTTCTCTTGATTCCGAAGTTCCAACCACGTAGGAAACCTGCTTCTTTTCCAATTACTGTGCTCACTCATTACACGATCATTCCAGCGTCCTATAGGCAACCAATTTCCAAGTCCCCAATTCAGGAGGTATGGCCAACCGTAATCAATCAAAGCCAATCCGCAATGGACTCTCAAGTCCTCAGCTCAACCGGACACCATCCACGCGTCCGTGAATACTGTTTATGGGGGTACACTTATTCCGAGTGGAATTCTTGCTACTCAAGGTTAAACCTTGTATACTATTTACGGATGTGCATAAACGGCCTCCAACACTCGTATCTCGTACCTTTAATCATCCTGATCCAACTCTGACTCACAGAATTGGTCGGAATCCACTGATATTGGTCGGTAGGCTAAACAGATCGCAACGTCTATCGTGATCTGAAGCTATATCTCTGCGTACTACCATATCTGACAAACCGACCCACACGTCATGTGACGTCACTCATGTCATCCATTTATATCTTTCCATCTGAATGCCACTTAGACATTTCAACCTTTAACGTTACTACTCCTGGGCACACACTCGCGCCCCAAGTGTCGTATCATCAGGGAACTGGTTACCAAACCAAGTACTACTGGTGCCTCGCACTGAGCCACTCGGGATCCTCTCTGTCCCGCTCAGTGCCCACCGAACTCACATGCTCGCCCCTTTGGCACCTCTACTATTTCATATGCATACTGGTTCGCACGTCCCAACTCTATGGGATCAACTCCAGCACTCACACTCATGTAATCCATCCAAGGATATCTAGGGCACCTGTCATTCACGCACCTCGTATCATCGTCACGACTGATGAATCCCATCATCACAATCGCCACGACAACCTGAATCTATCCAACTCAATAAGACTCGACTACGTCTATCGATAGCAGCGTCTGCCACAACCTCGCGCATATCAAGCTTAGAAACACTCTGCTACCGAGACTCCAAATCCATGCGGTTGACTCACAGCCAGTACCAACTACTCCACACGCAACATCCACCGACCGGTCCACCTCAGGATCCGGTCAACAAGTACCACACTCCTGGTAACTTGTCTAATCAATTACCTACTAAGGTTATCACAAACCCGGCTGCCCGCTTCAGCCCAACCATCCTGATCGATCCCTCACTCTCGACTCCGAAGAGTCGTCGTACTCTGATACTGGAGTCCAGACAACTAGTAACCACAATCTGAGGACCTTTTCCCCTCGTAACAGTACGGCGCCCCGACGCTGGTCTCCACAAGAACTTGGCCATATTCCATGCCTAACACTGCATAACGGCTACACGTCGTAATCGTATCCTATCGCGGCACGCCATAACTACTCCGGGCATCCACTGCCAACAAACATCCCTCTAGGATTCGACACACTGAAACATGGCAACACATGCCAAATAGGGTCAAACGTTCCTATTCCCAACAATCTCACTCGGGTCAACCATGACCTCATCTGCTCTCTGCAGCATACTCTCCAATCCGACATGACACGATCGACGACGGTCTCGACTCTCGAGTCGTCACACGGCTTCTGCTGATTCACGGGATCCCACTCACCAGTAACACTACAGCTCTAAGCTGTTAGATTCCCAAAAATACCGATCCTACTCGGGATCCACTTCCTTGAAACACGCGACATCCAATGCCAATCGAACCTCAAACTATCGCACCACGTGCCAAACACCATCTAACTAAGGTTCGATTCTATCGAATCCTCATACTAATACCCTAACTAACAGGTTGATGACGGACAGTTACGACTGCAGAGACATCACATCCTCGACCTACGTGCACTCTCCAAAAAAAAAACCCGCTCTGATACCACTTGTCAGCACTCCCCCGGAATTAACGTGGGACGCGACTGATCCCGTCTGATACGAAGTGTTAGACCAGGGAAAAATTCCGTCTCTAGCCCTCACCGGGGCTTCCAGAGTACGCCAGGATCGTAAGAGGAGGAGGGTGATGTCTCGATCTCTGCTACAGCCCACATCCGCGATCAACCTGAAGGGCATTAAAACCACAAAAACTGTGAGTGGACAAAAGTAATATTTTAATAAAACATTTTCATCGAAAGATATTTATGCCCTTCACTAAAAGCATATGCATGCATTCAAAAACCATTTATCAAAACGTTCATAAAACCCTTTGAAAACATTTTCAAAACCTTTCAAAGAGTTCATGCTCGGTCCCCATAAACCGTCATAAACCATAAATCCATTTATGGGTCCCCGACCCAAAATCACAATCTTAAAACCATAAATCTATACATGTGGGAACTCAGCCCAAATCAGCATACGTGGATCCTAGCCCAAAACCATTCTCAGTGAAATACCAAAACATACAATACGGGGTCTCCTTCCCCCTCCAAACTATTTCCAAAACATCGAATACGGGGTCTCCGCCCCAAATCACTTTCTAAAACATGGAACACGGGGTCTCTGCCCCCAAATCACTTTCATAAAACCTCATACGTATAACCCATCTGAGGCACTTCCGAGAAGATGCCAACTCGGGGCACACAGCCCCTAGGGAACACATCCCCGATATATGTCACGATTCATCTCTATACTAGTGTGCACACTACTCAGGGTCTCACTCCGAGTCTACCCCCAGGAATTCTCTATCTGGGAGGCTCTATCTCTCGAACTAGTCCGAGCTCTATCTCCGGATCTAGTCCGAGAATCTCTCCGGAATAGGGTCCAAGACCACATCATAACTCCACTCCTAGAACGGGATCCCAATGGGGATACCCATTCAGGTCTGTGGATCGCGACTCTCCAGGTCGACGTTTGGAGGAGACCATATAAATCATATGAAGGGTATAAATACATTTTCAAACACTTTCCTTCTTTCTCAAATATATTTCAACTGGGTCTCATACCCGATTCATCTCAATAGGATTCCTTGAATCCGATTCAAATCCATTTCACAGGCCTCGGCCTAAATTCACAGTTCAACAAGGTCTCATTCCCGAATTCTCATTTCATAAACCGAACTGGGACTCAAGCCCGATGTTACAATCAACTGGGCATCTAGCCCGATACCACGACTAACTAGGCCCTAAGCCCAAAACCATAACTCAACGGGGCCTTAAGCCCCATTTCACAACCAATAGGGCCTCAAGCCCGATACTACAATCAAAGGGGCCTCAAGCCCGATATTACAACCAAATAGGACTCCAGCCCGAATTCTCAAACCAACGAGACCCTAGGCCTGATCGTATAACTCAAATGGGCCCTCGGTCTGATTCCTCGTCAAATCAAATAAACTCCAAGTCCGAGAGTTCGTAAATCAAATGGGTCTCGTGCCCGGTTTCATATTTCCAAATCCAAAACCAATTCATTAAACCCTTATTGAAAACCTAGCATGTACAAGCATCGTATAAAACAGAAAATCTCGAAATACGTGCAAATACGTAAATCCTAGGCTACCACAAACAAATGCACTCATGGCATCACAAAACATGTATTAAAACAATTATAAAACATTTATACATGCATAAATTTCGAAAGAAAGGTCCACTCACAGACCGTCCGAAGCCGCGCCTTGATACACGAGCCATAAGCCTCTCCCGGGCCAATCGTCGCCTCCGGGATTCCTGAACCTGTCCAAATCGTAGTAGAGGGTTACTAACTACTTAAATAACTCCTCACTAAAGCCCCATAAATTTCCGGAATTTTAAACTATTTTTAAACACGATCCTAAACCTTCGGACAACCTGAACTATATCGAAACGATATCCAATCGACTCGAAACCAGTTCCAAAATGTTCGTTACATCGAATAGATGAAATTACATGTTGGAACCTTCCCCAGAAAGTGGGTCACACGCCCACACGCGCCGAAAACAGCCCCTGCGCGTAGGAGCCACGCGCCGCAGTAGTGTGGATCGTCTTCCACCTCTCGACCGGTCCAAACCGGCCGGTTCGGTTCACATTGTAACTGGACCGACGTGACCTGTCCAGGGCCCTTCTTCCTTCATTTTTCATCAAATTTCTTCCTTTTTGATTCCATTATTACTATTTTAGTCCTAGCAACCTAATTATATAAACAAAACCAAGGAAAACTTTCTAAACCGACCCGTTCAACTTACCCTCCTGACGGTCTAAGTTTCCCTATTACACCCAGGGCTGCTCAGCCCTTCACCACCGTAAAAAAACTCATCTAATCCTTCCTAACAACCTAATAAACCTCTCCCAACCACTCAAAACCGTCCATAATACTCAAATCAAATTCTTGAATCCAAAAATCAAAATCGAGCACCTTACCTTCTCTCCACCGTGCATGGCGGCCCAGCCGCCTCCTGCCACCTTCCTCAGCTTCATCAGCATCCTCTCACTCTCTTGGTTCCTTAGACATGATCATATGGGGTAAGGGTTTGGATTGGGGTTGGATGTTTGATCAAGTTTGGTTGGAAATGGGGAAAATGGCCGAACACGGTTAAGGGTGGATATGCAAGAGTATGTTTGAGTGTGCAATGGATGAGTGACACTTGTCACTCATCCATTGGGCTCTAGTGAAAAATATCTGGGCCCCATTTACGACAAAAGTCAATTCGTCTCGAACTTCGTGCAATAGTTCCCTTGAACTTCCGTGAACCGTAACTTTTCCGTCGAACGTCTGAATTTGACGTGCCGCATGTCTACGGATTCGTATCACCTCGATCTACGTAACGATCCTCGGCCATCAGACTTCCTGGGTCAAAAGTCAACTTTCTGCCCCTTTTTAACAAATTACCGAAATGCCCTCGAACTTTCGAATATCATAACTTCTTCCTCAAACGTCGGAATCGGGCGTGCCACTTGTCTATGAACTCGTGACGTCCCAAAATACGTCAGTCATCGGCCAAATTCCATTTGACCGCCTGAACGAAAAGTCAACGTTTCGCCCATTCTAGGGGAAAAATCGTCATTTCGCCCTGCTCGTCCGTTAATTCTCGTTTAATCCCCGATTAGCCTTGATAATTCGTCATTAAGTCTTAATTAATCTTGATAATTTGAGACGGGTCGTTAAAGTTTAGGTATGATAATTTTAAACATTCAACAATTAAAAGGAAGGAAGAAAGAAAAATTAGAAGTTTTACCATAAACTATGGTACTAACATTGAGTAAAATGTTGTTCCTTACTTTCTTGGAAGCAAAAAATACCTTTTGTAACACCCCGGAAATTCGAGGATTCCCATATTGTAATTTAATGTATGATTTGACGATTTTACCCCTGTGAATGGTATGGTCAAATTGTTGACTTTTGATTGATGAACTAAATGAACTTTGACCTATGACCGTGACGTAGTTCGGGACGTCACGAGTTCATAGACAGGTGGCACGTCCAATTCGGACGATCAGGGTAAAAGTTATGACTTTCGGAAGTTCAGGGGCATTACCGTAATTTGGACTCTCGGGGGACAATGTTGACTTTTCTTTTGACAACTAATTTTCAGTTGACTCAAGGACCGTTGGGTAGGCCTCGACGTCCTGAGTCCGTAGACAGGCGGCACGCCGAAATCGGACTTCGTACGAGGAAGTTATGGTCAGAAATGTGAATTCGGGAAGTTCGTGTCTCGGTTTTCGTGTCGAATTTTATATTCAGTAAATCTGATTGGAGGACACCTGGTGAGTGACAAGTGTCACTCACCCATTGGCTAGATTGGATCAGATCCACTATTGGATTAATTAACATTTGAATCAGCTTTAAATTCCAGCCTTTGGATTGAAAACCCCAGATCTGATCTCAGCCCTTGATCTCATTCTGAGATTCAATCTGGGCCGTTCATTTCTTTGAGCAGCTTTCCCTCCATTTCTATATAATTCTCACCCGAACCCACACACACTGCCCATTTCATCCATCACACCCGCACTACTCCCTGTCCCTGTGTCTGTGTGTTGCTGGACTCACGGGGAAGGACGGAGGCACGGCGGTGGACGGCGGCAGACGGCGGCAAGGTGAGCTGTTTTTCAAAACCCGAAACCGTTTTAAAAACTCAGGATTTGGAAGCTTGTTTCCAGCATGTGTTGTCGAGTTCTAGAGTCCCTAATCAACTCTCTGGATTAGTAGGAAACTTTGGGACGTGTTTGTATGACCGGAGGTGACCTGAACGGAGTTTGAACGGCGACGGGAACCGGCTCTGTTCTTCGAGGTAGGCCTTCGAACCTGTCTGTGTTTGTTAATTTTGATTAGCTAGAACCCTTTCTGAGATTGAGACGAGCATCTAGGAACAAATTAGGACTGAAATGGTTGAGAAATGAAGAAATGGCAACCGGGTCATGATCGCGGGTCTGATCGACCCGAGTTGCAGGTTTTCGGGTCAACCCGTCTGAGGACAGAGGTGATGACGTGGCACCCTGTCAGACTGTCAGGTGACGTGGACCAACCGTGAGCCGACACGTGTCACATGTCAGTGCACAGTCAGCACTGACATGTCAGTGACGTGGCCCAATCAGGGACTGCCACGTGTCACTGACATGTCAGTGACGTGGACCAGTGCCGTGTGAACACGTGGCACATGTCAGATCTGACACGTGGCCTGACAGATCAGTGAGGTGGACCAATCAGATGTTGACACGTGGCACCTGTCAGAGTCTGACACGTCAGACCTGACAGCTGTCAGATGACGTCAGCATGACGTCATGCTGACGTCAGCAGTACGTCAGCGATGACGTCAGCAGGAACTGTTCCTGCGTTGACCGCCGCGTTGACCGGCGCGTGGGGGCGCGTGTGAACAGTGTTTTTGGTGGGACCACCACCATTCTTTAGGTTTCGACGATCCGGATCCAATGGCGGTGGTTTCGGGTCGATCGGAGATCTTTAAGTTGGTCAAAATAAGGTTTATTGCCTTGGAAAGCGCGTTCGGGCGGCTTTCCCGGGCCGGTTTCGACCTAGGTTTTTCATGGTTGAATGTTGGGGGTTTAAATTGACCTTTACGAATACTTGGACTTGACAGGGATTGTACATTTGTACCAGGACGAGGGTATACGTTCGGTTTCTAGCAGGATTGTACTGTGAGTGGGCCATTTTCTTAAACCCTTGTGTGCATAAATGTTTTCTGGTTTTATTATACTTATTCACATGCTAAAACAATAATGGTTTTGATGATATGGAAAATATGGTTATGGCACGTTTCACGGTATTTGGGCTTGAGACCCGTCTGATGAAACTTAATGATTGGTTCGGATGTTATCTATGTATATATATATGCCTCGCATGTGGATATCAATAAAATTCATTTGTTACTGCACTGTATAGATCCTTCCATATTATATTGTCTCCTCCGGATGAGGTACCCCGGAGAGGTCACGGACGTCTAGAACGTCCAGCGTCTATGACGCTAAGCATCGGGGATGCTGTACCCGAACGGGGTTCGGGGATTGAACTCGGAATTGAGACCCGAGTGGCACGCGTAGCCTTGTGATTGTGACCTTATTGGACGTCAGGGACGTCAGACATCAGGGATGTCGGGTTTGAAGTGTATAGTGCAGCAACTAAAATTATACTTATGGTTTTATTATATGCCTTATGGTTCATATTATATGGTTTATGATTTTGAATTATGATGCACGCATGTTTGGAAAACGGAAGGGTAAATTATATGTTTTACTTATCAAACGATTTCATAAACTTGAGTTTCGGTCCACTCACCCTTAATGTTTTGATAACCCCTCCAGGTCGGGAAACTGAGGTAGAGGAGGAACCAGAGGCTGAGGCATAGATCTACTTCTGCGTACCTGAACCCCTGCTGGGCGGTGTACCCGCAGGTTTACTTTAGAGTCGTGCTCGCAAATTTGTAATTTTGGGATTATATCCCTTGTCTGACATTCGTTTAATTCGGAATTGATGTATGACTTTAATTTGGTTATTTATGCTCCTAAATGTTTTGAGGTTAAAATTGGTATGAATTATTGGGTGTCAGACGGGAGCAGGGCACGTCCCCTTGTGGTCCCTGTGGTATCGGGGCGGGTCCTGTCACCTTTCGCCATAGATATCATCTCCTAAATAAGGACTTGAGTCTTCTCACTTCTTCTTGAAATAAATTATCATTTGAAATTTTAGCTATTTTGTTTGGCTTCAAATTCGTTCTATTCAATTTCACTGTTAAATGGATATATCTATTTGAACTGTTAAAAAACTAGCTATATATATAGTGAATTGTCTAAATTATGAGTTGTATCAATTTGCATCCAAAAAAGATATATTTATTTGAACCGTTAAAAAAACACGTTAAAAATTAACCGTTATAGAAAAATTATATTGTTGCATATTCAAATTTGAATAAATAAATAAATTTAATATTCGAAGTTGAAAAAAATATCGAGAGTCCAATGTTGGTAGTTGTAAAAATTGACTAACTATTAATAACTTTTGAGTTATTTTAAGTTAAATTTGTCCAAAATTTTAATTAGCATTATGTGAATGCTCTCAGTAAAAACGAGATGTCGTATTGATTCCTACTCGGCGTCTGTCTCCGCGGCCTCCACAGTCTCCATTGTCACCGAATTCGCGACCGAATCCACCACGCCTCTCTAGCTGGTCTCTTTTTCATGATTAAGGTTGAGAGCTTAGGTATCGAAAAAGGAGAGGATGTGAGTATCAGCTAGAGCGAGGGTTCATGAAGAAGAGGAGAGAGAAGGCAGATAAAGAATATAGCAGGTGGGGGAACACTCAGTACTAGTAGCGAGTCATGTTGAGAAAGAAAAATTTTAGATCAAATTTAACTAGTATGCTGTAGATTAATTTTGATACTTTTAAATAAATTTTAAATTAAATTTATTCAAAAATTACATATACTTGTTCTGCTGCAGATGCTCTCACATGGAGCCAATTATCCAATAGAAGATTTTTCCAGAGAAGTGAGGTATAAGGGATTTCTAATCCAGAAGGTTAACTTCAAAAAGGTACTAATCAAATTAATCCGACTTCGTAGTATTGACAATAATATTACAATTTAATTGTCTTTTCGCTATGTAATAGATGAATTCGAACTGGCCTGTGGTGAAAACTATACCACATTCAATAGTAATTCCTATAAAAAAACTAGTGTTATTGTTTGATTGCTTAAATGAAAGGCAAAGTGGATGGTTTGGCTTTTGAAACACGGCAAACGACCAAGGCTTTTTCCATAAAGAAGAAACGTTTCGCGAAAAAATACTGGTGAGAAGAAAAGGAGGAAAAGAAGAAGAAGAGGAGGAACAGGAAGATAACAAAAGGACTGAAATGGGCCTTTACAAAAATCACTGTCACACACATCATCAGGTACTCTGCTGAGATATGTCGACAGATGGAGTGCTTTCCAAAGCGCCACTACACCAAGTCACCAACCGCCTCACTACCAAAAAAGGAGAATAAATTAATATTTGGATTGAGATTTGAGAAATGAGAATGGGAGACACGTATAACAAGTCAGAATCAGATGATAAGATGCCCACCTGACCACTCCACCTAAAGAAAAAACCGCCCTAAACACCACAAAGAAACCCCCACAACCACCACCGCCGCCGCTGCTGCTGCCACCTCCACCGCCCGCCCTAAAGCCAAGCCAGATGGAGCTTCCTGCAGGCATCATTGCGGACATACTCAAGAGGCTCCCTGCCAAGTCTCTGATCCGATTCAAGTGCGTATGCAAACCCTGGTGCTCTTTGATTGCGAGTCCAAGATTCATCAAAGCCCATCTGAAATTGAACCGATATCTGTTTCAATCCGACCTCGGAACGAGCACTCACATCATATTGTCGCGTTATTGCGATACCCTTTTGTCGATGGTGTCGGAAAACAATAACGTTGTTGAGACGGCGGAGCTGGACTTCGCTCTGGTTCGGAGCTTGCCTTATTATGTTAAAGGTCACTGTGATGGGCTTCTCTGTTTGGTTATCAATGATAGGTTTGAGGGTTTGGTTGTAATTTACAACCCATCGATCCAACAGTACAGGAAGCTCCCTTCTCCTCAGAACTTTCGGAGTACGAGGGAGGTGCTTGGTTTGGGGTATGATTCCTCAATCGATGACTACAAGGTCGTCAGAGTCCCATCCAATTACTGTCGGATGAAATGTCCTGGTTACAAGCCTCAAGTTGAGGTCTTGGAGCTCAAATCCAATCACTGGAGGAAAATCCCAGATGAGGATACACCGCCTTATTTCGTTGAGCACATTTTTCAGGCCACTGAGGTCAATGGTGGATTGTATTGGCTGGCTGAGGATCATGATGATTCAAAATGTGTGATTTTAAGGTTTGATTTGTGCGAGGAGAAGTTTAAGATTGTGCCGGGTCCGCCGGATGAGAGTGCCAGGAGTGTGTCGTGGATTGGGACTCTGAAAGGCTGGCTTTGTGTGGTGCACACTAGGAGGTTGAGTGGGTTGAGTGATGTCCATATTTGGGCAACTAAAGATGACAATAACTGGACAAAGATCATCACCACTTCGAGGATTCCTAGGATTGCAGGACGAGAGCCTTTCCTTGATTCGTTTCAGTATATGCCGGTTTGCTATACTGGGAAAGGAGCCGTCTTGATGAGTATTAGAGGGGAGAGGTTTGTTACCTTCGACACAAAAGACAATACATTTGAACATGTTGACATCCGAGGTGCACAGCATTGGTTGCAGGAGACAGTGTACTGCGAAACCCTAGTTTCGCCTGGCGGTGGCGGTGGCGGCAATCTGACTGAGTCGGCGTCGGGGCTGGGGTCTGGTGTTGGTGTAGGAGAGGGTGAGGAGGATGAAGAGGTAGGGGATACCACAAGTAGCAGCAACAGCCTTAGGCAACTGCTGCTTGGTTTGAAGAGGGAGGTGCATAACTTGTTGGCTTGCAGCGTTGGCGTCGGCCACCAGAATCCCAACGATGCGGATTGAGAAGAGTCTTTGAAACTTCACAGACAAGAAAGCTTCTTCAATTGTGATCTCAGTGAGACCAACTCATTGTTCTGTTGTTTTGAGTTTTCTCTTTTTCTTTTGTAAGGAACAGAATGAGTTAACGAATTATATGGTCAAGTCAACTTATATATATATATATATATATATATATCTAAGCTTTCTTTTGTTGCTTCCATCTGCTCAGTTGTTATTTATAGAATCATGTTAGTTTGATTTCTCTCAATATGTTTGCCAGGCTGTGTTATCCGTTATGGTAGTTGTTAAATGCAAAGTCCGATTTGTTGCATCCAGAGCTCAGAAGAATCTAAAACTCTGCCATGGATGCAACAAGCTCAGCTCTGGATTAATATCCTAGGGTTTTCAGGCCTAGAAGTAATTCAGACACAAAAGTATTAGCTCAGATCAACAACATTCAAACCCTTGTTTTGAACTTCCTCAATTTGAAAGAATTCTTTAGGACTATAACCAATGATTCACAAAATTGTTCTACCACTCGAATTAAGTGGGAATAAGGAACACTTAAATGAATCTCAATCTCACTGTATGCTGAATTCTTTTGTTATCTAAAAACTCTGCCAAAAGACTTATGTTGCTGAATTCTGACCTCTCCAAAACTTTCTTCAGACTTCTTCAACCTACAATTGACATTCAACGCTTTTATGAATAACAAATATGTAAAGACGAAACCTCAAAACGGAATAACAATTAAAATCTGCAACCCTCAGTCACCTGAGGAAGGCTCATAAGCTCAAGAACAGCTTTCTTTGGGGTCAGTTCATTGTCGAGAATCCGAGCTACAGCAGTTAAAACTGGCATTTTGACATTATATTTTTGTGCAAGTGCAATCACAGCTCCTGCCGTTGATACACCCTCTGCCACCTAGAAAAGTATACATTTGGTTACAACATCAATGAACCAAATTTCAAAATTTGATAGGTATACGAAATTTTTTTGACTAAGAAATAGAGACATTTGATCACCTGATTCATGGAACTTAGTATATCATCAAGTTTCTCACCGGATCCAAGACGAACCCCAACTGTTCTGTTTCTGGAAAGGTTTACAAAACACGTAAGCATAATGTCTCCAATTCCTGATAGACCGGTAATTGTTGTCGGCTTCGCACCCATCTTCAGGAGATAAATTGGGGGAAAACCAGTGAGAAAAGAGTAACTAAAGCAAACAAATTATTCATTTTCAAAACAGCACAAATCAAACCAGAAAAACAATAGACATAAAACACTAATTCTCCAAGAAAGAAAGTACCTTAGTTGCCAACCACCTAATCTCAGAGCATCCTTGTGCAACAAGAGCTGTCTTACAATTATTACCAAGATTCATCCCATCTACAATCCCAGCAGCTATGGCGAGCACATTCTTGAGAGCACCTGCAACTTCTACCCCTGTGACATCGCTGGAATTTATCAGAGGTTATGAGCTGGGTCAGGCCACTTAAATCGTTTTAAATATACGCACATATATTGCTTCTCATTACTCATAGGATCAATAGACCCAAAAAAAAAAAGAATATTACTCATAGGATCTATGCTATTTAAGATTGGGATACATAGATATGCAGCATTCTGAAGACCAAATCATTTACATAGAAAACTCAAATGTACAACCTTGAGGTGCTGATTCTTAGATAGTTGCAAGATAATAGCTGCTGAGCTGCATTTGCCAATTTTTTGTCTTTCGAAGCTACAACCATCGCTGCAAAACAGAGAGGTAAGAGCAAAACATGATTTGTAAGCATGAATCAGTCGAATGCTTTGATTGATGAACGAGGTTATTTCTTATTCCACACACCTGTTGGTAATTTATTGATCAGCTCTAGTGCAAAAGAAGGCCCTGATAGTGCGATAAACGGTTGGCGAGGATTGTTCAATGCTTGGGGGATGATTTGAGACATGGTCCTCAATGTATTGAGCTCTAAACCCTTGCTAACTGAGATGAAGGGCAAGCCTGGAATGACATGCTCTGCAATTCCTTCAAGAAAAGATGAGCTGAACTGCAATATTAGAGGCAAACATTAGTACCCACCACACTCACAAGAAAAAGCTCAAAGCTTAAATCTTAAAGTATAATATACTGGGATTCAAATGAAACAGATGAGTTGGGTTGAAAAAACCTGCACAGGAACTGCATGAAAGCAATAGTCAGCGCCAAGCAAAGCAGCTTTGGCATCAGTTGTTGCAATCACATTGTCTGGTAGCTTTTTTTCTGGGAAGTACTTACTGTGAGGAAGAAGTAAAACCAATACATTAATAGCTTCCATTAGAGTGTAATTTATGCATGGAAATTAGAAAGGTGGGGGAGTATTCTACTTTAATCTAGTTTAAACACCGTGAAGTATTAGAATTGGAGTGGGGAAGCACATTCGCCATAGCCATAATATCTGCAGAGATATTAGTCTTACCAATTACAGTGATCGCTGTTAATTGATTCACAAACTTGCGCATCGCGCACCAGCATGTTAACTTGCATTTGGGGTTTTCTATTTGCAACATGGGAAGCCATTGCCGTAGCAAAGGACCCACCTCCAAGAACCACTACCTAAAATGTTGAAAACCCAATACTGAAGAATCTTAATTTGAAGTGAAAAACGAAAACTTCTGCAACTACAAGAAGCTAAGAGCAAATTGGGGAAAAGAGGACGCATACCTTGTTTGTGCGTTCAAGAACGTCGGTCTTGGTCTTGGAGCGCCACGTCCTGGACCACCGGACCAGCTTCTCCCAGGCCAACCGGACCGCTCGGCGGCGGTCTGGTGTCCGCACGAAAGTAGTCTCCGGAGCCGGGTCGGGTAATTGCGATATGGGTTGTTCGGGAGTGGTAGCGGAACAAGGAGTGGTAGTGGCGGTGGTTGGAGAATGGAGACTGAGGAAGAGAGCGGGTTTGGTCGAAGAATTCAATGGTCTTCCGAGTTTGAGACTGTATGGAAGGGGGCGGGTTGAGTTTGAATTGGGAGGAACAAGTCGGTTTAGAAATGGTGGCGGTGGTGGTGGCTCTAACAGCGCCGCCATTGTTACGCCGAGAAACTGGGAAATAGCGGTTACGGAACTTTTCTATCCGCTGACCTTTTTTTTTATTATTATTTTCCTTGTGCCATATAATTTTGGGGGGTGCGGGTACCGGCGACTGTATTTTAGGAATGCGTATTTTGTTCGTTGGTAAAATATCAACTATACCCTTATTTACATTGACGTGCATGTTAATTGCACATCAAATCCTACATATAGTAACATCTTCTACCATTTTATACCATATCTTCATTCTCACATTCTTCCTTCTTTCATATTGTTTCGGAGCTATCAGATTGGATAAATTAAAGTGAAAGTAATGAATAAAAACAAACGAATAAGTTATGAAGAGAAAAGTTGATAGTGAAAGTAATTTATTTTATATAAACGTTCTCTTAAAACTGGCACCTCGTTTCAATTTTTAACATAAAACTTAATAGCCTCACTCAAACCCTTAAACTCAAAAAGTTTTCATTTTCAATTTTATTTTTCCCTTTTCGTTTAATCTAACCTAATTTGTCTTGAGAATTGCACTAAAATCCTAACAAATTAACCAAACATGACAACTAAGATTAAAAATGAAAAAAAAGTAAGTTAGACGAATTGAATTTCAAGATGAAAATTCATAAAAAATTATAATCTTTAAAAATATATGGTAAATATTTATATTGTAAAGTTTCTAAGTTAGACGTACATTTGAGAGAAAGAATTTAGGGTGTATAGAAATAACTGGTCTTCTGTATTATTATATTATAAAATAATAATAAACATTACCCTTATATACATTACGAAATTAGCCAAATACACAAAAGGCATATCTACACTAACATGAAAATACCCACTAACTCTAAGTATTTACAACACTCCATTTTGGATTTTTATGTAATAATGTTGTTTAGTTACGCATCTATGTGTTGTCTCGTTAAATCCTTACCAGGTGATAAAAATTTTGTGGGACAAAAATAACTCTAGTCGAAGGAAAAAGAGTACAACATGCGTGGATACGGAGTAGTCGTGTAACGACCCATCCCGAATCTATGTGATTAATTAAGAATTAATTGAGGATTATTAAGGATTAATCAAGGATTATTGGACGATCGAAGTAAAATGCCGATTTTCTCTTAGAATGGGTGAAAATGTTGACTTTTGACCGAGGAAATCAAATGCATGTGGACCGAGATCTATTACGTAGATCGAGACGATACGAGTCTGTAGACAAGCAGTACGTCGAAATCGGACATCATACGAGAAATTTACTGGTCTAGAATCATTTTTATACTATTCATAGTTGCACGAATATCGAGATAGTTGACTTTTGGTGTTGACTTGTGGGACCCAAAATGACACGACCCATCCCAATCCCCCCGGGATTAACGCGGGATGTGCCATGTTTCCATCTGACACTCTATGTGTAACACCCCGGAAATTCGAGGATTTTAATATTGTAATTTAATATTTGAATTGACGTTTCTACCCTTGTGAATGGTATGGCCAAATTGTTGACTTTTTGATTAGTGGGTCAAATGGACTTTGACCACTGACCGTGACGTAGTTCGGGACGTCACGAGTCCATAGACAGGTGGCACGTCCAATTCGGACGATCTGGGTAAAAGTTATGACTATCGGAAGTTCAGGGGCATCACCGTAAGTTGGACTTCACGGGCGAAAATGTTGACTTTTCGTTTGGCAACTAATTTTCACATGACTCAAGGACCGTTAGGTAGGTCTCGATACCCTGAGTCCGTAGACAGGCGGCACGCCGAAATCGGACTTCGTATGGCTGAGTTACGGGTCTAGAATGTGAAGGGCATTATGGTAATTATTGAACCAGGGGCATTTTGGTCATTTCGCCCCTGGTTACTGTAGCAACCGCGGGGGGACATGGGCGGCACAACCATGTGCGGTGGTTCAAATGTGCAATTGTTTATGCAATTTTGTGCTGGAAAGATGGGAGTGTCTGATGCTTTAGAACGTGGTCTGTTGCATCCACCTTGCACGACCCCATTGTTAATTCAAGTTCGAAGCTTTTCAGGGAACATTTTTCAGTGGAAAAATTGGACTCCCATGAGCCTCTGGGACAGGAGGTTATTTAAAACTGATTAGAACATGTGTGAGCATCACTCTGCCATTAAGAAAACTGAGAATTGATGAAGAAAACCAGAGAAACCATTTCGGGCAAAATTGGAGGGAAAATCGGGTTTTGATTTTCTGGTGACTGTTGGACCAAACCAAGGCCTGGTTTAGTCTTCTGGGAGTGTTTGGAACTCAACCACATCGAAATCGAAGGCCATCAGCCACGGGTGAGCTAGGACGGTGACTGCTGTTTTCAGGGAAATCGCAGAGCTTGGGACGACAACCTTCAGGTATTCTCAGACCCAATTGATCGTTCATATTAGTTCGTTTTGATCCTATTGAGCTGCATGTGAAGTGAATTGAAGTTTGAATTAGAAACCAGGAAGTTCTGGTGATTGACCCGATTGGTTGATCACGGGTCGATGGGTCGTTTGGGGATGTGTCGAGGTTGATTTCTGTCACAGAACCTAAATTGGATAGTTATTTAACATGTTAGGATCAAATGGGATCGAAATCGAGTAAGAATTGATGGGTATTCAACCGGGTCAAGCCGCGGGTGGCAGGCCCGTATTGCAGAAAAACGGGTGAAGGTGCTGACACTGTAGCTACAGTGTCAGGCGCGTGACTTTCACGCTGACTAAGCCCAAATTACGCATTAATTTAAACACGTAATTTGAGTATTGTGCAATTTAAACCCTTTTTGTGTAGATGTAGTATTGGTAAATAGGGATCGTTCTTAACCGGGGAAATTAGGGAACATTAATAATGTGTTAGTGGGAGATGAATAAAAGAATAATGAATTAAAGAATTAGAGAATAAAGAATTAAAGGAATAAAAGAATAAAAGAATTAAAAGAATAAAAGAATAAAAGAATAAAGAAGAGGGGTTTTGAAAAGATTTATAACTAAATTAAAGAAAACACTAATTAAGAATTAAAATGCAAATGCTCATGCTAATTGAAATTTACAAACCATAGAGTAGTTTCATAGACAAAACCCACACTTTTACGTAAGTAATTTCGAATTAACAATCACATTATTTAAACTACTCCTAAAAATAGACTTCTTTCTAACATTTTTCTCATAATAAACCAATCACGAAATCCTACCTTCATCATCTCAAATACTTACATATATCTTTCAATATTATAAATGCATCAACCATTAATGTGCGTCAAACATCAATATGCTTCAAACATTTACAACATGATTTACCTTAAGTTTATAATTAAATGCGCCGACAGCGATCAACATTTAATCTCTTCAATTCTACTCTAAGTGCACCGACAGCGGATAAAACACTTAACATCAAATTGAAGTTTAAGCACTAAAACATATGAAGTAAAAGAAATTCAAAAAGTAAAACACATGGAGATTGCATTCTTACTTACAAATGTTAGAAAGAAAATACCAAGAACAATAGTAAAGAAGAAATGAAAATAACATAAAAATAACATAAATTACTAATAAGAATTAAAAGAAAACTAATTAATAAGAAAATCTACAAGAAGTAAAAATGGTCTCCAAAATTGTCTCTCAAAAGAGAGAAACAAAATAACTAAACTAAGAACTAAGAACTAAGAAAAATGAAAGAAATGGAAGAATGAAACTAATGGGGGACTCCCCAAATACATGAAATGACCTCCCTATTTATAGAGGAAGTGCCACAATTGTTTAATTAAAAGTACAAAATTAAAATATAAAAATAGCAATAAAATAGTACATGAAGAAGTGATGGAAATGATGAGATTGGGTGGGAAAAGATGCTGATTTTGGGGCAAATATGCTGATTTTAGGGAAAAGTGGCTGATTTTGGGGAAAAGTTGCTGATTTTGGGGCAAATATGCTGATTTTGGGAACTATTGGGGGGCTGCTGGATTTTTGGCTTGGGATGCTGGATTTCAGCAGCTTCCCACCGAATTTCCTTGCGATTTTCGGTGGTTTCTCATATTTCGTCCATAATTTCTTCGTTATAATTCCGATCGGGACGATTCTTTCACCAAAATGCTCCAAATTCCAAGCTTTATTTATTTCTACAAAAATATCACAAAATAAATTAATTTGTCTAATTATTTATTATTTTAATATTAAAATTCAAGTATAAAGGGTATAAAATAATATAAAATAACGCTTATTTGAGGACTTATCACACGCGCAGCCACTTTGGGCGGCGCGTGAGGGCGCGTTGGACCTTATCTCCGATCACGATCAACATGACTTTTGTTCCTCTCATCATTCTGAACATTTTTGGTGAATTAACCATGTTGATCTGGGATAGTTTTGATGGGTCAGTTTAGGGCCGGTTGTCTCGGGAAACGTATTGGACGGTTTCCCCGAGCCGGTTTCTGTTTCAAGTTATTTGGATAAATGTTAAAGACTTGTTGTGACCCTTACGTATGATTTGGATTGACAGGAATTGTACGATAATCCCGGTACAAGTTCGTACGCACAGTTTCACCACGGGATCGTACTGTGAGTGGGCCCGATTTCATTAAACCCTTGCATGCTTAAATGTTTTCTGATTTGCTTATATGTTCACATGCTGGAATCAATAAATGGTTTTGATGATATTGGAATTTCGGTTATGGCACGTTTCACGGTATTTGGGCATGAAACCCGTTTGATGAAACGTAACGATCGGTTCAGATTTTACCTATGTATACATATATGTTTTGCATGTGGATATCAATAAAATGTATTTGGTACTGCACTGTATAGATCCTTCCATATTATATTGTCTCCTCCGGATGAGGTACCCCGGAGTGGTCACGGACGTATAGAACGTCCAGCGTCTATGACGCTAAGCATCGGGGATGCTGTAACCGAACAGGGTTCGGGGATTGAACTAGGAGTTGAGACCCGAGTGGCACGCGTAGCCTTGTGATTGTGACCTTATTGGACGTCAGGGACGTCAGACATCGGGGATGTCGGGATTGGAGTGTATAGTGCAGTGGCTAAAATTATGTTTATGATATTATTATATGCCTTATGGTTTATATTATATGATTGATGGTTTTAAATTCGGTGGCATGCATGTTTGGAAAACGGAGGGGTAAATTATATGTTTTACTTATCAAATGATTTTATAAACTTGAGTTTCGGTCCACTCACCCTTATTGTTTTGGTAACCCCTCCAGGTCGTGCTAATGAGGTAGAGGACGAACCTGAGGCTGAGGCATAGATCCACTTCTGCGTACCTGAACCCCTGTTGGGTGGTGTACCCGCAGGTTTATGTTAGAGTCGTGCTCGCAACTTGTCGTTTGGATTTCATCCCTTTTCTGACATCTGTTTAATTCAGATTTGATGTATAACTTTAATTTGGTTATTTATGCATTTGATGTTTTTGAGCCTAAAATTGGTATGAATTTTTGGGTGTCAGACGGGAGCAGGGCACGTCCCCTTGTGGTCCCTGTGGGATCGGGGCGGGTCCTGTCACCATGCCAGACCAGGGATACAACTAAACCCTCTCGGGGTAGCTAGAGTACGCCAGGATCTGTAGAGACATGTGATGTCTCGGTCCCTACAACAGTCTGCATCCGCGATCAATTTAAAGGGTATTAAAAACATCAAAGGCTGTGAGTGGACGAAAATAAACAGTTTTATAAAAACACATTTTCGAAAAGAAATTTATACTCTCCATTAAAAAGCATGCATGCATAGAAAACCAAGTTACCACAACCATTTATTTAAGTCAAATTGTATGGATTTTCAAATCATTACACCGTAAAATATAGCGGGGTCTTAGCCCAAAACCAAAACCCGTAGAGTCTTTGCGCAAAATAGTGAAATATAGTTTAACCAATTCTCGGTGTCTCAGATGTCTAATCAATATTGTCACGGTTCTAAAATTACGCATGCTACTCAGGGGTCTCAAGTCCGAGGGTTCCCCTGGGTCAACCAATGTCCGGGGCAACATCATAATGATGTGCCTTCCCCAAATCACTACTCGATGTATATCGATCTCTAGTAATCCTGATCCCGAGCTTCTCCGTAGAACGGCCCCTCTCAGGCAATACTCTGTGACTACTCAAGGATAATATGGGACGTCTAGAGGAGACAACTACTCGTAAGGATGATATATTTAAAAACCGAAATCAAACCAGTGGAAAACCATCATGAAACCATTTGTACCTCAAATCATGTTTATAAACATTTCAACAAAGTCTCAGCCCGAAATATAACTTCCATAACCATTTCCACAAAATCAAGATTCCCTGAATCTAATCAAATACAAATCTCATAGGGACTCAGCCCAAATCCAAATCCGAATTCAAATCCAAACAGGGTCTCAAGCTCGAAATGATATTTCATAAACCACAATAGGGCCTCAAGCCCGATATTATAAACCCACTGGGCCTTAAGCTCGAGAGCAGAAACCAATTGGGCCTTAAGTTCGATAATATAAACCAACTGGGTGTCAAGCCCGATGTCTCGTAAAATCAACAGGACTTCAAGCCCAGGATAATATTTCCAAATTCGAAATCATTTCATTATTCAATTCATTTGAAACCACAAGCACGTATAAAAATCTTAGGCTAGGTATATAAGAAAACATAATTCATCGAAGTACGTGCAATACCACATTTATACAAAAATACAAAACACCAAAATCAAATGCACTTAAGGAATCTCAAATCATGTATATAAAACATATAAAACAGTTATGCATGCATTATATTTAGAAATCAAATGTCCACTCACAGACCATCCTTGTTACGCGCCTACAAGCTGCGTCATAAGCCATTCCGACTCTACAGAACTCTCCGGGTTGTCCAGACCTGTCCAAAACATACTTAAAGGTCACCATCAACCTAGATAAGTCCTAATCAAAAACCCCCAAAATTTCCGGAAAATTAAACGTGTCCCAACACGCATCCCTAGGCTAAAAACCTCAATTTGACCCATCAAACAACCTCTGATCAACCCGAAACCACCACTGGATTCAGATCGTCGAAACCTTTCAAATGGGAAAGGTTTCACCTAAAAAATGTGCCCATGCGCCCCCACGCGCAGGTCAAAGATCAAAGTCAACGCTGACGTCAGTATGACGTCATCCTTACAAGTCTAACACCTGTCAGATCTTACAACTGTCAGGTGTCAGACCTGTCAGATCTGACAGCTGTCAGGTTTGACAGTGCCACGTGTTAGCACCTCAATGGTCCACGTGTCTACCACGTGTCCTCCGAGACCACTAACAGCCTGCCACGTAGCACCACCCGATTGGTCCATGTGGTCTGACGTGTCAATGTTTATTAGACTCTGACAACTGCCACATGGCAGCACCTGATTGGCCACGTGACTTGACAATTTGACAGTTGATGATGTCACCCTACTGACGTCATCATCTTCAACCTCTCGACGGGTCTAACCTTTTTCACTGTAACAGGTCATTTGGACCCGCGACTCGACTCGACTGGTTTTCACTCCTCCGACCACCATTCATGCCTTTTTTGGACCCCTAGACTTGTATTAAGCCCAACAATCAATCTATGACCTTAAAATTAGAAGAAAAGGCCTAGATTTTTACCTCCCAAGCTTGAATAGTGACGGGCAACTGCAACCATCCTTCCCCATCGATTCCGGCCACCTCCGTCCTTGGTTTTGGTTCCTGTGAGGTCACACAGTCCTTGGGAACAAGATTTGATCATTAGAAACCTCCAACAAACCCCCTAACCCTACTTCGAAAATTTGAATTCAATACCTCACCATTTTGGATTTTCCTGCCACCGTGTACATTTGTTCAAACCGTTGCCACTGCCATGATCGTCTCTTCTCACTCTTTCATTTCCTTTCACGCACCAGCAACAATGGATGAGGAATGGTGATTGTGGGTTTGAGTTTTGGTGACACGACCCATCCCAATCCCCCCGGGATTACCATGGAATGTGTCATGCTCCCGTCTGACAAGAGGTGTCAGACAAGGGATAACCTGTTGCCACTGCCCAACCGGGCTTCCAGAGTGCGTAAGGATCGATGGAGGAGGTGTGCGATGCTCAAGTCTCTGCTGTAGTCGCATCCGGAATCAACCTGAAGGGCATTAAAAACAAAAGCTGTGAGTGGACGAAAATAAACAAGTCTGTTTAAATCATTTATAAGACATTTATGCCCCTCAGTAAAATCATATGCATGCACCATCATTTAAAATCATATATCATATAATATGAGCCATAAACATAATTTTAGCCACTGCACCATACACTCCAATCCGACATCCCTGATGTTTGACGTCCCTGACGTCTAATAAGGTCACAATCACAAGGCTACGCGTGCCACTCGGGTCTCAATTCCGAGTTCAATCCCCGAACCCCGTTCGGGTACAGCATCCCCGATGTTTTGCGTCATAGACGCTGGACGTTCTATACGTCCGTGACCACTCCGGGGTACCTCATCCGGAGGAGACAGTATCATATGGAAGGATCTATACATTGCAGTACCAAATACATTTTATTGATATCCACATGCAAAGCATATATATATACATAGATAAAATCCAAACCAATCTTTAAGTTTCATCAGACGGGTCTCAAGCCCAAATACCGTGAAACGTGCCATAACCATAATTTCCATATCATCAAACCGTTATTTGTTTTTAGCATGTGAATATATATAAAATGTAAACCAGAAAACATTTATTCAATTCCATTTTAGGGTCCCCGACCCGCAATCACATTTAGAAATCAACTGGGCCTCTGGCCCGATTTCATAAGTTAACTGGGCCCCTAGCCCGATTCACAAGTTAACTGGGCCCCTGGCCCGATTCACAAGTTAACTGGGCCCCTGGCCCGATTTTACTTTATCAAGTCCGTAACCGTTTCATGAAATCATATCCAACCACATTTATGGAAATCGGTGCAAATCCAAAAAACCTCGGTTTACGTGCAAATACGTAAATCACCTCGAAATGCATGAAATCATTTAAATTCACCGATATCCAAAGTAAATCATTTAATCATAATTATAACAATCATGAAAGAGTTAAGCATGCATCGAATTTATAAAACCAATGTCCACTCACAGACCGTTTAACCGAGCGCCTTGATACGCGTGCGATAGGCCTTCCCGGGCCACACCACTATCACCGGGACTCCCAATCCTGTTCAAATCATATCAGAGGATTACTAACCTCATCATTAACATCCTATTCAAGTCCCGTAATTTTCCCGAATTTTTAAGTATTTTTCAAATGGATTTAAAACCTTCGGACAACCCGAACAATATCGAAATGGGATCCGAATGACACGAAACCAACGCCAAAATGTTCGTTACATTGTATAGGACAAAAGTCATGTTGACCTCACCTCAAGATTCATGCCCACGCGCCGTCACGCGCCGCCATGAGTAGCTGCGCGTGAAAGCCACGCGCCGTCACGCGCCGCCGTGAGTGGCTGCGCGTGAAAGCCACGCGCCTGCTACAGTGACTGCTACAGTCACCACCTTCACCCGTATGTCTGGTAAACGGGCCTGATTACCCGCGATCTGACCCGGCCAGATAACCCTCAATTCGACCTTGATTCCATCCGTTTTGATCCTAAAACAAACATTAACCAATTAATTCCAGTTCCGTGTCAATGATTGATCTCGACATGGAGTAAATCGACCAATCCAAGTCCGAACAGCCAAACGGGTCGACGATATCAACTCACCCAACTCAAGTCCATTGTAAAATTAACTTCACAGGAAGCTTATTAGGATTAACACGAACCAATTCGAATGATTAATTGAACACGAAGTTACCTCAATCACCACGACTCAAGCTTGGATTTTCCGGCCGTCCACCTCGTCCGTCCACGACCCTAGGAGCCTCAAAGATTGCCCCAAATGATCTGGATCGACTCGTGGAGGTTCCAGGAAGCTCATTCAATCATCAATAAGTCATGGGCTGGCCTAAAACTAGAAGTTCGAATTTGAACTTCACAAAAACCAGTTTCGGGTTTTTGAGCATTCCTCTACCATTTCCACTCCATTCCTTTCATTCTCAATCTCAGAGTCAACCTCTCGACTCACTCTCAATTCTAACAATCCAAATCAGCCATTAAAAGCATCCCAAAGTGCCACTCAGTCCACTGTGTAAAGTCCCCTGCACTGACCCGAAAACATAATAAAATGGTGCCCATGTTCTTGTGATCGATTGCCAGCACAATTACATGTGCAATCACACCTCAAACTATCCCAATTCAGTCATTTAATTGATAAAAAATCCATGGGATCGATCGCACAAACATCCCATTTCACGGCTGTTTCAATCAAACAGTACCCCCCGTGAAAATTACCATTCTGCCCCTGTGCAGAAAATTACCAAAATGCCCCTCACGCATCCTGACCCGTAACTCAGTCATACGGACTTCGATTGATGCGTGCCGCCTGTCTACGGACTCAGAGCATCGAGACCTTCCTAACGGTCCTCGGTCCTCGGCCATCGGACCTCCCGATCAAAAAGTCAACATTTCCCCTTATTTCGTTCAAATTACGAAAATGCCCTTGAACTTCCGTACATCATAACTTTCACCACGAACATCGGAATCGAACGTGTCACCTGTCTATGAACTCGTGACGTCCCAAACTACGTCACGGTCATCGGTCAAAGTCCATTTGACCGTCCGAATTAAAAGTCAACGTTTTGCCCACGCCTAGGGGCAAAACGATCATTTTGCACAATTCGTCCGAAATCACTCAACTAATCCCAGATTAGTCATTCTAAATCATAATTAAATAATATTAAATCCCGATACTCGGGACGGGTCGTTACATTTGGGGTGGGTTTCTTTGGGTTTTCGGGTGTAAGGAAACAAGGAGAAAATGAAGAACAAAATAGGATCCCAATTATTTGGGGTAATGGGCCAATCAGGATAAGGACAGGTGTCACTCATCAATTGGTCCACCAAGATTTCCTAACCAATCCAAAAAGGCCATTTGTACAATTTTTTCGGTATGCATGAATAGTATCATTTTTCTTCCATGAACTGTAGCTTTCCTGTCGAACATCTGATTTCGACGTGCCCCTTTATACGGACTTGTGACATCCCGATCTACGTAACGGTTCTCGATCCTCGTGCATTTGACCACTCGGGTCAAAAGTTAACTTTTTACCCATTCTCAAGGGCAAAATCATCATATTACACCAACCTTTCGAAATTCCTCGACTAATCCCCGATTAGCCACGATAATGCCCAATTAATCCTTAATTAATCCCGTTAACTCGGGACAGGTTGTTGCAATCTTCCCCCCTTAAAGAATTTCGTCCTCGAAATTAAAACTGGCCCAAATCCGCATCCGAACTGTGGAAATCCAAACCTGCCTCAACTCAAGGCTTTCTCGTGTAAACGTACATGTCCAATAACAAACCATGATACTCGTCGGTACCCAAACGTCACTCGACTCACTCTAGAGTCCTACTAGGGTACCTCGTACCAAACCTCGTCTCACCCAGCGTCCAACGCTATGATTCTGACTCGAGGAAAGTTTCAAATTGTCGTCTGATACCAAATTGACATCTCACTCAACCAGAGTATATCCGGACCCCATCTAATACTAGCCCAGCAGTGATAACACAACTCATCACTAGGGTTCCCCTGGCCAACCACGACTCTGAGCTCCAGCTCATACAATGACACGACCCATCTCAATCCCCTAGAGATTACAAGGGATGTGCCATGCTCTCGTCTAACCCACGTGTGACACGAAGGGCCAAACAAAGGATAACCTAAAACGTCTGCCTATTCGGGGCTTCTAGAGTGCACCAGGATCAGTGGAGGAGTGTGATGTCTCGGTCTTTACTACAGCCCGCATCCGCGATCAACCTGAAGGGCATTAAAAACCATTAAAAGCTGCGAGTGGACGAAATATATTATTTATAAAACACATTTCACAAAAAGACATTTATGCCCTTCACTAAAAAGCATGCATGCATTCAAAAACTAGTAATCAAACCATTTACTTTAATTAAATCATTAGGGCCTTAGCCCAACATCATAAATCCAAAGTATATGGGAACTCAGCCCAAAACCAATCAATATCGAATAATCAGTTTATTCCAATCCTTGGCATCCCTGATGCCTAATCAATACCGTTGTCACGGTTTTCAAGCTACGCGTGCTCCTCGGGGTCTCAATCTTGAGTCTCCCTAGGGCCCACCCAGGTCAATGACATGCAGATCAATGACCCTCCATGAGGGGCATTATCCATAATTGCACTCCTTATCCTGAGCTGCGCCTCGGGGCAGCCCCTCTCAGGTAGTACGCCATGATTACTTTAGGATATTACGAGACGTCTGGAGGAGACAATCCATACGTAAGAATGGTATATGGAAAACATTTCATAAATCATCTCAAACCGTTAAAAGGGCTATGCACGGGATTTCCATAAAACCGTCGTAAATCCACAAATGGGTCTCGTGCCCGAAGTATAACTTTCATAAATCATTTTGACAAATCCAATTTCCAAATTCAAGGGACTCAGCCCAAAAGTCCATTTCATAAACCAACTGGGCCTTAAGCCCGATCATGTAAGTCAATTGGGCTTCCAGCCCGATGCCTTATTAAATCAAATGGACATCAAGTCCAATAGTTCGTAAATCAAATGGGTCTCAACACCGGTTCCATATTTCCAAACCATTGAACCATTATTATAACCACAATCACGTAGATATACAGTATAAAACCGTAAAATTCGAAATATGTGCAAATACATGAATACTAAATACCACAATCAAATCAATCATAAATCACATATTTAAATCATATAAAACAATTATGCATGCATCAATTTAGAAATCAATGTCCACTCGCAGACCATCCTAGCTGCCGCCTTGATAAGAGTGCCATAAGCCTCCCCAAGCTAAATCACCATCTCCGGAACTCACAGACCTGTCCAAATCACATCTGAAGGTCACTAATCAACTATACAAGTCTATAAGATAACCCCCCAAAACTTCAGGAAAATTAAACGTGTCCCGAGGTGAAAACCCTCAATTTGACCAACCTAGCGATCTTTGATTGACCCGAAACCACCACCATTGGATCCGGATTGTCGAAACCTTTAAAATGACATTGGGTCCACCTCGAAATTCGAGCCCATGAGCCCCCATGCGCGTGGTCAATGCAAAAGTCAACGGTTCAAAGTCAATGAGTCAACTGGCGGTCAACGGGTCAACTTGTCGGCGACTCGCCGGAATTTCTCGCTCGAAAATCTCCATTGATGCCCCAAACTTCAAACTTTGATATCTCACTCGTTTCTCAACCAAATTCGACGTTCTACCTATGTAAATTCATCTACTCGAGTAAAGGATTCCAAATATAAACCCAGAAATTACAGAAAGTAACTGGATTTAAAGTTATTGCCATTCAAAGTTTTGGCCAGAATTTTGGTCATCATTCCGGCCACCTCCGACGTCCAACTCCGTACAAAATTACACCTCCGACGTCCAACTCCATACAAAATTGCACCTCCGACGTCCAACTCCGTCCATCAAAATCAAAAACCCAAAATTTGAATCCCACAGTTTACCTTTCGAAACTCCGGCCACCGTGCACGGCGGTCCTTGCCGTGGCCACCATTTGGTTCGTCTCAATGTCCTACCCAACTTTCATTCACGTGTCATAAGCAAAGGATGAAGAGTGAATGTTGTTTGTGTGGTGTATCAGTGTGTTTAGTTTAGGGAAAAAATGAAGATGATAATCGAATGGGAGGGAGAGAGAGAGATGAATGAAATTAAAACATTAATTAAAACCCACCCAATCAAAACATAGATCCCCTTTTTAAGGAAAGTGACCAATGGAATGTGTGACACTTGTCACTCATCCAAGGACCCACACTAATTAATCACCCAATTAGATTTAATTATTATTTAATTCGAATCCTAAGGCACTAATTAAATCGCTTTCGATCCCGTGACCATAACTTCTCCGTCAAACGTCCGATTTCGATGTGCCGCCTATCTACGGACTCGTGACGTCCCGATCTATGTCATAGTCATCGGTCCTCGTATGTTTGACTCCCCGGGTCAAAAGTCAACATTTTGCCCAAATTTAGGGGTAAAACGGCCATTTAACACCGTCCATCCATATTCTCTCAACTAATCCTAGATTAGTCACGTTAATCCATAATTAATTAATATTTAATCCCGATATTCAGGACGGGTAGTTACAATCTTCCCCCCTTAAACAAATTTCATCCTCGAAATTTAAATTAATCACATTTCCACAACCCCATTATGGAAAACTAAACTTTCCTTAAACCTAGGCCTCACGTTCAGGTTCACATTTCGTATACCCTCGTGTGTAAGTGAAAATCCAAAAATTGACCACACATTGATCCCTCGGAAGTAATGCATGATAACAAAATTGACCACAAATTCCCTACTCGGAAATAAGCACCTGATCACGAATTAACCACGTCTTCCAAGTTAGTACCACCTGACAATCCGCCATTACACCGACACTTCCCAACCTGTCACCACTTTGATAGTCACTTGTCAAAACTGATATCTTTCAGCTTTTCAGCTTGATGGTTCTACTCAGTCATCAATCCACTCTAACATCTGCTCCCACTAGGAGTTATCAAAGCTCAACTCATTCCCAAAGGTTTCCATAACGTTGGACTCAGCTGACACCCACGGCTCCATGTTCACTATTCGAGTCACCAACACAACTCTGACACACTCTAGAGTCGTACTAAGGTGCCTCGTACAAAATCTCCCTTAATGTAACGTAAGATCAATGATAGGATCTCACCTCGCAGGGCAAGCTTAAACCTTCCGTATTTATCGATCTCGGTACTCGCATCAATCAATTCCCTTAGCGATCCACGTTAACTCTAATGAGAGTCACAGAGCAATCGCTTCACACAAAGCAACCCCTCACTCACACGGGAACTTGTTGTAAAAAATTCTTACCTTTAATTTCAATGAGAGCTAAAATCAGCTCGATAGGATCCCCTAACGATGAAATGAATCTCACTCGACCAGTGTGTAACTGGGCCCCATCGAATATATGCCCAACAGTGATACACATCTACACTCTAGGGTTCCATTAGCCATCCACGGCTCTGAGCATCTGCTTATACAATTACTGAACCCATCAAAACCACTCTGCTCCTGCGCACAGTATCCAATGTCCAGTCCACGTTCTCAACCAATCCAATGATATAGGAACTAAGCTGATTACCAACACGTTCATCAACATACCACTGGTACATCCTATATATCGTCACCGGGCACCACTCAGGCCTGCTCAATAATTATTTTTACACAACATACCCAGTACGTACATCCATCTACCAACCAGTCCACTACATAGCTCGTAGCCAATCACGCTTCAATTCTAGAGTCTATCTGTCCAATCCAGTACTAGACAGATCAAACACTCCAGCCCAGTGTCCATTCCGGGTCTCCTGGTCACCTGACCAACATCTAAACGTCTACTTCCAATCATGTCATCCAATATGTACCAATCTGAATCACGTCCACTAAGACATACCAATTCATCCCCAATGAGTATCCAATCTCACCCACGTCTATCGAGACGTACCAACTGCGATCCTACCGGATACCTGCTCATTCGATTATCATATCATACTAGATTGACTTCGAAGGGAAGCCAATCCCATCCTTCACATATCTAAGACCCAGACACACTTACATATTCAAGACATACCAGTCTTCCCATATCCAACCTCTGTCTTGCCTTCTCACAACATCATCACCCATGTGATCCAACTCACTCCAGTTTTCTCGACTCACAGTCACCACGATGATTTCAATCATCCCGATCATATGTGGATCCATACCAGCTCTCTCTCAGCTAACTACCGGAATTCTAGACATAGGGTCTTACACCTTATTTGAACTCTTATACTATCACATCACTCCTCAACCATTTTCCACATCTAAACAGATCAGTCAAAAAATGAGACACATCAAGACTGTGGATTCTTTCCAATTACCTCATATCGATCCTTGTCTTCCCACCTAGGGAAAATCAAGAAAGATCCCAGACGATGACATCAAAATTCATCCTATGTGAATGCAACCACAAATCCACTACAGTCATGCCATCTGGTGCCACTAAGCACTATCTGCTAACGAGCAGGAAGTGGGAAGTCACCCTCAGTGACCCCGGAATATCCATCACCAATGCGAAATCAAGTACTCTCCTCATCGTCTCAATCACAACTTCTCTTGATTCCGAAGTTCCAACCACGATGGAACCAACTTGGGTATGCTTCCAAGTCTCCAACTCACTCGGACCTCAACCACATGTCCATAAACAGTCTAACTCACTACCCAATTCGCCTATTCGTTTATACCATTTCATCCAATCACCACTTAGTCATCTCAATCACATCAGTTATCTCAATCATGGTTGGGACTCTACCCAACACATCACAAACACTGCTGGATCCCATCCAGTTCATCTCTAACATATCTGTCATCTCATAACACACCCTGTGTGTCTAGGAAAACAAATCTAACTAAAGGTCAAGCCTGACCAAACTAAATCGAGACAGTTCGCTAAACTACCACCAACATAGTACTAGATGTACGAGCTAGTACATCACTACTCGTCCAGACTCTATAGGATCCATTCTTGAATACAACACTCGTGCAACCTGTCTCAAAATCACTAGGGAACCTATCACCCAACCATGCACCCCGTACCTTCAATGAACCTGACAGGACCCATCGAAATCCCCCCGGGGTTAGTGCGGGATGACCCTGCTCCCGTCTGACACGAAGTTTCAAACAAGGGATATTTCCAACCTTTGCCCTTTCAGGCTATCAGAGTACGCCACGATCCGGAGGAGGTATGTGATATCTCGGTCTCTGCTACAGTCCACATCCGATGTCAACCTAAAGGGCAGTCAAAACATTAAAAGCTGTGAGTGAACTAAACAAGAGTTTATAAAAACATTTCATAAGAAGACATTTGTACCATTCACTAAAAAGCATGCATGCATTCGAAAACCATTTATCCGAAATAAACCATATGTGGGAACTAAGCCCAACACCAAGGTTGAAAGAACCATCATGAAAACGACCATACGGGCCACTGCCCAAATCCATAGTGAAAGAATCATAAAGACTCAACCGTACGGGCCACTGCCCAAAACATGTGTAAACACACATCATATATCATATAGCATACATCATATCTACATATAATTCACACAACCAATCCTGTCACGGTTTCCAAAGCTACGCGCGTGCTACCCAGGTCTCAATCCGAGTCTTCTCAAAGTCAAGATCAATGTCCGCAGACCACTGACTCTACCCGAGGTAATAGTAATCATAGCCTTCCTGAGAGTAAGGAACCCAACTGGGGGGTGACTCCACTCAGTCGGTGCTCTGTGACTACTCCGGGGTCCACCCAGGCCAACGACCCTCCCCGGAGGAGATAATAGAACAAGTAAAGGAAGTTATATATGAACATATATATACATAACATAAACATTCATGCCTGGTTCCCCTAAACTGTCATGATCCATAACATCCATTAAACAGGGTTCATGCCGGTTCCCATAAACCGTCATGAACCAGAATGACCTGACAAAGGTTCATGCCGGTTCCTATAAACCGTCATGAACTACAATGACCTTTCCAGAGTTCATGCCGGTTCCCATAAACCGCCATGAACTTGGAAATCCATCTAGGGTCCCTGACCCGAAATCATCAGTGTAAAACAACTGGGTCTCGTGCCCGAACATATCACTCAACTGGGCACCGTGCCCGATATCTAAGGGTCAGTCACGACTCTGATCATAGTGATGCGTGCAACCATCCATCCAGGACCGCCCTCAATCCTGGTATGTCGCCGTGAACGTATCAACCGACGCGACCACCACAAGATCATGGTGCACTCATCACCGATCGATATCCTGAACCGTCAGCACTCCGAAGTCGAGCCTCCCAAAGCTGCCCGACCACAAATCGTGCATCCTGACCTCTCCAGAAGGAACACATCCCAATCCGGAGGCGAGCGTCCTATCGTTGATCGCCGTGCACATAGCACCCGTCGCGACCACGATTTAGACCCGAAGGTTGTAAATAGCGTCATATGCCCGAGACAAAATCAAATGGGTCTCATACCCGAGTTTATCATTTTGGAAATCCAAAACCATTTAATTTAGATCAATAAAAGAATACAGACCCGTATAGGCACCGTATAGGGCCGAAACCTCGAAATACGTGCCTATACGTAACCACACATCCAAATGCACTCATGGCATTACAAACAAGTATTTAAACATATAATAAACATTTATGCATGCACCAATTTAGAAAACAAGGTCCACTCACAGACAGTCCGAGTTGCCGCCTCGATTTGCGTGTTATACGGCTCCCCGAGCCAATCACCATCACCGGGACTCCCAAACCTGTCCAAATTTTAATAGAAGGTTACTAACTACCTTATTAAACACCTACCAAAGTCCCGTAATTTTCCCGAACTTTTAACTATTTTTAAGCCGACCCTAAATCTTTTGATGCCCCGAAACATATCGAGACGGTGTCCGATTGACACGAAACTAGTCCCAAAATGTTCGTTACATCGAATAGAAGATTTCTCGTGTTTAACACTTTCCCAAATTATGGCCCATGCGCCCCTAGTAGGTCGACAACACTGTTCATCATCTTCAACCTCCAGCTTATTGTTCACGGTACTGTTCATTCGTCTTCAACCTCGGTTTTCTCCGGTTTTCGTACCGATTTTAGGTCCATTTCATCTCCTTTTAATCCTAATATCATCCTAATCCTATTTCCTATCATTTAGACATTAAAACCCGAGCAAAAACCACCCAAAATCGTGCTTCATCCGCCGTTCATGGCGGCCGGACTTTCCCCCGCCGTCCCCGGCCATTTCCAGCCATCCTAAACCACGAAAACAATCCTATTCTACTCCTAGGGTCCCCAGAAACCTTACCCAATTAAAGAAATCGATTAAAACCCATTAAAACTCAAATTCGAATTTTTGAATATTTTCTTACCTCACGGGTTCTCTCCACCGTGTCCATCGTCGTAGTCCTCAGTTGTGGCTCGCCGTTTCTGTCACTCTTCACCACTCACGGTCGCACACGACACACATGATGAATGGTGGTGAGGAAGCAAGGTGGTGGTTTGTGTTTTGAAGAAAAATGGAGAAATATGGTGATGGTGTTTTGGGTTTGAAGATGAAGAAGGATGAAGGCTGATCAGATGAGAGGAAGATGGGATGGAGGGTGTGGATTTAAAGATGAATTTGGAATGGATGGCCAAGATTGAATGATGGGGAGATTAATTATAAAATAAAAATTATATTAATATTTAATTAACTAGATCCACAATTTAGGGCTATTGACCAATAGGATGAGTGACACTTGTCACTCATCCATGGGACCCACTCAAAATATCTGGCCCAATCAGAAAAGGCCACCTCATCATCGTCTCGAAGTACGTGCATAGTGAAATCGAACTTCCGTGACCTATAACTTCCCCGTTCGAAGTCCGATTTCAGCGTGCCGCCTGTCTATGGATTCGTATCGCCCTGATCTATGTAACGGTCCTTGGTCCTCGGCCATTGGACATCCCGGTCAAAAAGTCAACTATTTGCTCCTTTTAACCATAATTACAAAAATGCCCCTAAACTTCCGAACGTCATAACTTCCCACTCGAATGTCGGAATTGAAGGTGTCACCTGTCTATGAACTCGTGACGTCACAAATTACGTCACGGTCATCGGTCAATGTTCATTTGACCCCCCGAATAAAAAGTCAACGTTTTGCCCACGCCTATGGGCAAAACAGTCATTTTGCATCGTTCGTCCGATTTCGCCTAACTAATCACGGATTAGCCTCATTAATTGTGATTAGTCACTAATCTAATCTAAGAATTCGGGATAGGTCGTTACAACCTTCCCTCCTTAATTAATTTTGTCCTCGAAATTTCAACCGACCTAAATCCAACTGTTCTTCCCTCCTTAATTTATTTCCGTTCCCGAAACTCCAACTATCATGATTCCACATCCACCTCGTGGAAATAATTCGATCTCACAACACGTGTACACTAATACCCAATAGCCAACACAATACTTGTCTGCAACCAGACGTACCACTAACGCTCGCGTCGCATCGACTACACTCGACCACGTCGAATGACAGTAATAATATGTTTCGAGTTGACACCACTTGTCAAATCTACCGACTCGTCGACACAACCAACTCGACGGCTCCTTTCTCAATCTCAATCTATCATGCGATCTGCTCCCACTGGGAGTCACCAGATCTCACTAACCGATCCACGCTGACACCTCCGACAAACCGTCACCACTTGACAGTCACCAGTCAAAAACTAACACTATACCCACTCGTGGTTACACTAACCACCAACTCACTCAACCTGAGTATACAATTTCCAACATATAACTCGACATGTGTGTAACTAGACCCATCAAAAATACCATGACCCAACGTACAGTATCCAATGTCCAGTTCACGTTCTCGACTAATCCAATGGTATCAGAACTAAGTCGATTACCAACACTCTCACCAACGTACTACTGGTATAACCTATATACCACCACCAGGCATCACAAGCCTGTCCAGTATCGTACCTCAAACAATGCACAAGGTACGTACATCTACCTATCAATCAGCCTACAACCGTCTAGGTCATAGCCAAACACGTTTCAATTATGGAGTTCACTTGTCCAATCCAACATTAGACAAATCGAAACTCCAACCCATCATCTATTTCCAAATCCGAATCTGAATTCTCAATTTCATAAGAAATCCCCGAATCCAAACCCAGAAATCAAATCCATAATCCTGTCCAAATCTGAGTTCGAAATCATTATTCCGTAAACAGGCATTTGGAATAACCATTCCGAACCCAAATCCATAAAAGGAAATCCACTGTCAAGCCCCAGAATCAAATTCTGAATCGTCACCCAGAATCCGATTCCAAAACCCAAATCCAGAAATCCTCTTCCAAGTTCCAAAATCAAATCCTGAATCGTCATCCAGAAATCTGATTCCAAAACCTGAAATATCGTTCACGTCTACCGAGATGCACTATACCCGAACCTATCGGATATCTGCTCAACCGATTACCACATTACCATCGATTGACTTCCTAGGGATGCCGCTCACAATATACGTACATGCAAAGCTAACCAAATCCGACCTCATCGGACACTTACTCACCTGAGTAATATACTATATGGGATTCACTTCGAAAAGAAGTTCAGTCCCAACCGCCTCAACTCAAACATCCAAGTAAGAGTGATAAACTCTCCACCCATCTGGATCATCCAAATCACGATCCAGATCCATAACGATACCCAAAGTCCTAAACCAACTCCCACATCTTAAATAGATCAGTCAACGACGAGACACGCCGAGACTGTGGGTTCTCACTGATTACCTCATATCGATCCTTGTCATTCCACCTAGGAAAATCAAGGATGATCCAAAACGATGACATCAAAACTCATCCTACGTGAATACAACCAAACTCGCTGCATTCATCACGACACGAAATCTAACATCGTCTGCCACCAAGCAGAAAATGAGAAATCTCAGTCACCTAACTTCGAAATACTCATTACTAATGTGGAAAGCCCGCATTCCACTCGTCACCTCAATCGCAACCTATCACGATTCTGAAATTCCAACAAGATTGGAAACAACATACCCGGACATCAACCACGTGTCCCCTAACCAATTTAACTCTATCTGAGATCCACTCTGGGACCACAGATACCGAACACATACGTAACTCGATGGAGTCACATCCCGACTCGTGACTCACCGTCATCACACTCACCAGCACCAGCACCAATACCAGTACACTAACACCAGTATCAGTATCAGCATCGACACACAGACATCAGTATCAATAGCAGCATCGGTACACAGACATCAGTATCAGTATCAGTACCCCGTGTACAAACTGACAACCCTGGATCTTCGCTCATACGACGATCCCGTACCTCTGCTCGAATAGGAGAAACTCTGCCTCCATCGTACCCAACAACTCTGGGTACAGTCACCCTAACAACTCACATTTCCGAACCATACACCCAAGGTAGGGTTCCACAATCATACCTAGAGTTCCTCAGAACCCAACTGCATAAGGCAGTATAATCCATAATCTAACCGACCCCGCGGTCTCGACATCGCAAAGACGTCAATTCAACTAGGATTCCTCGAATCTGGCTGCCCCCTACAGCATATCCGGCCAACTCAAAAATATCCGACCAACCGATGGTCACCACTTCAAACCAGTCGTCGGAACCGATCCTACGACATCGTGAAAGACGATCCCAACTAACCGTCTCACGATCAAAACGCTAACGTATTGTTACGTTCACCCTTACTAGGGTCCCACACTGTCAACCACGACAGAACTATGGCAACCCCAGCATCAAATGCCGAACCAAGACATACCACGATACATTCCTACTAACTATCGTATCGGCACACCAACTATCAGGTTGATCACGAACTGTAGCCCCTTGAGATATCACATCCTCGACCTGCGTACCACTCCAAGAGCTACACGGTTGCTCGAATAGAGACAACCCTGCTCTGATACCACGTTGACAGGACCCATCCCAATCCCCCCGGGATTAGTGCGGGATGACCCTGCTCCCGTCTGACACGAAGTGTCAGACAAGGGATATTTCCGACCTTTGCCCTCTTGGCCTATCAGAGTACGCCAGGATCCGGAGGAGGTATGTGATATCTCAGTCTCTGCTACAGTCTACATCCGATGTCAACCTGAAGGGCAGTCAAAACATTAAAAGCTGTGAGTGGACAAAACAAGAGTTTATAAAAACATTTCATAAGAAGACATTTGTACCCTTCACTAAAAAGTATGCATGCATTCGAAAACCATTTATCCGAAATAAACCATATGTGGGAACTAAGCCCAACACCAAGGTTGAAAGAACCATCATGAAAACGACCATACGAGCCACTGCCCAAATCCATAGTGAAAGAATCATAAAGACTCAACCGTACGAGCCACTGCCCAAAACCTGTGTAAACACACATCATATATCATATCATATAGCATACATCATATATACATATAATTCACACAACCAATCCTGTCACGGTTTCCAAAGCTACGCGCGTGCTACCCAGGTCTCAATTCGAGTCTTCTCAAAGTCAAGATCAATGTCCGCAGACCACTGACCCTACCCGAGGTAATAGTAATCATAGCCTTCCTGAGAGTAAGGAACCCAACTGGGGGGTGACTCCACTCAGTCGGTGCTCCGTGACTACTTCGGGGTCCACCCAGGCCAACAACCCTCCGCGGAGGAGATAATAGAACAAGTAAAGGAAGGTATATAAACATATATATACATAACATAAACATTCATACCCAGTTCCCCTGAACCTTCATGATCCATAACATCAATTAAACAGGGTTCATGCCGGTTCCCATAAACCTTCATGAACCAGAATGACCTGACAAAAGTTCATGCAGGTTCCCATAAACCGTCATGAACTACAATGACCTTTTCAGAGTTCATACCGGTTCCCATAAACTGCCATGAACTTGGACATCCATCTAGGGTCCCTGACCCGAAATCATCAGTGTAAAACAACTGGGTCTTGTGCCCGAACATATGACTCAACAGGGCACCGTGCCCGATATCTAAGGGTCAGTCACGACTCTGATCATAGTGATGCGTGCAACCATCCATCTAGGACCGCCCTCAATCCTGGTATGTCGCCGTGAACGTATCAACCGACGTGACCACCACAAGATCATGGTGCACTCATCACCGATCGATATCCTGAACCGTCAGCACTCCGAAGTTGAGCCTCCCCAGGCTGACCGACCATGAATCGTGCATCGTGACCTCTCTAGAAGGAACACATCCCAATCCAGAGGCGAGCGTCGTATCGTTGATCGCCGTGCACATAGCCCCCATCGCGACCACGATTTAGACCCGAAGATCGTAAATAGCGTCATATGCCCGAGACAAAACCAAATGGGTCTCATACCCGAGTTTATCCTTTTGGAAATCCAAAACCATTTAATTTAGACCAATAAAAGAATACAGACCCGTATAGGCACCGTATAGGGCTGAAACCTCGAAATACGTGCCTATACGTAACCACACATCCAAATGCACTCATGGCATTACAAACAAGTATTTAAAACATATAATAAACATTTATTCATGCACCAATTTAGAAAACAAGGTCCACTCACAGACCGTCTGAGCTGCCGCCTCGATTTGCGTGCCATACGGCTCCCCGAGCCAATCACTATCACCAGAACTCCCAAACATGTCCAAATTTTAATAGAAGGTTACTAACTACCTTATTAACCTCCTACCATAGCCCCGTAATTTTCCCAAACTTTTAACTATTTTTAAGCCGACTCTAAACATTCCGATGCCCCGAAACATATCGAGACGGTGTCCGATTGACACGAAACTAGTCCCAAAATGTTCGTTACATCGAATAGAAGATTTCCCATGTTTAACACTTTCCCAAATTATGGCCCACACGCCCTCACGCGCCCCTAGAAGGTCGACAATACTGTTCATCGTCTTCAACCTCCAGCTACTGTTCACGGTACTGTTCATTCATCTTCAACCTCGGTTTTCTCTGGTTTTCGGACCGATTTTAGGTCCATTTCATCTCCTTTTAATCCTAATATCATCCTAATCCTATTTCCTATCATTTAGACATTAAACCCCGAGCAAAAACCACCCAAAATCGTGCTTCATCCGCTATTCATGGCGGCCAGACTTTCCCCCGCCGTCCCCGGCCATTTCCAGCCATCCTAAACCACGAAAACAATCCTATTCTACTCCTAGGGTCCCCAGAAATCTTACCCAATTAAAGAAATCGATTAAAACCCATTAAAACTCAAATTCGAATTTTTGAATATTTTCTTACCTCACGGGTTCTCTCCACCGTGTCCACCGTCGTAGTCCTCAGCCGTGGCTCACCTTTTCTGTCACTCTTCACCACTCATGGTCACACACGACACACATGATGAATGGTGGTGAGGAAGCAAGGTGGTGGTTTGTGTTTTGAGGAAAAATGGAGAAATATGGTGATGGTGTTTTGGGTTTGAAGATGAAGAAGGATGAAGGCTGATCAGATGAGAGGAAGATAGGATGGAGGGTGTGGATTTAAAGATGAATTTGGAATGGATGGCCAAGATTGAACGATGGGGAGATTAATTATAAAATAACAATTATATTAATATTTAATTAACTAGATCCACAATTTAGGGGTATTGACCAATAGGATGAGTGACACTTGTCACTCATCCATGGGACCCACTCAAAATATCTAGCCCAATCAGAAAAGGCCACCTCATCATCGCCTCGAAGTACGTGCATACCTATAACTTCCCCGTTCGAAGTCCGATTTTAGCGTGCCGCCTGTCTATGGATTCGTATCGTCCTGATCTATGTAACGGTCCTAGGTCCTCGGCCATTGGACATCTCGGTCAAAAAGTCAACTATTTGCTCCTTTTAACCATAATTACCAAAATGCCCCTAAACTTCCGAACGTCATAAATTCCCACTCGAATGTCGGAATTGAAGGTGCCACCTGTCTATGAACTCGTGACGTCACAAACTACGTCACGGTCATTGGTCAAAGTCCATTTGACCCCCTGAATGAAAAGTCAACGTTTTGCCCACGCCTAGGGGCAAAACGGTCATTTTGCATCGTTCGTCCAATTTTGCCTAACTAATCACGGATTAGCCTCATTAATTGTGATTAGTTACTAATCTAATCTAGGAATTCGGGACGGGTCGTTACAGAACCAGAAAACCCAGCTCACCGAGTCACTCAGGATCCTCACTGTCTCTCTCAATGACTACTGTACTCATCCAACTACCACTCAAGTCTTGGAGCTAACGGTAACTCTCGTCTAGGCTCCCTAAATCCATGAATCCCCATGATGCCTCTGCGTCGTCCAGAACCACTCAGTCACAGTTGGGATTCCATCCAACTCACCTCAATCTTCTTCATTGGGTTTCCCCCCAATCACCACTCAATGGAGATGTAGTGGCATCTTGACATAATTCTCACCGCGCTCATCATTTCCTATGGACGTGTCCATCATTGTCTCAATCATCCCCGTGACATAAGCATACCACGACAAAGTCATAATCCCCTGTTAATTTCGGAGGAACTCTGCCTCCCTCAACTCAACAAATCTTGGAAAAACCACATAAGAAACGTTCCTCGAACGTTGTCCCGATCTCAACAGTCTCAACCACAACCCTCGATATCCATGTCTGCCACAACCTCATACCAAGAAAATACTTAATAACGGAGTGTGTGTACAATCCGTATGCTATGCTCAAATGCAAGATCCATCGATCGAGAATGGAATCCATCACCGTACCATCTGCTCACAACGTATAATCTACCGATCAGAGATGGACCGATATATCAACCCATGATGGTACTCATGGATTGGATCTCACTAGTTGACTCCAATTCCAAACCAACCAACTCAACTAAGGTCGTCCTCGACCTCGGTTGCTCCCTGTAGCACAACCAACCTGACCTGACCGTCCAATAGTCTCGTCTCAGAAAAGTAGTCATATCCAGAACAAATGGCTAACTCAAATTTTCAGACCAATCTTCGGTCATTACTCAGAAACGTTGTCATATCTAGCCTTCTTGGAGGTCTAATCTCACTAAATCACGGCATACCATGCCAAACGTAACCGGACCAAGGTTAGGTTTCTACTAATTTTCCTTACTCTTACCCTAACTATTAGGTTGATGACGGGCTGCTTTACTCATAGAGACATCACATTCTGCACATACATACACTCCAAGAACAACCCAAATGCTCTGATACCAATCTGACATGACCCATTCCAATCCCCCCGGGATTAATGCGGAATGTGTCATGCTCCCGTCTGACACTCCGTGCCAGATCAAGGATACATCTAAACCCTCTCAGGACAACTAGAGTGCACTAGGATCTGTGGAGGCATGTGATGTCTCGGTCCCTGCTACAGCCCGCATCTACAATCAACCTTAAGGGTATTAAAAACATCAAAAGCTGTGAGTGGACAAAAATAAACAGTTTTATAAAAACACATTTTCGAAAAGACATTTATACCCTCCATTAAAAAGCATGCATGCATAGAAAACCAAGTTACCACAAGCATTTATTTAAGTCAAATTGTATGGATTTTTAAATCATTACACCGTGAAATATAGTGGGGTCTTAGCCCAAAACCAAAACACGTAGGGTCTCTGCCCAAAACAGTGAAATATAGTTTAACTAAGCCTCGGCATCCCAGATGCCTGACATCCCAGATGTCTAATCAATATTGTCACGGTTCTAAAGCTACGCGTGCTACTCGGGGGTCTCAAGTCTGAGGGTTCCTCTGGGTCCACCGGTGTCCGGGGTGACATCATAATGATGTGCCTTTCTCGGATCACTGCTCAGAGTATATCGATCCCTAGAAATCCTGATCCTGAGTGTTAAGGACTCAAAGTCAACGGAGGAGATTGCAGATCAATCTCCTCCTTAATATCTGTACTTCCTAGTATATACACTTACCTAGTTAGGACTCCTTTATTTTATACCTAGTTAGGACTCTACCTCTTCTGTATAAAATCTGCCTAGGCTGTACATCTTTGATTAAGTGAAATAACATAAAAGTTTTCATACCTTGTACCGAGCCTCAACGTAGAGCAGCCCCTCTTAGGCAATGCTCCGTGACTACTCGAGGATACTACGGGACGCCTAGAGGAGACAACCACTCGTAAGGATGGTATATTTAAAAACTGAAATCAAACTAGTGGAAAACCATCGTGAAACCATTTGTACCTCAAATCAAGTTTATAAACATTTCAACAGGGTCTCAGCCCAAAATATAACTTCCATAACCATTTCCACAAAATCAGGATTCCTTGAATTCAATCCAATCCAAATCTCATAGGGACTCAGCCCAAATCCAAATCCGAATTCAAATCCAAACAGGGTCTCAAGCCCGAAATGTCATTTCATAAATTAAAACTGGGCCTCAAGCCCAATATTATAAACCAACTGGGTCTTAAGCCCGAGATCAGAAACAAATTGGGCCTTAAGCCTAATAACATAAACCAACTGGGTCTTAAGCCCGATGTCTCGTAAAATCAAAGGGGTCTTAAGCTCGGGATAATATTTCCAAATCTGAAATCATTTCATTATTCAATTCATTTGAAACCACAAGCACGTATAAAATTCTTAGGCTAGGTATATCATAAAACATAATTCATCGAAATACATGCAATACCACGTTTATACGAAAATACCAAACACCACAATCATATGCACTCAAGGCATCTCAAATCATGTATATAAAACATATAAAACAGTTATGCATGCATCATATTTAGAAATCAAATGTCCACTCACAGACTGTTCTTGTTACGCACTTGCAAACTGCGACGTACGCCATTCCAGCTATAAAGAACTCTCCGGGTCGTCCCGACCTGTCCAAAACATACTTAAAGGTCACAACCAACCTAGATAAGTCCTAATCAAAAACCCCCAAAAGTCTTGAAAAAGTGAACGTGTCCCAGACATGCATCCCTACGCTAAAAACCTTAATTTGACCCATCAAACAACCTCCGATCGACCTGAAACCAGCACCATTGGATCCAAATCATTGAAACCTCTCAAATGGGACCAATCTTACCTTGAAAAACATGCCCATGTGCCCCTACGCGCAGGTCAAAGATCAAAGTCAACCCTGGTCAAAAGTCGACGATGATGTCATCGGTCAACGGTCAACGCTAACGTCAGCATGACATTATCCTGACAGGTCTGACACCAGTCAGATCTGATAGTGCCACGTGTTAGCACCTTATTGGTCCATGTATCTGCCACGTGTCCTCCGACACCTCTGACAGCTGCCACGTGGCACCACCCGATTAGTCCACGTGGCACCACCCGATTGGTCCACGTGGTCTAACGTGTCAGTGCTGATTGGACTCTAACAACTACCACGTCGCATCCCATGATTGGCCACGTGGCTTGAAAATCTGACAGATGATGATGTCACCTTGCTGACATCATTATCTTCAACCTCTCGACGGATTTGACCCATTTCACTGTAGCGGGTCTACTCGACCTGACTGGTTTTCACTCCTTCGACCACCATTTCACGCCATTTTTGGACCCCTAGACTCATATTGAACCCAACAGTCGAGCTACAACCTTAACATTAGAAGAAAAGGGCTAGATTTTTAACTCCCAAGCTTGAACAATGACGGGCACCTACAACCGTCCTTCCCCATCGATTCCGGCCACCTCCGTCCTTGGTTTTGGTTCCTGTGAGGTTGCCATGTCCTTGGGAACAAGATTTGATCATTAGAAACCTCCAACAAACCCCCTAATCCTACTTTGAAAATTTGAATTAAATACCTCACGGTTTCAGGTTTTCTAGCCACCGTGAACGGTTGTCCAAACCGTTGCCTCCGCCGTGATCATCTTCTGTTACTCTTTTCATTTCCTTTCACACACCAGCAATAATGGATGAGGAATAGTGATTGTGGGTTTGAATTTTGGGGTGGGTTTCTTTGGGTTTCGGGCGTAAGGAAACCAGAAAAAAATGAACAACAAAATAGGATCCCAATTATTTGGGGTAATGGGCCAATTAGATGAGGAACATGTGTCACTCATCAATTGGTCCACCCAGATTTCCTAACCAATCCAAAAATCCCTTTTGTACAATTTTCTCAGTATGCATGAATAGTATCATTTTTCTTCCGTGACCTGTAACTTTCTCGTCGAAAGTCCGATTTCGATGTGTCGTCTGTCTGTGGACTCATGCCGTCCCAATCTACATAACTGGCTGTGGACCCACCCTATGACCCCTTTTTTTTAGTACATGCATCATCTCCATTTCTTCTTCTTTGTTTCAATCCACCCGAAAACCCAAACACATTCTCTTCTCCATTCCATTTCGATTTGAGGCCACTAAGAGACTGAGAGGGTGAGTGAGAGACTGAAACCCATTTTGGTTTGAATTTGGATGTTGGTTTTTGAATGTTTGGGAAACGTTCTGAAGTTCTGTTGATGTTCTGTGAGTCCTTACGGGTGTATGAGGATCAAAAACAGGGGCTAAGGATGGCAGGACGGATCTGGGTTTGAACTTGAAGGTTGATCGTGAAGATCAATCATGGCCAGGTGAGTTTCCGGCCATGTTTTTGTGTTTTGAGACTAGGGGTAGATTCCTAGGTTGAAGATGAGTCTAATGGTGAAGGAAGGATCGATTTTGGTTGTGTTTTGAGGAAGAACGAGTCGAGTCGAATCGCTGGTCAAAATGACCTGCTATAGTGAATCGGGTTTACCCGACCAGAGGTAAGGGATGATGACGTGGCACTCCACGTCATCACCTGTCAGGCCACATGGCCAATCAAAAGATGACACGTGGCGTAGGTGTCAGGCCCAGTTAACGTCGATGGCAGTCCACGCTAGCATTGACTACCCATGTGGACTAGTGAGAGGGTGTCATGTGGCAGGTGACAGGATCTTTCAGGCTTACGTGGCTGGTCAACGTCAGCATTGTCAGACCACGTAGACCAGTGGGATGGTGCCACATGGTAGTGTGTTAGAGAGGTGTCAGACTTGTTAGTGACATGTGGCAGGTCACGTGGAACTAATCAGGGAGTGACAAGTGACATATTATCAGAGCTATCAGACGTCAGAGTTGTCAGGCTGACGTCAGCAGCTAACGTTAGCGTTGACCAACGTGACGTCAGCGTTGACTGACGTTGACTACCGTGGACTGTACTTTGATCGGGACACGTTTACTGTTATAGGAGTTTTGAGGGTTTATGATTTAGACTTGTATAGGTCGATAGTGACATTTGAGTATGATTTGGACAGGCCCAGACGTCCCGGAGATTGTGGATTAGTATTAGAGTGGCTTACGACATGGATTGTGAGCGCGCATCTTAGGCAGTTTATGAGTGGACTTTTGATTTATAAATATGATGCATGCATAAATTTTTTACATGTTTTATGAACATGATTTGAGATGCATTGATTGCATATGATTTAAATATGATTGGGCATTTTTGTAGAAAATGTTAGTATGCACATATTTCGAGATTTATGTTTTATATGATACTTGGGCTTCGATCGAGTTTCCTACATGCATGTGATTTATATGATTTGACTGATTTCACAGAGATGCGTGAAATTGAGGATTTGATTATTAATTTTGAATGATTTCATGGAGATGCGTTAAATAGACATTTCAGGCTTGAGTCCCAGTTGGATATTGACCTTGACTTAGATTACATTCAAATATGATTTTGAAAAGTGATTTGAATAATGAAATGGCTTTCGTATTTGGAAATGATATATCGGGCTTGTGACCAAGTTATGATTTATGATATGATATTTCGAGTTGTGTCCCTGTTGTGGATTTACGAGATTGGATTTGATAGGATTCAAGGAATCCTGGATTTGTGAAATGTTTTTGGACACATTTTTTATGATGGCTTTGTGGAAAGTGATTTGATGAAACGGTATTTCGAGTGTGGGCACCATTGAGATATTTGAGATGATTTAAAATATTTTTGAAATGTTTTCCACAATATTATCCTCTATGATGTGATTATTCCCGTCAGACATCGTAGATTCTGGCATGGTAGCCTCTAGACGTCATAGATCCTGGAAAGGTCACGATTACACTGCCTGGAGGTGAGTAGTTTTGAGGGGAGCCTCAGGCTTTGGAGTGTTAGATATGGACATCTCTCAGACGTCGAGCTAGAGGTTCTGAGCCTGTGAATGCCATCACTCAGACGTCTAGCCAGGGACTCCGAGCCTGTGAATGTCATCACTCAAACGTCGTAGATCCTGGATGTATACTCGGACGTGTAATCCTGAGTCGCACGCATAGCGCTGATATCGTGACTATTGAGATGATTTTCTGGATATTGGATAAAGAGGATTGGTTGATCATGTTTTCATACGACTTCGAATGTGAGTCGATGTTTCGAGCAGAGGCTCTATTGAGATGTTTTATGAGATTTGGATTTGGGCTGAGTCCCTACGTGATTTGGTTTTCGGCTGAGACCTTACTGAAGAAATGGCTTTGATTGATAAATGTTTTCACTGTGTATTGATTTGAAAAGAAATATGTTTTGCTTTTATGAAAGTATTTAAGATATTTGTTTTTGGATGCATGCTTGTTTTTAAGTGAAGGGTATAAATTTCATTTTAGCTAAATGGTTTTGTAAACTGATTATTTTTGTCCATTCATAGCTTTTATGATTCTTGATACCCTTCAGGTTGATCGCGGATGCGGGCTGTAGTAGAGACCGAGACATCACATGTCGCTACGTACTTTGGAAATCATTGCGCACTCTGGAAATCCCGAGCGGGTTACGGCTTTATCCCTGGTCTGGCACGTGTTGTCAGACGGGAGCAGGGCACATCCCACGATAATCCAGGGAGATTAGGATGGGTCTTGTCAAGTTGCATCAAAATCTTCGGAGGTAGTTGAAGTCGTCCTTTCTGGATCATGAGTAGATAGTACGTCTTTAGGATATGATGCATTTGAATTGCAACACCAAAACCTTACCCAGTAAACCCAATGGGAAAAGCTCGTGGTCGAAGGAAAAAGATAAGCAAATACTTATAAGTCGAATCATGGCATCTTTAGAATGCATTATTAATGAGATTACCATACCAAAAGCGTGCCTTGTTAAGATCTAGTCAAGTAATAAAACCTAATAAGGAAAAATAATTATGTTCATAAGACAAAATACTACATAATGGTCATGTGAGTGTACTTCGAGATACTTAATATACTTTAGGAGACTTGGTATACTTCAGGATACTCCCTCTGATATTGACTCCTCTTGAAAACTACAGACTAGGTAGATGAGTCAGTCTACTTAAGCCAATGCCTTGCACATGTTGCTGGAATATAGCATCGGTAATAATTTGGTGAAAAGATCTGCATGGTTGTCTTGTGATCTGATTGACTTTATCTCAATCTTTTGATGCTCTTGATGTTATTGGTTAAAGAAGAACTTTAGTACAATATACTTGGTGTTGTCCCCTTTAATGAAAATGGTCTTCATCAGCTCAATGCAGGCATCAGTATCTTCGTAGATAATCGTCGGTTTATTATTAGTGGAATGCAGTCCACAAATACTTCAGGTATACCCTGTTATGGTTCTTAACCATATATATTCAAAAACTGCTTTGTGAAGAGTTAGAATCCCTGCATTATTTGAAGAAGTGGCAAAAAAGGACGATTTCATAGACCTCTAAGATATTGTTGTATTCCCAATGGTAAAGACATAACTAATTTGGGAACCCTTATTGTGTGGGTCTAATAGGTAACATGTGTTAGCATACACAACAAGGTGTGCATCATTCTGAGGATCAAGGGGGTTTGATCTATTCCTCGATGCATAGGGATGGAATAAACTCATATCCATTGTACCTCTAAGGTATCCAAAAATATCTTTTATTCAATTTAGTGGCAACGTGTTTGCACATAGCTAAATCTAGCTAGCAAGTTCACAGTGAATAAAATATCTGGTCTAGTGCATTGAGCCAAGTACAATAATAAAATATTTGGATGGTGTGTAACGACCCGGATTTTCTATTTATTTGTAATTGTAAAATTTCGTGTAAAATGACCATTTTGCCCCTAGTTAGGGCCAAATGTTGACTTTTGACTGGAGACACCATTTGGATGTTGAACCTTGACCGTTATGTAGATCGTGTCGCCACAAATTCGTAGACAAGCGACATGCTGAATTTGGACGCTTGATGAGAAAGTTACGGGTCACGGAGTTCGAGGGTTACTATTAGATTTTTCAAGACGTTTGGACCAAGTGGCATTATTGGATTGGTCAACTGATTCCTTGGGCCAATTAGATGACTGACAAGTGTCACTCATCTAATTGGCTCATTTACCCAAAAGATTAGGATGCATGTATCTGTTCTCTCTCTTTCTCATTGTTCATTCGAACCGTGCACTAAGCCATTGTAAACACACACACACAACCATCAACCTTCTCCCCTAAACCTTCATCTTCATTTAGTGAGCCTGAGGAGTAACAAGGAGAGCTTTAGATGGTAGCTCAGAGGTTGAGAACGACGGCCCACGGCGAAGAAGGAGTTCACAAGTAAGAAACCTGAAACTCTTAATCGATTCAAGTTTGGTTTTGGATTTTTAGGCCTTGTTGAGTAAGTCTAAGGGCCCATAATGTTTGTTTAAGGTTAGTACGAGAGAAAGGAACCCAGAACCAGACTTGACGGCACCGTGATCGACGGAGAGCTGATCGAAAAATCTGGGATGCACGGTTGCTGGATTTAAGGTACGATTTTACTGTTTTTTAGGTGATTTTGAAACAATAGATCCAACCTAGAAGTCTAGACGATCCAGTAAGACGAAACGGTTTTGAAAACGGGTTAGAAACAAGCGAGTTATAGCCGGGTCGGGTTCGCGGGTTTGGACGACCCGAACACAGACCTGTCAAGAGGTTAGTGGTGATGACATCATCAACTAACGTCATCACCTGTCAGGCTGTCAGAAAATGTGGACCACTCAGTGCATGACATGTGTCACATGTCATGCACAGTCAGCACTGACATGTCTGTGACGTGGCCCAATCAAAGGGTGCCACGTGTCATTGACATGTCAGTGACGTGGACCAATGTGCTGTTGACACATGGCACCTGTCAGGGCCTAACACGCGACACCTGTCAGGGCCTGACACGCGACACCTATCAGAGTCTGACACGTGGCCCTGTCAGAGTCTAACACGTGTCATTCTGACATTGTCAGATGACGTCAGCAGTGACGTCAGCAGGTTAACCATTGCTGACGTGTCAGTCTGCATGGGTACGATTGTTTAGGCGAGATCGGCACCATTTTTAAGGCTTCAACGTTACGAATCCAATGGAAGTGGTTTCGTATCGATTTGAGATCGTTTTATAGGTCAAATTGAGGTTCGAAACCTCGGGAAGCGTTCCCGGCCCGGTTTTATTCTAGGGTTTGATGTTAGACCTAGTAGGATCAAGTAGTGACCTTTGGATGTGTTTGGATAGGCTCGGAGACTGTGTTTAGCTTCGGGATAGGTTTAGGCTGTTCGTTAGCGCAGTAAGGACTGACTGTGAGTGGACTGGTTGATTTATACTAAAATGCATGCATAACCGTTTTACATGTTTTCTTAAATGATTTATGTTGAATATGTTAGAAATCATGGAATTTATATATTTGAATCATTGGTTAAGAACTATGTTGTGGAATTTCATGGAAAAACGAGGTTTTCGGGCTTGAGACCCATTTGGTAGTCGTGTGACCCAGGTTTTGGGGTCAGCGGAGTTTTCAATGAAAGATTGATTTAAATGATTTGACCAGTGATCCGGTATAAACGATTTTCGAGAAATGAGCTTTCGAAATGGATCTCTGAATGTGGTTTTGGAAGGTTTCGGGCCTAGTCCCAATGTAAACAGTGGTTCGTTTTGATTTTAGAAAAGAAGGATTTCAAATGTGATGCTATTGAATTGCATGTTTTCACACTTATATATACCCTCCTGTCTGTACGGTTAGTCTTCTCCAGACGTCGCTGATCCTGGAGTTGTCACGATTCACTGTCTGGTATGGGTGACTCCAAGGAGGAACTCAGGCACATGAGTGCGAGTTATGATATCATCTCGGACATGTAGGGATCCGAGGCAGGACCACCCCAAATGTAGTAGATCCTGGGGGGTAGGCTCGGAGATAAGACCCCGAGTAGTACGCGTATTGTAGAGAAATCGTGACTGGTATTGGTTGGACATCTGGGATGTCGAGGATGGGTTATATATGTGGTGTTTTACTGATGTTTACTTCCAGATGTACGCTTGTATCGATATACATATATGTATAGATACTTATATGTATGATTTAACTGTGTTTATACGTTTTACCTTGAATGCATGCATGTTTGCAAAAAAGAGGGTCAGATTATATTTATATTTTCAAAAAGTGTTATAACTGATTTATTTTTGGCCCACTCACACTTTGACTATTTTTCGTGACCCTCCAAACGGTAATACTGAGTAGGGGACCGACTCCGGAGCTGAGGCATAAATAAAACCGTTGCGTTCTGTTCACCCTGCGGGGTAGGTGTCTGTATTTGTTTTATTAGTACGAACCTAATGCTCTCGTCCCTTGTCTGACATTACTGTTATATTTAAACATCGGTGTGTATGTTCGAACCCTATTGAGGGTATTTGTGTTATTATAACCCTATTAAGGGTAGTTGTGGTATTTTGATTTACACGTCAGATGGGAGCAGGCCTTGCCCCCAGTGGTCCCCAGGAAGGATTGGGGCGGGTCCTGTCATGGTGCTCGAGCATCAGGATGAGATAATAATTCATTCTTCAAAGATCTTTTATTTCACATTCTAACTTCAAGTGTTTAGCAGTTTATTTAATCTCTTCTGGGGTACTAATTAGATTCATGTCAGCAACATAAACTTCCACAATAGTTAACTCAGTACGTCTTTTCTTAATAAACACGTATGGGCATAATTAATTATTTACATATCCTACTTTCATCAAATACTCATGTAGACAATTATACCACATCTGCCCGGATTGTTTTAATCTGTAAAGTGAACGTCTCAAACAAATGGAGAGCAAGTTCCATGGTCTGGAACTATTTGCATCAGGTATCTTAAGTACCCAGGTTTTTGGAAACAACCGAACTGATAAGGTAGCGAAACATTATGAAATCCATTACAAGAAAATGCATCTCTTTGTAATCAATCTCAGGGCAATGAGAAAATTCTTGCACTACTAGAGAAGTTTTATATCTCACAATCTTGTTCTTCTCATTATGTTTCCTTGCAAATACCCATTTAAATTTTACATGTTTATGGGAGTATGGGAACTGCAAATCCAAACACCATCTTTTTTATCAAGTAATTTAACTCAATCTGGATTGCTTCTTTCCATTTTAGTTAGTCTTTTCTACATTGGAATTCATCAAAGAAGCAAGGTTCGATATCATCACTAGTGATTATTTTGTTAGGTATCGTGAATACAAATATATTATCAATGATATATCATTTTGATTCCATATCTCACTTAAGCATGCATAATTTACTAAGATCTTTATATTCTCGAGAGTTGGATTCAGACGTTTGAGCCTCCCCAATGTCTTATCTTCTAGGATAGGCCCATAATCCAGAATTATCTCCTAAGATGGATTAGTTAACATTAATATGTCTAAGGGATTCAATTGTGCCAAATTTATCATCTTCCAGGGATAAGAATCCTTCGAACCTATGGTCTACCTCGCTTCTGGGTAGACACATATGACTGGTTAGCCGCCATAGTCGTACCTCGTTCGTCTGGGACACCTCATCCTACGAGGATGTCTATCCTTGTAGGTACATTTATATAAGGTATATGTGATCTCGTCATTTTAGCTAGATCAGAAAAAGCATCTAGCATATTATTAGCTACACTCTGTAGCTATAGAATTCTCCATACTTTGTTCTCACATTTTGTGGTTTAGGGATCAAGATGAGACATAATGGGGACATTCCACGTCAATTCACATCATTCTTCAGGAACATTGACGTTCTTATCTCCGAAAATAGCGAAAAAAATGTCACATCAAGTGACTATCCGTAAATCTAGTGGTAACGAGATGGGTGATGGTAGACCTCAATCAGACCAATATGGCTACGTACAAAATTGCATAGCCTAATGCACAAATTAAGAGTTTGGTGTGCATAATCAAGGCCCGTGTAATCATTTGCAATCATTTAATGAATGTTTCTACGAGACTATTCTGAATGTAAACATGGGAAAAAACATTATTGACTCTTTTCCTTAAACGAGCGAATCCACGTTAGCCCCAAGATGATGGCTCGAACCAGATGTTCAACATCAATTCCAAGGGACATGCAGTAATTGTCGAATGATTTTGATGTAAACTCGTTGATATTATCAAGTCTTATAGACTGTATAGGATAATCTGTATGGTGGGCCCTCAATTTCTCGTGGACAATAGTGTCACATGTGACCACTTTGTCGATGCATCACCAAAACCATGAAATATTTAAATGGTATGCATGGTGGTTGGATAGGCCCGCATATATTCCCTTGTATTCTTTGCAAGAAAGGGGTAGATTCTTTACTCATCTTTGCATATGATGGTCTTGTGTTCAATTTTCCCATCATGCAAACTTGACGTAGTGTTTCACTAAACACACGGTCCTTATTAGTAAAGGGATGTCATGTCATGTATTGAGGATACAACGTATCATACCTTGATCTGGTTGTCCCAACCAATTATACCATAATAAGTAGTTTCTTGGTTTATGTAGCTTTTGGCTAGTTATATGATTTGCCTCAATTGTTCTAATAGTGGTCATGTAGAGGCCACTCGAAAGGCATTTTAATTTCTCCAATGAACACTTCCAGCAGTACAATTTAGAGGTTATGCAAAGGTATTCTACATCCTTTTATTTTGTGGTTTCGATGTGATAACCTTTAACTCGATATCCTTCAAATTCAACAATGTTCTTCTGGAACGTGTAGAATATAAGGTTTCATCAATGGTAAATGCAGTACCATTGGAAAACATTGAATGGGCTCTGCTGAGCCTTTAACCAAGTTTGATTGGCCTGATATTGTAAGACCCGTGTCTTGAGAAAAACGGTGAACAATCCCACATCACTTGGGGAGGGAAAGGTGAAGTGTCTTATATGTGTGGGCACGTATCTATCTAGCGCGAGGCCTTTTGGGAGCTCATTAGTTTTGAGTTTGGTTGGAACTCCAAAGTTAAGCGAGTTGAGGCTGGTGCAATCCTAGGATGGGTAACCTACTGGATGTTACACGTGAGTTCCCTGAAACAAAACCGTGAGGGCTGGTGTCAGGACCCTACCCTCCTCGGTCAGGACCCGACTCTAACATGATATTGTCTGCTTTGAGCCTCCTCGCCCTCACGATTTTGTTTTCGGGAGCTCAGGTGAGAGTTTATCCTTGGTATGACACGCGGTGTCAGATGGGAGCAGACATATCCCACGATAATCCAGGGGGATTGGGATGGGTCCTGTCAGTTGGGCTCAAAGCGGACAATATCATACTAAATGGGTCGAGCCGTGACAGAATGATATCAAACCCGAACCTCAACCAGAAGTGTGCCAGCGAGGACGCTATGCCCCAAATAGGGTGGATTGTAAGACCTGTGTCTTGAGAAGAACGGTGAACAATCCCACATCGTATGGGGATGGAAATGTGAAGTGTCTTATATGTGTGGACACGTATCTATCTAGTGCGAGACTTTTTGGGAGCTCACTGACTTTGAGTTTGGTTGGAACTCCAAAGTTAAACGAGTTGAGACTGGTGCAATCCTAGAATGGGTGACCTACTAGGAAATTGTACGTGAGTTCCCAAAAACAAAACCGTGAGGATTGGGCCCAAAGCGGACAATATCGTGCTAGATTGGTCGGGCCGTGACAAATATAATTATTACGGAGGTATGATTATGAATTAAATTTGTAAAAAGTCTCCAATCTTGGGGGATAGTGTGTGTGGTAGCACTGTCGACTGAATAACAAACTTTCCCACTTAATGTGCCTAATCATAAATTTAACTAAAAATTAAATATCACATTTATGGAAATAAATAAATTAATTAAAATAAATAATATTCGAGCAAAAATCAAACTTTCAAATCCGAAGTAAACATAAATCACCAAAAAATATCAAAACATTTTAAAAAATATCCATAAAAAACGTACAAACGCTGATCATATCCATATTTTTGGACATCTTAAGTCTCGTCATGTCGAGCGGCAGTCTGGAAAAATAGTTTATTCTGAAAACCTCTAACGCATTAAAATCCAGCTTGTGGAGAAATATCATTCTCTACAAGGGGTAAAAAATAATATTAATATTTTGGGAAATCGCATTCATAAGAAACTAATAAGAATTACATGTTCTATAACATGGTATGATTAATTTGAAGTAAGCATGTAATGGTGAATTTATGAAGGAAGGAACTTCGAGTTCCTTTTATTTACTATTAGTCTATTTATGAACTTTTAGTTCATTTTAACAAAATACATTCATGTTTTAAGACCCAAAGGGTATAAAAGAAATGTTTTTTTTAAGAAAACAATTTAGCCGAGCCGAGCCGGTGAGCCGAGTTAGTGAACTGAGTCAAGTCAAAGCGAGCCGAGCTAGTTGACTGAGCTGCTAGCGACAGGCCTTCTGGGCTAGTGCTTGTGGGCTTGAACTTGGGCTGATGGTTTGGTAGCCTAGTGGGCTTTACAAACCATTGTTATGGGCTTCAATCTTGGGTGAAAAAAAAAAATCTTGCCCAAACAGTGGGCGTCATGTTCCAAATTTCAAATCAACCAAATAATAGTCCACTATCCGTAAACCCTAGCGTGGAAAATTCCACAGAGAAGCCACAAAATTCCACTATTTTGGGTTTTCACGTGAAAACATAGTCATCATACAATTAGGAAAAAAATGAGCCGCACATGCCATTGAAATCATGTATGCCGTAAGGCATGAATTTCCATGTAGAAGCATTCATCAATTCAAACATCAAATTCCATTACAGTCACACACCATCACCATCATCAATTCATCAAACATCATACGTTATCAAAGAATATCAAGACATGCCGCAAGTCAAAATCCAAACAATCCAAACATCATCAACTCAAACATTGTATTGAAAAATTCAGCAAAATTATTTCTTGTAATCTTTTAATCCAATTCAATCCTACAATTCATATATGTCTAGGATTCAACAATAATAAAATAAATTGGATTTTTTTTTAGATTCGAAAAACCTATTTGGTTGAATTAATTTTTTTCTTGAGTAATTCTTAATTCTCTTCTTGAACAAGCTCCGACTGTGAGGCTTTTGTGCCGATAACATATTACGAAGTTTCTGAGTTATACGTTTGTGAGAAAAAAGTTTAGGATACAGAAAGATAGTTGACCGTTTGTATTATTGTGTAGAAAATAATAATAAACATTACCTTTATATACATTAAGGAATTAACTAAATACACAAGACATATCTACTCTTATATAAAAATAACCATTATTTTCTACGTATTTACAATAATTTCTTATTTATAAATAATTTTAAAAATGAGAATAGATTGAACTCAAAATCTCAATATGCATCTCTTGAAACTCTTGACTAAATGTAAGCATTGCCACGTGTAGGGGTGGATTACACTTTAACAACTTCTCTCCCTACATTACAATTTTTTGTACTGGCTGAAACGTTCACTATAAGATACCAATTAAGAGCGAGCAAATCAAAGGATACCAAGGCAGCTTCTAAGTTTAGATTTCCCTTCACTTTTGACACCAAAAATTGAAAGAAAGAAAAAAAAAACATTAATAAAAAGCGACCTAAATTTCTTAAAATTGATATACCGTCACGCTGACATTTTAGATGTAAGCAATAGTTTGGAACCAACCTGGCCTCCACAGTTCATATCTACACAGAAACGTTTAAGTGAGAGGTAGGTAGCTGTAGTCAATTTCAACCTCTATTCCAATTCGCAAATCAAATGAAAGATAACAACTACTTTGAATTTGCTATAATTGATCTCAAAAGTTCTGGAGCCAAACACGGAAGCAACACTGTACGCGTTACCACCTTGTCCAAAAGCCTCCCTCCAATCTTTGCTTCCTACTTCAGAAACAACTTTTATCATCACTAATCGACCATTAATCAAAACGAATATTCTCTCGCCTTCTAATTAATCACACCCTTCTATAATTGAACAACATTAATTAACCTCCATCTCCATTTCAAGACTGCTTCTTTTTAGCTTTTTCCTCATGTTGTAATTCAATCTCTCTCCATTCTCTCTTGCCCACCAAGAGAGAAACAAAATTTCGTGCTTTACCCATCACCAAGAGTTTCTCAAGGTACGTAAAAACAACGAAAAAGCTATGAACTTCGATCTTCTTTTCCATTTTGTAGCAACTGGGAAATATGTTTCGATTAACATGCATAAAGTTTGGATCTTTTTTCATTTTGTGGCAATTGGGACATGATGTTATTGATTAATATGCATAAATTTTGGATCTTTTTCATTTTGTGGCAATTGGGATATAATTTGTTGGATTAATAAGTACAAATTTTGGATCTTTTCGGCAGGTGATTGTTTAAGGAGGTGATGGGAAAGCGTCACCGTCATCGCGCTGGTTGTGAGAGTAATGATCACTCTAACAATGGAAGACAGAAGAGCCAGAGAAATCTGAAGAGGACATGCCATTGTTCTGCAGTGTCATCCATTTTTAGAGGGATAGGGAGATGCATGTTTGTGACGTGTTTCCCTGTCATACAGTGCCTTGGATTGGATGAGTGTCGGCACCGCCGCCACCACCACCACCACCACCATCACCATCACAACCACAGACATTTCCATGAGTTTTCATGATATTAGGATTGACTCTGGGAAATAGGATCAGACCAGCCTCATCAGTCATCAACAACCATAATCTGGTTTGGTTCTTGTGTAAATAAAAATATGGCACATGTCAAGGAAGATCAAGGTTCCACAAAGACACCCGTTATGTGATCCAGGTGATTGCACGTATCTGAAATTTATGGTCGGGGTAGTTGGGGAAGAACAAATTTAGAAATGTAGGAAGTTTCGGATTTGAAAGTCCAGCAGCTTAGGAATTTTGTTTATATTCTCCTGATTAGCTTAATTCTCCACAAATTGAAGAAGTAAATTATACACCAATCATGCATTTCCAACTCCAATTTTCTTGACATTTCAAGGCAAGATTTCGATGATTCTGCTTAGACTTCAATCCATTTTTCTAATGCAAAGGTGGAGATAATATGTCCTCAGAAAAACAAAACCAAAGATTAAACATTAGCAGATGAAGGAAGTTTCTGTCATACAAGGTTTTTCCCAGGCTCTTCCTAAACTTCCTCTAGAGAAAAAAAAAAATGCAGTTTGTTTAGGTCCCGCAGTTCATCAAATGATATCTCAGTTTCTTGATGTCTGACTGCTTTACTGGCTTTAGCATGAACATCTGAGCTCCTTCCTCTAAGCACCTGTTAATCATAAATTAAAAATATCAATCAAAGTAACAAACATTAATAAAAAATATATTAATTATCAAAACAACAAAGCACAGACGACCAGCCCTATAATTACTTGGTAATTCGATTTGGAACGTTTTCGGATGACATAATCACCACCGGAACCTCCTTAGTGACTGAAGATTCCTGCTTGCAAAAGTTTCAAAAAAAAAATCATGACGAGTATAAAGTTCGAAACTTTTTAATGCTACAAAAAGCGAATAATGCAATTCTGAGGAAACTGAGAGAATAATTTTTCAATAACCTTGATTTTCTTGAGAAGTTCATAGCCTGTCATTCCTGGCATGCAATAGTCAGTAATTACCAGATTTACCTTAGAGACCTGAAAAGTAAGAACAAGACCCTATTCAGTAAAAAGATCAGAACTTTTAATGTATAACTTGTTTCCTTGAAGTTGTAGTTAATTTTTCACTTACATTGCCTTCCAAACCATTGTGTTGAGCGTCTCCCAAGCCCAAAAACTCCAATGCCCTTGCCGCATTCTCTGCAGTAGTTACTACACGCAGCAGATAAAACAATTGGCATTTTTTTTTTACCAATTTACTTCTCCATGTACAAGTCTTGTTAACTTTTCCAGGAAAAAATACCAAAATTTTGCAGTTTAAAAAAGAGGGATTTTACCTTTGCAAGATGAATTTTTGAGGAGTTTTTCGATTAGTTTTCGGTCAATGAGACTGTCATCCACAGCCAAAACATGGGGTTGATCCACATTTTCCATGAAACCCTTCGAAGAAGAAGAAGAAGAAGAAGGAGAAGCAGCCTCCATTTTTGTGTGTGTGAGCTAAAAAAAAAACCACCAGAGTTGAAATAAAAAGACAGAATTAATTGTACATAAAACAAAACAAATTCATGGGTACATGTAAATAATGTGGATGGCACCAGATTGTATTTATTTATAGAGAGAGAGTAAAATGAGCAATAGTAAATGCATAAGGCTACCAGTAAATGTGAGAAAATGAAAGGTTGGTGGGTGACAAATTTTAGAAGTTACTGGGAAATATACCTGAAATATTTAGATGTATTCGAAATATAATCATGTGATATTTTCACTTCATATGCATTAAATACGAGAAGAAATAGATCATAAAAAGATAATAAATATTCGCAGCCACAGATATTTCGTGATCCTTTTAGGGTTTGTAGTTGGATTTGATTCAGTGAGTCCCATCTCCCTTTCTTTCTCTGTGAAGTGTGTATCAGAATACAGAAATCTGCTGCATATAATCTCATTGATTCATTTTCTGCTGCTGCTGCTGCTGTGGCTGCTGACTAGTACCATAATGATAATAACTTCCATGACCTCATTATACCCTTTTGGGGTTCCACTTTTCTAATTTTCCATAACTGTATCATTTGTTTTTTTTTTGGGTACATGCATCACATGTTTTTCCCTTCTTGCATTCATTAAGTTTATGAATTATACATGATATTTTACTTTAATTTGATCAAGATTACGAAGATGAAGTTTTGAATTTTGAACAATATAAAAGTGGAAGTATATCCGATTAAATCAACTTGATTACACTTAAGTATCTACATGTTTATTTGAATTAGTACCTAAGTATCTCATTCATTCACTGATGTATTAAGATGATTCTATTTTCTAACTTCTTACCCGTTGATTAACATATTTAGAATAAAAAAATCATTAGTTAATCATTGAAATATGCAGTACTATATATATATTTTTTTTTTTAAAAGCAAGAATTAGATTGATTAAGGAGGATAGTTGATTTTGTACGGCTAAAAAGATTATTTTTGTAAATAAAACACTAATATATATTGCTCCTATTTATGTGTGACATGGGATTATAATTATAGTACTTTCTGGATATTCTTACCCTCTCTTGTATGCAAATTAGTCAACTAGGTGATTGTTGAAAGGTTGGACTGTGGGAGCAGCGAATGCTTGGACGGTTGCTTGGGAGAAGTAGTCAAAGGAAGGAAGGAGTAGATTTGGCATATCCATTATCATCTAACAGATCAAGAGTGGTCAACAAAAGATCCGAATCCCATCACCCGACTGACTCTGAGATACACATCATAGAATCTCTTGGCACTTGGTGCCATTGCCAACCCAACTTTGCAATCTAAGTATTGTTCAAAATGGTTGCCGCTGGTGTTCAAAAATGAGAAATCGTTTCATTTAATAATTAAGTGCTTAAATTAATTTGTGTGTATATCTTTATATATTTTTAGTAAATTTGTGTGTATATTTTTATACATATTTACTTATATAAATTCTTATATATATATTTAGTTATATAAGTTATTTTATTTATTAAATATTTAATTAATAATATAAGTATTAATAAAACAGAGATAATAAATTAAAAAATATAGAATATTTATAATGAAATTAATAAAAAAAACTTACATGGTTGATATTTATGATTCTCAACTCAATTTATTTATCTAGATAATTAATTTTTTTATGAAATTATTTAATAGTATTCATTATATTATTAATTTGTTGAATTTTGTCTTTAAAAAAAACGTCTAGGTGCTAGGCCCCTATCGACCTCCCTAGGAGCGCCTAGTGCCGTTTTGAACTTTAAACCCAACCATACAATCTTTGTTTTCTATTCTTGTCTCATTCACTTCACTTTGTTATTACGTTCCAAAGTCTAAATACTTCAGAAGAATATATAGTTCACATTATGTATGAAAATTCAAATAAAATTTGAGTTTGATTTCAATTTATATAAATCATACCTCTATATTTGATTGAAATAGAATGTTCAGTTCATCATTCAGACAGATGCGTGATATGTGAGATAGAATGTCCACTTTTGATTCCGATGGCTAGAATAGATCTCATGAGACCCGCCTACCATTTCTATGAAAATAGTACTACTCTTTTTGGTCCTTTCCAACCGAATAGTATAAAGGAATTGATTCTTATTTTTGAATTGTTCTTACGAATTTAATTCTCATACTGATGAGTCATATTATTCAAAAGATGGTGAAATAAATAAAAACAATAAAACTGTTTGAAGCTTGATTAGTATTATATACATCAAATTCAAATAGCTTGATTCTTACATATAGTAATATCAGTTGTGAATTATTTAGAGGTGAGAGATTACATAGAGATATAGAGAGGCAGAAAGAAGAACGCTCTGTTCTTTGTAAATAATCCGTTTAGAATGAAAATACAATTTATATAATTCCCTTATATAATAAAGGAATAATCAAATAGGTCAAATGACTATACTATCTCTAATACTTTTTATATAAATAAATACGACCCTTAAAATTATTTACAATAATATCGGATTAAAACATGGTTTTTAGTGGGTGGATAAGGATGAGGCGTTCGAGGTCTGCCTTGTTTTTTCTGTGAATGACAAAAGCATATTTGTCTGGTTCTCAAGCAGCTTCCAAATCAGACTTCATTAGCAACTTGGTTCTGATATTGTAAAACTAGAACTAAAAAGGTTCCACCTTTCCCAACCACCTAACAGTTTGGTCAACAACTTATGAGTTCCGAGTTTAAGGTTTTATTGCAAAAATGTGAATCATAAATAGGTACTGAAAATTAAGGGGTGACCATTTCACCCCTGCTATCACCTAATGTTACTAATTGACGATAAACGGACTGCATGTTTATAAACACTACGCGGCGGTGTGACACTGTAATGCAACGCTATCATCGGATTCAAATTGATTGATTAGCATGTAAAATGCATTTGATAAGTACGAGCCACTGAAATGGGTTTACAAAACAGAAAATGAAGTTGCACTTCCATAACATATTTTCTCATTAAATGAGGGCTGAACTAAATGCTGAGGAAAACATATGAGAGTTACAATTTAGTTTGTATGCACCAAAGATGTGATCATTTGATGCTTGCCTTGGGGATGGATGATGTACAAGGCCCAGCTGAGGTCATAAAAGGAATACCCTTGAACGTAGCCACGCCGTTCTCATCAGTGAATAGGTGCTGCAACAATGAAACATCCATGAGATTACATGGACAACTTGGAGCAGCATAAATGCAACGTTATAGAGGTGGTAAATGCAGAACAGATGACAGTATGACCACTCTGATTAATATACCATTACCATAATAAATGTTTTACAGCTCTTAAAAGGTAAAGTATGTCGTAATTTTGAATATGAATGAGTAATGCAAGTGGGGGATCATAATCTGTAGAAACATGATCATCAAATAGGAAAATAGATCCATGTAATTTTATTTTTTTAGTTATGTGAATAATATTGGCTATCATTTAGCAACCAATTGATACTTTATGGGAGGGACATAGTATCACAGATCCCAAAACCTTAAGCAGATAAAGCAATGAACAGACTGAACCACTCCCAGTAACTCAGAATTTTCAAGTCAGTTTTTTGATGGCTAGCTGAGCGGTAATTTTGAGTTTTCTACAAGTTTCAATATAAGTCATGAACAGTTTGAATATATTAGGCAGCACAGGCTGTTAACACTGATCCACAAACTGGGAAGAACAAAAACTTACCGGTGTGATTTTCTCCAGCTGTTTCTTTTTTGGGTTGAGGACATCTGGTGCTTCGTCAATCCTGGATAAAAAGAAGAGTTAGAGAAAGCTCGCCACAAGTGGAAAAATTTTAAAAAGAAAAGAAAATACTAATAACGATATAATAAACAGCAGTTGGTGTTGAATAAGTGTTAGCAATGACTATATATTGATAAAATGTAGAACTAGGCTACTTCCAGTATTTCCATCAAATTCGTTACTCTCTTCCACATGCACAACCAAGGGTATTAGTCCAATAAAAATCAGGATGAGGTTCAATAATAAAAAAAAAAGGATCAGGGGGTGGAATTATGGTTCGTATGTTCTTTTTCCAACCCTCATGGTGGGACAACTCTTGAACTTGACAAGAAAATACAGTGATCATTACTTTGAAGAGACAAGAGGGGGTATATGAAGTTACTTTAACCTTATAATATGGATTAGACTCAAACCCAGCTAGAAAGCTTCCCATAAGTGAAAAGTAAACCAGCAAGGTTGCAACAGGTACTATTTAGCAAAATAAAAACACCTAACTTGTATAAATGTCTGTGAAGATCCGTTACCAGTGAAATTTATTGCTTAAGCTCTATGTAGTTTCAGATAACTTACCCAGAAAATGAAACTTTATTTTTTTCATTGTCAGAAAATGACACACGTTCCCCAGGGTTGGCTCCTTCTGGAGGGAGCAAAGGCTCTACAAGGGTGTGATCTTCATTAGAAGCGCATAGCACCTAACACATGCACGCAAATGAAACACATATCTTTATATTTGTTTAGTAGAAAAAGCACACTTCAGAAGCTGTAATCTATAGAGTAAACATTTGGAATCGTGTATTAGAGAGTAGGCATTGAGATTATAAACATTTCATTTCAAAGAATAGAGTGAAAATTTTCACTTGAATACTTTCTATTCCCAAGTTGCATATTTTGAGCACAAAATAAGATATTAAATACACGGCATTTTAATTACCAGTTGAGCAGGTAAGGAAATAAAGAGCACCTCTTCCAACTCAAACAACTACGTCAGCAATGAACATAATACTATGCAAATGACAAGAAATATATACCAGTCCTTCTGATGCCACATCACGTAACTTCCCCGGTTTCACATTTGTAATCAGCACAACGAGACGGTTCTGCATGGTGCATACAAATACCACAAAGATACATCAGAAATCAGTGTGTAGTTATCTGTCTAACAAATATGAAGATCAATCAAAACCCACGCAAAAGGCCAAGTAATGAACTATCTACTTCCAAAAGATAAAGAAATAATCATACTGTCAACTCCTCTGGAGTGCAATACTTTGCGAGGCCGCTGACCACCTGTCGCAATTTAGCATCTCCAACATCTATCTCCTCAACCAGTAAACTGTATCATGTTTTAAAACAAGGGTCATGACTGATTTGTCATCCTCCAAATTTACAATAAATTTCAGAGTACAAAGTTTAATGCTAAGACAGCTAGCTTGCAAGCACTGAAATTGGTTTTTAATGAACTAGTAGGCCTCCATAAAGGAAATGAAAGAAGAAAGAAAAAAGAAAAGAAAAAAAAACTGTTCCCTGCACACCTATCAGCCGACGGATGCTTCCAAGCTTTGCGAATGAGGCCAACCTGTATTTTTAACAAATTGACACTAACTTCTTCATCTTTCTCAACTGTCACTACTTCTGGTGTCTTTTTCTTCTCTTGAGTAGCTTTCCTATCCCCTTTCTTATCTGCTTTCTTTTCCCCTGTAGCCTTTATCTAACAATTACAAATAAAAAAGAAGCCATTGCAGAGGAATTGTCCAAGGAAATCTGAAAATAGAAGCATTGTGCAGAGTGTAATAATTCTACCACACAACCCCACTGGCTTGCTTAGTTAAGATGACAAGATATAACATTGGTCAAATCACTGATCAACAGCCATATTGTTATAGCTTAAGGCCCTTTTGATAACCATTTGGCATTTTGGTTTTGGCTTTTGGTTTGTAGTTTTTGGTGTTTGGTTTTTACTTTTCACTCTTAATGCTTGAGATATAAGGAAAGTATATGGGGGAAAGAAGGGACGATGACGAGTGGAGGAAGGATGGAAGAAGAGATATCGAACAGATGTATAAGGAAAGTTATACAAAAGGAAAACTTAGGAACCAAAAATTATTTTAACGTATTTTCACTTTCAAGATTTTGTTTTCACTCGTTCTTCATATTCCTTCCCCACCATTCCACCACTTTTCTTCATTCCTACTTTCCCCACATGTCAAGCACAAAAAGTGGATACCAAAAGCCAAAGTTATCAAACAGACCCTCAATTATACATTATAAGTGCTTTACGTAGATATCTCATATAACACTCTGGGAAATGTTAGTAATAACAGGACAAGATCTGAGGTCGTGGATAACGATGGCTACTCTGCTAGCTATTTGTTGATCAGAATAGAGACGGATTATGGTAGTTCAATCTTGGACTTCAGTGCATGACTCTCCCATTCAGCTCAGGTACTTCATGAGATATCTCATATATGCCCCGGGTATAACAGTAAAATTTATAAGTAACACATCATAAAGAATAAATGAATTTTAGAAGACCATACCCCAGCATCACTTTTATTCATGTTCAGGTCTCCCTCTGGTTTGGCTGAGCTTTTTGCACTTTCAACAGTCTTCTTTGCATTTGAATCTGTTTCCACCTTACCAACGCTTTTTGCTACCAGCAATTCATCCAACTTCTGTATACATAATAATTAAGGACACGAAACAATTATTTCTCAAGAGTAATATAGGTCAATTTTGTGACTCAATAAAACATTGTGGCCATATTTTCAAAGTTTATTATTTCTTTTCATTTCCAATAGCAGGGATCAGATATGTGAAGAATAAAATAGGAATTGAAGAGTAATACAGTTATTTCACTTACTTGAAAATCAAATTCAACCTTCTCTTGCACTATCTGCTCAAATATGCTACCGAAATCAACCTTGTTCTGTGAAGAAAAAGGTGTGAGCACTAATAACGATAAAACTTACAAAAGCTACAAGAGAAAACAATAACAAGTAACTCATATTTCTACATCTAATCAACAACTCATAAACACTTGGTACTTAATTTCGCACAATATTACTGGCATACTTAGGTGTAACAAAGACTGATAAACATAAGTGAATACATGCCTTGGACACCTGCTTTGGGGAGGGGGCGCCCAGGACATTGAGATTAAACGTTAACTAAGTTGAATTTAGGACAGAAACTAGTCAGGTTAGGCGTACCTGAATGTAATCAATCCATCTCAATAAATGCGGAAACTTTTTCCTATCCGAATTTGAAAGGCCAATCTGCATATAACCCACTCAACGGCATCACCACCATTTCATTCGTGTTGCTACCGAATTTAAACTACTTGTTCTTCTTAATTAAAAATATGGAAATATTGCATTACTAAAGAGACCATTTTCCAACTTGACAGAATTACAATATATTCTATAGAAAAAGGGAAGAAAAAAAAAACATCAGCATGCCTGCATGTATATAAAGAGGTTCATACCACAGCAGAATGCACCACAGCAAACACAATAACATCAGCTTCAGATGGTTTTAACCCAGTGCCCAAAAGCACAGACAAGTCAGCCAAGGTATCATTTAACCCTCTGAGAGCTCCAAAGCATGCCTGGGCTTCTGTAGGAAAACCCTCTACATATCTTATCCAATTAACCACCTACGACCCCAAAAGCATGAAGCTTTTACTTTCACCATCGATACATCAGTTACCAGAAATCCAACACAACAAAATGTTGAGGCAGCAAATAAAATTTACCCCATCTTTCACTTCCGGTGAGGTATCGGCTTTAGCCGACTTCAAGATGGTAGGGCAGAAGCTCGTGATTTCTTCTTCAGCAATGCTTTTCGGTAACGTTTTCTGCAGAAACACAGTTAAGATGAAGAGATCAAAGGGAAAGGAAGGGAAAATAACATGGTCAAAATTTGAAGTTGCTTACAGGATCTAAAGAAAGGTGCTTGGATAAAGCTGACACTATCAATTTCTTTCTGTTTAGGCTGGTGGTGCTTCCATTAGCTGCCATCTCTTCTCTTTCCTTCAGAATCAAAGCTCAGTGTTTAGGCAATTCAGCTCCAGACTCCAGACGGCAATTCCTCCAAGTCGATAAAGGATTATAGGGTTTTTGGTTTTTGGTTTTTTGGTTTTTTACATGTTTGGGGCTCGGTTGGATTCCTATCCAAACAAACATGACCCAGTGGAATTCAAATTAGCCCATGATACAACTGTGGACCACTTTCAGAGAATGCTGGACCTGGACTGAGGAAGTATAACCATTATGCTGAAATTTTGTGACTTAATCAACAGTCACTCGTATTGTCAAAAAACCGTCAAGAAAAAAGCTATCGGCCCAAGCATTTGAAAGTTCAAGGAAAAAATAAAAAATGTGTCCTTAATACTCACACTTAAACCATTAAAAAAATAAATTTTTATAAACTGATTATTTAATTTTTATAATATGAGATTTCGTTAAAACATTATTAGGGAAAATTCATTAAGACAATACGCATGACAAAGAAAAAAAAATACGTCATGTTCAAAACATTAAATTCAGTCTATAAAAAAAAAAAGGAAAATCCATATTTCTAACTTATGCATGGATAAAAATATCCATATTCAAGGTTAGAGAGTACAATTTTCATATTCAATACAAAAACTTAGTCCACCATTTAAAGAATTTGAATCAATATCAAACTTACACACTCTTATAATATTTATTTATCTGCTTGTTTTATATATTTATTAATTAATTTATAATTATATATAATCTATTAATAATTTTGAGTTTAATTTTGGATCCTATATTGTTATGGACCCAGGGCATGAGCCCCTTTTTCCTTCTCTTGTGGTTGGCCTGGATATACATATATATATATATATATATATAACTAATACTATTTAGAGATACTAACTTAAATACAAAGTGATCTAATTTATTGAAATATCAGCATTGATTGATTGTAACATCAACGTGTTTAGTAAATATAGTCAATTTAGTATGTCTAAATAACATTACTTTATAAATGTAGAGAGACTCTTAGGTAGAAAAGTGAGGCCTTTACTTAAGTGAGAGGAACGTGCATGATTTTAGAGAAATTATTAAGTGGTAGTGCAACACCACGTTAACACCTGGTACTTTCATTCAAAAGTTGGCATGCATCTATTTTTTATATGTTGAATTCAATTCATTTTTATATTTTGAAATTAAACAAAAAATCAAATAAAATACTTGAACACTAAAAAACCAAAAAACCCTACCCTTTGTCATTTTTCCCCACCCTCATCGTTCTCATATTTCCTCCATCGTTGTTCTCCTTTTTCCTCCTCTCATGCCCCCCCGCCCCAACCCCTTCGCCCCCTCCCCCGCTGCTATTCAGCTTAGCTTTCTCCTTTATAGTCTTTCTCCTTTATTGTAGAAAATTATCATTCGTATTAGAGGGAATGTACCATTATCAACCTGTTCGTACCCAAAATATTATCATAGTGAAATTAGGGGTCTTTGATGGCTCGCTTCCGAAGTAACGAATATGCTAGTGTTTGGGCAAGGAGGATTTCTTCGTTGTAGTCTAATGTAGTGGTGTACGGTCTAAGTGACTAGGACGAGTAGGGTGAAGCCTGAAAGCCTTAGGCCATGATGTCGCAGTACTACCGTAAATGGACTGGTTCAATTGACTTGGCCTTCTAGCAGCATTCAAAGTAGGTGTGGCACTAGTAGAAGTTACTACTATATAGGGTTAGAAATAGTTTATGAATTTCCATAAACTATCGCTCGAATCAAGTGAAAGTGAAGCAAGCAAGATGTTGCACTGTTCTTTTTTATGCCTCATTCGAAGACTTAAAAATTTTCTTTTGCACCTAGTGCAAGTTCAATGTGAGCGTATTCATGTTAGTAGCGTATAATTTAGAGTTAGATGGGGGAGTTAGACAGATCAACCTCTTCAAGTTAGAATGTTCAAATATTGAACCAAAACACGAAGATGATTCTACAACTTACGTAGCCATATAACTCATTGGTTGGTGTATTCCAATCATGGAAATCAGACTTAAAGAAACCAATTGTATAAATGGAGAGGGGAAGTACAAACACTTAGAAAGTAAATGTTGAATATTGCGCGATGAATGGAATTACAAGTGCATGAAATAAACTATCTCTAAACTAAGCCATGGGCTAGCGCTCTTGGTAAAGAGACCATCAACTGGAAGAACATTCATTGGAAACCCTACCAAAAGTGTTAGAAGAGCAGTAAAAAGACATGATGACGTCGAGGAGTCTTCAAAAATAAACTTGGGATGCAAGTCAGATTCGAAGTTTGGTGTTCTTAGAGTAAGAATTGAGAAGGGTTGAGAGGAGAAATGAATCTTGATCTTGGATCGAAGAGACAGGTTTGCCATGAAGGCGAGCTTTTGGGTAACAAATAAAATTTTAAGGGTTTATAGTTTTTGAAATTGATTGAGTTTAATCATCTGTTTGTTTGATTGAGTTATTAGTTGATCTTTGAGATGAGGGCTTCTTTTTTTATAAGCAGCAGGGGAGTGACGATGGTCGACACGTGCATCCATGTTTGCTTTTCCTTCACGACAACTAAGTCTTCTCCCCCTTTTTCTGACGATTTCAGTGTTGTGTTAATGTGATTTCTGTAAATCACGCTCGCGCTTTCCCATGATCTAGTTGGTGGATACTAGCTGAGCTTGGGCATTTAGCCAAATTGGAACTTTAATTTCTTAAATCTCCTCCCTATGCCCGTAGTGATTTATTTCAGGTGTAAATATTTCTCCCTGAATTCAAAAATTCTTGAATAAAAAAATTTTCGAATTCAAGTTGCCCCTACTGCTCGCGACTTCGACGGCCCCATCATTTACTGTTTCTTGGTTTTTATCCTTTGACGACTCAATACACAATACGACCATAATAAAAAATTTCTCCTCAATGAGTTTCTAAGTTCGTCCTCACATCTCCACTTAACCGTGTCACCCAAATCGGCCATGAAGGGTAAGAAACCAATTGATTCTTCATCTTCTCGTGAATATGTCGATGACCTTACGAACAATGCCAAATGGATTTCTAGTGAAGGTTTTTAGGAGTCTCGTGGATCCTGGGAGCAGACACTGAGGGATTGTGAGGAGAAAAATCTAGTAGCTCAGCAACCTCTTCCCGGGGTTGAGGATAAACATCGTCGCACTCTCTTGAAGCATTTCCAGCCGCTCATGGAATCGTCTCTTTCTTGGCTGAAATTGTAAGATATCTCATTGTTTCTTTCTGTGGATGGATAGAATGAGGAAAGAATTTCGAGCTGACCTCCGATCCAACAAGATATATAATCTGGTAGGCTTGTCCGATCTCACCACTTGTTTGGGCGTGAATCTCCTTAGTGATGCTATATATTTTTGGAATAGCAGTACTAATACCTTTGATTTCGAGGTTGGACCCTTGGCTCAAACTCTCCTCGATTTGGGGGTTCTTTTTGGTCTGAATCCATCTGGGAGGATTGTTGATTTCACCAACAAGTATGCCCAATCATATTCTCATGAGGACCTAATGCTAGAGATTACCAGAGCCCCTTATTCCTTTACTACCTATAAAGCTTTCAACCCATACTTGGAAAGTTTCTGCCTTTTTTTATGAGGATGATGATCTCAAAAGGAAAAAGAATCGTTCAACCATTTTGGTCTTCCTGGTAAACTACTGAGGTTCTATCTATGAAAAGATCTAGTTCTACCACATTTGGCTAGATTGGTTCATTTTCTTGAATGCCTCCAAATGTTTGAAAAGCGAATGGGTTTCGCTTGCTGAACCCTTGGCCTCATGTGGAGATATCGCCATAGGCCGAGTCATCCTTACTCAGATATACAGCTTCCTTCCTTCTATCATTTGCCATATGTGCTTGAAGATTCCCTTGAACGAGCCTTTTTGGATGGTCCAGGCATGGTTAAACTGGTCTTTTCCCAAATTCTGATCTCAATCAATATTTTTTGGTTCAATCCTAGTCTCAAGCCAAAAGAGAATGTGTATGCCACCTATGAAAGGCTCCCCGATTGATTGCCTATCATTCTTATTTCCACTGAGATTTCGTCCCAAGGAGGATTGGGAATCCAACGCCAGCTGTTGTCTTCCTCGTCCCAAAATCAAAGGGTATTTCCTCGCTCGCCTAAAGGTAACCATACATTTGAAGGCAAAGGTGAAGGATTTTATCAGTTGTGTACTGACACGGGATTTTTTGAAGGGGTTAGTAGTAATACTAAAGCACGCCCTGGTTTTGTGGTTTATCAACCTAACTTTTGTACTCGTCGGTTTGGCCTCTGTCAAATAGTTCATGTCCCCTTCATCAGGGGAGCAAATGCTGGCACTTCTTTCCGTCTTCGGAAATTACCCGATCACGTCCCTCTGTCCATTCAACATGCGCTCTTTGATACATCTCTTCGATTTCCCAAATCAGCGAAGGTATCTTGTGAATGTTCACAAGCCTTTGTTAAGTGGTGGAAGTCCTATTTCGAGAACACCATTAGAACTACTCCAGTGGTAGTGTCTGAGAAGCAATTCCCTTTAGTATTTAGAAAAATCAGATGTGACGCTTGCTGTTATACTGGACAGGGTTGTCCAGGATCAGAACGCGTATCCCTTTATTGGTGAGTTTCAACATAACGAGTCCCGACCCAGTTTTCTTCTTATATTCGCTTCTAACAGTCTTTCTTTTTAGTTGGGATTGACGAGGTGGATATGCTCGTGGAGTCCGACGACCCTTTCACCTTTATTGAAGACAATTCTAATGAGGCTTCATTCTTGGAGTGACTGGTAGGGTCGAGATGAAATGTACAGGGAAGAAGAAGGAACTGCCAAACTTTCATTCTCAAGTACGGGCTTCGTTCTTATGTTCTTCAGTTTTCTTTTGAAAGAAAAATTATTTTCCCTTGCATGAGGTTCCTCCTAAGATGTGCTTGCTGGCTATAAGACGGTAGCTCTTCTTCTGCCAAGATGATAGAGACTCTGACTTCTTCCTTGTATTTAAGGCCCCAATTTTGAAGAAATGTGGGTGTCGCTTGATTTACACTAAGGAGGAAGAAGAAGAGAGTGATGATGAGACTTTCACCTCGTTGGTGAGACGTAAGAGGGTTATGACAAGAACTAAAGAGACATTAGCCCTTCAAGGGTTACCTCCTGTATCTAAGATCCCCTTTGAGGTTAGTATCATCCCATTTCGTTTGTCTCCTATCCCACAATTGGTTGTCAATCTGTGGTTTTTCTCAAATTATTCCTTCGATTCCTAATTTCCCTATTCGGGCTATCTCAACTAATGGTGTGTTTGGGGACAGTTTCCCCAAACATGATGGTCGATCTTTCTTCCAGCCATTCAAGCTCCGACCAAACTCCGCCTGTTTTGGCTCCCCTCTGTAGTGAGCCAACCATCGAACCTTCTTTTTCTGCTATCACAAGAACTCTCAGCATCCCTCATGTCGAGAAGTTCATTGTTCCTTTCAAGGGTGATTTCCTCTCTTGGGTTCTTACGAGTTCGGACATTTCTGGAACTCATGTAACCGTTCATTTTCAAGAGGTGGCAGTGCTAGGTCAAACTTCTTCATCTCTTTGTGAGGCCCCAGTTGAAATGGCCATAGACTGACACGACCCATCCCAATCCCCCCGGGATTACCATGGAATGTGACGTGCTCCCGTCTGACAAGAGGCGTCAGACAAGGGATAACCGATTGCCATTGCCCAAACGGGCTTCCAGAGTGCGTAAGGATCGATGGAGGAGGTGTACGATGCTCAAGTCTCTGCTGCAGTCGTATCCGGAATCAACCTGAAGGGCATTGAAAACAAAAGCTGTGAGTGGACGAAAATAAACAAGTCTGTTTAAAACATTTATAAGACATTTATAAGACATTTATGCCCCCCAGTAAAATCATATGCATGCACCAAAACCAATAATCCCATATTTATTTAGAAATAACCATTAGTGCCTTAGCCCGGAAACCAAAGCATAGTTTCAATTTCCAAAAGTAAATCCAAGAGTTATTTCATAAATCCAGTAATATGAACCATAAGGCATATAATATAAACCATAACCATAATTTTAGCCACTGCACTATACACTCCAATCCGACATCCCTGATGTCTGACGTCCCTGACGTCAATAAGGTCACAATCACAAGGCTACGCGTGCCACTCGGGTCTCAATTTCCGAGTTCAATCCCTGAACCCCGTTCGGGTACAGCATCCCCGATGCTTAGCGTCATAGACGCTGGACGTACTAGACGTCCGTGACCTCTCCGGGGTACCTCGCCGGAGGAGACAATATAATATGGAAGGATCTATACAGTGCAGTACCAAATACATTTTATCGATATCCACATGCAAAACATATAGGTATACATAGGTAAAATCCGAACTGATCGTTACGTTTCATCAAACGGGTCTCATGCCCAAAACCGTGAAACGTGCCATGACCGAAACATCATCAAAACCATTTATAGATTCCAGCATGTGAACATATATAAAATGTAAACCAGGAAACATTTATTCAATTCCATTTAGGGTCCCCGACCCGCAATCACATGTAGAAATCAACTGGGCCCCTAGCCCGATTTCACAAGTTAACTGGGCCCCTGGCCCGATCCACATGTTAACTGGGCCCCTGGCCCGATTTCATAGTTCAACTGGGCCCCTGGCCCGACTTTACATTATTTAAGTTCGTAACCGTTTCATGAAACCATACCCAACCATATTTATGGAAATCGGTGCAAATCCAAAAAACCTCGGTTTACGTGCAAATATGTAATTCACCTCGAAATACGTGAAATCATTTTAAATTCACCGATATCCAAAGTAAATCATTTAATCATAATTATAACAATCATAAAACAGTTATGCATGCATCGAATTTATGAAACCAATGTCCACTCACAGACCATTTAACCGAGCGCCTCGATACGCGTGCCACAGGCCTTCCCGGGCCACACCACTATCACCGGGACTCCCAATCCTGTTCAAATCAATTTAGAGGATTACTAACCTCATCATTAACATCCTATTCAAGTCCCGTAATTTTCCCGAATTTTTAAGTATTTTTAAATTGGATTTAAAACCTTCGGACATCCCGAACAATATCGAGACGGTGTCCGATCGACACGAAACCAATCCCAAAGTGTTTGTTACATTGTATAGGATAAAAGTCATGTTGACCTTACCTCGAGATTCGTGCCCACGCGCCGTCACGCGCCGCCGTGAGTGGCTGCGCGTGAAAGCCACGCGCCTGCTACAGTGACTGCTACAGTCACCATCTTCACCCGTTTGTCTGGTAAACGGGTCGACAAGCCCGCGATAGGATCCGGTTCAATCACCCTCAATTCGATGTCAATTCAATCCGTTCTTGATCCTACAACAATCATCAATCCACCAATTTCAGTTCTGTGTCCATGATTAGCATCAACCATTCCCTAATCAAGTCAACAACCCGTGATCACCCAAAACGGGTCGATCACCAAAACTCCTCCAATCCTCAACCATTATCAAATTAACTTCACAGGAAGCTAATAAGGACTAATACGAACCAATTACCATGATTAATTGAACTCGACAATACCTCAATCGTCACAACTCAAGCTCGAGTTTTCCGGCCGTCCACCATGTCCGTTCACGGCCCTAGGAGCTCCCAAGCTTGCCCCATTTGATCTAGTTCGACGCGTTGAAGTTCCAGAAAGCTTAATCCATCATCAATTAGGCTTGGGCTGGCCTAAAACTAGGATTTCGAATTTGAATTTCACAAAACCCAGTTTCGGGTTTTTGAACCTTCCTCTACCATTTCCACTCCATTTTTCCACCTCTCAATCTCAGAGAATCACTCTCCCATTCCTCTTCTGTTTCAAGCCATCAATTCCCTCAAACGACCGTGTAGGTGGTCGATCGTGTGTGGGGAACATCCCCTGTTTTCTTCCATTTTCATGTGCACCAGCCAAGGTTTAATGGCCAACACACCGTCCACACAACCTTGCATCGCACCAACTTCAATAAACAATCCAACAATCCCATAAACAATAGTTTAGGCCAGCAATTTGCTCCATAAACGCACCACCCGTGCGCTGGCCACGTTCCCTCCACGGTGCTACAGTAACCGTTCAAACACCCATGAAATTACCATTCTGCCCTTGTGCAGTAAATTACCAAAATGCCCCTCACGCATCCTGACCCGTAACTCGGTCATACGGACTCCGATTGATGCGTGCCGTCTGTCATTGGATTCGTATCGACGATACCTACGTAACGGTCCTTGACCCTCGGCCATCAGACATCCCGATCAAAAAGTCAACATTTCCCCTTATATCGTCCAAATTACGAAAACGCCCTTGAACTTCCGCACATCATAACTTTTACCACGAACGTCGGAATCGAACGTGCCACCTGTCTATGAACTCGTGACGTCCCGAACTATTGCATGGTCATCGGTCAAAGTCCATTTGACCATCCGAATTAAAAGTCAACTTTTTGCCCACGCCTAGGGGCAAAACGGTCATTTTGCACAATTCGTCCGAAATCGCTCAACTAATCCCAGATTAGTGAATCAGAATTAAATATTATTAAATCCCGATATTCAGGACGGGTCGTTACATAGACTCTCTAGAGTCAGTATGGGATGTTCAAACTCGAGATCCTTATGTGATCGTTCATCTCAACATGCAGTTTTATATTGAGGCACCGAATATCGCCTTCGCACCCAAAGAGGTATTCTCCCCAATTCTAATTTGTGATGAAGTTTTGTAAATTCTTTTGCTCTTCAGTAATTTTCTTAATGCCTTTATACAGATCCTCAACTTTCCTGTAATAGAGCCAATGGTGAGGAAGGTAGATTCCTTATTTAGGGAGATTTCGATGGGAGCTTCCTACCATACTGTGTCTGAATCACCTTATCATCCTAATTTTTTCCAAGCTTAGGATCTTGTCCAAGCATTTATAAATGGGGCAGATGTCTAGGATCTGGAAGCCGTGAGGAGAGCTCTATACATCTTTTCCCATTGTCGACCTCTTTCCGCAGTTTATGTCCAATCTGCAGTGACATTTTTGGATGAATATCGAGATAAATTGTCCAAGTATGAACATCGTCAGGATATTTCTTTTGCTAATGTTCCAAAGACCGAAATGTGTATGAATATGGGAAATGAGTTGGTCGGGTCTAGAGGAGAGTGCGAAAAGTCAAGCTCGTGTTGCTTTTAGGAAAGTAGAATACGGAACCCTCCAACGAACCTTCTAGTTGGCTAGGGAAGAACTTTCCGATTTCAAAGGTGTTCTTTAGGAGGAAGAAAAGAGGCTTCGGGCCTATTACGAGGGAGAGGAGGTCGAGATCTCAAAACTCCAATTATGTAAAATTGGGCTTCAGCCTGTGTTGGAAGCTTTACTGGACTTTTAAATTTTTGAGGCTTTTACTTATGTGAGTCAAAATAAATTTTCTAATATGAGATCTCTTATGCGTGTGGACACGTATTCTCTGAAAACTCCTCGTTCCATGTATCTTCTTTTAATCACGACTTCTAGCATCTAGTAGTAAGGTGTTTAAATCCCTTTTCGCCTAAGAAAAAGTTATCACCATTTAATTTACTGTTGTTCCTCGAATAATTATTAAAACCAAACCTTGGGTTGCTATTTCTTCAATGGCTTCTCAGACTTCTGTATATTCTCCCAACTCCCCATCTTCTAAATTAGAGTGGATTTACCCAACCTATGAAGAAATGTCAGTCGAACTCCATCATCTTCACCTTGAAAAAAATGTTCTCAAGAGGATGTTGGAGAGGGCTGAAGATCTCCGGGCAGAGAGCATAGCTTGGGCAGAAGAGCAGAACATGTATTACCAAGAGAAACTTGATGCCATTTGTCAGAAGAAGGCAGACGTATTCATTGAAGTCTAGGTGGTCGACATGATTGAAGCGAACCGGGGTGCGACCCGTGATTCTGATATGGTTCTCACCCTAGAACAGGACATGTCGGGGATTGATTTCACCTATTTAAAAATTGTATTATATTGTACTTCATAGGTTCTTTCGATAGTAAAATAACAGTTTCTAAAGATTAGCCTTATCCTTTTAAATTTCGCCTATTTGCATTTTAGATTTTTCTAGTCACTTTGTGATGTCATCCACCAATCTTAGATCTATAAATCTAACTATACTCTGTCATTACTCATTGCTCAAAACTCACCCAATACCATACATCTGGAAATGGTTGCGGGTAGTCGTGACCTTTAGAGGTTCCTTCCTCATACTATATGCGTTTGATTAATCGTCTCCAAGAAAATTTTAAGAACAGACGAGTCTCATTTCATATCTAAAGCAGAGACCCTACCTTCTTGTTACTACCACGGTGGTCCTAAATTCTAAAACTCATCGTGAGAAGGCTGCCCTCTATGCCAAAGTCACATTTCTCCAAGTGATGTTGGTTGAGGCTCAAAGTTGCATCATCCATCTCGTGGGTGAGGTAGTTGTGCTTTATGATGAGGAGAAGCTCCTTTTGGCTAGCCTTCCGGTTCGAGACAAGCTGATTCGATACCAACAACATTCTGCTTATGACCAGGGTATCGTTGATAGGGCTGTTGGGAAACCTCACTCTGTGAACCTGTGATCCTTCATCTTAGTTTTTCTTCCTTCTAAGCTAAGTAGGAGTAAATCTATTTACATGTGTTTTATCCATTTTTGGTTGTGCCTTGCTTGGTAAATCATGTGTCTTACTCTTTATAAACCTTATGTAAGTCACTTTCTTAAAGTTGGCTGTAACGACCCGTCCTAAATTTTTGGAATTAGTTTAGTAATTAATAGAGGATTAGTCGAGAGATTTCGGAAGGACGACGTTAAATGACCGTTTTACCCATAGGAATGGGCGAAAAGTTGACTTTTGACCCGGCTGGTCCAATGGACTTGGACTGATGACCGTTACGTAGATCGAGTCGATACGAGTCCGTAGACAGGTGGCACGTCAAAATTGGACGTTCAAAGGGGAAGTTAAGGGTCACGGGCGATTTTAGGTACTATTTATAATGGCAAATTTTACGAGGCAAGTTGGCATTTGTCTTTTAGTGTGGAACCAGATATTTTGTGTAAGCCCAATGGATGAGTGACAAGTGTCACTCATCCATTGCTCCCTAAACATACATACATGCATCTCTCCCATTCCCATTTCATTCGAACCAACCCGAGACCCAAACCACCCAATCCTCCCCTCTCTTGTTGGATCGATTGAGGACCTCTGAGAGTGACTGGGGATGAGTGAGGGACTGAGGGACATCATGAAAGGAAGCAGGACCGCCGTGGACGGCGGAGGAGGTCACGGGAACAAGTAAATCGTAACCCCGATTGTAGTTCAAAATTGGAATTCTAGATTTAGAAATTTATTGATCGATCTCATGGGCCCTAATACGTTCTAGAGTTCATGACGAGTTCATTGGGCTGGTTTTCACACAGGAAAAATAGGGCCACTGTTCACCAATTCGAACAGGTACTTCCAGTTCGATTTTCTCAAGTTTGATTGGGGGATCTATTCCTGGGGATTGGACGATCGTATAAGAATCAACGGTTTCGAAAACGGACCAGAAACAAGGGAGAAAATCTGGGTCAGGGTCGTGGGTCTTCGCGACCCGGTTGCAAAAATTCAGGTTAATCCGGCTTAGTGAAGACGATGATGACGTGGTAGGGTGACATCATCATCTGTCAGACATCAGGCCACGTGGCCAATAGGAGGTTGCCATATGGTAGTTGTTAGTGCCCAGTCAGCTTGACATGTTAGTGACGTGGGCCAATTAGATGGTGCCACGTGTCACTGTCAGCTAACACGTGTCAGATGATGTCGGCTTTGACCCACGTGTGGGGGCGCATGGGCATGTATTTTGAGGTGGGACCAGAACCATTTGAAGGGTTTTGATGATTCGGATCCAATGGTGGTGGTTTTGAGTCGATCAGAGATCGTTAGGTTGGTTAAATTGAGGTTTTTATCCTTAGGAAGCGTGTTCGAGACGCGTTGTAACGACCCGTCCCGAGAGCCGGGATTAGAGAAGTAATTAAGAACGGATTAGTGAGCTTAACCGGTGGTTAGTTGGCTACTTTCGGGTCCGTTAGCGTAGAATGACGATTTTGCCCCTAGTTTGGGACAAATGTTGACTTTTAGTTCAGGCGGTCAATTGGGTATTGACCGATGACCGTGACGTAGTTCGGGACGTCACGAGTCCGTAGACAGGTGGCACGCCCGATTCCGACATCTCTGGAGGAAGTTATGATGTTTGGAAGGTTGAGGGCACTTTCGTAATTTGTTTAAAATAGGGGGGAAAGTTGACTTTTAGCACGATTGGGTTTTTGTACGTAGACCGAGGATCGTTAAGTAGATTTCTTCGTCCTGAGTTCAATGACAGGCGGCATGCCTTCATCGGACATTGGACGGGCGAGATACGGGTCTAGAACGGAGAAGGGTGGAATCGTAATTTGGACTTTAGGGGTAGTTTGGTCTTCCCGTGTCTTGGGATTTGGGCCAATTTGATAAGGCCAAGTGTACAGGGGAGATTGGGATATTTTGAGTTTGGCCATTGGATGGAGGACACGTGCATGGTGTCTAGTGGGTTCTAGGGAGTGCACGGTGTGTGTGTTTTAAACTTGTGCAGAGTGTGTGTATCGTGTTTGAAGAAGAGAGAAACAGAGTGAGATTTGAAAGGGCAATCGATAGTTGTGACGGTAGGGGCTGAGTCGAGGTGTATGGTGAGGTCTGGTGAGTTCATTAGGGTCCTAGGTAGCTACCGGTTGTGCAGCCGTGACGGGGGATTGCACGGGGGAGGTCAAAACGTTGGTGAGTTACAGTGTTCTCTGTTTTTTAGTTTGAGTTCAAAATTAAAGTCGTGATTTTTGAGTACGAGTCGAGGGATCTGGTAGGTTCTAATTGATTCCTTAGGTCCTTAGGAACCTTTTGGTGTCGAAGCCGTGAAGGGGAAGTGTGCGGGTGGTCGGATTGAAAAATAGGGGGATTGAACGGGTTTTGTCTTGAGCTAGGGACGACGGGTTAGAGGTTGTGTTGGAGTGTTTGGAGTAGGGGAATCGATTACTGGGAAGAGGACGAAGATATTGGTGAAAAGAGGAGCACAAATGGTGGACGGACGGCGGAGAACCGGCCACGCCGGTTTGGAACAGTGCGGGTTCGAAGGTTGAAGATGAACAGTGACTGTGCAGGCGCGTGAGGCCCACGCGCAGCCACTTGGGGCGGCGCGTGGGGGCGCGTGGGTGTTTTCTGGAGAAAGTTCCAACTAGGTTTTTGGTCTAGAAGTTGTAACGAGTCTTTTAAGCTAGGTTTCGGGTTAATTAGACGTCAATTTGAGTTAGTTCCGCAAGATCGAAGGTTTAGGGTCTCAGTTCGTTACGTTTAGAACCCGGGGATTTTTGTGGAGAATTAGGAGAACCTTGGTGGATGTGTTAGTGACGTGTTTTGGTGACTTGTGACAGGATTGGGAATCCCAGAGGACGTCGAGGAACGTGCAGGACGTTCGGGACACGAGTGACGTGCCCGGTTTCTGTGAGCGGACCCCTTCTCTATAACTGAGCATGCATAACTGCTTTTAATTACTTGTTTTACGGTTTTATATGTGATTCATGGTTATTTGAATATGCTATAACTGTTTTACTTAATTGCACGTTTATTTGAGAAAGTACGGTTTTCAACACGTTTTACGAGAAAGACTTTATTTCTGATTATGGTGCCGGGATTTTGGGATTTCAAACGATAAGTGATTTTCAATGATTATAAGTGGATTTTCATACATGATTTCGATGATCAAGGCTTTCGATTTTAGAATCGGATTTCAGTAATGAGATTTGGTTTTAAGGTTGAAAAGTGAAATTCCGGATTTGGGTTCGGAATGGCGGTTCTGGATGCCGGAATGGCTTCAGACCAGTGGTTTCGGATTCAGGTTTGGATGTGGATTTAGAAAAGGTTTTAAAATGGTTTTGATTGGATTTGCTGGATCTGGTTATTGGTTTTAAAGACCCGGATATTGTGATGACGGGGGACGGGCCCAGATTGGGTTTAAAGACCCCGATTGAGTTTAAAGACTCGGATATATTGATATTCCCCCCGTAGGCCTGTTGAGTTTAAAGACTCGGAGTTTAAATACTCGGATTATTGAGGCCTGGATTGAGCTTAAAGACACGGAAGTGTAAAGACTCGGATATGTCCAACATGTTTGATATGATAATGATTGATTATGATATGATGTTTTATGATACTGTTTTTATGATACTTCTGATGTGATTTCCATAACTGTTTTTATGATGATTCTTATGTGATTATAACTGTTTTCGAAAATGGGTTATGCATGTATGTTTTCAAAACGGAGGGCCAAACCTTGGTTTGATTATTAAACAGTTTTCCGAAATTTTATTCTTTATGGTTCACTTACACTTTCTGGTTTTTAATTGCCCTCCAGGTCGTGGAGCTAGCGCGGGGGTTGATGTTGAGGCAGCGTCGGAGGCATATAGTACTCGAGAGTTTTCCCGGAGTGTTTCCGATTCTCCGTTGTGCGTGTACTCTGTGTATCGGCTTTAATTTCCTTAGTTAGGTACTATGCTCTGTGTAATTGCTGACTCTGGGATGTTTTATTTCTCCTGCGTTTGACAGTGTAATGTATGGTTTTCGTGAGGTTGTTTCGGTCTTTCGTTTTGGGTTGTCAGACGGGAGCAGGGTTTAGTCCCTAATCCTGGGGGATTAGGGGTGGGCCCTGACACGCGTTCCTGGGCTGGTAATGTTCGTGGATTTTAGGTATGACCTTATAGAGTCCGTTAGTGACCTTTAGTGTGATTTGGATAGGTTTGGAAGTTCTGGAGACGGTGATTTAGCCTCAGGGAAGCTTATGGCACTTGTATTGAGGCGGCAATTAGGACGGTCTGTGAGTGGACACTTACTTTCAAAATATGATGCATGCATAACTATTTTCTATGTTTTATATATATATGCTTTGAATGCCTTAAATACGTATATTTGTGGTGTTTATGATTTATGTATTTGAAGGTATTTCGAGGTTATGGTTTTATACTATGTTTATACATGCTTGTGTTCAACGATCGTTTGATGAACTGATTTTGGGATTTGGAAACTATCGGACTTGAAGTTCATTTGATTTAATGAGATATCGGGCTGGAGGCCCATTTGGTTTATATGATCGGGCTAGAGGCCCAATTGATTATGATATCGGGCATGAGTCTCAATTGTGGTTTATAAATGTGATTTCGTGTTCGGAGACCCTAAAAAGAAATTTGGATTTGAGAAATTGGATTTATCGATTTTTGATGGATTTATGTAAATTCCGGGCATGGCCTTGTTGAGATGTTTTGAAATGATTTTATAAAGATGTTTTCCATGTACCATCCTTATATGAGGATATGTAGATTGTCTCCTCCAGATGTCTGGGACACTGGGGAAGTCACCACGCATTGCCTGCGAGGGGTCATTGTACGGAGCGACCAGAACGTATAGTGACTCAAGAGTAGGATTGCTATGATTAAACGTCTGAGACGTCAGACATCTGGGATGTCAAAGATTGACCCGGAGAGATCCCGGGAAACACTCGTTGCTTAAACCGTGAGATATGACGTCTGAGACGTCAAGCATCTGGGACGCTAGGCATCTGGGATGCCGAGGATGGGTATTTGGATTACAGATTTATTGGATTGATGAAATGGTATTTCTGTGTTTATGGATTTAGGTAGTGGCCTACATGATTTGGATTTATGATTTGGGCTGAGTTCCCAGACTTGATTGGTTTTACGGTTTTGGGCTAAGTTCCCACACTTGGTTGATTTTATGGTTTTGGGATAAGACCCTAATGGTTTGAGGAAGAAAATGGTTTTGGTTTTATAAACAGTTTTTATTATATTTGAATTAACTGTTTTTGTATGCATGCATGTTTTTAAGTGAAAGGCATAAATGTCTTTTATGAAATGAGCTTTTATTAAATTATTTATTTTCGTCCATTCACAGCTTTTACAGTTTTTAATGTCTTTCAGGTTGATCGTGGTGCGGGCTGTAGCGGTGACCGAGACATCACACTCTGCCACTGGTCCAAGCGAGCTCTGGAAGCCCGAATGGGCTGTTGGTTCAGGTTATCCCTTGTCTGGCCTTCGCGTTACACGTGGGTTAGATGTCTGGCCCTTCGTGTCACACGTGGGTTAGACGGGAGCATGGCACATCCCATGTTAATCCCGGGGGGATTAGGATGGGTCGTGTCATTGGCAATTAAAGAAAAGATACGCCAGAGATTTATAAAAGCAGTTCTATTCTTGGTAACTTTGAGCTTTTCAGATCGGCTCCTTTTGGCCATTCGTTGGCCTTTATCCCTTCATAGGAAACACATTTGTTGGGCTCCAGCGAGTTCATTTTAAACTCTCTAAGCCTTTCTTCGGTCATGTCATGATCGTCACTTTGCTAGGTATTCTAGTCGGGATCATTTCTCGTTGTCGGGATGTGTAGATTTTTGGATTGGCCATTTGACAACTCATCTTCGGTAAAATCGCCAAACGTGATCTTTCTTCTAGCTCCTATAGGAGTTTCAGACATGGAAGCTTAGGAGGAATATATTTCTTTGTATGCTGACCCCATCCTTTCTCTTTTTCCAGTGTTCCTTGTAGGATATATTTCTCAAATTTCGACACATATACCACTATATCCTGCAAGTATGAGAAAATAGGGTCCTTGAACTTCTTCCTTAACACTCTCTGCGTAATGGCCACCTTTTGGCTGTTCTTCATGGGGAACCTGCAATTCATCTTCAATCTTTTAAACTTGACAATGAAACTTTCAGTAGTCTCATGTTCTCCTTGTTTGATGATAGTTAGGTCAATGATCGTGACTTCAGAATCGACCCCGTAAACCTCCTTAAGGAACTTGGCCTCCATTTGCCCCCAAGTGTGGAGATCTCTAGCAGTGAAGTGTACCAAGAAAAAACATCTCCAGCCAGAGAGCTGCTAAACAGACGTAGCTTGATATAGGAATTATCCTCAAGAGCTACACATTGGACCGAGAATCTCTTTATATGTTCCAGGGGTGATGTACTACCATCTCCACTAAAGATTGAAAAAGTTGGTAGTTTGAAGTTCCCATGAAATGGATTATCTTAGTCCACGTACATGGGGTTTAGTTTCCTGCATATCAGGACATTGGCTCTCCTAGGAGGTACCAGTTGTCCTTGAATCATACGCTTTATCTCGATCATTTCATTAGTGATGGCCTAATGCTCAAACACACTAGGTGACCTTTGGTTAGGCCTCAATTCCTCTTCTGACCCCGTGTTAATTTCTATTATGACCCTTTTGTCATTAGATCTGCTCTAGTTCTCAAAGTCACCCTTAATGCTAGTCGAGACATTTCTGGCCATTTTAGCTTTTGACTCTTCCCGGGAGCATGGTTGATATTTGACCTGGATCTCGCTATCCTCTTTCGGCTGGACCTCACGCATCCTACACGTTTCCAGGACTTTTAAAGGTGAGGCACTTAAGAACGAAGGCCCCATGACCACATGTTCTAGAGTAGATACTCCAAAATCTATGGTCTATTTCTTTTTTATCCATGATTACTATAACGATTCAGACAAGAAATTAGGGTTATTTCCAGGAATTTATATAGTTAAGGATGATTTTACCCTTGGCTTTGGAGGGGTCTGTTGGTCAACTTTTTCTAGAAAACAATTTTGGATGTTTTTCTTTGACTGTTGCGTATGTCTCGAGCTCACGAGTTCATAGACAAGCAGTACGTGAATATCGAAGTTCATAAATGGATGTTTTGGGTTTGAAATAGTAGGGGCATAATGGTAATTTTGGGAAGAGTCCAAGGTATATATTCAGTGTGTTTCTCTCTCCTAAGGGGATTGGTCAGTTAGGATCTCTCTCTCTTTCCGTACAATCACCGCACACCCCCATTTTGGGGTTGACCATTTTGGGGTCGAATCGAGAGGACTTGAGGCCAGGGATGGGTTCCTTGTGCGGCTAGGAGCTATTTGGTGATGGGATTGAGGTGGGATTGCGGCGGGAGGCGGTGACTCGAAGGACGAAAGTTGGCCGAAAGTTCACATCCGTTTTCTGGGCGTTCTAGGTATGTTTTTCTATTTTTGAGGTCGAATTCAAAATCCTCATTAGGATTAGATGGGGATCCATGGGTGGATCGTTAAAAATAGTTATGATTTAAGGAATCTAGAAAAAAAAAGATGGAGTTCTTTCATCAATGGCGGTTTCCGGCCATGGTATGGTGAACCAAACGATGCCGCCAGTCGTCTTCTCTAACAGTGATTCCGACATCAGGGTGACATCATCATGACGTGGTAGGTGTCATTTGACCTTGACTACCTTGTTATTAGGTGACTTGTTAGGTATGGTATTTGTGTGTATGTGTGCGTGTGTTTTGGAAGCCCAAAACAATTAGCAAGCCCAGGCCATTTCGGGCCCAATTTGAAAGCCAAGCCCAGCAATTTACTTTAATGATGGAAGCCTAATTCGAAGGCCCATTTTTTGGAACCCAACTCAATTGTTGCTTTAGCCCAAAAGCTTGATGCTCATTACGGGCCCTAGTAGCATCAGATACACTAGCCCAATAAATTAAAGCCCACCTTGGGAGTCCAAGAACACCCAAAATTTCCTATGGCCTCATTGCAACAGAAATCTTGACTCAGGCTAGTGTGGATGCCCAATCCCCTTATTGTTGCTACTCACACCTCAACACCCCTTGAACATTCTCGATCATACTCGCACAAATGTCCCTGCACGATCCATTCGAGTTCCTACCTAGAGAAACACGAAACACTGAACCCATCAACACCATGCTTCGAGTGTTTTCCCCTTGAGCTCAGGTGACCCATCGTCATCACTCATTGCACTCGTCACTAATTGAACCATCACCCACTGCGAGGAATTGTGACCCATGACATCGAACAGTGAGCATCTACGACGACCACCAGCCAAGCAATGTGAATCAGAAACTAGACGACACATGGTGCATCGCCCTGGCTTCATGAGGTTGTGGCAATCATTTCTGAACCGCGAGGACCATCGAGATATAAACGGTTTAGCAGACCCGACTCAAGACCCGACTTCGACTCGACGTGGTTTGAAGACGCTCCAAGTAAACTCGAAACGCATGACCTAGACCATTGTAATCCTTGACTTGTGGGCATTCTAATGGACAGATTGCATGCTGAAGCCGAGACGATTGAGAGGGCAGGCAAGGATTTTAGGCACTTTCCTGATGGAAGTCATCAAGCATTGCGAGGTTAGGCAAGGATTTTCTTTCCGTGTCATTGCCACACTCAACCCTTCCGAGAAGTTTATGTGTTTTTAGTAACGGGGGTTCGGAGTTTACACCAAAATGAGCTTAAGGATTATAAGGGACCTTTACAGTATTCGATACCACCTCGATAAAGTGACAATCTAGACTTGTTGGTTATTAGGAGGAACCATTAGTTACGAATTTTCATCATGAGGCGTGTTGCCTCACCCTTTCTTTCACGACCCATCCCAAATCCCCCCCCCCCCCCCCCCCGGCGGGATTAACGCAGAATGTGCCATGCTCTTGTCTAACACGAACTGTCAGACAAGGGATGACTCGAACCTCAGCCCGTTCGGGGCTTCCAGAGTGCGCAAGGATCGGAGGAGGAGTGTGATGTCTCAGTCTCTACTACAGCCCGCATCCGCGATCAACCTGAAGGGCATTGAAAACCATTGAAAGCTGTGAGTCGACAAAACAACAGTTGATAAAATTCATTTCACAAAAAGACATTTATGCCCTTCACTCAAAAGCATGCATGCATTCGAAAACCAGTAATTCAAACCATTTACTTGAATAAATCATTGGGGCCTCAGCCCAAACTGTAACGATCCGTCTCGAGTATCGGGATTAAATATTAATTAATTATGGTTTAGAATGACTAATCTGGGATTAGTTGAGTGAAATCGGACGAAATGTGCAAAATGACCGTTTTGCCCCTAGAATGGGTAAAATGTTGACTTTTTGATCGGGCGGTCAAATGGACTTTGACCGATGACCGTGACATAGTTCAAGATGTCACGAGTTCATAGACAGGTGGCACGTCCGATTCCGACATTCGAGGAAGAAGTTATGACGTTCGGAAGTCGAGGGCCATATTGGTAATTTGGTTAAAAAGGGTCCAAATGTTGACTTTGACCCGGGAGGTCCAATGGCTGAGGGCCAAGGACCATTACATAGATCGAGTCGATACGAATCCGTAGACAGATAGCACGCCGAAATCAGAGGTTCGATGACGAAGTTGTGGTCACGGGAGCGAAATCGATTAACCGAACGAACCGAGGTTTGAATTAAAATAATAATATAATTTTGTAATCTGACCAAAAAGCTAGAATCAATTTGGACCCTTGGATGAGTGACAAGTGTCACTCATCCCCACACTCACTTTCCCTAATTCATGGATCTTGTCCCTATTGGCTAATTAGCTTATATTTAATTCCCCTAATGCAATCTCAGCTGTCCATCTCACCCCCCCCCCCCCCCCCCCCAGATTGCATCTCGACCGTTGATCCCATCTCTGCCTTTCCTTTATTTCTGATCAGACTTCATCTGACAGGACCCGTCCCGATCCCTCAGGGACCACAAGGGGACGTGCCCTGCTCCCGTATGACACCCAAAATAACGTTCCAATTTTAACCTCAAAAGTTCAAATGAATAAATAACCAAATAAAGTTATACATCAAATTCGAAATAACCCGATGTCAGACAAGGGATAAAGTTCCAAATTACAAATTGCGAGCACGACTCTAAAATAAACCTGCGGGCAAACCACCCAACAGGAGATCAGGTACGCGGAAGTAGATCTATGCCTCAGCCTCAGGATCTTCCTCTACCTCAGTAGCACAGCTTGGAGGGGTTACCAAAACATTAAGGGTGAGTGGGCCGAAACTCAAGTTTATAAAACCATTTAATAAGTAAAACATATAATTTACCCCTCCGTTTTCCAAACATGCATGCATCAGAATTTAAAACCATAAATCATATAATATGAATCATAAGGCATGTAACAAAACCATAGACATAATTATAGCTACTGCACTATACACTCCAATCATGACATCCCCGATGTCTGACGTCCCTGACGTCCAATAAGGTCATAGTCTCAAGGCTACGCGTGCCACTCGGATCTCAATTCCGAGTCCAATCCCCGAACCTTGTCCGGGTACGGCATCTCAAATGCCTAGCGTCCTAGACGCTCGACTTCCCTGACGTCAAATAAGCAATCATACTCCTGAGTCATTTTATGGTCCGGTTCCTCCTTAGAATGACCCCTCACAGGCAATGCGCCATGACCACTCCGGGGTACCACATCCGGAGGAGACAATATCATATGAATGGATCTATACAGTGCAGTACCAAATACATTTTATTGATATCCACATGCAAAACAATATATATATACATAGGTAAAATCCAAACCAATCTTTAAGTTTCATCGGATGGGTCTCAAACCCAAATACCGTGAAACGTGCCATAACCATAATTTCAATATCGTCAAAACTGTTCCATGATTCCAACATGTGAATATATAAGTAAAACAGAAAACATTTAAGCATGCAAGGGTTTAATGAAATCGGGCCCACTCACAGTATGATCCCGCGGTGAACCTGCGCGTACGAACTTGTACCGTGATTATCGTACAATTCCTGTCAGTCCAAATCACACGTAAGGGTCACTACAAGTCGTAAACATTTATCCAAAAAGTCCGAAACAGAAACCGGCCCGGGGAAACCGTCCACACGTTTCCCGAGACAACCAGCCCTAGACTGACCCTCCTTACTATCTCAGATCAACATGGTTAATTCATCAAAAATGTTCAGAATGATGAGAGGAACAAAAGTCATGTTGATCATGATCGAAGATAAGCCCCAACGCGCCCTCACGGTCCACCCAAAGTGGCTGCGCGTGAAAGTCACACGCATGACACTGTAGCAGCTACAGTGTCACCTTCTTCACCCGATAGCCCTGTTATTCGGACCTTCAACCCGCGATATGACCCGGGCAATTAACCCTGAATTTCAACTCAATTTCAATCCAATTTGATTCTAACATGTTTATTATTCTTCGAATTTAAGTTCTGTGACAATAATTTGCCTCGACAAGTCCTTTAACTGGCCATTCGACCCGTGATCAACCAAACGGGTTGATCACCCTAACTCACTGGTTTCCAAACCAAAATCAAATTAGCCTCCCAGTAAGCTTCCTAAGGCAAAAACGAACTGAAACAAATGATCAATTTACCAAGGAATTACCTGGAAGTGATCGTCCAAGTCTCTGCAACTCCACTGAAACAGGAACCTCAGTTCCAGTCCAACAGTGGCTGGTTCCTCTTGAATTCGATATGGCTAAGTTCCAATCGCTCCCAGAAAGCTAAACCAGGCCTTGGTTTGGCCCAACGAGCACCAGAAATCAAAACCCGATTTCCCTCCAAATTTTCCCGAAGTGGTTTCTCTCTGGTTCCTCACCAATTCTTAGTTCTCTCAATGGCAGAGTGATGCTCACACATGTTCTAATCAATTTTAAACAACCTAAGCTGTCCCAGAGGCTCGTGGAAGTCCAATCTGTCCACTGAGATTGTTCCCCGAAAAGCTTCGATCCAGAATTAAAAATGGTGTCCACTGATGAAGAGTGACTCAGCCCACGTTGAGACAGTCTGAAATGCTTAGTTAATTCTCCCCTTTCCAGTTCTTCACAGCCTAAAATTATTAAGATTGCATAGAAACACCGCACACGGTGGTGCAGCCGCTGCCCCCCACGGTTTGCTACAATAACCAGGGCAAAATGACCAAAATGCCCCTGGTTCAATAATTACCAAAATGCCCTTCACTTTCTATACCCGTATCTCAACCATACGAAGTCCGATTTCGGCGTGCCACTTGTCTACGGACTCAGGGCATCGAGACCTACCTAACGATCCTTGAGTCATGTGAAAATTAGTTGCCAAACGAAAAGTCAACATTTTCGCCCTTAAAGTCCAAATTACTGTAATGCCCCTGAACTTCCGATAGTCATAACTTCTTCCCTGAGCGTCCGAATTGGACGTGCCACCTGTCTATGGGCTCGTGACGTCCCAAACTACGTCACGGTCATTGGTCAAAGTCCATTTGACCCTCAAATCAAAAAGTCAACAATTTGGTCATACCAATCACAAGGGTAAAAACGTCAATTATTACATTAAATTACATTATCATAATCCTCGAATTTCTGGGGCGTTACATCATCTCTCTCCTACTCTGATATATTTTCCCACCCGAAACACTTACACACAGACAGCTCACACGGTGAAACAAACACACCATCACCCATTATCCTGCCCTTCCCTGTGCTCTGGTAAGAGACTAATTGTTTAGTGAGGGCTGAGAGACGACGAGAGACGGCAGGGACGGCGGTGGAGGAAAAACAGAGGAGTTTATAACATTCAAAAATGAAATATCGTTTTTGTTGGGTTGTTGATCGCATTGGAGGAGTGAAAACCCTCCAATGCTGAGCCCAGGACGGCAAGAGGACCATGGTGGTGACCACGGCTGAGCCCAGGATGGCAAGGTGAGTGAAAACCCGATAGGACCTGTTACGGTTCAAAAATGGCAGTGTGAGGTTTAATTCTTTTGTTCGATTATGTTAATTAGTAGTTGTTTCTGAAGGTCCCAGGAGTCTAGTGAGTGCAAAACCAAGACAAGAGGTGGCTGGGATCGTGCAGGCACGACGGTTGCAGGTGGCTGGTCTGCACTCCTCCTCGAACAGGTACTGAAATGAACTTGTTTCTTGATTTTGAAACCATTGATGGATTGGAAATGGATAGACAAAAATCTAGGATCAAATAGGATGGAAAATGGTTGAGGAATGACTGAGAACCAATCGGGTCGGTTCAGCGACTCGGCTGAATCGGTTCGAACTAGTGAACCCGGTTCACCAGAGGAACACGATGACACTATTCATTGCGCGTGGGGGCGCGTGGAGGGTATTTTGGGGAAACTTCCAACATGACTTTTATTCTATTCGATGTAACGAACATTTTGGGACTGGTTTCGTGTCCATCGGACACCGTTTCGATATTGTTCTGGATGTCCGAAGGTTTTGAATCGAGTTTAAAAATAGTTAAAAATTCGGGAAAATTACGGGGCTTTGATAGGTGGTTAATGAAGAGGTTAGTGACCCTCTAATGTGATTTGGATAGCTTTGGAAGTCCCGGTGATAGGGGTATGGCCCGGGAAGGCCTATGGCACGCATATCGAGGTGCACCGTTGGACGGTCTATGAGTGGACATTGGTTTTATAAATACTATGCATGCTTAACTATGTTATATGTTTTATATACGTGATTTCTATGATGGTGATCATGATTAATGATTTCGTGTATGTTGCATGTATTTTGAGATGTTTTTCGTATTGCCCGTATATCGAGACTGACGGTTTTATTATGATTTTACCTGCTTGTAGTTTCATGAATGATATGATGAAATGGTTTTGAAATTGGAAAGATGAACTCGGGCTTGAGGCCCAATTGTTTGGAAACCTCGGACTTGGAGTCCATTTGAGTTACGTAATCAGAGCCGGGGGCCCAGTTGCTTTATGAAATTGGGCTAGGGGCCCAGTTGTTTACGAAATCGGGCTAAGACCCAATTGAGTTATACTATCGGGCCAGGGGCCCAGTTGATTTGCAAATTTGGGCCGTGGGCCCAGTGGTTTACAGAATCGGGCATGAGGCCCAATTGGTTCATAAATGTGATTTCGGGTCTGAGACCATATGTTTTATAAATGTGATTTCGGGTCGGGGACCCTAAATGGAATTGTGATGTTTTATGGAGATTTCGGGCAAGGCCCATTGAAATGTTGTGAAATGATTTGATAAAACTGTTTTCCATATACCATCTTGATACGAGGATATGTGATGGTCTCCTCCAGGTGTCTGGGACATTGGGGAAGTCACGGTGCATTGCCTGCTAGGGGTCATTGTACGGAGCTACCGGACCGTATAGTGACTCAGGAGCAGGATTGCTATGATTAGACGTCTGAGACGTCAGACATTTGGGATGTCAGAGATATTGACCCGGAGAGACCCCGGGCAGCACGCGTTGCTTATTACCGTGAGATATGATGTCTGGGACGTCAAGCGTCTGGGATGCCGGAGATGGTTATGTGGTAAAAAATGGATTATTAGTCTATGAAATGGTATTTCGGGTCGGGGACCCTAAATGGTTTTGCAATTATGGATTTATGTTATGGATTTTGGCAGTGGCCCACTTGGTTTTGTACTTACGGATTTGGTATTCTATCGTTTTGGGCTGAGTT